>CP136054.1:121892733-122576308 GCA_032464435.1 Aegilops umbellulata | reverse complement strand
CTTCCCTCACTGTGGACACTCAAAGATGTAGTGTCCATGTTTGTTACACTTGTGACATGTTCTCTTCTTGTAATCATGAGTGGAAACTTCATCATTTCTTGAGCTGGATCGTGAAGACTTTCTGAAGCCCTTCTTCTTAGTGAACTGCTGGAACTTCTTCACAAGCATAGAAAGCTCCTTTCCAATGTCTTCAGGATCACCAGAACTGCAGTCAGATTCTTCTTCAGATGAGGAAACAACTTTTGCCTTCAAAGCGCGAGTTCGGCCATAGTTGGGACCATAGATATCTCTTTTCTCAGATAGCTGGAACTCATGTGTGTTGAGTCTCTCAAGTATGTCAGACGGATCGAGTGTCTTGAAGTCAGAGCGTTCTTGTATCATCAGGGCAAGGGTGTCGAACGAGCTGTCAAGTGATCTCAGCACTATCTTCACGATTTCGTGCTTGGTGATCTCAGTGGCGCCGAGAGCACGAAGCTCATTTGTGATGTCAGTGAGGCGATCAAGCGTGAACTGGACATTCTCATTGTCGTTTCTCTTGAAGCGGTTGAAGAGGTTGCGAAGAACACCGATCCTTTGATCTCTCTAGGTTGAGACGCCTTCGTTGACCTTGGAGAGCCAGTCCCAGACTAGCTTCGACGTTTCCAGAGCACTCACATAGCCATATTGTCCTTTGGTTAGGTGACCACAGATGATGTTCTTGGCAGTAGAATCCAGTTGAATGAACTTCTTGACATCAGCAGGGGTGACACCTTCACCAGTCTTGGGAACACCATTCTTGACAACATACCAGAGGTCGGCATCAATGGCTTCAAGATGCATGTGCATCTTATTCTTCCAGTAGGGATATTCAGTTCCATCAAAGACGGGGCACGCAACGGAGACTTTGATTATCCCTGCAGTCGACATAGCTAAAACTCCAGGTGGTTAAACCGAATCACACAGAACAAGGGAGTACCTTGCTCTGATACCAATTGAAAGTGCTAGTTATCGACTAGAGGGGGGTGAATAGGCGATTTTTATGGATGTCTTCAAAACATGGGAGTTTCAAAGACAAACGATAGAAATGAACCTATAACATGCAGCGTAAGGTAGACTACACTATGCAAGCCGTAGTCAAGTATTCAATGAAGTGAAAGCACGAAGACTAATAGCAGCTAGGTAGTAATGATCAGGATGGGAGATAGTATGAAGCAAAACAACAATAGAAGTCACATAGTGAAGTCAAACAGGTAACACAGGCTGGCAATGACTTCACGAAAACAAACTGTAAATAAAGAGAGGGGGAAGATAGAACCAGTCGCTTCGTGAGGACAAGGATTTGTTGGACCAGTTCTAGTTGTTGTGACAACTGTACGTCTGGTTAGGGAGGCTGAGATTTAACTCAGAAGACTGTGTCTTCACCTTATTCCCCTTGAGCTAAGGACACCCATTCCTCGCCCAATCACTCTGGTAAGTCTTCAAGGTAGACTTCCAAACCTTCACAGACTTCATTCACCGGCGATCCACAATGACTCTTGGATGCTCAGAACGCGACGCCTAACCGGCTGGAGGATTAAAAGTCCTCAAGTGTAACAAGTCTTCAGGTCACGCGGAGAGAAAGACTTCAGTGATGCCTAATTTGGCTCCAGGTGTTTGGGCTTTGTCCTCGCAAGGATTTCTCTCTCTCAAAAGCTTCAGAGGTGGGTTGCTCTCAAACGACAAAAGCCGTGCACTAACTCTGAGCAGCCACCAATTTATGGTGTAGGGGTGGGCTATTTATAGCCACTAGGCAACCCAACCTGATTTGTCCGAAATGACCCTGGATCACTAAGGAACTGACACGTGTTCCAACGATCAGATTTCAAACACACGCGACAGCTTGACTTGGGCTACAAGTAAAGTTGATTCATCCAACTCTGGATAAGATTTGCTCTCGTTGTCTTCGCTCGAAGACATAGGATTTGGTTGAGCATCACTTCAGTCACTTTGACTTTGTTCACTGGGACCCCACTTAACAGTACGGTGGTTCCTTTAACTCAACAAAGAAGAAAAGGAAACAACAAAACAACTAAGTCTTCGCGCTCCATAGTCTTCACGCGATGTCTTCTCATGTCATAGTCTTCAATGTGAATATCTTCACATACCACCTTTGTCTTCAATGTCTTCATACATTTTTAGGGGTCATCTCCGGTAGGTAAACCGAATCAATGAGGGACTACTACCTGTGTTATCCTGCAGCAATGAGTATAATCCTCAAGTTACAAACCCAGTCCGTGTAGTGGCTACCATCATCTTTCAACTTAGCTTTCTCTAGGAACGCATTAAAATTCAAGGGAACGGTAGCACGGGTCATTGATCTACCACATAGATATGCAAAAACTATCACGACTAAGTTCATGAGAAATTAAGTTCAATTAATCAAATTATTAAGAACTCCCACTTAGATAGACATCCCTCAAGTCATCTAAATGATACATGATCCAAATCAACTAAACCATGTCCGATCATCATGTGAGATGGAGTAGTCATCAATGGTGAACATCTCTATGTTGATCATATCTACTATATGATTCATGTTCGACCTTTTGGTCTCCAGTGTTCCGAGGCCATGTCTGTACATGTCAGGCTCGTCAAGTTTAACCTGAGTATTCCGTATGTGCAAAACTATCTTGCACCCGTTGTATGTGAACGCAGAGTCTATCACAAACGATCATCACATGGTGTCTCAACATGACGAACTGTCGCAACGGTGCATACTCAGGGAGAACACTTTATACCTTGAAATTTAGTGAAGGGATCATCTTATAATGCTACCGCCGTACTAAGCAAAATAAGATGCATAAAAGTTAAACATCACATGCAATCAAAATATGTGACATGATATGGCCATCATCATCTTATGCTTTTGATCTCCGTCTCCAAAGCATCGTCGTGATCTCCATCATCACCGGCTTGACACCTTGATCTCCATCGTTGCGTCGTGGTCATCTCGCCAATTATTGCTTCTACAACTATCGCTAACGCATAGTGATAAAGTAAAACAATTACATGTCGTTTGCATTTCATACAATAAAGATACAACCATAAGGCTCCTGCCGATTGCTGACAACTTATACAAAACATGATCATCTCATAAAACAACGTATATCCAATCATGTCTTGAGCATATCACATCACAACATGCCCTGCAAAAACAAGTTAGATGTCCTCTACTTTGTTGTAGCAAGTTTTACATGGCTGCTACGGGCTTCTAGCAAGAACCGTTCTTATTGATGTCTACTATGCAACTTTATTCTTGTAGACACGTGCTGGGCCTCCAAGCGAAGAGTTTTGTAGGACAGTAGCAATTTTCCCTCAAGTGGATGACCTAAGGTTTATCAATCCGAGGGAGGCGTAGGATGAAGATGGTCTCTCTCAAACAACCCTGCAACCAAATAATAAAAAGTGTCTTATGTCCCCAACACACCAAATACAACGGTAATTTGTATAGCTGCACTAGTTCGGCGAAGAGCTAGTGATACAAGTGTAATATGGGTAGTAGATATTGATTTTTGTGATAAGAACAATAAAAAAGCAAGGTAGCATTTGATAAAACAGAGCACAAACGGTATTGCAATGCTTGAAAATGAGGCCTAGGGTTCGTACTTTCGCTAGTGCAATCTCTCAACAATGCTAATATAATTGGATCATATAACCATCCCTCAACATGCGATGAAGAATCACTCCAAAGTTCCTATCTAGTGGAGAACATAAGAAGAAAGTTTTTGTAGCTATTCTTTCCGATCGATCTATCCAAGAGTTCGTACAAAAATAATACCAAGTTATTCTTTCCGATCGATCCATCAAGTGTTCGTACTAAAATAACACTAAGTTATTATTTCCGATCGATCTATCAAGAGTTCGTACTAAAATAATACCAAAGCAAATTCCGATTCATAATACTCAATCCAACACAAAGAACCTCAAAGAGTGCCCCACGATTTCTACCAGAGAAACAAAAGACGAGAACGTGCATCAACCCCTATGCATAGATTACCCCAATGTCACCACAGGAATCCGCGAGTTGAGTGCCAAAACACATATCAAGTGAATCAATATGATACCCCATTGTCACCACGAGTATTCATATGCGAGACATGTATCAAGTGCTCTCAAATCCATAAAAGTATTCAATCCGATAACAACAAAATCTCAAAGGGAAAAACTCAATTCATCACAACAAGATAGAGAGGGGAAAACACCATATGATCCGACTATATTAGCAAAGCCCGCGATATATCAAGATCATCACATCTCAAGAACACGAGAGAGATAGTAAACACATAGCTACTAGTACAAACCCTCAGCCCCGAGGGTGGACTACTCCCTCCTCATCATGGTGGCTGCCGGGATGATGAAGATGGCCACCGGAGATGATTCCCCCCTCCGGCAGGGTGCCAGAACGAGGTCTAGATTGGTTTCTCGTGGCTACAGAGCCTTGCGATGGTGGAACTTCTGATCTAGGTTTACCCCGGGGGGGTTTGGAATATTTGACTATTTATAGGGTAAAGAGGGGGTATGGGAGGCCACCGAGGTGGGCACAACCCACCTGGGCGCGCGTGGGCCCCCAGGCGCACCCTGGTGGGTTGTGCCCCCCTCGGGGAACCCCCAGGTGCTTCTCTAGCCCATTGATGTCTTCTGGTCCATAAAAATCCAGAAAAAGTTTCGCGGTGTTTGTACTCCGTTTGATATTGATTTCCCACGATGTAACAAACAAGCAAAAAACAACAACTGACACTGCGCACTGGGTCAATAGATTAGTCCCAAAAATGATATAAAGTTGCTATAAAATGATTGTAAAACATCCAAGAATGATAATATAACAACATGAATACTTCATAAATTATAGATACGTTGGAGAGGTATCAGCATCCCCAAGCTTAATTCCTACTCGTCCACGAGTAGGTAAATGATAAAAGAAATGATTTATGAAGTGTGAATGCTAGAAAAGTGCATAAGTTTGATCAATGACAATTTAAATCACTTTTCCTAGCATCATAACAACAATTCTTTCTTATAAAACTTCTCATGTTAAAGTAGCAACCAATTCACATGTTAAGGTTCAAACAACGAATTCTCTTGAAACCCAACAACCTATGTTCTCAATCACCAAGCAATTGCAATTCAACTTATTCGACAGAGTCTAAGTAAGAGCTCCACATACTCAACCATCATATAGTTTTATGTGATTGCTAACACTCACCGCATACACATGAGCAAAATGTTTCAACCAGACACATAGAAAGATAGGGGCTTATAATTTCGCCTCCCAACGTATTCACCTCAAGGGTGATGTCAACAATAATAACTCATGCTAGCCATATCCAACTGGATATATCTACCTAGATATTTCCTCACCACATGATGCTTCCCAAAAGAGAAAAATAAAAAGGAATAGAGAGAAAAACTTTGACTCTTGCATGGAAGTAAATACATAAAAGTAAAAGGTAGGCCATTCGCAGAGGGAAGCAGAGGTTGCCATGCGCTTTTTGTTTGTATGCTCAATCCCTTAGTGCAAAAGAACGTCACCTTATATTGCCCCTTGTGATAGCGACCTTTATTATACAGTCTGTCGCTTTTATTCTTTGCCATCACAAGTTCGTACAACGCTCAATTTTCTCTTACACTAATTGATCTAACACTTTTAGAAGCAATTTTTATTGCCTTATTGCACCAATGACAACTTACTTGAAGGATCTTACCCAATCCTTAGGTAGGTATGGTGGACTCTTGAAAATAAGATTTGGGTTTAAGGATTTTTGTATGCATAAGTAGTATCTCTACTTGGTGCGGAATTTTTGGCTAGCAAAGATGGGGGCAAGCACCACATGCTGAAGGATCTATGACAATATAACTTGTATGTGAAAAAGAACAAACATAAATCATTATGTTGTCTTCCTTGTCCAACGTCAACAATTTTGGCATATAATATTTTGATGGGGGCTCACAATCACAAAATATTTCCAAGATAGTGTATTTTTCATGTGAAAGTTCTCTTCCTTCTACTAATCATTCGTGAATTGCTTGTACGACCAATATTGTGATTGTCAAGCCTCAAAAGATTTCACTTTCTAAACCCAATGCGAAGCTACCACTACGCATGATATGATTTCAAATTCATGACATTCAATTTATTCAACAATTTACTCATAGGATATAAGTGAAGCACAAGAGTAAATGACAAGCTACTCCAAAAAGATATGAGTGAAGATCAAGCGAGTAGTTAAGTAAATAGATAGCTATGTGAGGACTCTCTCTTATTTAATACTTACATATCTAAGTATTTTATTAAAACAACAAGCAAAGTGAAAATAAAATGACATTTCAAGGATAGCACAACTCATGTGAAGAAGCAAAAACTTAGGCTCAACCGATACTAACCGATAATTGTTTATGAAGAAAGGTGGGATGCCTACCCGGGCATCCCCAAGCTTAGATGCTTGAGACTTCTTGAAACATTATCTTGGGATGCCTTGGGCATCCCCAAGCTTGAGCTTTTGTGTCTCCTTAATACCTTTTATATCACGGTTTCCCTCAATCTTAAAAACTTCATCCACACAAAACTCAAAAAGAACTCATGAGATAAGTTAGTATAAACCAATGCAAAAACCTTATCATTCTCTACTGTAGCAAATCACTAAAATTATTATTCAACATTGCATACTAAATGCCTCTGCATATTTAATACTCCTATCCTCAAATAGAATCATTAAACAAGCAAACATATGCAAACAATGCAAACATAACAACAATCTGCCAAAACAATACAGTCTATAAAGAATGCAAGAGTATGAAAATTTACCACACTGTAGAAAATTTATCATAGCTTACTGTGCAAAAAGTTTCAACATTTTAGCACATTCTGACTTTTCTAGGGAATTTTTGCAACAATGACAAACTTTCTGTTTTGTAAAAGCAACTCATAGACTTGCAAAAAAAGCATGGCAAAGGCTATACTTTACATTTTTATTGAAAATAAAGATGCAAAATATTATTCTAAATAACAACAAGCAAATCCTAAAAAAATAAAATGACGCTCCAAGTAAAACTAATATCATGTGAAGAACGAAAACATAGCTCCAAGTGAGGTTACCGATAATGTTGGAGACGAAAGAGGTGATGCCTTGGATCTTCCTTGAATATTACCTTGGGGTGTCTTTGGCATCCCCAAGCTTAGTGTATTGTCACTCCTTATTCTCCTCATATCGATATCTCACCCGAAACTTGAAAAACTTCAATCACACAAAACTCAACGGAACTTCGTGAGATAGGTTAGTATGATAAAGAGCAAATCATTTCACTTTGGTACTGTCAAAGACAAGATTCATAATTGTTTCCACACAATAACTAATGTAGCATATCATTTACACAATTTATATTGAGAAATATAAGCCATGGAAACTAGAAAACAAGCAAACTATGCATTGAAAACAGAATTTGTCAAAAACATAACAGTCTGTAGTAATCTGTACTCCAACCATATTTCTGCTACTCCAAAAATTCTGAAAAATTATAACAACATAGAGAATTAGTATATATATATCACCTGTAAAAAATTCAGAATTTTTCCATGTTCCAGTAAAATATAAGAATTTCTGCACTGGATGCAAAAGTTTCTGTTTTTTGTACAGAATCAAGTCAACTATCATCCACACAATCTCAAAGTCTTTACTTGGCACTTTATTGATACAAAAGCTATAAAACATGATTACTACAGTAGCCTAATCATGTGAACACACAAAAACAGTAGGGGTAAATGTTGGGTTGTCTCCCAACAAGCGCTTTTCTTTAATGCCTTTTAGCTAGGCATGATGATTTCAACGATGCTCGCATAAAAGATAAGAATTGAAACATTAGAAGAGCATCATGAAACACATGGCAAGCATATTTAAGCCTAACCCACTTCCTATGCATAGGGATTTTGTGAGAAAACAACTTATGTGAACAAGAATAAACTAGCATAGGAAGGCAAAACAAACATAACTTCAAGATTTTCAACACATAGAGAGGAAACTTGATATTACTGAGATATGTAAAAGCATAAGTTCCTCTCTCATAATAATTTTCAGTAGCATCAAGAATGAATTCAACAAAATAACTATCACATAGAGCATTCTTTTCATGATACATAAGCATTGAAATTTTATTACTCTCCACATAAGCAAATTTATTCTCATGAATAGTAGTGGGAGCAAACTCAACAAAATAACTATCGTGGGATTGAAAATTAAAATCATGATGACAAGTTTCATGGTTATCATTATTCAATATAGCATACATTTCATCACCATAATCATCATAGATAGCAACCTTGTTCTCATAGTCAATTGAAGTCTCATCCAAAATGGTGGATTCATCATTAAATAAAGTCATGACCTCTCTGAATCCACTTTCATCATTATAACCATCATAAATAGATAGCAATCATTATAACAAATTTTCACATCAAATCTTGGGGGACTAAAAATATCATCTCCATCAAACATAGCATCCCCAAGCTTATGGCCTTGCATATCATTAGCATCATGGATATTCAAAGAATTCATACTAACAACAATGCAATCATGCTCATCATTTATACCAAACATTCTATTGAATTCTTCTTCTATCAATTGAGCAGAATTATCGGAATCCTTATTCTCAAGGTAAACATTATAGAAACAAACAACAACTTGAGGTAACCCATTCTCCACTTTTTTGTAGTTTTCTTTTATAAACCAAACTAGTGATAAACAAGAAACTAAAAGATTCAATTGCAAGATCTAAAGATATACCTTCAAGCACTCACCTCCCCGGCAACGACGCCAGAAAAGAGCTTCATTGACGGGATGTGAGTGCCGCTTACCTAACCTCCCCGGCAACGGCGCCAGAAAAGATCTTGATGTCTACTACGCAACTTTTTTATTGTAGACATGTGTTGGGCCTCCAAGCGCAGAGTTTTGTAGGACAGTAGAAATTTTCCCTCAAGTGGATGACCTAAGATTTGTCAATCCGTGGGAGGCGTAGGATGAAGATGGTCTCTCTCAAACAACCCTGGAACCAAATAATAAAAAGTCTCTTGTGTCCCCAACACACCAAATACAATGGTAATTTGTATAGGTGCACTAGTTCGGCGAAGAGATGGTGATACAAGTGTAATATGGATAGTAGGTATTGATTTTTGTAATATGAACAATAAAAATCAGCAAGGTAGCAATTGATAAAACAGAGCACAAACGGTATTGCAATGCTTGAAAATGAGGCCTAGGGTCCGTACTTTCGCTAGTGCAATCTCTCAACAATGCTAATATAATTGGATCATATTACCATCCCTCAACATGCGATGAAGAATCACTCCAAAGTTCCTATCTAGCGGAGAACACAAAAAGAAAGTTTTTGTAGCTATTCTTTCCGATTGATCTATCCAAGAGTTCGTACTAAAATAAGACCAAGTTATTCTTTCCGACCGATCTATCAAGAGTTCGTACTAAAATAACACCAAAGAAAATTCAGATTCATAATACTCAACCCAACACAAAGAACCTCAAAGAGTGCCCCAAGATTTCTATCGGAGAAACAAAAGATGAGAACGTGCATCAACCCCTATGCATAGATTACTCCAATGTCACCGCAGGAATCCGCGAGTTGAGTGCCAAAACACATATCAAGTGAATGAATATGATATCCCATTGTCACCACGAGTATTCATATGCAAGACATGTATCAAGTGCTCTCAAATCCATAAAAGTATTCAATCCGATAACAACAAAATCTCAAAGGGAAAAACTCAATTCATCACAATAAGATAGAGAGGGGAAAACACCATATGATCCGACTATATTAGCAAAGCCCGCGATACATCAAGATCGTCACATCTCAAGAACACGAGAGAGATAGTAAACACATAGCTACTGGTACAAACCCTCAGCCCCGAGGGTGGACTACTCCCTCCTCATCATGGTGGCTGCCGGGATGATGAAGATGGCCACTGTTGATGATTCCCCTCTCTAGCAGGGTGCCGGAATGGGGTCTAGATTGGTTTCTCGTGGCTACAGAGCCTTGCGGCGGCGGAACTTCTGATCTAGGTTTACCCCCAGGGTTTTTGGAATATTTGACTACCTATAGGGCGAAGAAGGGGTATGGGAGGCCATTGAGATGGGCACCCCCAGGCGCACCCTGGTGGGTTGTGCCCCCCTCGGGGTACCCTCCAGGTGCTTCTCTGGCCCACCGGATGTCTTATGGTCCATAAAAAATCCACAAAAAGTTTTGCGGTGTTTGGACTCTATTTGATATTGATTTCCTGCGATGTAGAAACAAGCAAAAAACAGCAACAAACACTGGGCACTGGGTCAATAGGTTAGTCCCAAAAAATGATATAAAGTTGCTATAAAATGATTGTAAAACATCCAAGAATGATAATATAACAACATGAATACTTCGTAAATTATAGATATGTTGGAGACGTATCACTTACCTACGCATCAAAACCACAATGGTGATTTACCAAGTTTGTTGTTTTAACCTTCAACAAGGACCGGCCGCAGTCAAATTTGATTCAACTAAAGTAGGAGAAACAGACACCCGCCAGCCACCTTTATGCAAAACTAGTTGCATGTGTGTCGGTGGAACTGGTCTCATGAAGGTGGTCATGTAAGGTTGGTCCAGGCCGCTTCATCCAACAATACCGTCGAATCAAAATAAGACATTGGTGGTAAGCAGTACGACGATCACCATCCACAACTCTTTGTGTTCTACTCGTGCATATCATCTACGCATAGACCTGGCTCTGATGCCACTGCTGGGAAACGTAGCATGCAATTTCAAAAAACTCCAATGCTCATGCAAGATCTATCTAGGAGATGCATAGCAATGAGGGGGAGAGTGTGTCTATGTACCCTCGCAGACCGAAAGCGGAAGCGTTTGACAACACGGTTGAAGTAGTCGAACTTCTTCTAGCTCCGACCGATCAAGCACCGAACGTACGGCACCTCTGAGTTCTGCACACGTTCAGCGCGATGACTGATACGTCTCCAACATATCTATAATTGTTTATTGTTCCATGCTGTTATATTATCAATCTTGGATGTTTTATAATCATTTTATAGTCATTTTATATCATTTTTTGGCACTAAACTATTGACATAGTGCCAAGTGTCAGTTGCTATTTTTTTGCATGTTTTTTACATCGCAGGAAATCAATACCAAACGGAGTCCAAACGCAGCAAAACTTTTCGGAGATTTTTTTGGACCAGAAGACAACCAATGGGCCGAAGAAGCACTTGGGGGTGCTCCGAGGGGAGCACAACCCACCAGGGCGCGCCAGGAGGCCCAGGCGCGCCCTGGTGGGTTGTGCCCACCTTGGGTGCTCCATGGACCGCCTCTTTACTCTATAAATACCCCAATATTCCAGAAACCCTAAGGGAGTCGACGAAGATCAATTCCAGCCGCCGCAGAGTCCAGAACCACCAGATCCAATCTAGACACCATCACGGAGGGGTTCACCACTTCCATTGGTGCATCTCTGATGATGCGTGAGTAGTTACTTGTAGACCTTCGGGTCCGTGGTTAGTAGCTAGATGGATCCTCTCTCTCGTTTGATTCTCAATACAATGGTCTCTTGGAGATCCATATGATGTAACTCTTTTTGCAGTGTGTTTGTTGGGATCAGATGAACTTTGAGTTTATGATCAGATCTATCTTTTTATATCCATGAAAGTTATTTGAGTTTATTTGATCTCTTATATGCATGATTTCTTATAGCCATGTATTTCTTCTCCGATATTTGGGTTTTGTTTGGCCAACTTGATCTATTTATCTTGCAATGGGAAGAGGTGCTCTGTAGTGGGTTCAATCTTATGGTGCTTGATCCCAGTGACAGAAGGGGAACCGACACGTATGTATCTTTGCTACTAAGCATAAAACGATGGGGTCTATTTCTATATGAATATATCTTGTCTACTTCATGTCATCGTTCTTATTGCATTACTCCATTTCTCCATGAACTTAATACACTAGGTGCATGCTAGATAGCGGTCGTGTGTGGAGTAATAGTAGTAGATGCAGGCAGGAGTCGGTCTACTAATCTTGGATGTGATGCCTATATAATGGTCATTGCCTGGATATCGTCATGATTATTTGAAGTTCTATCAATTGCCCAACAGTAATTTATTTACCCACCGTTTGCTATTTTTCTTGAGAGAAGCCACTAGTGAAACCTACGGCCCCCGGGTCTCTTTCTCATATTATTTTCCTTTGTGATCTATTTTCCTTTGCTCTTATTTTCAGATCTATTAAACCAAAAATACAAAAATACCTTGCCACAATTTATTCCTATTTTATTTTATTTGGTGTTTGATCTATCAATCTACTACAATCTATTCACGTCCGTTTGCCAATTTCTGGCGCCGCTACCCGAAAGGGATTGACAACCCCTTTTACATGTCGGGTTGCGAGTATTTGTTATTTGTGTGCAGGTGTTGTTTACGTATTGTTGCTTGGTTCTCCTACTGGTTCGATAACCTTGGTCTCATAACTGAGGGAAATACCTACCGCCGTTGTGCTACATCATCCCTTCCTCTTTGGGGAAATACCGACGTAGCTTCAAGCCGCATCAAAAGGAATTTCTAGCGCCATTGTCTGGGAGGATCTTCAACATATACCAGGTTCCTAATCACAAATCTCATCTCCTCGCAATTAAATTATTTGCCATTTGCTCGTTTTCTTCTCCCCCACTTCACAAAAATTTGCCGTTTTATTCGCCTTCTTTTTTTCATTCGCTGTTTTCTTGCCGGATCTACTTTTGTTGTGCAACCTTATTTGCCATTGTTATCATCATGGATTGTTCTTCCTCTATTGTGTGCACTCCTGAGAACGAAGTTCTTAACTTTAAACAAAGGGGAGGAGAAAATTTAAAAGATGCTTCGTATAGAATTTGCAATGCTCATAATTGATCTATCCGTAAGCAATCTACGGTGGTTCTTCTTCGTTGTTTTTACGTGGGCATCACCACTTGGTATAGATTCATCCTTGGTACGATTACCAATGGAAATTTCTTGATGTGTCCCTCTCTTGAAGCTTTTGATGCTATGGGAAATTTAGTAGGCTCACCACCTCTTATGATTAATGAAACAACTTTGACTCTTGAGCATGTCATGGAAAGATTAGATGTTATTGAAAAGAAAATGCTTACTGAAGAGCATATTGAAAACTTGGATAAAAGTATGCATAATTTTGCTACTAAGATTGGGTCAAAAGCGGGAGAAGTCTTTAAGTTGTTAAAAGGAAAGGGGACCGTAATTCATGAAAGAATTGAAGAAAGCCCGTCTCGGATTGCTAAACTGGAAGAAATCTTTCGTAATTTAAGCAAGGCTTTTGCTTCTGCTAAAACTATTGAAAAAACTCCCATAAATATTGGCAAGACTACTCGAGTTACTAAGAGCAAGGGTTCAACTTCTAGTAAAAATAGTAAAGAGGATCTTAAGATGATTAGTATTCACCCGGATTTTGTTGAAGTTATAAGAGATCCCTTTGGCAAAAATGGATTCTTTAAAGTTGTCCCTAGGAGTATTATCTTTTAAAATATTTATGCTAAATCTCTGAATAACTCTAAGTGTTTGATTGAGGAGTTGGAGAAATATGACAAAACTTAAATCCTTTGCATTATGCCTAGCTAAGGGCGTGAAACAATAGCGCTTGTTGGGAGGCAACCTAATGAATAAAATTTATTTTTGCTTTTTGCTTTCTGTTCTTGAGTGTTTGCACAATTATGCTACTGCTAAGATTGTGTTTTTTGTGTTTTAGTTAGTGTTTGTGCCAAGTAAAGCCTTTAGGATCTTGGGTGATAGTTGTTTGATCTTGCTGAAAAACAGAAAATTTTGCGCTCACGGAAACAATTCTTATTTTTAACCAGAGCGTGATAACATACAATTCTTTTTGCAAAATATTAATATAAAAATTGCTCACGTGGTCCTAATTGTTTTAGAATTTTTGGAGTTACAGAAGTATTCAAAATATTCAGATAATACAGACTGTTCTATTTTTGATAGATTCTGTTTTCTTTGCGTTGTGTGCTTGTTTTGATGATTCTATGGTTTCTTTGATGAATTTTTGCAATAGAAAGTTGGAATAAAGTAGATATAATGCAATAATAAAATATGAATTGGTTTGATACAATACTTATAGTAGTGATTTGCTTTCTTATACTAACGGATCTCACGAAGGTTTTGTTGGAGTTTTGTGTGATTGAAGTTTTCAAGTTTTGGGTTATCTTACGATGGATGAAGGAATGAGGAGTAAGAAGAGCCTAAGATTGGGGATGCCCTAGAATCCCAAGCTATTATCCAAAGAGAGCAAGTAACTAAGCTTGGGGGTGCCCCGAGTGGCATTCCCTCTTTCTTCTAACGACCATCGGTACTTTACTCGAAGCTATACTTTTATTCGTCACATACTATGTGTTTTGCTTGGAGCGTCTTGTATGATATGAGTCTTTGCTTGTTTTGTTTTGCTTTTTAAATCTCGATTCCTTGCTGGACACACCTATTTGAGAGAGCCAAAATTATGCCATGACTTGTTAGAATTGCTCTCTATGCTTCACTTAAAATTTTATGAGCTATGGATTTTCTCTACTGCTTCACTTATATCTTTTTAGCATGGTGTGCTTTAGTATTTTTGAAGAAATGCTCTCTTGCTTCACTTATATCTATTTTAGAGTTAGTAATTTTTTTAAGAAATTCTCTCTTGCTTCACTTAAATTAATTTGAGAGAAAGAAATAGTATGCTCATGATCTTCACTTATATTTGTATGAGCTTATCGAAAGCAACACATGAAAATTAGTTCCAAAGTGATAGATATCCAAGAAGGATATAATAAAAACTTTCATGAAGATCATTGGACCAAATAAACTTGATTCTTAGTAATAGTTTTGAGATATGATCATGTGATATGTGAGTCATCTTGATGAGTAATTATGCTTTAGTAAGAATATTGGTGTTAAGGTTTGTGATTCCCTATGCAAGCACGAAAGTCAATAGTTATGCAATGAAATTATATCCTACTTGTGGTGCATTATTCGGTGTTAATTATGCTCAATGCACGCTTATGAGATTATTCGTTTCTTGGTAGGTCGCTTCTCAATCTTTTGCTAGCCTTCATTTTGCACTAACTATGATCACTACTTGTGCATCCAAAAACCTTTAAACCAGTTTTGCCACATGAGTCCACTATATCTACCTATATGCGGTATTCTTTTGCCGTTCTAAGCAAATTTGTATGTGCCATCTCTAATTTTCAAAATAAACTTCCCTTCTGTGTGCTCGTACCGCTCACGAGGCGGTGAGGGGTGGCTAATATTTTCCATGCTAGATGTGTTATTCTCACGATGGGTGTTTATCCACTTGTCATTGCACGAGAGTAAGGCAAAGGTATTAGGGATGCCCAGTCCCGAAATGAAAAATGAATTTACTTTATGTTGTCAAATAAATAAATTCCTTAGAAAGTGTTGGTACGGAAGGCACCTGTTGATACGTCCCTGTCGTATCTACTTTTGCAAACACTTTTGCCCTTGTTTTGGACACTAACTTGCATGATTTGAATGGAACTAACCCGGACTGACGCTGTTTTCAGCAGAATTGCCATGATGTTATTTATGTGCAGAAACAAAAGTTCTCGGAATGACCTGAAACTTCACGGAGATTATTTTTGGAAATAATGAAAAATACTGGTGAAAGAATCAAGGAAGGGGGCCCACACCTATCACGTCATTCTCCCTGATTCTACCTTCTGAAGAGTGTTGTGTTAGGAGATAAACATTATAATTTGGGAGCCATTGTTGCACGTAGGTTGCATCATAATAGATTTAATGGAGATTTCTTTGGTGGAATTACCCATTTAGCTAATTTTCTTGGTGTAACCATACGTGAGGATGATATTGAGTTACCTCTTGCTTATTTAGATTATGAGGCTATGGTTCATCATCGTTTTGTTGAGAGGAACGATCAGTTCCTCCAGTACCGATTAATCTTTGACAGACGATGCACCTATCACGTCGTTCTCCCTGCTTCTACCTTCTTTGACTTTCAGACAGAAGGGAGATATTTTATAACCAGAGAGGAGGCAGATGAGTATAAGAGGAGGGCTGAGATAGCTCGCCTCCAAGCTGCAGCCCACGATGCAATGACTGCTGCATCTCAGTATGACCCCAACTATAACTTTGGATATCCACCAGGCCAGCCATGACAATAGACCAACTTAGGCCAAAAGCCTAAGCTTGGGGGAGTACGCATTTCTCACCGACATTACATTTATGTTTACACACTCTTGCTAGTTGTCGGTGCTCATACTCTTTCACTGTAATATCCATGTTAGTTTATTTTCTTTTTCTTGCTTTCTTCTTGTGTGTCTGATAAACCTTAAGAAAACCAAAAAAATAGTAGTAGCTTTTAGCTAGTTTACTTTCTTGCTTGTAGTAGTAGTAATTAAAAGAAAACCCAAAAAGATTTCCCTTCTTCTTTTTGCTTGTTGGGAGCTTTCCCGTGTAAATAGTTTTACTTCTTTTCTTTTCTTTGGGGGTCGATAGGAGAATACCATGATGAAAATGTTGAAGTGGCTCTTATATGCATTATTGTTGATTTAACCAAGAACCATATTGCCTTATCTTCTCCTCTTTATTGAATGCTCGCAGATTCCAGCTTAGTCCAATGCACGTGCACTATTATTATTATTCACATCATTCGGTCGTGCAAGTGAAAGGCAATTATGACGATATATGATGGACTGATTGAGATGGGAGAAGCTGGTATGAACTCGACCTCTCTTGTTTTTGTAAATATGATTAGTTCATCGTTCCTGATTCAGCCTATTATGAATAAACATGTTTGCAATGACAATTAGAGATTATAGTTGCTTATGCCATGCTTAATTAGCTAGGAGTTTATAATGGTTTACCTTGCATGCCAACATGCTATTAAAATGGTTGTGATGTGGTATGATGGGGTGGTATCCTCCTTTGAATGATTCAAGTGACTTGACTTGGCACATGTTCACACATGTAGTTGAAACAAATCAACATAGCCTTCACAATATTTATGTTCATGGTGGATTATATCCTACTCATGCTTGCACTCAATGTTTATTAATTTTAATGCATGTTCATGACTGTTGTCGCTCTCTAGTTGGTCGCTTCCCAGTCTTTTTCTAGCATTCACTTGTACTAAGCGGGAATACTGCTTGTGCATCCAATCCCTTAAACCCCAAAGTTATTCCATATGAGTCCACCATACCTTCCTATATGCGGTACCTACCTACCGTTCCAAGTAACTTTGTATGTGCCAAACTCTAAACCTTCAAATGAAATTCTGTTTTGTATGCTCGAATAGCTCATGTATCAACTAGGGATGTATGTATCTTCCGTGTTAGGCGGGTTATTCTCAAGAGGAGTGGACTCCGCTCCTCACTCACGAGAAAATGGCTGGTCATCGGGATGCTCAGTCCCATGCTTTATGCAAATAAAATCAAAATAATTGCAAACAAAACTCCCCCGGGACTGTTGTTAGTTGGAGGCACTCGTTGTTTCGAGCAAGCTATGGATTGATGCTTGTTGGTGGAGGGGGAGTATAAACTTTACCATTCTGTTTGGGAACCGCCTATAATGTGTGTAGCGTGGAAGATATCGCCATCTCTCAGTTGTTATGTTGACAATGAAAGTATGCCGCTCACAATATTATTTATCTCTATTTCAAAATTTAGCTCTGGCACCTCTACAAATCCCAGCTTCCCTCTGTGAAGGGCCTATCTATTTACTTTTATGTTGAGTCATCACCCTCTTATTACAAAGCACCAGCTGGAGAGCACAACTGTCATTTGCATCCATTACTATTAATTTATATTGGGTATGACTATGACTGGATCTCTTTTACCATGAATTACAATGTCTAGTTAGTCCTTGATCTTTAAAGGTGCTCTGCATTTATGTTTTGCGGTCTCTGAAAGGGCTAGCGAGATACCATCTTGTTATATCATATTATGATTGTTTTGAGAAAGTGTTGTCATCCGAGATTTATTATTATTGCTCGCTAGTTGATTATGCCATTGACATGAGTAAACATGAGACCTAAGTGTTATTGTGAATGTGGTTAGTCATAATATTTGCTGAAAACTTGAATGGTGGCTTTACATATTTACAACAACAAGATCAAACAGAGTTTGTAAAAGTTTTTCTTTATCACTTTCAGTTTATCAACTGATTTGCTTGAGGACAAGCAAAGGTTTAAGCTTGGGGGAGTTGATACGTCTCTGTCGCATCTACTTTTCCAAACACTTTTGCCCTTGTTTTGGACTCTAACTTGCATGATTTGAATGGAACTAACCCGTACTGACACTGTTTTTAGCAGAATTGCCATGGTGTTATTTATGTGCAGAAACAAAAGTTCTCGGAATGACCTGAAACTTCACGGAGATTATTTTTGGAAATAATGAAAAATACTGGCGAAAGAATCAAGTCCAGGGGGCCCACACCCTTTCCACGAGGGTGGGGGGCGCGCCCCCTGCCTCGTGGGCCCCCTGGAGCTCCACCGACCTCAACTCTAACTCCATATATTCGTGTTCGGGGAGAAAAAAATCAGAGAAAAAGATTCATCATGTTTTACGATACAGAGCCACCGCCAAGCCCTAAACTCTCTTGGGAGGGCTGATCTGGAGTCCGTTCGGGGCTCCGGAGAGGGGAATCCGTCGCCGTCGTCATCATCAACCATCCTCCATCACCAATTTTATGATGCTCACCTCCATGCGTGAGTAATTCCATCGTAGGCTTGCTGGACGGTGACGGGTTGGATGAGATTTATCATGTTATCGAGTTAGTTTTGTTAGGGTTTGATCCCTAGTATCCACTATGCTCTGAGATTGATGTTGCTATGACTTTCCTATGCTTAATGCTTGTCACTAGGGCCCGAGTGCCATGATTTCAGATCTGAACCTATTATGTTTTCATGAATATATGTGAGTTCTTGATCCTATCTTGCAAGTCTATAGTCACCTACTATGTGTTATGATCCGGCAACCCCGAAGTGACAATAGTCGGGACCACTCCCGGTGATGACCATAGTTTGAGGAGTTCATGTATTCACTATGTGTTAATGCTTTGGTCCGGTACTCTATTAAAAGGAGCCGTTAATATCCCTTAGTTTCCGCTAGGACCCCGTTGCCACGGGAGGGTAGGACAAAAGATGTCATGCAAGTTCTTTTCCATAAGCATGTACGACTATATTCGGAACACATGCCTACATTACATTGATGAATTGGAGCTAGTCCCGTGTCACCCTATGTTATGACTGTTACATGATGAACCGCATCCGGCATAATTCTCCATCACCGATCCAATGCCTACAAGCTTTTCACATATTGTTCTTCGCTTATTTACTTTTCCGTTGCTACTGTTACAATCACTACAAAACCCAAAAATATTACTTTTACTACCGTTACCTTTACTTCCATACTACTTTGCTACTAAATACTTTGCTGCGAATATTAAGTTATCCAGGTGTGGTTGAATTGACAACTCAACTGCTAATGCTTGAGAATATTCTTTGGCTCCCCTTGTGTCGAATCAATAAATTTGGGTTGAATACTCTACCCTCGAAAACTGTTGCGATCCCCTATACTTGTGGTTTATCACCCATGGATACGGTTAGCCATGGAAAGTGAAAGTATGGTTGAAAAAGGAATAAACTTTAATTTTTGTTTGGGAGCCGCCTATGATACATCTAGCATGGAAACTGCTGGGAACTCTAAGTCATTTTCGTTGGTGGAAAGGCACACCTCCCAAAACGTTTTATCTCACAATTTTCGCTTTGAGCTGTGGCACCTCTACAAATCCCTACTTCCCTCCGTGAAGGGCCTTTCTTTTAGTTATGCAATTTTTATTTTTGAATTTGAGTCTCCATCTTCTCTTATAAAGCACCAACTAGGGGGCACTATGATCGTACTTGAGCATTGGGTGTAGGTAATATGCGAGTGTGTTTCATGAATGGATCAATGATTGAGCATGATGGGCTAGGGATAACTTATTTTAGCGTTAATATTCTGAAAGACTTGGTTGCTTGTTGATATGCTTGAGTATTTAAGTTATCATGTCAAAACTATACTATTGCTTTGAACAATATAAAAATCCAAATGTCCATGCTATAAAGAAAAGAATATGAGATGACATGTTAGGCAACATTCCACATCAAAAAATTCTGTTTTTATCATTTACCTACTCGAGGACGAGCAAGAGTTAAGCTTAGGGATGCTGATACGTCTCCAACGTATCTATAATTTTTGATTGTTCCATGCTGTTCTATTATCAATCTTGGATGTTTTATAATCATTTTATATCATATTTTGGTACTAACCTATTGACATAGTGCCAAGTGCCAGTTGCTGTTTTTGCATGTTTTTTACATCGCAGGAAATCAACCAAACGGAGTCCAAACGCAGCGAAACTTTTTGGATATTTTTTTGGACCACAAGACAACCAATGGGCCGAAGAAGCACCTGGGGGTGCTCTGAGGGGAGTGCAACCCACCAGGGTGCACCAGGAGGCCCAGGTGCGCCCTGGTGGGTTGTGCCCACCTCGGGTGCCCCTGGACCACCTCTTTACTCTATAAATACCCCAATATTCCATAAACCCTAAGGGAGTCGACGAAATATTCATCCAGCCGTTGTAGAGTCCAGAACCACCAGATCCAATCTAGACACCATCACGAAGGGGTTCACCACTTCCATTGGTGCCTCTCCGATGATGCGTGAGTAGTCTTTTGTAGACCTTCGGATCCGTAGTTAGTAGCTAGATGGCTTCCTCTCTCTCGTTTGATTCTCAATACAATGGTCTCCTGGAGATCCATATGATGTAACTCTTTTTGCGGTGTGTTTGTTGGGATCGGATGAACTTTGAGTTTATGATCAGATCATCTTTTTATATCCATGAAAGTTATTTGAGTTTCTTTGATCTCTTATATGTATGATTGCTTATAGCCTCGTATTTCTTCTCCGATATTTGGGTTTTGTTTGGCCAACTTGATCTATTTATATTGCAATGGGAAGAGATGCTTTGTAGTGGGTTCGATCTTACGGTGCTTGATCCCAGTGACAGAAGGGGAACCGACACGTATGTATCATTTCTACTAAGGATAAAACGATGTGGTCTATTTTTACATAAATAGATCTTTTCTACATCATGTCATCATTCTTATTGCATTACTCCGTTTCTCCATGAACATAATACACTAGATGCATGCTGGGTAGCAGTCGATGTGTGGAGTAATAGTAGTAGATGCAGGCAGGAGTGTGTCTACTAATCTTGGACGTGATTCCTATATAATGATCATTGCCTGCATATTGTCATGATTATTTGAAGTTCTATCAATTGCCCAACAGTAATTTGTTTACCCACCGTTTGCTATTTTTCTCGAGAGAAGCCACTAGTGAAACCTGCAGCCCCCGGGTCTCTTTCTCATATTATTTGCCTTTGTGATCTATTTTCCTTTGCTCTTATTTTCAGATCTATTAAACCAAAAATGCAAAAATACCTTGCTGCAATTTATTCCTATTTTATTTTATTTGGCGTTCGATCTATCAATCTACTACAATTTATTCACGTCTATTTGCCAATTTCTGGCGCCGCTACCCGAAAGGGATTGACAACCCCTTTTACACGTTGGGTTGCGAGTATTTGTTATTCGTGTGCAGGTGCTATTTACATATTGTTGCTTGATTCTCCTACTAGTTCAATAACCTTGGTCTCATAACTGAGGGAAATACCTACCGCCGCTGTGCTGCGTCATCCCTTCCGCTTTGGGGAAATATCAACGTAGCATCAAGCCGCATCAATGACGTCCCTTGCCTTCTTGATCCAGCAAGGTGTCGAGGAAGTAGATGAGTTCCGTCAACATTACAGCATGGTGGCGGTGATGGTGAAGTGATCCGTGCAGGGCTTCGCCTAAGCACCGCGAGAATATGACCGGGGGTGTAAACGCTGGAGGGGGGCGCCGCACACGGCTAACAATTAATGTTGTGTGTTCTAGGTGGCCCCTCCCCACATATATATAGGTGGGACTGGGAGGGGAGCAGCAAGGGTGTGCCCCAAGTAGGAGGAATCCTACTTGGGGTCCTCCCCAATTCGGCCTCCCCCCTTCCTTATTTGCCGGAGGGGAAAAGGGAAGAGGAAGGAGAGAAGGAAAGGGGGGGCGAACCCCCTCTTTCCCTTCTCCCACTCGGCCTCCTTCCTTTGGGGGGGGGGGGGCTTTTGGGCTGGTGTGCTCCCCTCCTATGGCCCATATATTTCCCCGGGGTTCCGGTAACCCCCCCCCCCCCCCATACTCCGATAAATACCCGATACACTTTGGAACACTTCCGGTGTCCGAATACTATCATCGTATATATCAGTCTTTGCCTCTCAACCATTTCGAGACTCCTCGTCATGTCCATGATCTCATCCGAGACTCTGAATAACATTCGGTCACCAAATCACATAACTCATATAATACTAAATCATCATCGAACGTTAAGCGTGCGGACCCTACGGATTCGAGAACTATGTAGACATGAGCGAGACACCTCTCCAGTCTATAACCAATAGCGGAACCTGGATGCTCATATTGGCTCCTACATATTCTACGAAGATCTTTATCGGTCGAACCGTTATGACAACATACGTTATTCCCTTTGTCATTGGTATGTTACTGCCCGAGATTCGATCGTCGGTATCCACATACCTAGTTCAATCTCATTACCGGCAAGTCTCCTTACTCTTTCTATAATACATCATCTTGTAACTAACTCATTAGTCATTTTTCTTGCAAGGCTTCTTATGATGTGCATTACCGAGAGGTCCCAGAGATACCTCTCCGATACCCGGAGTGACAAATCCTAATCTCGATCTATGCCAACCCAACAAACACCTTCAGAGATACCTGTAGAGCATCTTTATAATCACCCAGTTACGTTGTGACGTTTGATAGAACACAAGGCATTCCTCTGGTATCCGAGAGTTGCATAATCTCATAGTCGAAGGAATATGTATTTGACATGAAGAAAACAATAGCAATAAAACTGAACGATCAATATGGTAAGCTAACTGATGGGTCATGGTCCATTATATCATTCTCCTAATGATGTGATCCCGTTATTAAATGACAACTCATGTCCATGGTTAGGAAACCTTAACCATATTTGATCAAGGAGCTAGTCAAGTAGAGGCTCACTAGGGACACAGTTGACCGATTGTAAGTATAGCGGGGTATTTTGCCCAAAACTGCAAGTGTCGTGTTCTCCACAGGGACTATGCAACGGCAACAATGCTCAGCTAAAGCTAGGCGACATAATTTTAAGAGAGGATTGCAAGAAAATAATAACCTAAACAAGCCAGGGTTGACGACAAAGAAAGCCTAAACAGCAAGGGGAAATTCAGATGCTACTCATTGTCTTTTTGGTATTTTCGTAATGCTTGAGAAGTTAAAATACTAATACGAGCATACATCAGTGACAAGAGAAGTGGACGGACATGAACGTAACATGACAAGGGCACATATATAATTATCAAACATGAACAGAGGGAAGAAACAAGGTTGTAGGACAGAATATATGTATCACATCACAAACACACACATATGTATATATCACAGGACACCACACACATATGAAGATTACTATTTCACTAAACAGAGTATGACAGGTCAAATACTTATCAAAGTGACAAGGTATCAACTAGTCAGGACATACTAATCAAGCATTTATATTGAACTTCGAAACTGAACCAAACAGAAGGATCCTACACTTAACAAAACTGAACATTACATAGTACTGATCATTACACTACTCAAAATTACAGAAATTAGAGAATGAGAAAGAGAGTTGTAGGTGAAGGGGAGAATCATGCAGCAAAGGGGGCGCTGGAGAGAGGAGGAGCAACAGCAGCAAGCTCGGTTTGCTGAAGAAAAACAGTAGGGGGTCATCCTGGAGATGGTGAAGGACATCAGTAGCTTTAGCACAGGGAAAGGAGCAGCAATAGTTTGGGTTCAGAGAAGTAGCAGCAAGAGAAGTGGAGGGAGCAGCAGCAGGTTCAGAGAAAGAATAGAGGTAGTAGCAGTTCAGTAAGAAGAAGAGCAGCAGCAGGGGGACGTGAGAGCAAGAAGTAGCAGCAAAGACAGGGGAAAGAAGAAGCAGGGGCGCAACAAGAAATAAGCAGCAGCGGGACTTGGGGAAGAGGAGGCAGCAGCAGGAGGTTGGAGAAGGAAGAAGCAGCAGGGGCGTTGAGAGAAGAGAGGAGGAGCATCCGATGGGCAGCAGATCTGATGGAGATGCGGCGCTGGTGGTGGCGGTGATGACTGGATGGTTCAAGGTGCTGATGGTGGATGTGGTGGTAGGAGGTGGTGCCGTGAAGGACGGATGGATGGCGATGGTGAAGTGGTGGAGCAGCAGCTAGTGGTGGGGGTGCTGTTGGCGTGGTGGCGCGCCACCACGCCGGCCTGGCCGCGGCGGCGGCCGGTGGTGGAGAAGGTGGGATGAGGATGAGAGAGATATGCCAGGCCCAAAAGGATCAAGTGTTGCGGCTAGGGATTTTGTTCCCCACTCTGATCTGCCACATTTGCACATTGGCCCTCCTCTTCTCATCATTTCTGCCCAAGAAGATCCTCCTCTTCTTTTAGTTTGCTCCCCTAGATTACTTCTTTCCTTCACGCCCAGGTCCTTGACGTATTTCTTTCATGCCCTTCTCTCTTCTCGTTAGCCACATAGTAGAAATCTTGACGATTATAGTGCCTTAGCGCATTTTTCTGCAAAAGAAACAAGCCACAAGTAAATGATCCCTTTATATGATTTTCATTCAAATATGCAATAATTTATAGCACGAAATGAATGAATATATCTCAATGAACCGTATATTTGAGGGACAAAAGATGTATATGAAATGTGCTTATCAAGTTCTCCCACACTTAAATATTTGCTTGTCCTCAAGCAAAGGCATATGACAAGAGCAAGAACATGAACAGTGAATTGAGTAAAGAATGTCCTGGTAAAATAGATCTCCAAAGAAGGCATGCTTCAGACTTAGCTAGTGAAAATCAATGGTTAAGAGCGCTACAGAGTAATAGGACACTAGTAAGCCTGACCATTTCAAACCTTTACAATGATAAAAGAGGATCAACAAGTTTAAATGATGACTGTGCCAAAAGCTTCCTAAAGAGAGCATGATCCCGAGAACAAAGCTTGTGATCAGATCACTTATTTACTGAAATAAAGCAATGATTTTATTATTATTAGTCTCACCATAGGAACATACCACCGATCCCGAGAACATGGTATACACCTGGCTCGACCAATTATTAGTATTTTTTTAGTTTGTCTCCCAAAGGAACATACCACCGATCCCGAGAACATGGTATACACCTAGTTCGACAACTACATTTTTTTAATAATTAATTATTGTCCAACCAAACCAGATTTCACATGCCACCGATCCAGGGAACATGACATGCTACTGTAGGTAGATTAGACTTATTTTTTATAAGATATACTTGTTTTTCAATGAACAACGCATAAGCACAAAAAAACAGGAATCCTCACTCCTCCATGTCTGGTTCACATGCTACCGATCCAGGGAACATAGCATGCTAATCCATAGTGGTTAGGTGGTTGCTCTAAATGGGAACACACTTGGCACAAATTCAACATCTAAACATGGTGATCTAGGTGTATCATAGTAAATGCAGAAAATGACAAAGTTTACTAGTGCACTAGGGATTTGAGCACTCAAAACTAATAGCTTCCACTACTTTTAGCAAAGCATGCATGGTGTAGATCACTAGTTTACAAGGCATTCAAAAATCAAGTTCACAAATTCACATCGAGCACAATGCCAAAGGTGAATTTCAGCTTGACAACAAGTAATAACTGGCTCAAGCAACCCAACTAGCAATTGAATTCAGCATGTATTTATGATATTCAGAATGGGTCATGAAACAGCTCACTGGGCTTAATGAAGTAGCACTCACTCGATCACCTCACCAACTGCAGCTCTTCTCCTTTGCTTCCTCGTGCATGCTCCACCTTCACTCTTCTTCATGTGTGCTCCGTGCTTCTCCTCATCACCATGCTCTGAGTCCACCAGGATCCCATGGGATGTCATCTCGAACTTGGTCAGCCCGCAATGAATGGTGCACAAGCGTAAACCTGAAAGAGCACTCAACAAACAAGCCAATACAAATGACAGGGACAATGCCCTCTAAGTCATCAATAGAGTATCCTATCACATAAGCATATCTATTGAGCATATGACAAATAGATATCATCCATAAATCGCATGGTGCATAAGCAGTATCCACGATATGGCATATCTTGTCAAGAAAGCCGAGATCATACCTGAGATAGTTAGGAAGAAGCTTCAGGACTACCTCAATTGAAGATACCAAGTGAGGTGTGCTTGTAGAAATTTCCACTGGACTCATGTCAACATGTGAAATAGTAGAGCTTGGCTCCTTGACATCTGAATCCACCTCATCATAATCAACCATGAAGCTCTCCATCTCAGGCTCAAGTGTTGAGATATCAATGCAGCTGACATATCAAAGGAGAACTTCTCCATATCTGGCTCTACCAGCACATGATCAATATGAACTAAAGGTGACTCCTCAATATCAAAAGCAACTAACTGCAGCTCTGGCTCGTCCATGGAAGAATCATCACCATGCAAAACCAAATCTCCAACACTAGTATCCATATGATCTGTAGCGTGTGTGTCAACTAGAATGGTGTCATCATCGTCAAAGATAATCCATGCAAGCTCAATCTTGTCACACTGAGATAGAGGTTCAGGCTTCTGTGTAATAATTTGTGGCTGAGGTGTAGTGATTTGTTGCAAGCAAACCAATAAATCAGACGTGGGCTTCTTATTGTACCACTGAAGTTGGTGGAAAGCTATGCTCTCAATGAGCAGAAAAGCTTCATCAAGTGTCTTGTCTGTAATAGCTCCACCCGCTGCCATATCGACGTAAGCTCGAGTGTCCGAAGTCAATCCTCTATAGAATATCTGCAACTCTAACCATCTCTCGAGCCCATGATTAGGACATCTCCTGAATAAGGCTCTGTATCTCTCCCAAGCATCATACAAGCTCTCGCCTTCAAGCTGAACAAAATTGAAGATCTCATCTCGAATTGCAGACTGTTTGTGTAGTGGGAAATATTTATCCAAGAAAGCTCGTGATATCTCATTCCAACTGTATGAACTTGATGGCAAGGATCTATACCAAGCACGAGCATCATCGCGGACAGAGAATGTGAACAACCTGCACATGATTGCATCTTGAGGAACTCCATGGTACTTGACTGTATCTGAATACTCCATGACTCGGTGTAAGTGCTCATAGGGATCCTCAGTAGACAATCCTCCAAACTGTTGTTGTTGAACCAAAGCAATAAGACCAGGCTTTAGCTCAAAATTCTCTGCCTCGATAGATGGCCAAATTGGTCCTGTGAGATAGCACTGGCTGCTTGGCATCCAAAGATCACGAACCATCGACATCTCTCAACCAAGTGTAGTTGTCAATCAATCTGTAAATAATTCAGATTTCCTACGCACACTCATAAACAGTAAATACTAGTCAGAATGTTAGTATCCTAATAAGCCGAAGCAACATCAAGGGAAAAAAGAAACACAGAAAATGAAATTCACGAAGAATTAAACACGGAACTAAAATAAACCTAGTCTATAGCCAACATAATCGCTCGACGCTAATCCCCGGCAACGGCGCCAAAATGATCGATTGTAAGTAGAGTGGGGTATTTTGCCCAAAACTGCAAGTGTCGTGTTCTCCACAGGGACTAGGCAACGGCAACAATGCTCAGCTAAAGCTAGGCGACAGAATTTTAAGAGAGGATTGCAAGAAAATAATAACCTAAACTAGCCAGGGTTGACGACAAAGAAAGCCTAAACAGCAAGGGGAAATTCAGATGCTACTCATTGTCTTTTTGGTATTTTCGTAATGCTTGAGAAGTTAAAATACTAATACGAGCATACATCAGTGACAAGAGAAGTGGACGGACATGAACGTAACATGACAAGGGCACATATATAACTATCAAACATGTACAGAGGGAAGAAACAAGGTTGTAGGACAGAATATATGTATCACATCACAAACACACACATATGTATATATCACAGGACACCACACACATATGAAGATGACTATTTCACTAAACAGAGTATGATAGGTCAAATACCTATCAAAGTGACAAGGTATCAACTGGTCAGGATATACTAATCAAGCATTTATATTGAACTTCGAAACTGAACCAAACAGAAGGATCCTACACTTAACAAAATTGAACATTACATAGTACTGATCATTACACTACTCAAAATTACAGAAATTAGAGAATGAGAAAGAGAGTTGTAGGTGAAGGAGAGAATCAGGCAGCAAAGGGGGCGCTGGAGAGAGGAGGAGCAACAACAGCAAGCTTGGCTTGCTGAAGAAAAACAGTAGGGGGTCGTCCTGGAGATGGTGAATGTCGGATTTCGGGTTCCGGCAGACCCTTGAGGTTCGAACACTAGGGTGCGCGTGGAGATTTCGCCTTCTACCTACCTGCACCCCACCGCCTCGCTAAGATCTAAGCTATGAAAAGAACAACACAAGAGACACAGGGTTTGTACTGGTTCGGGCCACCATTGTGGTGTAATACCCTACTCCAGTTTGTGGCGTGGTGGATTGCCTCTTGGGCTGATGATGATGAACAATACAAGGAAGAACAGCCTCGCGAGGGTCTGTTCTTTGGTGGGGCGATGAACTGCTAGGAGGAGTTCAGTCACCCTTCTCTCTCTCTCTCTCTCTCTCTCTCTCTCTCTCTCTCTCTGATTCTGATCTGATTGCCGACCTCTTGCTTGCCGATCGATCCCCCTCTACCCTGGGGGTGGCTAGTCCTATTTATAGGCAAAGGCCCTGGGCCTCTTCCCAAATATTGAGTGGGAAGGGCGCCAACAATTGACCATTTTGAAGGGGAACATCTGGTACACTTATCCTGACTAAAGTTGGTCTTCGCCTGCCAAAGGCTCTGGTGGTGACGCTGATTTGGGCTCTACAATGACATCCTCCCTGCCGTTGGGCTGGTCTTGGTCTCGTTGCACCGAAACGGGTGCCTTTCCTTCATGCTCTCGCCTGCGCTCGCTCCCTTTGCACCAAAGAGGAAAGGAGGACACTGCGCGGGCTGGCGCCCGCCTGGCGCCCTTGGTCGTCATGGCTTGCGTCACGGGCACCTCATGAGGTACCCCGCCTTGATCTCTCCGCCTTCTCACGAGCCAACCTGATGAGGTCGTGCCTGAGGAAGCTCCGTGTCGCCCGCCCTGCGAGGCTCGGCCCCTCGCGAGGGTCTTGGGTCTGTGTTGTTGAAGATGGGCCGTGCTGGGTCCCCCTTTTGAGCCATGCCGCGGGCCGCAGGCAGGCAAGTCTGGGGACCCCCATTCCCAGAACGCCGACAGTAGCCCCCGGGCCCAAGGCGCGCCCGGACTTGGCCGTGCAGGGAGGCGAAAGGGCAAGGGCGAAGCGCCGCAGGCCCTAATAGCCTGCGGCCTTGGGCGCCGCGTGGCGGTTGATTGGACATGGGCGGCACTGTTCCCCCACGCCCCCTTATTCCGCGCCATGCTAGGTGGACTCGTAGTCGTACACAGCCGCTCCCCTTTCTGTTGCTCGAGCGCCCTCTGTCCTTCCTCCGCTCGAACTCCAGCTTCTGTTTTCAACCCAATCTCGAACCTTTCCCCCCTTCCCCATTGCCATGGCTCCGATGAAGAAGGGAAGAGGGAAGAAACCCATGCCTCCGCCTTGCTTGCCGCCGTTGGCGGCCCCCGCAGAGGGCTTGGGCAAGGTCAGCTCGGCTCTGGCCACTATCTTCAACGAATGCGGGAGGACGAGGGCCTGGCCCGCGTCCCACTTCTCCATCGACAGGATAATCACCGAGGTCCAGTATTTCGCTGACGCCCTATGGGCGGGTCTGGTTCCCCCCTTCTCTGATTTCTTCAATGCCATGCTTTCCCACTACCAGATCCACATGATGCATCTGGGTCCTGAATCCATCACCCTTATTTCAGTCTTCGCCTTTGTTTGCGAGGCAATGATGGGCATCCTTCCTTCGGTTGCCTTGCTGCGCCACTTCTTCTCTCTGCGCCTTGTCGACCCTACCCAATGCTCTGCGTGCGTGAGCTTCGTCGCCGCGTCTGAGACAGCGGCCTCAGGGATTGACTTTAGGCTCCCTGCACCCTCGTCTGGGTTCCGCGAGCGGTGGCTGTATGTGGATGTTGGGGTGCCCAGCCCCCTGCTGTCGGAGCCAACTTCGCCTGCTGTGCCCAATTCGGGCTGGGGCCAGGAGACGCTCGAGAGCCCCCGACTCATCTTCGTCTGGCACCGCTTCGCGTTCTTGAGGTCGATTGGCGTGACAGCGCCCAAGGTGGTGAAGGAGTTCCTGCTACGCCGCATTGCTCCTCTCCAACGCCACTCCCGCCGGATGTGGGCCTTCAGCGGGCGTGGTGATCGTATGAGGCTCCAGGAGGAGGACCTAACGCCTGAAGTGCTGAGGACAGTGCTCTTGATCCTGACTGGTGACCCCAACCCGGGCAGCATCCAGCAGGGAGGGGCCTTGCTGTACCTCTGCCAGAACAGGGACGATTTTGTGAATCAGATGCCTATCTTTGATGAGTGGGGGTCGCGCCCCGCCGGCCTCCAGCGGCCTCGCGAGAACCCAGTGATGGTGACTGCCCTTCCAGTCGGCCAAGGCGACTCTTCCTCAAGTGGCGGAGCAGGGAGGCATGAGGCGCCAGAGGCCGAGGGGGCTCCCGGCGGGGTGACAGCGCCGGGCGACGCTCATGAGGAAGCAGCTCTTGGGGCCCGTGCCGCCGAAGCTGAGGGCGGCAAGCAGCTACTACCACCGTCGGCGGCTAAGGCCCCTGAAGCTCCAGCCGCTTCTCTTGGCGAGGCGACTGACAGTGCGCATCAGGCAGGCGCCCCTGGCGCGGATCGCCTTGACGCTTCGTCTTCGTCACAGGTTGATCCTTGCGCTCAACTCTTGGGCCGCTTCCGCGTGGACTTTGAGGCCCTCCGGAAGAAAAGGGAGGCCCTGGGCGACGATTACCCTTGTCGCCTGCTGAAGCGTAGGAAGTACTTCGCCACTGATGAGTAAGCCTTCTCCTTTTCCAGCTCCTGATCCGCCTGTAGCTTTTACTTCTTGCTCCGCAGGCCCCTTCCAGCCGAGCTCACGGAGGTGGCTGAGGTGCCGTCCCCCTTGGCTTCGCCCCTTCTACCGTCCTCAAGTGCTCCGAGCAGCAGAGCCCTTGTGGTGAGGGCGATCGGCGAGGCGAACCGTCCCGGGGCGCATCAAGGCCCTGCGCACCCCGCGATCCTCCTTCGCGGGCCTTCTCATGGCATAGCCAGCCTGCCGCGGGCTTCTCGCCTGGTCGTGGACTGCGATTGGCTGAGGCGCTCCCTGCGCTCTGCATCTAGGGACGGGCTGGCTCGAGGCCAGGCTTCTGGCGTGGTGTGCCCGACCGTCGTGAGGGTGCCAGCCCCCAGCCCCCTGCTCGGAGGGGGAGTGCCGATTCGTGGCCCCCGACGCTTGCTTGGGGCAGATGATGGTGTGGAAGACGTGCGCGAGCGCACTCGGGAGCGTCGCGCTCTTCGCCAAGGATTCCTTTGAAGGGCGGCGGACGCGGTGAACCTGCTTGGTGAGGAGCTTGCTGATGAAGACGCGCGCCTTGAGGCCGAGGGCCTGCGGCTGGCTGCAGAGAGGCGCGGGCTGGAGGGCGCCATCGCCCTTGCGCGCCATCAGCGTGATCTTGACGACGAAAAGGCCAAGGCGTCGTTGGCGGCCTCTCGGGAGGCCCAATCTCGGGCCGCTGAGGAGGCCCGGGAAGCTGACCAGTGGCAAGAGGCGGCGAAGGAGCGGGCTCGGGAGCTCCTGGACCGGTGCCACTCATTGGAAGAGCAAGTGGAGCTGCGCGAGCCAACCCTTGCGTCAATGAAGGTGGCCTCTGGCGACCCAGCAGGGCTCCAGAAGCGTGAGGAGGCGCTAACGCTGGAAGCCGCCGAACGCGCGCACGAGTACGAGTGTCTGGAGACGAGGGAGCGCTTGGTGACGCAGGCGGAGGATGATGTCGCTACACGGGAAGGCTGTGTCCTGGAGGAGGTCAGACGTCGGGTGGCGATGGCGCGCTTGAACCTCGAGCGCGAGTTCGAGGAAAGGCTGGAGTTGATCCGGGTCGAGGCTGAAGGTAGGACTGCTGCCTTGAGGACCAAGCTGGAGGAAGCGACGCGGCGGGCCGATGCTCTTCGGGCCTCCCTTGAGTTAGCGCAAGGGGAGTCAACCACCTCCCAGGCCGAGGTGCTCCTTCTTCACCATCGGGTGGAGGAGGCTGAGGCCGTCGCACGCCAGAATGAGGACGAGATACGCCAGCGGCAGATCCTGGAGCATGAGCACGGCCTCATGCTCACCACGGTACGGGAGAGAGCCAACACAGCCTTGGGCAACATCTGCAAGGCGGCTGTTGGCGAGCTGCACGCAGTCAACTACGCCGGCAACCTTCAGTTCTTCACCGATGTGGTGACGCAGCTGGAGGCGCGGTCGGTCAGGGCCGACAGGTTGGTGGAGGAGAGGAGCCGCGCCCTGCTCGGGCGCGCCTTTTCTCGCGTCTTCAGCCACCTCAGGAACATGGATCCCCACTTCGATTTCGACGCTGGCATCGCCCCAGACCCGCAGGCCGTCCGAGATGACCTGGCGCACTGGGTGGAAGGCAATGTGGATGCTCTTGTCAGGGCCTTCGCTTCAGACAATGATGGCGTGATCGTGGCTGCCGACGAGGGCGGCGTGGTGAACGGCCCTGACGCCGCTAGCGGTAACGCAGACAGCGATGGTGAGCCCAGCGATGCCAACAACGGTTCGGGAGGTGCTCCTAAGGACGCATTGGGGGATTTATCCGACTGATTATGCATTGTTCCTGTTTCCTTACCCTGCATGAATAGAACTCAGGTTTTGGCCTGATGGCTGTGAGAGCATTTTGGGAGGTGGAGCCCCTCATGTAAAACTTGCATTCATCGTATTAGTAGATGTTACATTGCCCATGCGCCCACGCACAAGTGGTTGGCTAAGTGACGTGCTGGTTGGCTAGTTTACCTTCGTCCCGCGCGGTCCCTGAGGCAGCCTGTGGGAGGCTATGGTGTCCCGAGTGTTCCATGACCGAGTCCGTAGAATATGCAGTAAAAAGCCCTCCTGAGAGGACGCGGCGGCGGCAGTCTGGGCTGCGCGCAAGCTTGGCCTGACTCGGCTCGCGAGGGGCTCACGAGGGGAGGCAGCTGAGGCGGAGTGGTAATCAAAACGCGAGAAATTGCTCGAACGAGACTAAGCACCCCTTCCCCGAACACATGCAAATCTCAAATTCGAATCCAACTTAAATCCATCGGGGGAAAGTGACAACCAAAGGGAAAGGCAATGAAAGCAGACAAAAGGCCGCGTCCGGCACCTAATCTAGTCTTGGACGTCTTCTCACCAGCGCGGAGCTAAGTGCTGCCACTGGGCGTGGGAGGGAGCCCCAGGGCCTGAGGCCAGCACCCCTGAGACTCCGGGGCGTGTACTGCCCCACTCATTATTACGTGAGAGTGTCACGGGGCGGTGAGCTTCACAGGCACTGGGCCTTCTTCACAGGTACCGGTCTTGCTTCATATTGCCAGACGAGGGCCCTGCCTTGCGCCACACTCTAGTGCCATCAACGATGACCGGAAACCAGGGCGCCGCCGATGGGTTAGAGCGGTCGCCAGTGGTTCCCCCGACGACCACGGGTCCTCCGCCAGGGGCAGGCCCTGGGGCACCTCCCCAGCAGAGGGCCTACCTCCTAAGAACGCCTTGCTCCGAACGCCGCGGTGGTGATGTCGGATCTCGGCCCCTCTCCTGCAGCCCCCTGCGCCCTCCTCCCGAGGGGTAGGAGATTGTGGGAGCGGGGCAGCTGCTTGCTGTGGCGACCTGCACCTCCTGTGATCCATGATTAGCGTATGTCTGCTCCTGAGGAATTAGCGGTACCCAATATTCGTTGCCTCCAGCGTGGCCAGTGGGACCATCCCGGGGCTCCTGGAAGAGCTCAGCTTCTGGCGCCACGTCCCCCCAGCTTGGGCTGAGCAGCGAGCCTTGTTCGCCCTCGTGAGGGTGCCCTTGGTCCACCATGTGGGGCACGTATTCTTCTGGCGCCGTCATCCCGAAGGCCACGCCATAGTGCTCCGCGTGCCATGCGGCTCTGCTTGACGCGCCCACCGTGGGGTGGTAGCGCGGTTGCCCGCTGGAGCCATGGGCCGCGTCGAGTCCTTCTTCGTGGAACGAGAGCGGGGGCAGCACTGCCGCCGGTCCGGTGCCGACAGCTTCGCTGGCGTTGGATTAGCCTTGGAGCCCATGGGCGCGCGCGGAGCCCCCGCGCGGGCCGCCCTAGGCTTGAGATGGGAGCAGGATGCAGAAAGGGTGAGCCCCCGAGGCGGCAAAGCCCAGGAGCTCTACCACCCGCTCCAGCAACACGTCGCGGCCGCCCTCCAGTAGCCTGCACTGCAGCAGCTCTTGAGCCACCATGAGCGCGGCCCTCGAGTTTGTCTGCTCCCGATAGGTATACGGTGTCGTGGTCGCGGTGTGATTGGAGGCCCTTGCTGCCGACCGCGCCTGCCGTGGTGTGATAGCTGTCGAAGCCTGTCCGTGTCGCCCGCGGCCCGCAGCGCCCTGCGGACCGCAAGCTGCCTGGGGCACGGGGTCACCCAAGGCGAGCGGCTCTGTGCGGGCGGACCACGCTGCCCGAGGATCTGGGTTGCCCGCCTGGTCGCCGGACATGGTGATGACGACGCGACGGGACACGAAGTGGTAGAAGGTGGATTCCGGGGCGCCCCTACCTGGCGCGCGAAATGTCGGATTTCGGGTTCCGGCAGACCCTTGAGGTTCGAACACTGGGGTGCACGCGGAGATTTCGCCTTCTACCTACCTGCACCCCACCGCCTCGCTAAGATCTAAGCTATGAAAAGAACAGCACAAGAGACACAGGGTTTATACTGGTTCGGGCCACCATTGTGGTGTAATACCCTCCTCCAGTTTGTGGCGTGGTGGATTGCCTCTTGGGCTGATGATGATGAACAATACAAGGAAGAACAGCCTCGCGAGGGTCTGTTCTTTGCTGGGGTGATGAACTGCTAGGGGGAGTTCAGTCACCCTTCTCTCTCTCTCTCTCTCTGATTCTGATCTGATTGCCGCCCTCTTGCTTGCCGATCGATCCCCCTCTACCCTCGGGGTGGCTAGTCCTATTTATAGGAAAAGGCCCTGGGCCTCTTCCCAAATATTGAGCGGGAAGGGCGCCAACAATTGGCCATTTTGAAGGGGAACATCTGGTACACTTATCCTGACTAAAGTTGGTCTTCTCTTGCCAAAGGCTTTGGTGGTGACGCTGACTTGGGATCCACAATGACATCCTCCCTGTCGTTGGGCTGGTCTTGGTCTCGTTGCAACGAAACGGGTGCCTTTGCTTGATACTCTCGCCTGCGCTCGCTCCCTTTGCACCAAAGAGGAAAGGAGGACACTGCGCAGGCTGGCGCCCGCCTGGTGCCCTTGGTCGTCATGGCTTGCGTCACGGGCACCTCATGAGGTACCCCGCCTTGATCTCTCCGCCTCCTCACGAGCCAGCCTGATGAGGCCGTTCCTGAGGAAGCTCCGTGTCGTCCGCCCCGCGAGGCTCGGCCCCTCGCGAGGGTCTTGGGTCTGTGTTGTTGAAGATGGGTCATGCTGGGCCCCCCTTTTGAGCCACGCCGCGGGCCGCAGGCAGGCAAGTCTGGGGACCCCCATTCCCAGAACGTCGACAGTGAAGGACAACAGTAGCTTCAGCGTAGGGAAAGGAGCATCAATAGTTTGGGTTCAGAGAAGTAGCGGCAAGAGAAGTGGAGGGAGCAGCAGCAGGTTCAGAGAAAGAATAGAGGTAGTAGCAGTTCAGTAAGAAGAAGAGCAGCAGGGGGGACGTGAGAGGAAGAAGTAGCAGCAAGGACAGGGGAAAGAAGAAGCAAGGGCGCAACAAGAAATAAGCAGCAGCGGGACTTCGGGAAGAGGAGGTAGCAGCAGGAGGTTGGAGAAGGAAGAAGCAGCAGGGGCGTTGAGAGAAGAGAGGAGGAGCATCCGATGGGCAGCATATTTGATGGAGATGCGGCGCTGGTGGCGGCGGTGATGACTGGATGGTTCAAGGTGCTGATGGTGGATGTGGTGGTAGGAGGTGGTGCCGTGAAGGATGGATGGATGGCAATGGTGAAGTGGTGGAGCAGCAGCTAGTGGTGGGCGTGTTGTTGGCGCGGTGGCGCGCCACCACGCCGGCCTGGCCGCAGCGGCGGACGGTGGTGGAGAAGGTGGGATGAGGGAGAGAGAGATATGCCAGGCCCAAAAGGATCAAGTGTTGCGGCTAGGGATTTTGTTCCCCACTCTGATCTGCCACATTTGCACATTGGCCCTCCTCTTCTCATCATTTCTGCCCAAGAAGATCCTCCTCTTCTTTAGTTTGCTCCCCTAGATTACTTCTTTCCTTCACGCTCAGGTCCTTGACGTATTTCTTTCATGCCCTTCTCTCTTCTCGTTAGCCACATAGTAGAAATCTTGATGATTATAGTGCCTTAGCGCACTTTTCTGGAAAAGAAACAAGCCACAAGTAAATGATCCCTTTATATGATTTTCATTCAAATATGCAATAATTTATAGCACGAAATGAATGAATATATCTCAATGAACCTTATATTTAAGGGACAAAAGATGTATATGAAATGTGCTTATCAACAGTGTTTGTCTATGTATTCACACATGTATTTGGGTTTCCGATCAATACAATTCTAGCATGAATAATAAACATTTATCATGAATAAGGAAATATAAAACAACAACTTTATTCTTGCCTCTAGGGCATATTTCCTTCAAAACATCCAAAACAGATAATATAATACCATGGAACAATAAAAAATTATAGATACTTGGAGACTTATCAAGCATCCCCAAGCTTAATTACTGCTCCTCCTCGAGTAGGTAAATGATAAAAACATAATTTTTGATGCGGAATGCTACCTATCATATTTATACATTTAGTTTTCTTTATTGTGGCATGAATGTTCAGATCCATAAGATTCAAAACAAAAGTTTAATATTGAAATAAAAACAATAATACTTCAAACATACTAATAAAGCAATCATGTCTTCTCAAAATAACATGGCCAAAGAAAGTTATCCCTATAAAATCATATAGTCTGGCTATGCTCCATCTTCATCACACAAAGTATTAAATCATGCACAACCCCAATGACAAGCCAAGCAATTGTTTCATACTTTGATATTCTCAAACTTTTTCAACTTTCACACAATACATGAGCGTGAGCCATGGATATAGCACTATAGGTGGAATAGAATATGGTGGTTGTGGAGAAGACAAAAAGAAGGAGATATTCTCACATCAACTAGGCGTATCAACTGGCTATGGAGATGCCCATCAATAGATATCAATGTGAGTGAGTAGGGACTAGTGCTATAAGTTTATGAAAGATCAAAAATAAACTAAAGTGTGCATCCAACTCGCTTGCTCCCGAAGACCTAGGGCAATTTGAGGAAGCCCATCAATGGAATATACAAGCCAAGTTCTATAATGAAAAATTCCCACTAGTATGTGAAAGTGACAACATAGGAGACTCTCTATCATGAAGATCATGGTGCTACTTTGAAGCACAAGTGCGGAAAAGGATAGTAACATTGTCCCTTCTCTCTTTTCTCTCTCTTTTTTTGGTGGGCTTCTTTGGCCTCTTTTATTTTTTGTAAAGTCCGGAGACTCATCCCAACTTTTGAGGGAATCATATCTTCCATCATCCTTTCCTCACATGGGTCAATGCTCTAATAATGATGATCATCACACTTCTATTTACTTACAACTCAAGAATTACAACTCGATACTTAGAACAAAATATGATTCTATATGAATGCCTACGGCAGTGTACCGGGATGTGCAATGATCTAGCGTAGCAAATGACATAAAAAAACGGACAAGCCATGTAAATATCATGCTAGCTATCTTAGGATCATGCAACGCAATATGACAATGATGGTGCGTGTCATAATAAAACATAAATGTGGAAGTTGCATGGAAATATATCTCGGAATGGCTATGGAAATGGCATAATAGGTAGGTATGGTGGCTGTTTTGAGGAACGTATATGGTGGGCGCAAGGCACCGGCGAAAGTTGCGCGGTACTAGAGAGGCTAGCAATGGTGGAAGGGTGAGAGTTTGTATATTCCATGGACTCAACATTAGTCATAAAGAACTCACATACTTATTGCAAAAATCTATTAGTCATTGAAACAAAGTACTACGCTCATGCTCCTAGGGGGATAGATTGGTAGGAAAAGACCATCGCTCGTCCCCGACCGCCACTCATAAGGAAGACAATCAATAAATAAATCATGCTCTGACTTCATCACATAATGGTTCACCATACGTGCATGCTACGATAATCACAAACTTTAACACAAGTATTTCTACCAATCCACAATTACTCACTAGCATGACTCTAATATTACCATCTTTATATCTCAAAACAATCATAAGGAATCAAACTTCACATAGTATTCAATGCACTTTATATGAAAGTTTTTATTGTATCCCTCTTGGATGCCCATCATATTAGGATTAAATTCATAAACCAAAGGAAATTAATATGTTGTTTAGAGAGACTCTCAAAATAATATAAGTGAAGCACGAGAGTTCAAAAATTTCTATAAAATAAAACCACCGCCGTTCTCTAAAAAGATATAAGTGAAGCACTAGAGCAAAATTGCCTAGCTAAAAAGATATAAGTGAAGCACATAGAGTATTCTAATAAATCCATGATTCATGTGTGTCCCTCTCAAAAGGTGTGTACAGCAAGGATGATTGTGAAAAACTAAAAAGCAAAGACTCATATCATACAAGACGCTCCAAGCAAGACACATATCATGTGGTGAATAAAAAAATAGCCTCAAGTAAATTTACCGATAGACGAAGATGAGAGAGGGGATGCCATCCGGGGCATCCCTAAGCTTAGGCTCTTGGTTGTCCTTGAATATTACCTTGTGGTGCCTTGGGTATCCCCAATCTTAGGCTCTTTCCACTCCTTATTCCATAGTCCATCAAATCTTTACCCAAAACTTGAAAACTTCACAACACAAAACTCATGAGATCCGTTAGTATAAGAAAATAAATCACCACTTTTGGTACTGTTGTGAACTCGTTCTTTATTTATATTGATATCATATATACTATATTAAATTGTTCAATGTAATACTCTTAATTAATGATATGTACCATCGTGAGACACTGAGATCTCATCTATGCCGCTACCATATTAGTTTATGTAAAATACATGATTTTATTTTAGAACTTCATTAATTAATTGAACTTTTGGACAATCTACCGTTTTGGAGGCACTTCAAGACAACATGTTAGTGAACTCAGGCGGAGACTGAAGCAAGTGAGATTTTGTAGTTGATATATTTAAAATGGATGAAAGGGATCAGTGACTACGAAAAATTCTGACGAGACATAAGTCACTTTCAGGCTACATGTAATTTTGCACTCTGTCTTCTTGCTCATTTGGGCAAGTTTCATGGGAAACTTAATTTAGGAAAAATATACGAATAATTATTTGTTTGTTGCATAGTATTGCATCTCGTGGTAAAAATTAGAATGTCCTTTGATGCAAGATTTCAGGTGTCAGACTCCCATAAATCTAAATTTTCTATTGTGCGATTTGCAGTGGTTATTTTAATCAGATTTTGCCTGACTGCATGATTTGTAATCGAATTATGTTTGCGGATGAGGAACATGATGCTTAGAAAACAAATGCTCTATTAGGATGTAACGATGAGTGATGCAACTTGGTATGATGCTCAATTAGGTGGATGGCACATCAATGGTGGGGGTAGGCATGGGCATAGCAAATACAGAATAGGAGAAAGTGTATATATGATGGTGAAGTGACGGGGAAGGCAGAAGCTAGCGAAGACACAACAATCTTGGAGCAAGAGGAGTCATCGAGCTAGAATGGAAGAGGATATGGAGGGGATGGGAGCCATTGTAGAAATTTAGCGGATTAGGAAATGGCATGAACAAGATGGCAAAAACAATGCGTGAGCAAATAACAAAACAATGGTGCAACTGAATGAGATAATGTCAAATGGTGGCTGAGGCGGTAGGAATCATGGCGGAATTGTACCGGAATAGTAAAAGTTATGAACATGACAATGTGATGATTACATGTTGGCTTCAGAGAATCTGATGAGCGGACGAACATTGAGAAAAATTACACCCCGACTATTCTTAATATATGAGGATGGATAATAACGTGTGTTACATAGATGATGACAGTTAAATGAAACATTTTGTAATTAATGATTACATTGGTTTATTATTCTGTACCAACATATTTATACTAACCTTTTAATAGCTAATGTCAATGCTAGAGCACGGTCTAATGAAGGGAAGATTACTAGTAGAATAATAAATTATTTGTCAAGAGAAGAAAACAATTAAACAGTTAAAGAATTGGTACCTTGTGTTTCCGTTTTGAACATGCATGGATGTGAGTATATATGTATCCTACTTTTTATACCTTGTGTTTATGTTTTCCCTCAAATTCTGTCAAAGATATATATCCTTAGTGCCGTATTTCAATTTTATAATCCTTACTTTCTGATACACATATAAAAACATATTGTGCCATGACTTACAAGGTTTGACGCCGGCGACTGGATAACTCTAGGATGCTATGAAAATTCACGTATACAGAACAACAATGTATGTTTTCCAGCAAACTCACTTTCGTGCGTCCATTCTAAATTGGCCAAATGGAGGATTTATCATACTTGCTTTCCCCTACCAGCAAGTATTCATATCAAGAGTTCAAGACTTGTTGGGGGTTCCACGCAATGCACGCATAAAGAGGCAGAACTTCTTTGCTTCCCCCACCATCTCTACAATAATATGGCGTGCATGTGCAAGAAGAAGGATATGATGGTCTACTTAAGAGCTCATAGGCATGAAGGGTTGCTTATCTCTACAATAATATACGTGTTTATCTGGTAAATATTCGTCTGTCAGGCAATAAAAATCGTATGGTTACAAGTTCAGCAACAACAACGTGCTGATATTCTGTGAGAATATATTAATCGCAACAAGTAGATGTTAATTCATAACAAAATATTAGTTGGATCATTGTTGTCTATGTAATTATGTATACATCATCAAATTACCTTTTTTTCATCTTATAGTGCAAGTGGAGTGGATTTCAGTTATTACCGGATTGTTACTACCTATCTATTCTATGCATGTGAATTTTAACATGCATTAAGTTTATATATAACTCCGGAAAAATATTTCAAAAGCCCGTGGCAACGCACGGGCATTCTACTAGTATGTATTGTATTCCAACTTGTCCATGGTTCATAACCCCCAATACCACCCATAGACTCATCAAAATAAGCAAACAACACATCGAAAACAGAATCTGTCAAAAGCAGACTAGTCTGTAGCAATCTGTAAACTCTGAATACTTCTGTAACTCTGAAAATTCTGAAAAATTAGGAAACCAGAGGCAATTTGTATATAAATCTTGTACAAAAAGAATCAGTATTTTATCTCGCTTCTGTTAAAATGAAAATTATTTTACTCGGCGCAAAAGTTTCTGTTTTTCAGCAAGAACAAATCAACTATCACCGTAAGCCATCCCAAAGGTCTTGCTTGGCTCAAACACTAATTAAAACATTAAAACACATCTAACTAGAGGCTAGATAAAAAAAATATTGAAAACCAGAACCAAAAAAGCAAGAACAAAAATAAAATTGGGTTGCCTCCCAACAAGCGATATTGTTTAACGCCCTTTTTAGGCATAAAAACATAAATCTAGGTATTGTCATCTTTGGTATGCAGTCCATAAGTAGCTCTCATAATAGATTCATATGTCAACTTAATTTTATTTCTAGGAAAGTGTTACATGCCCTTCCTTAATGGAAATTTAAATCTAATGTTTCCTTCTTTCATATCAATAATTGCACCAATTGTTCTAAGGAAATGTCTACCAAGAATAACAGGACATGTAGGATTGCAATCTATGTCAAGAACAATGAAATCTACGCGCACATAATTCCTATTTGCAACAATAAGAATATCATTAATTCTTCCCATATGTTTCTTAATAGTGGAATCCGTAAGATGCAAATTTAAAGAACAATAATCAAATTCACGGAAACCTAACACATCACATAAAGTTTTTGAAATCATGGAAACGCTAGCACCCAAATCACGCAAAGCATGGCACTCATAATCTTTAATCTTAGTCTTAACAGTAGGTACCCACTCATCATATAGTTTTATAGGGGTGAAGCTTCCAATTCAAGCTTTTCTTCAAAAGATTTCATCATAGCATCAACGATATGTTTAGTAAAAGCTTTAGTTTGATTATAAGCATGAGGAGAATTCTACATGGATTGCAACAAGGAAATACAATCTACAAAAGAACAATTATCATAATTAAAATCCTTGAAATCCAAAAGAGTGGGTTCATCACTACTTAAAGTTTTGACCTCTCCAATCCCACTTTTATTAATTTTTGCATCAAGATCTATAAACTCTAAATTATTGGGACACCTTTTAACTAAAGTTGACTCATCTCTAGTCCCATAATTATCAAGATTTAAATTAGAAAACAAAGATTCAATATGAGTCACATCAACCACTTTAAGATCTTCATCATTATTTTCGCAAAAACTAGAAGAACATGCTTTTACAAACCAACCTCGCTTAGCACGCATCTTAGCGGTTCTTTGTTTGCACTCATCAATGGAAATTCTCATAGCTTTCAGAGATTCATTAATATCATGCTTGGGTGGAATAGATCTAATTTTCGAAGAATCAATCTCAAGAGAAATTCTATCCATGTTCCTAGCCAAATCATCAGTCTTAGGCAATTTTTCTTCAACCAAAGCATTGAAATTCTTTTGAGAACTAGTAAATTCTTTAATATTGTTCTCAAGATCAGAGGGCATCTTATTATAATTCCCATAAGAATTGTTGTAGTAATTACCATAATTATTAGAGGAATGACTAGGAAACGGCCTAGGATTAAAATTACATCTATACGCATTGTTACCAAAATTGTTCCTACCAACAAAATTCACATCCATAGATTCATTATTTTCTCAATAAAAGTAGACATAGGCATATCATTAGGATCAATAGTGTCGGTGTACAAAAGTAGGGGCACTTATGTACCCCTTTAGTTATGCATGGGTAGTTGAAGCCATACCTGCGGCCGGGCTTGGCGAGGCAGAGGGAGGAAAGGTACAAGGCTGCCGAGGCAGCACTCAAGCCAAAAGCATAAAGAGCAAAGGTGCAAGGTGGATTCCCCCCAGCAAGACCCTTGCCGGGGTGGCCTGCACAGCACCAGCAAGAGCCTTGTCGGGGCGACTTGCCCAACACCAGCAAGGCCTCCACCCTTGAGCCTGAGAGTCCTAACACCAGCGACAAACATCAAGACCAAGGCTCGGGGGCGCTTGCGTGGTGGCATGCAGATCTTTGTGAAGACCAAAGGCCTACAAATCTAGATGGGAACCAGAAGACGAAGACCCCCGGTGAGATCCTTGTTGGGGATAGACGAAGGCCCCCGACAAGATCCTTGCCGGGACGGCCACAAGACCCCGGCAAGACCCTTGCCGGGACCCTGGAAAGGCCCTTGCCGGGGACATCTGCGGGGCCACAACTAGGCCCGCACCTACCAAGGTTCTGCTGTCCCATGGCCGTTCTGATGCGGCAACCAGCCTGCCAAACTAGGCACGCACTTACATGGCAGCAAGCAACCTCTAGGCCAACCAGTCAAGAACCTGCGTGGTGGCATGCAGATCTTCGTGAAGACCCTGCCACCGCACCAGTGCAGCAGCCAGCCAGCCAGCGTGGCGCTGCATGCCTCGTCAGCTTGGACGCGCGTCGAAGCAAGGCGAGGCGGCGACGGATGGGACAAGCTTCGTTGCCGTCCCCGATAAAGCAAGAGGACATGTAAGAGGCGCATTCAATGCGTTTGTCCTATGGTGCCAGGCTATAGACTTGTACTTTGTACATACTTTCCACCTCATGTGTGCCACTGTGGCAACCCCTTTGACGTATAAAAGGAGGACCGAGGCGTACTGAGGAAGGGGTCGGACTTTTTGGACTAGGCATGCACCACAGCTAGTTCAAGAGCTCAAGAACACCAAATATACACCAAAGCAGGACTAGGGTATTACGCATCGTTTGCGGACCGAACCTTAATAAAATTCCCCCGCGTTGATCTTCTAAACCCACTCTTTGCGGAGCTCCGTGCCCCGCCAATCGTAGTAGGGTTTCCCTGTGATCCCATAGGTGTCGTTCCCCTGACATCTTTGGCGCGCCGGGTAGGGGGCGCAAGCTGTGAAAATCTGGTTTTGAAGCCAACACATCGACTCCCTCATGGGGATAGCTCGAGAGAAGAAGGCGATGTCGATCAGCCACACTCTGGTGCCGTCCGCAACTGCAACAACCATCCGCGTGGCGACGGAAAAGCTAAGCCATGCAAAACTTTGAGCAATTTACTTTTATATATAAGGTTATTCTCCTCGAAAGATCTTGCTCCTTGTATGGAAAACCTGCACGCAAGGGAACCCTGCCGCTATTTGCAATGCCCTTGTTTTGTTTCGAGTCCGCTCAACAGTTCAAGCGGCTGCACTGAGAACGGGAAGGTGGCTTGCCCGGCAGCAAGCGCCCCCAGGCAGGCTGCTGAGGATCCGTTCCTCAAAGCGCCATAGCATGGATTTATGTGCTAACAAACCTATCCAACTAGGCGTAGGGTGTGTACATACAAGGAAAGATCGAACAGGAAGATAGCATGCATCATTTCAAAGTACTGCAGAGTTATATTACATCAATAGTTGTTGCGGTTCTAACTTACGATAAAATTGTCTTGGTCATGAACTCGCAGCAGCGATGAGAAACGGGGTGCCTAGTCCCGGCGCTGGCCCTCCACCCTCTTGACTCCGTCGATGCAGCTGATGATGGGCTCGATACGCTCTTCGAGCACCGTGAGGTCTGCATCCTTCGGCAAGCTCTCTAGCGCATTGGGGTAGTCGACGCTGGGGTTTCAGAACGCCACCTTGGTGAGCACCTTGGTCAGGGCGCCCCGGCAGAGCCTCCGGGCCTCATTGGCCAGATAAGTTGCTCGATTGGAGCGGAGCTGCTCCAGGGCGTCGAGGATGCGCTCGAAGAACAAGGTCAGCCTGGCGTTGGGGCTTACATTCACCTCCTCGGAGAACCTGACGTCCGGCATGCCCATGACGGCAAGCTGGGTGGTGAGCTTCCCCGCGACGACGATGGGGCTGCCGATCCAGAGGTCTGCGCTCTTCACGTAGTCCTCATGGGCGGGGGTGTCATCGCTCCACAGCTGCCTCTCATCCTCCAGGGCCTTGTTCAGGGTCTCCTCGAGGGCCCTGGCCTCCGAAAGTGTCCCCTCCAAGCCGTCCAGTTTCAGCTTCAGTTCGTTGATGGAGTCGTTGGCCTCGGAGAGTAGCTTGGCCTTGTTAGAGATGGCCACTTGCGAATCTGCCAGGGTGCGGTTGGCTATGTCTCTCTCCTCCGTCAGCTCCAAGATCTACTTTTTCGGCCCATCCCACTCCAGCTCCAGCTTCTCCACCTTCCTAGCTTGGTCCAAGGCCAGAGCATCAAGTGCCTCCTTGTGCTTCTGCTCTAGCTCCTAGGTCCGCTGCGCGACGATCTTCTCGATTTCCTTGTCCTTGCCGTGGAGCGTGGCAGCAAGTGCCTGCTCGCGAGCAATGAGGTCTTCCTCCTGGGTGTCCAGCAAAGTTGTTGCTGCAGCCGGGCAACTTCGTCCTTGGCGGCCTGCTCTTTCGCTGCCTCCTGGGCCTTCTCAATACCGGCCTACTTCAGGATGAGCTCCCACTTGCGCTCATCCAGCTCACCCTAGGCAGCCCTCAGTTCCTCTCGGGCCTCGCCAAACCAGACCTGCGTCTGAGCGATGTGCTCCTCAAAGTCCGCCTCTGCCTTGTCCACCGCCGCCATCCTAGATTTCACTTTGTCTTGGCGGGCACGATGGAGCGCCTGGAGCTTCTGGAAATTGGCGCCCATGGCTCGGAGAAGCTTCTCCTCTTGGGAGCCGCCGTCGCCGGTGCTTGGTTCATCAACAACTTGGAGCCCAGCAGTGGCGAGCGCCTTGTCATCAAACGCCTCCCCTTTGGCTGGCGCTCTGGTGCTCGCCATCCCTGGGAGGCGGACGAACATGTTATCGCCCAACCTCAGGTACTTCCCCGGGGCGGGGGCTACGGGGGACGAACATGTTGTCGCCCAACCTCAGGTACTTCCTCTATGGACTCCTTGGCGGCCTCCTCGGCAACGGCCTCGCCAGGCTCCCCGGCAGGCCCACTTGCCGGCCTCCCCGGCAGCAGGCTCACCATTCTCCCTGGCAAGCCCCTTGGCGGCCTCCTCGGTGACAGACTTGGCGGCTTCGCGGCCTCAGCTTCGACATCCTTGGCGGCCTCCTCGATGACGATGTCGATATCTTCCTGGTTCGTTGAGGGAGGGTCTGGAAACCAAAAAGGAAGATGGAACGAGACCAAAATCAAGGTTCAAAGAAAAAAATAGGGACGGGAGGCAGGCTGCTTACCCGTGCCAAGTTGAGAAGAAGTGGTTCCCTCCCTGCCAATGTTCGTGGCTAGGACGGAGCCGCCAGCACCCAAGCTCGCCTCCTCTTCCTCCGTGTGCGTGGGCTTGGCGGTGGATGCCCTTGCCGGAGACGCTCCTCCGGGCGGTGTGGTCGATGGGGGCGGTGTGTTAGGGGCGGTCCTCAGCGGCTCCTCCTATTGCCGCTCTCCTCCTACAAACCCGGCAAGGTCAGCACCAAGGATTCATGCCCCAACACCCACCAATGAGGAGTAAGTAATGAACTCACGCTGGGGGCTGAAGTGGGGGCTGCGTCGAGGCTATTGTCCGGGCTGATCTCCACCAGCACCGGCGTGCGCGGGGTGCTCACCGGGGGCTTGTCGCCCTTTGAAGCCTTGGACCTCTTCGCCGCACTCTGGGCCAGCGTCTCCGTGTCGCTGCAAGGATAAGATCATGTCAGGGAAGATGGCACGGGCTGGGGGTCAAAAATGATGAAGGGAGAAGTGCTTACTTGGCCTCCTCCTATGGCCTCCTCTTCCTCTTCGGGCTAAAGGACCCGAGGTCAAAATCGGCCTCCAGAGTGTCGTCCGAAGGAGGAGGAGAAGGGAAAGGGGTCGTGCGCTGCTTGGACCAGGAAGAGGCGGCGGCCGCTGCATTCTTCGCTGCCGCGACCCTCATCTGGCGCACAGGCCGCGCCTAGGCCTTTTGCCGCTGTGTAGTCCTGCCGGGCCGGACCGGCTCGCCAGAGCTAGCCCGCCGCAAGACGCGTTTCCTCCCCGGGGCCGAGGAGCCATCCGCCTCAGTCTCCTCTTCGGCCGACTCCTCGACCGCTTCCTCGACAAGGGGGGCCCCGGCGCCGCTGGCTTCCCCGGAGACCCGCCCACTCGGTGAGCTCCTTCTCTTGTGCGGCCCTGTCGGCCTCATCCTCCATGGTGCCAACGCTGCCGGCCTCCTTGGCAAGTGCGGCCTCCTCCGGCCTGGAAGCGATGTATGCCAGTTCTTCCTTGGTGGTGTCGCGGACGAGCAGTGGCTCGTCACGAACATACCTCTCCGACAGGTTGTCGAAGAAGGCCTGCACCCGCTCCGCCCCCGGCTCGCCCCAGGTTGGATCAAGGCCATGCACGTTGAAGTCCGGCATCATGGTGATGATGGCAGTCTGGCAAGAGTTTTTGCTCAAGGGGACCACTCCCGCTGGCAACCCAAACAGAGACCCGCCGGCCTTGACGGCCTTGCCAGCCTTCTCGGCCTTAACGGTCCTCTCGACGCCGCCAGCCTCGTCAACCTTGAGCTGAAAAAGCCTCTGGCAAAGATGAGCATGCTGCAGCACCGTAAAATTGTGTTTTAGGCTCGGGTGGAGCCTCATGATGTCGACTGCGTTCTTGAAGTCCCAGGCCGCCCCCCCTTGTTGTGATGTGGGGCAATCCGGCGGCGGATGAAATCAGCCCCAATCGTCTTGAGGGTGAGCCTCGCCAAAGTGAGGCGATGGATCCTAGTGGTGGCGACCGTGAGCTTCTTGTCGTTGGCGTCGAGATCGCTCCAGTCCTTGCCGCGGACCGGCGGCCTCCGACGGACCCGGCAAAACTCCTGCGGATCTGCCTCCTCGATCCAGCACCACCGGCCCCGCCACTCGTCCCACCTCTCCTTCTGGGCACCCACCGGGTACGTGCCCCTGCTCTGGGTCCTCGGGATCCAGGTGATGCAGCCAAAGATGGCACCCCTAGCTGGATCCGAGGGGCGAAGTAATGGCGGAAGAGCGCCGTGATGGGGAGCACTCCGGCGAAGCCCTCGCAAAGATGGGCGAAGAAGGCCATACGCGCCACGGCATTCCGCGTGAAATCCAGAAGGTGGGAGTCGTAGGTGTGCATGATGTCGTTGAAGAAATCTGAGAAAGGGGGAAGAGCCCGCAAGAGAAATAATTGACAAAGAAGGGATCCCGGTCTGGACCGGCCTCGGCGAAGGCGGCAAGGATGATGCGTGTGGCAGGATGCCCTAACATCTCCCTTCCCCACAGGGGCCTGAACATGTCCTTGAGGGTGAGCGCATCGACCGTCGAGGTAAAGAGGGCACGCTGCGTCCGAAGCTCCACCAACTCGCTCTCCGGCGCCTCCTTCCCTCCATCGTCTTTGGCCGCTCCCTTGCCCTTGCTTGTCTTGGGCGCCATTGTGTCTGGGAGGGGATGAAGGATCAAGGGCAATGGGGGCACGACGGTGATGAAGTAGAGGTGGGAGCTTCGATTTGCGCTTGAGGAAGAAGAAGGGGACATCGGTTCCAAGATTGGAAAGGGCGCGATGGGTAAATGAGCAGCGCCCCTGCGGTTTCCTCTTTTTTATGGGGAAAACGCGGTCCGCCTCTTTACTATTGACCACGAGGTGACGCAAGCGTGCTGCGGCCACTCCACGCACGACCCCCACGTCATGCACTCAATGCGGACCATGGGGGAGCGCAACTGGCGAGGGAGTTACCACAGTTAAAACTCTGCCACGCATGCCCGCGCACCGTTTTGGGCCCGACCCAATAACGCTCCGTGCTTATATGTGGCCCAGGCCCGGGGGCTCCTGTCGGTGTACAAAAGTAGGGGCACTTCTGTACCCCTTTACTTGTGCACGGGCAATTGAAGCCACACCTGCGGTCGGGCTCGGCGGGGCAGAGGGAGGAAAGGTACAAGGCTGCCGAGGCAGCACTCAAGCCAGAAGCATAAAGAGCAAAGAGGCAAGGTGGATCCCCCCCGGCAAGACCCTTGTCGGGGTAGCCTGCACAGCACCAGCAAGAGCCTTGCAGGGGCGACTTGCCCAACACCAGCAAGGCCGCCACCCTTGAGCCTGAGAGTCCTGACACCATCGACAAACATCAAGACCAAGGCTGGGGGGCGCCTGCATGGTGGCATGCAGATCTTTGTGAAGACCAAAGGCCTGCAAATCTTGATGGGAACTAGAAGACGAAGACCCCCGGCGAGATCCTTGCCGGGGACAGACGAAGGCCCCTGGCAAGATCCTTGCCGGGAAGGCCACAAGACCCCGACAAGACCCTTGCCGGGACCCCGGCAAGGCCCTTGCCGGGGACATCTGCGGGGCAACAACCAGGCCCGCACCTACCAAGGTTCCGCTGTCCCATGGCCGGTCCGACGCGGCAACCAGCCTGCCAAACTAGGCACGCACTTATGTGGCAGCAAGCAACCTCTAGGCCAACCAGTCAAGCACCTGCGTGGTGGCATGCAGATCTTCGTGAAGACCCTACCACCGCACCGGTGCAGCAGCCAGCCAGCCAGTGTGGCACTCCATGCCTCGTCAGCTTGGACGCGCGTTGAAGCAAGGCGAGGCGGCGACGGACGGGACGAGCTTCGTTGCCGTCCCCGATAAAGCAAGAGGACACGTAAGAGGCACATTAAATGTGTTTGGCCTACGGAGCCAGGCGATAGACTTGTACTCTGTACGTACTTTCCACCTCCTGTGTGCCACTTTGGCAACCCCTTTAACGTATAAAAGGAGACCCGAGGCGTACTGAGGAAGGGGTCATACTTTTTGGACTAGGCATGCACCACAACTAGTTCAAGAGCTCAAGAACACCAAATATACACCAAAGCAGGACTAGGGTATTACGCATCGTTTGCGGCCCAAACCTGGATAAAATTCCCCCGCGTTGATCTTCTAAAGCTGCTCTTTGCGCAGCTCCATGCCCCGCCAACCGTAGTAGGGATTGCCTGTGATCCCATGGGTGTCGTTCCCCCGACAAATAGGAGCACTCTTACTAGCAAACAATTTCATAAGTTCATCCATCTTTCCACTCAAAACATTAATCTCTTCAATCGCATGCACTTTTTTACTAGTAGAAGATCTTTCGGTATGCCATTGAGAATAATTAACCATTATATTATCTAGGAGTTTAGTAGCTTCTCCTAAAGTAATTTACATAAAAGTACCTCCCGCGGCTGAATCTAAAAGATTTCTAGAAGCAAAATTCAATCCGGCATAATTTTTTTGTATGATCATCCACAAATTTAAACCATGAGTAGGGCAATTTTGTATCATCAATTTCATCCTCTCCCAAGATTGTGCAACATGTTAATGATCAAATTGCTTAAAATTCATAATATCGTTCCTAAGGGAGATGATCTTAGCCGGAGGAAAATACTTGGAAATAAAAGCATCTTTACACTTATTCCATTAATAAATACTATTTTTAGCCAAATATGAAAACCAAGTTTTAGCACAATCTCGTAGTGAGAACGAAATAGCTTCAATTTAACAATATCATTATCCACATATTTCTTCTTTTTCATATCACACAACTCAACGAAACTATTTAGATGGGATGCGGCATCTTCACTAGGAAGGCCGGAAAATTGATCTTTCATAACAAGATTTAGGAAAGCGGCATTAATTTCATAAGATTCTGCACTAGTGGTAGGAGCAATCGAAGTACTAATAAATTCATTATTATTAGTATTAGAAAGGTCACACAACTTGGTATTTTTTTGAGACATCATGACAAAGCAATTAATCCAACACACGAGCAAACAAAAAGTGAACAAAAAGACGAATGGAAGAAGGGAGAATAAAAAGGCAAATCTTTTTGTAATTTTTTGAAAACGTTTTAGAAGTGGGGGAGAGGAAAACGAGAGGCAAATGGAAAATGATGTGATGCAAGAGATGAGTGTTTATGATGGGTGCTTGGTAGGCTTGACGTTAGATCTCCCCGGCAACGGCGCCAGAAATTCTTCCTGCTACTACTTGAGCTTACGTTAGTTTTTTCCTTAAAGAGGAAAGGGTGATGCAGCAAAGTAGAGATAAGTATTTCCCTCAGTTGAGAACCAAGGTATCAATCTAGTAGGAAAAACACGCAAGTCCCCAATATATGTACTTACACAAACAATCAAACACTTGCACCCAACGCGATAAAGGGGTTGTCAATCCCTTCATGGTCACTTGCAAAGGTGCACTACAAAAAATACACTTTCATGATGATACGTGTTTGTCACAGTAGGTCACGTTTTTTGTCATGCATGTACATCCATGAAAAATTTATGACAGAATCAAGATAGTCATACCTGTGCTGTCGTAGAAGTGTTCCATGGCATGACCAAAATTATCATCACGGAAGTGTCCACTTCCATGACGATAAATTGTGCGGCATAGAAGTGCTTTCGTCAAGGGTGACCGACATGTGGAATCCACCGTAATGGAACACCGTTAAGCTATCGGGTCTGGTTTTGGATCCGATAATGCGTTAACAGCCCTAACCAATGGGGATTTTCCACGTGTAAAATCATCATTGGCTGCAGGAAACACGTGTCAGCTCACCGTTGGGACAGACGTCATCCACTCATTGGACCCAAAGCGCCTATGATACATCGACACGTGGCATGGCCCAATAGAGGCCCATTCCTGTGAAAATGCCGGCCCATTTGACTTGGTTAAAAGGTGGCGGGCTGGCCCACGGCAAGCCTGTTAACGGCCTGTTTGCATATAGCCCATTTACAGCCCGCTAACCCAGGGCCCGTTTACAGCCTTTCCGAATTAGGCCCAGTAGCGTCATCTGGGCCGTCCAATATAATTCCAGCCGTTTTAACTTCCAGCCCATGTACGGCCCATGACGTCTTTTGGCCCATATGAGGCCCTTAGTAACCCTCGGCCCATTAACGGCATGTGGTAAAACTGGCCCATAATGAAGAGTGTATCACTCTATACCCATTAACGGCCCATTATTCCGTTGGGCCGTTTCCATCCCATGTTATCTTTCGGCCTTCTTAGGGCCCATTTATTCTTGGGCTCATTTCCAGCATTCGTTTACTTTCGGCCCGTTACTGTCATTTTCTGCTTCTGGGCCAAATACAGCTCGTGGTTACAGTCGGCCTGTTTGTGGCCCATTAATACGTTGGGCCTTTTTCATAGCGCCATCAAATACGACCTATTAACGACGGCACGTTATGGTCGGCCCATGAACGGACGATTTCAACTCTAGCCCATTTACGACCATAATGTGGTCTGTTATTGGCACATGTTTGGCCAACCGATTATACGACCCGTAGAAGGCCCATTGATGATACGACCCATAGAAGGCCCATTGTGTCTACGCCCCGTAGAAGGCCCATTGTGTCTATGCCTCGTAGAAGGCCCATTGTTTCTACGGCCCTTAGAAGGCCCATTGTTTCTACGGCCCGTAGGAGGCCCATGTTAACTACAGTAAATATGTAGCCCATTGTAATGTGGCCTAGTTTTAAAAAATAGGTTATTCCGGCCACTAGCAAACCGCAGAAAAAGAACTGCACTGACTACAAGAAAACAAATAAACAAGACAACGGAAATAAATAAGCAAGTAACTTACGCTAGGCTATCATGGCTATTACACATATTACATCCACTGGGCATCAAATTCGCCACAAATGCAAATATAGGGAACAAAGCAGCATATAAACGCCGCAACAAAACAAGTCCAGAACTAAAACCACTTCAGAAGAGCTCAAGAAACAATATCCTCGGTACCCATAATGTTGTCAAGATGCTTAGCAAGCTTATTAACTTTGTCTTGTTTGGCGCTTAAATCCTCCAGCACTTGTTGTTGCACCAGAAAGTATGCATCTGAATTCTGCAGGGACTTCCTCAGTCCTTCGGCTTCCTGTCGCATAACATCTGATCGATGTCTTTCAACTTGAAGTTGAGACTCAAGAAGCCGAACTGATTCGTAGCGAGTACGAAGAGCTGGTGCCAGCAGTAGTAGCCAGTAACTCGAACACTACATCAAGACAGGACTTTGGGGTTTTCTCAGTGTCTTCAACATAGTTTTTATCAGCTTTCTTGGAGAACAACAGGGATGTCTCACTATCTTGAACCTGATCTGCATTACTTCCTTTACCATTGCATAACGGGGGTACTCTTCTCCAATATTTTATCCGCATTCTAAAGGAGAAACAAACAAACACATCACAGGTTTACAATGTAGTATATGAAACTCATTTTGGTAAACCAATTCAGTAGTAAGGTGGACAGGATAACAGCATGAAACAAACATATATCTATGTAGTATGGTCACTGTATGGTCTATATCATTCTAGTTTATGTTGCCAAATCAAGATAGATACAGTTCGAATCATATCTATTTAAGACAAAGTAGCATAGACAGAATATAAGTGTGGGAAACTACACAACAATAACAACACTTGTAATGTGCATGGCATGAGAACATAACTGTTTATTCAATTGAAATTGAAATCAACATAGAGCAAGTTACAACAGCAAACACGTTAAAGAAACAGGTTTAAAACATACCTGTTGCCCCATTGGAGTTTCAATTGCATCCTTCAAATTTGAAATTAGTTGGTATGAGTAAATACAGTGATGCAAGAGCAAAGTAGTATGAACATAGCTACGGAACCTGACTTGAGAACAATTCTTCTTCTGCTTTAAGCGTTGACTTGGGGTTCGGAGTGGTGGTCCTCGTGCTTTGGGCACTGCAGTTTCCTTACTAACTGCTCGTGTTTGGGTGCTCTGTGGTGGAGACGGTGTTGTGTCAACGGGAACTGGGTTACTATCTGCTGGGGTTGGGGTTAGAAGGGGTGTAGCTGGTTCTCTGTCCAACTGGGTAGGGGTACAATCTGCGTGAGCCTGGGTCATGTGTGGTGGGGCTGGTTCTTGGGCAAGTACAACCATGGTTCTATCTCCATCGACAGGTAGCATGATCTTTACTGAAGACTGTGTTTTTACTCCCACAGATACTGCCATCACGCCCTCCAATTGAAATGGCTGATAAACAAGAAAAGTAATTGAATGCACAGACATTGTAAGATAGACAGGTGCAATGGATAGTAGGGAAGAAAACATGGCATGAAATAATTCACATTTATGTTGTCTAACCAAACAGAATAGCAGGACATAATTTCAAATATATGATGGCTAATTAAACAGGATAGAATGACACAATTTCACATGTATGATGGCTAACTAAACATAATAGAATGACATACTTCAAAATATGATGACTATGTAAACAGGATGACATGATATAACTATACGATGTGTCTATTAAAGTGGTTGGCATGCCATAAATCACAAACATGCCGTCGATGGAAACATGATGGCATGATATAATTCACGGATAGAATGACATAGTTCAAAATATGATCACTATGTGAACAGGATGAGATGATATAACTATATTATGTCTTTAGAAAATGGGTTGGCATGCCATAATTCAGATACATGTTATCTATGTAAACATCATGGCATGATATATTTCAAATATATGATTTATATACTAAGGAAGTGAGCAGAGGGCAATCGCATATATGATGTGTTAACTAAGGAGATGTCATTCAATATCATGTATATGATGTAAAAACTAAGCATTGCAATACAACATATGCATGATATGAGTAATATAACCCTGCCAAGTTTGAGCATACACCTTAGGGGGATAATAGGACTGGTCATCTGCCTCTGAATCATCCTCTGAAGAGCTATCTGTAACCAGCAACATATCTGCTTCACCAGGTAGCATTCTTTGCTCTGAAGACCTTGTTTTCACTCCAGATTTCTCCATCACCAATTCAAATGGCTGATGCACAGGAAGAGTAGTTGAATATACAAACATTGTCGACAAAAGCAATGAGAAATACAAAAAAAGGATGACTTGATATAATTTACATATATGACGCTTGGCTAAATAGCATGGCATTGCATAATTCACATAAATAATGCCTTGCAACAAGATAGCATTGCATAATTCACATATATAATGTCTTGCAAAAAGATGGCATTGCATAATTCACATATATGGTAATTAGACACTAAACAGGTGGCATTCACACAAATCATGTCTAAACTAAGCAAATGACATAGCAATGCAAGATACCATATGCACGATATTAGCAACATAACCCTACCAAGTTAGAGCATGCACCTCGGGGAGGAATAGGACTGGTCATCTGTCTCTAAATCATCCTCTGAGGAGCTATCTGTAACCAGCGAGATATGCGCGTCGTCAGATAGCATAGTCTGCTCTGAAGACCTTGTTTTCACTCCAAAATTTTCCATCACTGTGTCAAATGGCTGATGCACACGAAGAGTAGTTGAATGTACTAACATTGTTGACAAATGTAATATATAACGAAAAAAAGGATGGCCTGATATAATTCACATATAAGATGACTGGCTAAGCAGGATGGCATTGCAAAATTCACATATATGATGCCTGGCTAAACAAGATGGCATTGCATAATTCACATAAACAATGAATAAACTAAACAGATGGCATTCACACAAAGCATGTCTAAACTAAGCAGTTGACATATTTGATGGAAAAAGTAAGCAATGCAAGGCACCATATGCATGATATTACCAACATCAGCATGCCAAGTTAGAGCGAAGACCTCATGGGGTAAATAGGAGTGGTCCTCTGCTTCTGAATCCCCCTCAGAACAGTTATCTTCCTCTTGATTAAAATCCGAAATGGGTGGAGCGGGGGCTGCCTTTGCGCCCACCATGGAGCGACATCTGCATGAACATTTATTGCCACGCAAGGCTCGTCTCTTTTGCTCTACATGTTCATTTCCATTGTGTACAATAACTGACATGCATAGGAATAAAACATAGTGAGATTATGTAAGGAGTGCATGCACAAATCCAGAGTGATGGTAGCAAACTGTGGATAGACCCAAAACCAATGATAGCAGGCAGATAATAGCTTTAGTTAAAAAATACAGATAATGTCTCCTTTAATGTTTATTTGCACCCAACATGAAACTCATAGTAGACACCCGAGATTAACCAGATAGTAGACAGATAGTACTGATTGCTACCCCAATATGTACCCCACAACCATTTAAAAACTCAAGTTTCAGCATAAGTTTGGACCTGAGTCAGAGTCTAATAGGTGAACACGACGATAAAGTAGCATGTCATCATATTAAGCGGTGCATAACGTAAGCAGACACGGAAGAGTGCGACCTCTCTTGCGGACCAGTGTAGTCCTCAAGGTCATCTGCTCAGTTGATGATGGTAATGCAGATGTCGTGGCTGCCGGCGGCGGAGAAGAAGATCTGAGGCAGCAAAAGACAGTCTACAGAGCGGATCCCTGCTGTGGTGAACCCTTTCGTCGTTGGAGCAGCTGAGCTGGGGTGGAACACAACACCGAAGGAGCAGGACAAACCACACAAGGTTTTCTTTGACACATATCTGTAACAGAAGTAATTGTGTAAGGGCTTGTTTGAATTTGAGGATTCTAACAACGCAGGGATAGGAAATAGACAGGAATAGGATAGGAATGCACATGCAAAATAGAGAATTTAAAAACACAGGATTTCTGCCAATCCGGGTGTTTGGTTCACAAGAATTAGAAGATCACAGGATGCAAAGAAGCATGGTGAGATTAAGTCAAACCACAAGAAGTGTACAACCTCTTTGGCGAAGCCATGTCGATCTCAGCGTGATTGGGTTGGCCGGTGAGGATGCTCCGGCTGACTTGGCTGTCGGAGGAGGGGAAGAAGATCTTAGGCGTCTGGAGATGGAGCCCGAGGTACTGCTCCGCTGTGATGTAGGGTTTCATCGTTGGAGCAGCTCCAGTGAGTTGTACGACGCCGAGGCTGATGCAGGACAAGACAAACAACGTTAACCTGAGTGGAATTCTAAAAGCATCTCCAATAGATGGCGTAAAATACATAACCACAAAGTGCTAGATGTATACATCAGCTGCTCATCTCCAAACTTAGCTGTCGAAACTGAATTTAACTATCGAAATTGAACTTAACTATCGAAACTGAATTCTGCTGTCGAAACTGAATTTTACTATCGAAACTGAACACACTAGAGGTGAGGCTACACGTCAGTCGACTGACTTTTTCATCTCTGGTCAGTCAATTTTGCAGCCGTTGGATAGAAATCAAGGGCCTGCGGTTCATCTTCAACCTCCACCCCCCCTGAGCCGTCAGCCACCCTTGGCCAAACAGCTGCCCCCGCCACCCGCGGCCGGTGGTGCGCCGCCCCGCCCGCCCCGAAAACACTCCCCACCGCCGGTCCGCCGCCGCGTCGTCCATCCCTCTAGCCCCCCCCCCCGTGCCGAGCTTGTTCTCCGGCGATCCCCACACCACCGCCCCACCACCGTCGGCGACCACCACCCCCAACCTGAACCCTAAGATAGATAGTGGGGTACTTCTCCGGCGAGGCCCCTCCCTGTTGCGACTGGTTCTTCCTTAACTCGGGCGAGCCCCCCCACCCCCTGAAAATCGACTGACCCAAAAGTCGATTCGGTCGACTGAAGTGTAGCTAAATCGGAGCAGCACCGCAAGCAAGAGTGAGAGCAGCAGCAAGAGCAAGAGCAAGAGCAGACCAGGCAGGGGACCGAGAGCAAGAGCAGAGCAGCAGCGCGAGCGAGAGCTAAAGCAGCAGCAGGTCCTACTGATGTGGACGTCGCCGCTGAGGGAGCGATGCCGTGGAGGAAGTGGCCGGCGACGCCGCGGTGGATGGAGCCACGCCGTGTCGGCTCGGTACCGAGCGCCGGCAGCACCGTGAGATCGAATCAAGAAGAACATGCAGCGATTAGTGTACAACCTCTTTGGTGGCGCCGATTAGGCCGCAACTTCATCCGAGGAAACGGTGATGCTGATGCTCTTCCGGTGGTGTAGGTGAAGATGACGGTGTGGGAATGGAGGTGGCGCGAAAGACGAGGGGAACGTCGGGGCAGCTCCTTGGAGGTGGAGGACGGGGTGGCTGAACCGGCGGGATGACCAGATCGACGACGAATCCTCATCCGGTACGGTGGATGAGGGACGTCGAGGTGTTGCTGTGGACGATGTCGTCGGGGAAGAGGCTCCGGCTGGGTGGCGGACGGAGGAGGGTGTGGGGCCTCGCGGGTTTTCCCGACCTTGGGGTATGAATGGGTGGGCGGATGGGATGGGAGTGGGGAGCCATGGCTTAGGTACGCGCTTGTCCGAAATGTGGGGTAAGTTACAAAAGTACCCCCACCGATTTGAGGCGGTTCTTTCGGTTCAAGGGTATCACGGGCATTTCTCGTGTCAGGATTTCACAGGAGGTGGGAGTTTTCGCGCGCGTTGTAATTTTGGAATAGCAAGGCGTGGGTTGAGATGGAGGAAGTTGTCGGAGCACAATGAGACCAAGATATATCTTAAATATTTCGGGCTAACAAGGTGCGGGTTGAAATTTCCGGACAAGCCTAACGTGTACTGTACCAAATCAATTCGCACTACAAATGTCATTCAAAACTTTGAATTCATGCTATGTTCAATTAAAATATTTTGCTACGTGTATAATGCATGCAACCTAGTACTCAAATGAACGTTTTAGTGCATTCCAAACTTATATACTGCCGCTTCAATATGAACTAAATTTGAATTCGTTTCTCTATTTGAATAAGATCTACAATAATGATTGTTGTGAAGTCAAAGCGTTTGAATTCCTTTCTCTGTTTTAATAAGATATACAATCGTCATTATTGTCAAGTTAAACCATCATTTGTGTATTATCTTCGCAGCACACCACATGATTAGTCTCGAGTTACATATGAACTATGTGTACTATATGAACTCGAACTCGATTTTTTTAATCCACTTTATGTTGATTTCAAATCATAGTACATTTCAAGCTCTAGCTAGATCTTCACAAACTAAACCATGTCTCATATGTATAATGTGTTTATCACATTATGTATGGTGCCCCGCCCCCTACGCCTACAAGTATTTAGATGTGAGTTGCAAACACCACACATTACCACAAATTCAAATAAAATGTGAGAATGTTTGATATATAGTATTGTTTAGATTGTTTGATATTTAGTAGTAAGCTGCAAACGCCACACATTAAAACAAATTCAAATAAAATGTGAGATTGTTCGTTGTATAGTATGGTTTAGATTGTTCGACATTTAGCTGTGAGTTGCAAACGCCATGCATTATGGTATAACATGTGCAAAACCACACCACGTGTATCACCGCTATATTCATGCATGCATATGTTTAAAACACTATGATCTCCTATTCAAATATATGAATCCACTTTCATATCAAATTATGATCTTTGTTAGTCTCTTACACCCGCACAATCCTCTAACCTTTGTAGCTACCACTAACTTTCTCTCGTGCATGCACACGCCCTCCTCGCCCTCCCCCTCCCTTAGTATTCTATCCATCATGCACATTCATTTTATTTTCTTCTTTAGGTCGTTCTCCCACAGTCTCCACAACTCCTTTCCGACACACACCGATCAATAAACCTCTCTAGCGATGTCTGCCTTCAACATACACACGCACCTTCAATCTCCTCCGTTATGTGTCCTTGCCTCGTGTCTCTCATACGGTCCCACTCGCGTGTAAACTCTCGCCCCTCTTTTCATCGATCTCACAACCGCACACTCCTCCCCCTATCTAGCTAGTAGCTGGGCCTCTCGCACCACCTCCTAGCTCCATTCTCTCTGTCTATCCGTCTCGCCGGGCCTTATTTGCCTCTAACAAATGGACGTACACCGACCGATCTCCCGCTATACATATAGCTAGCTAGGTCCTTATAACTCGTTTTCCCCACGCATCGATCGATCTACCTCATTAGTTATGTCTCTCCCTTCCTCCGACAAACAACAATTGATCTACCGATCTAGTTAGCTTTGCTTACCAAACACATGGTTCCCCTTCATTATCCATGGATGTGTCCCGACAGATCTATCACGCACAGGCACACACATAAACACATCCCCACTCTTATTGATAATATTGCAGTTCCACCCTCAGTTTGTCTAGTAGGCCTCTCCCACCATCTTCGAGAAGCAACTCCATCACCCATCCAGCACTCTACCCCTCTCCCTCCCTCTCTCTCTCCTCTCTCTCTCTCTCTGTCCCATCCTATTTCCCGCCTTCAGTTATGTATGGATGTCGATCGATCTCCCTCAAGACATAGATGGGTCTCTCCTTCTCAACACATATACGAGTCGTTCTACATCTATAGTTAGGCCTCTGCCTACCCCTCCCCCCACCCCCTCGCACACACACACACACACACACACACACACACACACACACACACACCGATACATTGAGCGCTCTAGTCATGTCTCCTGCCACACACAAACTTGACATGTGCCCTCTGACGTTCCGGTAGCTAGGTCAGGCACCCTATATCTTTGACTTGCACACACACACAATTTCGATGGCTCTCTTCATCGATATCGCACCCACCCACTTGATCCTCTCTTCGACTCTATCAATATCTATGACCCCTCCCTCTCTTCTCGTGGATCGCCCTACCCTCTATATATGATATGGATAGGCCTCCATTTCACACACATTGCATGCAAAATTTTGTTTGAGATGTCATCGACACATATTCCCACAAATACATTCGCGAAATCAACCTCCCCCCCCAAAACAAAAAACACTCACGAATGCACAAGCCATTTGTCTAGGTTTGTATCTCTCACATACACCCACGTAGGTGGGGGATGTGCACGAAGAGAAGAGGTGCACGCACGGCGCACATACTCCCGTCTCTTTCCCAACCACACCCGCGCGGGTACACGTGAAGCTCATTTCTGTACGAAAAGGCAGCCCACGTGGTAACTTGACACGTGTACTGGTTGTCCACTAGATGGAGGGAGGATCGTCTACCACGGGTGAACAAACAAATTGTGACTTGACGGGTTATGTTAAAAAAGAGGAAAACCATGTGGGGCCTACCTTAGAGGCAAGGCTCTATACACTGGAGTACTTTTGATGTGTCCCGTCAACTCGCAGAACGAGGAAAAGCTTGCTTAGTACGCCATCTCCCCCGCCCACGGGCGCGGTGGCTCGCAGGATGAGGTGAAGCTTGCTTACTATGACTTACACCCGCTCCCTCGCCCACACGCGCGGTAGCTCGCAGGATGAGGATGAAATTTTACTAGTACTCCCTCCGTTTACTCCTCGTACCTACCTTGGCTAGAGAGATTATCATATTGTTTGGAATATATGTCCTTTAGTGGATTTCAATATGAACTACTAGTACATACTCCAAACACTGATGTATATAGACGTATTTTAGAGTATAGATTCACTCATTTTGCTCCGTATGTAGTGCATATTGAAACGAACGTAATAGTACGCACTCTCCCTCGCCCCTCGACCCTCGCCACATGGTGGACATGCATCAATTCATTCGGTCTCATATAGCCAAAACGATATATACTGCAGTACCATTATTGCTCGACTTCCCGAAGAGGCGAAGAGCCAATCGCAAGGTTAATAGTTTGGAGATGCCAAGCGCAAGGTTTATAGGAGAATGAGTAGTAGGTGCCGCGTCATTTATAAATACAGTTTTTTTTCTTCAGTTGCACATACGCAATATAAATAGGTTCATATGGAGAGAAAAGGAAACCGCTCCACTATATACGTAGGCAGGACGAGCCTACACGGTTGCTTGCTGGGGTTGCTCTCTTCAGTTTTCACACTCTCTCGCACAAAACCACTGTGGCCACATCTCTAACATCCCGGCGGATCACGTCTGCCGGGGGAAGGGGTGGATACTTAGTGTAGATGCGGTCGCCGTTGCCGACGGCGAAAACCCACTGTTGGCACGTCCCGATCAGGGGTCCCCGCCATTCTCTCTCACAAAGCCGGTGAGGTTGCCTTCGTCCATTGCTCACTGCCGCGACGTGGGTAGTTTCCTCCTCCCGCCGCCCTCCTCTAGGTTGAGCTACGTCCCGACATCCCTCAGGTACAACTCCCTTTATAGCCGGCTTGCACCACTGCTCCAGCTGCCCACATCACTCGATGTGGATATTTCTCTACTTCTTTGCCCCGCACATACCTCTACTGGCTTCTACGTACTATATTTGTGATGAGTTTATGTCTCATCAACTAGTCCTAGTAATCTTATTCTAATCACGCTTCTTCAATTTCTTTGCCACGGGGATGCTCATCTCGATTTTGGCGAAACTGCACATAATGATTCGATGGTCGAAGGATTGCAAACTTCATTTCTTAGGAAGCACCGACGTTGCCAGCAAATTAAAGCCTGGTTAGGGTTTATGGATCAAGGGCTAGGGACTGCATGGATCTTTTTTTTCTTTAGATGTCTCTGTTTCAATGGCTAGGGACTGCATGAGTAGTAGTAGTACTGTACGCCTTACGCCCGCTCCCTCGCCCACGTGCGTGGTGGCTCGCAGGACGAGGAGAAAATTTTACTACTCCCTCCGTTTACTCCTCGTCCCTACTACCTTGGTTAGAGAGATTATCATATTGTTTGGAATATATATGTCCTTTAGTAGATTCCAATATGAACTACTAGTACATACTCCAAACACTGATGTATATAGACGTATTTTAGAGTGTAGATTCACTCATTTTGCTCCGTATGTAGCATAAAGTTGAGACACTTATTTTGGAAAGGAGGGAGTACATATTTGCTATGATCTGTCAATCATTGAGATGCAATAGCATGCATGTTAGTCTCCTTTGTATTTGATGAAATGTTGCAACGTGCAACCTTGGACGCAAGATACATGTAACAGAAGCTAGAAGCTTCATAGCATTGTACTATCTTGCTGATAAATTACAGTACGTACTATACAAGTACTTCCTCTGTTCCTAAATATAAGTCTTTGTAGAGATTTCACCATGAACCACATACGGATGTATATAGATGCATTTTAAGTGTCGATTCATTCATTTTGTTCCGTATGTAGTCCACCTAGTGGAATCTCTACAAAGACTTATATTTAGGAACGGAGGGAGTACTATGTAAAGAGTTAGGTGTCGCACGGTGTCCAGAAAATATGGTGATAGTGTGAGGTGGGCCATATAATCACTTAGCCTGCGTGTTTTCACTGCTCTTGCACTCCTCCGCCATAAGATGGAGAAAATTGTAATCTAGTAGTACCTTCTTTCACCGAAAGCGTGGGACATCCAGTAGTCCTACCACCTCAATAATAATGACCAATGAGCCGTCAAATCACATAGACCCAGCAGTAAGTTGGACGGACGAAGCAACCATCACTCTTGAATCCGCTTATCCCTTCAATGCAGGCGCCAGTGAGAGGTCGCGTACGCTCTGCCCGGGCATGAATGTGGCACCGATTCTTTGGAGCGGCGCTAACCGTTTCGGGCGGGAAGCGCGCGCGGGCGATGGAGGGGCTTTGGGTGGGCCAGGATGGTCAGGAGCGGGCGTGGCAGCTGTCCGCCTGTCCCTACCGGATGCCCGGAAACGAGAGGATACGCCGACTCTCACGGCTAAAATCGTACACTACACACCATCTCTCTGTAGGAGTAGGTCGATCTGTCGCTCTCTCTAACACACACACATGCTGTTAAACACACACACGCACACGCACACACACACACATAGGTTCATAGAATAGGAAAATCGTGCGAGTGCGAAGCCACAGGAAGTGAGATACAAATGGGGTACGTACAAGAAGAGAAGAGGCATCTCTTAGTTGTTTGGATTAATTGTTGCGTTTAGAGACAGAAATCGGGGCTTTGATTGGAGGAATGACCGGTCAAGTTTCTCCTTCTCCTCCAATCTGCTTGCACCTTGGTCCCGCTGCACCTTCTAGCGTGACTTATTACACCTAGACGGAGGGAGTCGTACTAGATATGGTGGCACACTGACTTAGGTCGAATACAAGTGCCCAAAATTGTGTGCATGTTATAATAAGGATTCACTTAAAATAGTACGTGAGCGAACAGAGGGATCAATTGGACAGTGTTCCCGAGCAGTAGCGAGATGTGTGAGGTAAGATACACCGCTGGCGCTTTTAATTTTTCTTATTAATTTGTTTGTTTCACCCTCTGACTGGTGGGACCCAACGTACTACATGGAGAGAGGTAAGGTTACTAATGCTGCATTATTTCTGCACCACTGTGGATAGTCTTACCACCAAAGCCATATGACACGATTATGATTTAAATCCCAATGACTCCCACACACAGAAAAAACACCGCATGCTTGTCACACGAATGCAGGAATGCATAAAAGGTTATTTTCCTCTCGTTGAACATAACGGGAGGGTTGTGTGGCTGGTTAGCCTGTTCGCTCATCAAACTTGAGGTCTCGGGTTTGATAACTACACTTGAGCATAATTCGTGCCAGGAGGATTCTTTGACTGGTCAAAATGGATGGATACGGAGCTATACGATCTTGTAGTGACCGTATAATCACCTCATCACGTATAAGCTGCAGCCTCGGCGCTTGTTTTCTAGGGTTTGCACTCTTCACACTCTCTCCAGTATATATATACACGCTGGAGCCTCAGCGCTTGTAGTTGCTCTCTTCACACTCTCTCACCCTCCCAGATCTAAACAAGACTTCGTTGGCCTCTCTCTCTTCCCTCACTGCTGGTCTGCTTGTAGTTGCTCTCTTCACACTCTCTCACCCTCTCTAGATCTAAACAAGACTTCGCTAGCCTCTCTCTCTCCCCTCACTGCTGGTCAAAGAGCCGGCAGGATCCGTCTGTTGGGAAGGGAAGGAGGCTTAACGCAGTCGCCGTCGGCGAGGGAGGGAATCCACTACCGGCGCAACTGTTCACTTTCACCCAGCGGCGGCGCGGGAGGGCCTCCGACCCCTTCTTCTTCGTCGTCGTACATAGTGTGGGTCGAACAGCCTCCGGTTACCCACCGAATCACACCCCAAGAACCTTAAGGTATAATTTACTTATTCCACATGCATTGCTCTAGTTGCATGTGGGGTTTTTCTGCTTCTGCACTTGAATCTAGGTGTTGGATCAAACAGGAAAGTAGTGGGGAAAGTTGTATACCATGAATCTTGGACGTGGTTCAAAGAGGAAAGGAATGGGGGAAAGTAGTGGGAAAATTTGTATAACATGAATCTAGGGCGTGGTTCAAAAAGGAAAGGAAGGGGGAAAGTAGTGGGGAAAGTTGTATCGCATGAATCTTAGACGTGGTTCAAAGAGGACAGGAATGAGGGAAGTGGTGGGGAAAGTTGTATAGCATAAATCTAGGACGTGGTTCACAGAGGAAAGGAAGTGGGGAAAGTACTAGTACAGACTGGCTATCGAGCACCTACGTTGGTCGAAAAGGGAAAACGATGACAAATGCAGTACGCACATCTGTAACGAACTGATCTTTTGTTTTGGGGGACAAGGCTGTAGAGTTTGAGCAGGACTAGATTTGCTGTGCTCACATAGGGAAAGGTGTCTAAAGGTAACAAAACTGGGACCAACACAAATATGCTCCTTAGTTGTTTGTTCTTTGTTGCAACAGACTGTGCATCACCCCAGTACATCGGTAGATGCACATGGTGCTGGTGCGTCCACTGTCCCGTGCAATTCTTTAGCTGTTGTTAATCTAAGGCCCTGTTTGGTTAAAAACTCCCTAGTCCCTACCTGCTTGGTTCCAGGGACTAAACATGTACTAGAGGTTATTAAATGACATGCTAAAATACCATGTTACCCCTAGTAGTGAACTAATAGAGACAAGGTGCGATGCGTGGCAGGGGCAACTGTTGGAAAAAGTCCCAAAAAGACTCTCCCTCGGGGTCTTCTTTCTTTAGTCCCAAATGCCCACTTTTAGTCCCTAAAAGTCCCTCCTGTTTGGTTTAGATCGGATTGACACGGAGTTTTTTTAGTCCCTCCACTAAAATGACCCTATAAACAAACACCCTCTAATAATGCTGCTGGAAAATTGATGCAATGCCACAGTTAAAAGCAAATTACATGTTTACCGAATTTTATTGTTAATATAATCTCTCTGTTAATATTAATCAATGCCACCGTTTGAGAAATGCTACTGTCTTGCTTTCTTTCCCATTTAGATAAGGTAGATGCTTCTTTTTGTTGGCTTCTGTGTCATCCACCATTATTGACCACTAATTGTTTCCTTTGCACCTCTGTGTAAACAGGGTTATCTACTTCACCTCGTTGCCATTGTGACCTTTTGTTGCATTGCACAAAACACTTTTGTTTTAAGAGTGTTTTGTGCAGTTCAACCAAAATGTCACATCGACAACGTTGCTTGATTGCTTGATCTTAGTGGAACTGCACAAGAGGAGATCGTACTTCCTATCCATGTTGGCAAATTTGGTTCAGATCTTCTTCTTGTGAGTTGTTTGAATTCTGCGTCATGAGTGGTTAGTACTAGCCTTCTTTCACATGATTCTGCAGTGTGCTTTCATATGTTGTGCTACTTGTACGGTAATGTTGCTTGATTTTAGTGAACTGCACAAATGGAGACAAGACTTCCAATCTGTATGTGCACTGTAATATACCATTGAGGTAAGATAAGGGTATTTCACAACTGTTGGCCTGTATTTTTCCACTTTCGTCAGAAAATTAATGTCATTGTTTAGTGCTATACTTGTGCAACCTAATTGACATGCCAAATCTTACATTGAAGGCGAAGCTTGTCTGTTATTGAACCAAGTGATGAAGGGGAAGAACAAGCGGAAGAAAAACAAAAATCAACTCTTGGTGAGCACTGGAACTGTGATGACACAAGTAATGATATAGTTTTGCATCTTAATTTATTGCTATGGGTGGAACGAGCAAATTTTTTTGCCACTGATTTGATGCCACTCTTAATGTAATACGTAATTATCTCTACTTGTGCAAACAGGGATCTTCTTTGAAGATACCATATATTTTAGTGGAACTGCACAAGAAGATGTTGGAAACATTAATCTAATCGAGGAGTATATTGTAAGCATGGCCACCACAGTAGATAGCAATAGATGGTTCCGGAGAAGTGCTTCATCTGTATGCTCTACACAATAAGCCTCCTGACAAAGGTTGGTACTCGCCCACTGATTTCATCCATATGATTGAGCTTTGTCATCTCTGTTGGTGTTGTGCTACTGTTTAGATGATGTCATCAAAAAGTGGTATTGTCCTTGAGAAGTGCTTCATATGTGCTGTTTTAAATATTTCCTTTCCTTTTTTTCGAGCAAACAGGGATGCTAGCATTTAGTTATCCTCTTGTTTTTGCACAACAAGATCATCCTCCTCTAAAGAAGAATATGGAGTACGTGAAGTGACTAGTTCCAATTATGCCAGGATGAAGAAGCCATGTCTATCTTCTCATCAGAAGGAGCAGTTGAAGGATGGTTACATTACCCCCCACAAGACCAAACTAACTTCAGCTCAGAAGGACTGACAAATCTCCATTTTCTTGTTGTGATGCACGAGTACAATGTTGTTCTAGGATTCTTTCCGGTAAGTTCCATTTTTGTAAAAGTGTGCTCTACATGGACCATGTAGGTGCTTGTTTAAACTGTCAATTCATAGTACAATTTGCTTTATACTAATCACTTCTTTTGTATTTGTGCAAACAAGGGTGCTCAGCTTGATTTCAATGGGAACTGCACAAAATGTTCATGAATAAATCAAATCATTCATTTCCACCACAAGAAAGGAGGTGCCGATAAGTTCAAGGTGTTGCAACATATAAGGGCGAAATCATACAAGCTACGCGCGCATTTGGTTGATTTTGGTGGAACTGCACAAAAAGAACAGCTGGTTTATTTAGCACGAGGTGCCATGTCAATGTTTGAACTGATGGCAAACCCTGCCCATTCCACAATCATAGGCATTTGATATTTTGGAATGGGAAAACCTTGTCAAATTTTGCTCATTGATTTTAGCAAGAAGACATGTGTTTGATATTTTCAAATTGGATGCCCTTTGCTATCAGCAGCGTCAATCCATTTTTTTTCTTTATTCTTTAGTTGTGAAGTAAATATTGGCTCTAACATGTGAATCGCTGAGATGCATAATCATCGATTGTTTTGAATGTTCTCTATGACATGTGAGTCGTTGTGATTGCAATGTACAGGAACGCTAAAAAGCTGCTCAAACTCTTTGTACTCCTTCTGTTCCTTTTTACTTCGCACATTGTCCGGTAGCATACAACTGAAGTGCTCAAGTTCTCTAGCAAATGACTGTATCTCATGAGCTTGCTCAACCACGGAGCGCTCTTCAATCATCCTGTAATCATAGAATTGCTCCATGATGTACAGCTCAGTGCCAGCAACCGGAGGGTAGCAGCGGTGGCCTTACTTGGACCCGAGCAGCGGTGACCTACCGTGTTCTACTCTTCCTCGTTTTCTATGTGGTGCGGCCTCGTTGGCAGCGGGGCGGGGCCTCGGCGGAGCCAGTGATGTCCTCTGTCTCGTTGCCGGCGGGCAGCGCCTCGGCAGAGCGGGGGGAAATCCTCCCCCTCGTTGCCGGCGGGGTGGGGCCTCAGCGGAGCCGGCGGTGTCCTCTGCCTCGTTGTTGGCGCCGCGGGGCCTTGGCGGAGCAGGGCCTCGTCGACGCTAGTGGAGCGGGGACTCGTCGGAGCCAGCATTGTCCTCTGCCTCGTCCTCGGTCTCTCCAAACAGCACCTCGGCCGCTTCATCGCCCTGTTTGTAGGCGGCCGCAGCCTCCGCCACCCACATGCGGTACCGCCAGCACTCGAGGCGGTCCTCGCGGGCGGAGCGGTACGAGTCGAGCAGCGCCTCCTGCTCCGCCCGCTCCGCAACGATCTGCTCCTCTGCCTGCAAGTGCTCCTGGAGGAGATGGTGGTTGTAGGCGGCGTCGACCTGCACCTCCCGTAACTGCTCCTCACACTTCTGCCTCTCCGTGTCCATATATTGGGCACGTGCCTCGCCGATGGTCATGGTGCAATGCACCGGCGAGGATGGCGCGGAGGAGGGGGTTGGCGCCGGATCATCGACTACCATGTTCTCCATTGGGACGTCGTCGTCCTCCGGCTGCCTGCGAGCCAGCCAGTCGGCAGCAATGGCTGCCATCTCCTTGTGGTTCGTCGTCCGCCCGTCTCGAAGAGCACTGGAGCGCGAGGAAGCCATGGTGGGCAGTAGTGGTGTGGACAGGAGAATAGGAACGGATGCGGATGACTGCGACTATGGCCGACGCATCAGTTTATATAGCAATGGTGGGCGGCGGAGGGACGGACGTATGGCGCCGGAGTAACCGCCTCGGCAACCGCGTATCATTAATGTGGGCGGCAGAAGGACGGACGGACGGCACTTGTGTCGTTTGAAGGCGGAGCAATCGCATGCACCGGGAAGCGGGGCGGGCGGCGCTGACCGTTTTGGGCGGAAAGCGTGCGCGGGCGAGGGAGGCGGTCTGGGTGGGCCAGGGCAGTCAGACTCATGCTTGGCAGCGGGTCGGTCCAGCAGTCGGACATGCTAGCTCGCCAGCTACCTTGCCGAGCTAAGCGACGACAATTAGACGATGGACGTAGCTTCCGACCAGGAGCCAGCGCCACTGTCCAAGCCGGTTCATGTCGTGTTCACCATAGAGCAGGTGCGACCGCACTTCGACGCCCTAATGGCGGAAGAGCTACCAGAGCAGGAGGACATGTGCTGCAACCTCCGTCTCCTCAACGAGCACCGGTGAACAAGCGAACATGTGGCCCTATGATCCTGGCTTCCCGAGTGAGCAGCAGGTGTTGTACCAGACCATCCGTAGGGCCCGTGAGGCCCTCTCCGTCGTCCTTCGAGTTGTTGCGCTCGCCGTGGCACCGCCGTCTCGCGTTGTCAACATGGTCAACAGACATGAGGATGAGATGACTTTACTTGAAGAGGATGACAGCAAGTGCCTCCTTATTAGTATATAAAACTATAAAAAAAAATTGCTTCCTCCTGGTTTCCTGACATCACGGCCCCGCACCATTGTCAACCTATGTAGTCAATAAACAAGAGAATTGCACAAGAAGTGGCCGACAGCTGGGACCAAGCAGCTCGAGCAGTATTTGTGTTTTTGAGGTGTGAGCACTGCAGAGTTTTTCTTGAGCGATGTTTAGCCCAGATATTAATTTTTCTCCTATGAACAACAATGAAAAGATCGCTGCAGCTATTAACTGGGCGGGCTGTGGCCCGTCTAGCCCAGGCCAGATATCCAGCCCGGATATTAATCTTTATCAAGCTGAAAATGGCTAGCCCAGCTATACTTTTTTTAGGAATACCCGGGCAAGGTCAAGTTGTTATTCTCCACCCCGCTGGGCTGCAAATCTTTCCTAGGAGGGATGCATTAGGCTTAATAAGAAAATGGGCTTTAAGAAATAATAAATGGGATGTAATTATAAAAACTGGGTAGTAACTATAAAAAATGCACCAAATATGTAATTACTTTATAAAATATTATTTTTGGATATTGAAAATTTTAATTTCATTAATTGTTGCGAGCGCAATGTTTCATTGGATTTTTACATAATATAAATTTATATTGCAATTGTATTTAATCTGACTAGAAATTTTGGGATAAAAATATTTCGGATCCCATCAAAATGTGGGAAATTTTATTGAATTCTGTTTTGAACGGTTGGTTGAAATGGGTTGTACTTTTAACAAACTGTAAATGGGTTGTAGTAAATTCCATTAGAATTCAAAAATTGGCTGCACATTCTTACAAATCACAAATGGGCTATAAGTTCTCTGCCACACACTTGTGGCCTTACTAAGTTGACGTGTCCCCTAAAAAAAGAGAGTTGACGCGTATGCAAGGCTTTGTCAACTTATAGTCAACACACGGTTCTAGCAGCAGTGGCCGTTGGATGTCCATCCAACGGATGCCGTGCTTCTTCTTCAATCTCAGATATTCTAGCTTCACCCGCCAGAAAAATGATTCCTCCCCCTGACATCTGGGCGTTTCGGAAGCTGACCTGTGGGCCTACTAAGTTGACGCGTACCAAGGACTTTGTCCACTTAGTCAATATAAACTATTCTAGCTACAGTGACCATACGATGTTCATCCAACGGCCGTAGTGATTCTTCAACCTCTGGTCTTCTTCCTCCAGCCGCCCAAAGCAGCGCCGGTCGTGCCGCATGCTCCTGCCTCCCGTGGCCGGTTGTGCTGCTGCAGAGGCCTCACCGCCCCCTACTATTTCCACCGCTAGCCAGGCCCTGTGGTGACGGCAGCCTCACACCGCAGCCGAACCAGTGAACCCTCGTACTCCTCTTCGCGTGGGCTTCCACTACCGCGTCTTCCCCGGCTCCGCGTCGCCCCCTTCCTAGGCCTCGCCGTCTTCCACCGCCCTGGTGCTCTCAGCGCGGCGTGGTCAACGTGGTCAAGGAACGACTTCCATCGGACATGGACTGTACGTGGAGAGGCTAACAGCTGGGTACACGACGGCAGCAAGGAAGTGCCTCCTTATTATGCGGAAAATAATGATTCCTCCACCTGACAGCAGGGACCCACCAGACGGGCCACCGTATTTCGTGAAAAAAAACGTTTCCCCCCTGACTGTTGGGACCCACTGGACGGACCACCGTATTGCGTGAAAAAAACGTTCCCCCACTGTCAGCTCGGACCCACCGGAAGTGCCTCCTTATTACGCACAAAAAATGAATACTCCCCCTGCTGGTTGGGACCCACCTTGGTGGGAGGCTGACTTGTGGGCGTACTAAGTTGATGGGGACGGAGTGCTTTGTCAACTTAGTCAATATGAACGATTCTAGCTCCAGTGACCGTACGATGTCCATCCAACGGCCGTAGTGCTTCTTCAACCTCTGGTCTTGTTGCTCCAACCACCCAAAGCAGCACCGGTCGTGCCGCATGCTCCTGCCTCCCGTGGCCGGCTATGCTGCCGCGGAGGCCTCACCGCCCCCTACTATTCCCACCGCTGGCCAGGCCCTGCGGTGACGGCTACCTCACACCGCAGCCGAACCAGTGAACCCTCGTACTCCTCTCTGCGCGGGCTTCCACTGTCGCATCTTCCCCGGCTCCGTGTTGTCCCCTTCCTAGGCCTCGCCGTCGTCCACCGCCCTGGTGCTCTCAGCGCGGCATGGTCAACATGTTCAAGGAACGGCTTCCATCGGACGTGGACTATACGTGGAGAGGCTGACAGCTGGGTCCACGGCCGCAACAAGGAAGTGCCTCCTTATTATGCACAAAATAATTATTCCTCCACCTAACAGCGGGGACCCATCGGACGGGCCACCGTATTTCGCGAAAAAACGTTTCCCCCTGACTGCTAGGACCCACCAGCTACATCTTCGCACACAAGGAAGTGCATGCAGGCAAAAACAAAAAAACAATTCACCCCCTAACTGTTGGGACCCACCAGCTACATCTTCGCAGGCAAGGAAGTGCCTGACAGTCGGACCCACCTGGTCGAAGCGTATGTAGCGTTGTCATTCTGGACGCGAACGTGTACGTACATACTGGTTGATGTAGATGCGCGCACGTGTCATAGTAGAGGTGCGCACGTCGCATGTACACGTACATACAACGGCTAGGGTGCAAGAAAGTAAATACGGCCATGTACGTACATACGGGCGGGGTCTCAAATGCCTACTCGCGCGTACGTATGGCGGGCTCGTGTACATGGCTAGGTCGGAACAGATAAACAACGTCATCGTCGTGTTCATGGGGAGCCAACCAGCTGGGTCGGAATGGAATGCGTCGTTGTGTTCATCGGGAGGGCTTGGACGGAACAGCCGATGGAAACGAGGCCAGGCGTACCATGGAACAGAGGAAACGGCCTTGTGTTCGACCGGCCACGTTCGAAACGGGATCCTGTTCATCGGGAGGGGTCTGGCGTACCGCAAAACAGAGGAAACGGACCTCCTATGGTCGAAACGGGAGTCATGTTGATCGGGAGGGGTGTGGCATACCGCAAAATGGAGGAAACGGACTTGTGTTGGAGCGCTATAGTCGAAACGGGGGTCCTGTTCATCGGGAGGGATGTGGCATACCGCAAAACGGGACTCCACGAGATACTGTTCATCCACCCCCACCAGGAACTGTTCATCCACCCCCCCCAGCAACGCTCATTGTTCATCCACAGGCAGCATCGATCGGCTTCAGTTAGCAGCAGTAGCGAAGGAATCGCTCGATCGGGTTCAGTTAACAGCCATCGATCGATCGCTTGGGTTCAGTAATGCGTAGCCTGCAGTGCAATCGCTCGGGTTCAGTTAGATCCCAACGCCTCGCTCGGGTTCAGTTAGAGCCCAACGCCCCGCACCCACGCGCGCGCGTGTACGAGAGAAACGCGCATCGCTCGGCCCCGACCACCCACCGTAACCGGGAACACCTTGATATTTTCCTCGCCCTCGCTTCTACCACGGTTTTTTCCGTCATGGACGGCCCAAAGAATGTCATGCAGCTGCGTCTCCGGCCTGCCCAGGACGAAAAGCCCATTTTTTGTCATGATTTTTTGTCATAGAAGTAGGACCCCACCACATCTATGATGATACCGGGTTTTGTCACAGTTATAGTCATAGAAGTGTCATAAGTATGACAGGAAAAAATTTCGTTCGGCCCAAAATGTCACGGATGTTTTTTTGTAGTGGTGAGATCTCATAGAGATATATATATAAAAGATTACTAAAATGTAAAAGTAAATAAAAGTAAATAAATTGCAGCATAGTATTTATGAAGGAAAATAATAGATCGAAAACAAATATGATGGAAAATAGACCTGGGGGCCATAGGTTTCACTAAAGGCTTCTCTCTTGAAGGCAAATAATATAGTGGGTGAACAAATTACTGTCGACCAATTGATAGAAAAGTGCAAAGTTATGACGATATCCAAGGTAGTGATGAATATAGGCATCACGTCTGTATCAAGTAGACCGACTCCTGCCTACATCTACTACTATTAATCCACACATCGACCGCTATCCAGCATGCATCTAGAGTATTAAGTTCATAAAGAACGGAGTAACGCCTTAAGTAAGATGACATGATGTAGAGGGATGAACTCAAGCAATATGATGAAAACCCCATCTTTTTTTCCTCGATGGCAACAATGCAATACGTGTCTCGCTACCCCCACTTTGTCACCGGGTGAAATCTGATACGTCTCCAACGTATCTACTTTTCCTAACGCTTTTCCTCTTGTTTTGGACTCTAATTTGCATGATTTCAATGAGACTAACACCGGACTGACGCTGTTTTCAGCAGAACTACCATGGTGTTGTTTTTGTGCACAAATAAAGGTCCTCGGAAAGAACAAGACTTTGCAAGGATTTTTTATATCAATAAAGAGAATTTCTGGAGCAAAGAGCCACCTGAGGGGGGCACCTGGGTGGGCACAACCCACCAGGGCGCGTCTGCCCCCAAGCACGCCCTTATGGGTTGTCCCCACCTGGTGGCCCCGTAGACCCTGAAACCGACGCTATAAAATCCTATTTTTCCAGGAAAAAACCAGGGAGAGAGATTTATCGTGATCCATGAGACGGAGCTGCCTTCACCTCATGTTCTTCATCGAGAGGCCAGATTTGGAGTCCGTTTGGGGCTCTGGAGAGGGGGATCTTTGTTCTTCGTCATCACCAACCCTTCTCCATCGCCAATTCCATGATTCTTCCCACCAGGAGTGAGTAATTCCTTCATAGGCTCGCTGGTCGGTGAGGAGTTGAATGAGATTCATCATGTAATCAAGTTAGTTTTGTTAGGGCTGATCCCTAGTATCCACTATGTTCTGAGATTGATGTTGCTATGACTTTGCCATGCTTAATGCTTATCACTTTGGGCCCGGGTGCCATGATTTCAGATCTGAACCGTTTATGTTATCACCATTGTATCCATGTTCTAGATCCGATCTTGCAAGTTATAGTCACCTACTATGTGTTATGATCCGGCAAACCCGGAGTGACAATAGTCGGGACCACTCCCGGTGATGACCGTAGTTTGAGAAGTTCATGTATTCACCGTGTGTTAATGCTTTGTTCCGGTTCTCTATTAAAAGGATGCCTTAATATTCCTTAGTTTCCAATAGGACCCTGCTGCCACGGGAGGGTTGGATAAAAGATGTCATGCAAGTTATTTCCATAAGAATGTATGACTATTTACGGAATACATGCCTACATTATATTTATGAACTGGAGCTAGTGTCGTATCGCCCTAGGTTATAACTGTCTCATGATGAATATATCCAACAAATCACCGATCCAATGCCTATGAATTTATCATATATTGTTCTTGCTAAGTTACTACTACTATCGTTATTGTTGCACTTGCTACAAAATTACAGCTATCACTGTTACCGTTACTATTGCTGCTGCTACTATTATCCAAACTATCATATTACTGTGCTACTGATCACTTTGCTATAGATAATTAATCTCCAGGTGTGGTCGAATTGGCTACTCAGCTGCTAATACTTGCAAATATTCTTTGGCTCCTCTTGTGTCGAATCTATAAATTTGGGTTGAATACTCTACGCTTGAAAACTGTTGCGATCCCCTATACTTGTGGGCTATCAAGACCTTTTTCTGGCGCCATTCCCAGGGAGCATAGCTATACTTGTTAAGTCACTTGGGATTACTATCAATTGATCACTATGAAGAATCTGAAGGATGCTAAGACTAAGATTTATCCCTCTAAGACAAGGGGAGGTAAGGAGCTGCCATCCAGGTCTGCTTTAGATTCACCTTCTATTATAAGTAAACTTGCAACACCACCAGATGCTATTAATCCTGATATGTCGCAAGTTATTGATGATGCTACTTCTGCTATGAATGACACTTATGATGATGCTAGTACCTTGCTTGATGATGATGTGCCACTTGGTGACTTTCTTGATGAACAAATTGCTAGAGTAAGACAACATGATGTTGTTGAATCTGATGATGAGCTTGAAACTGAAAATCTTGAAACACCTACTAGAACTAGCCCTCCTAGATATAAATTGCCTAAGGTACGAGAAGGTTATGTTATGAATGAGGAGACAACTAGAGATATTTTTGCTTGTAAGGATAGAGATGATCTAGAGAAATTATTATGCAAGTATAAAGAAAAATCTCTGAATGCTAGAATGAAATATAATCCTAAGTTTGCTACCTCACCTGTCTTTATTGATGATAAGTATTATGAATTCTCTGTCGACCCAGAGTTAATTACTTTGGTTGAATATGATCCTTTCCATGGTTATGAAACTGAAACTGTTGTAGCACATCATACTAAGTTGAATGACATAGCCACCCTTTTTACTAATATGAGAAAACTCGCTATTACTATATTCTCAAATTATTTCTGTTCTCATTAAAGGGTGATGCTAAAGCTTGGTACGATACTCTTGTTCCTGGTTGTGTGCGTCGTCCCCAGGATATGATTTATTACTTCTTGGAAAAATATTTCCCTGCTCACAGGAAACAAGCTGGTTTACAGGAAATATTTAACTTTGTGCAAATTAAAGAAGAGAGTCTCCCACAAGCTTGGGGGAGGCTTTGCCATTTACTTAATGCTTTGCCTGATCATCCTCTTAAGAAAAATGAAATACTTGATTTCTTCTATAATGGACTAACTGATGCTTCTAGGGACTTCCTAGATTGTTGTTCTGGTTGTGTTTTCAGGGAATGAACTATTGGGCAAGCTGAAGAATTATTGAATAACATATTGAAAAATTATGATGATTTCACTCTTCCCGAACCACCACCTAAGCCCACTCCGAAGAAGAGGGGTATGTTATATCTCAGTCCTTTGGATATGCAAGAAGCAAAGAAATCTATGAAGGAAAAAGGTATTAAAGCTGAGGATGTCAAAATTTGAGCTCCTATTAAAGAAATACATGGGCTTGATACACCACCACTGCCCAAGGTGGTAGAAATAAAGTCTCTAATGAAATTCAATGATAGTGAAAATCCTCACAATATGCACCCTAGCCAATGCCTTTATGAGTTTGAAAACTATATTAGAAAGCAAGATCACATAAATGCAAATGTTATGAAACAATTGAAATATAATTCTGACATGATTGCTTGCTTGAATGACTTGCTATTTAGAATCTCAAATGATGTTAGAGGTGTGGGAAAGCATGCTTCTATGGTACAAACCCAGTTAGAACAAGTTGCTAAATCTCAAAGAGAGTTGCTTGATGAAATGAATAATAACATAAGTGACTTTGCTGTTAGAGTTGCAACTAGAGGAGGTAAAATGACTCAGGAACCACTTTATCCCGAGGGACACCCAAAAGGAATTGAACATGATTCATAAAGGAACAACACCACTATACCTAGTTCTTCTAAAAAGAAGAAGAAAAATAATAATGATAGGACTTTGCATGCTTGTAGTGAGCCTGAAGTAGAAAAACCTCCTGATAATGATAATGAATTTTCTATCTCTGATGCTGAAACTCAGTCTGGTAATGAACACTCACCTTCTAATAATGAAAAAGATAATGATGAGGTTCATGAAAATACCCAAACAAATAGTAAAGAACCAGACAATGATGTTGAGATAGAACATGCAGTTGATCTTGATAACCCACAACCCAAGAACACACGATATGATAAAAGAGACTTTGTTGCTAGAAAACACTGTAAAGAAAGAGAACCGTGGGTTCAAAAACCTATGCCTTTTCCACCCAAGTCAACTAAAAAGAAAGATGATGAAGAATTTGAACGCTTTGCTGAAATGCTGAGGCCAGTCTTTTTGCGTACTCGCTTGACTAATATCTTGAAAAGGACTCCTTGTGCAAAGTACATGAAAGACATCATCACCAATAAGAGAAAAATACCGGAAGCTGGAATCTCCACCATGCTTGCTAATTATACTTTTAAAGATGGAGTACCTAAAAAACTTGGAGATCCGGGAATACCAACTATACCTTGCTCCATCAAAAGAAATTATGTGAAGACTGCTTTATGTGATTTGGGAGCTTGTGTTAGTGTTATGCCTTTCTCTTTATATAAAAGACTTGACTTGAATAAACTCACACCTGCTGAAATATCTTTGCAAATGGATGACAAATCAACTGCCATACCTATCGGTATCTATGAGGATGTGCCCGTTGTTGTTGCTAATGTTACTATTTTGACTGACTTTGTTATACTTGAGATGCCCGAGGACGACAAATGTCGATTATCCTTGGTAGACCCTTCTTCAATACTGCAGGGGCTGTTATTGATTGCAATAAAAGAAAGGTCACTTTTCATATCAATGGTAATGAGCATACGGTGCAGTTTCCGAACAAACAATTCCAAGTGAATGGTATTAATGCTATTGAGAAATCTCCGACATTCACTATTGGAAGTTTTCAACTACCTCTACATACTATTAAAAAGAAATATGAAATACTTATTGTTGGGGACATTCATATCCCCATTGAGGTAACTTAGTGATTTACGAAAGTTCTTCGGTTTCATACTAATCGAAAGTGGTTGTTAATAAGACTTGATCAACCTTATTAATGGATCATTGTTTAGAGGTATGAAGTTGATGAATTTAGTGAGCACTACCTTTTGTCCCTACCTTTTGTTTTCTGTTTTTATTAGTTAAATAAAATAAAATGCCATGTTTTGTCTGTTTTCTGATTTTCCCGTGCAATAAAAAATGACTGTCGGTGTCAAAACCGGCGGATCTCGGGTAGGGGGTCCCGAACTGTGCGTCTAGGCGGATGGTAACAGGAGACGAGGGACACAATGTTTTACCCAGGTTCAGGCCCTCTTGATGGAGGTAAAACCCTACGTCCTGCTTGATTAATATTGATGATATGGGTAGTACAAGAGTAGATCTACCACGAGATCAAGGAGGCTAAACCCTAAAAGCTAGCCTATGGTATGATTGTTGTATGTTGGAGTTGTTCCCTGCGGACTAAAACCCTCCGGTTTATATAGACACAGGAGAGGGTTAGGGTTACACAAAGTCGGTTACAATGGTAGGAGATCTGAATATCCGCATCGCCAAGCTTGCCTTCCACACCAAGGAAAGTCCCCTCCGGACACGGGACGAAGTCTTCAATCTTGTATCTTCATAGTACAGGAGTCCGGCTGAAGGTATAGTCCGGCTACCCGGACACCCCCTAATCCAGGACTCCCTCAGTAGCCCCTGAACCAGGCTTCAATGACGACGAGTCCGGCGCGCAGATTGTCTTCGGCATTGCAAGGCGGGTTCTTCCTCCAAGTTCTTCATAAAAGTTTGTAAACACCAAGGGTAGTATCCGGCTCTGCAAAATAAATTTCCACATATTGCCATAGAAAGAATAATATTAACACAAATCTAATCTTCTGACGTATTCCGTAGAGTGACATCACACTACGGCCAAGCCTTTATTCGAATCGTTTTCACTTCCCCACCTCAGCGTATTTTGCGAGGCGGTTTCCTTGGCACGTCTTGTCAAAGCAGAGATCGTGTCCCCTTTATTTACGGGATTCTCATCAATACGGACGTGGGTAACCCAATCGTGCTTGTTAGTATATTTGCTCGACTAAAGGCGAGTCCCAAACGGTTACGGGGAAGGCTCTTGGTATTCAACCTCTTATAAAGAGACCAAGGCCTTACTCCTTTTCAATCTCAAACGAGTTCGCCTGTCGCCTCGAGTTCCAATACTCTAGGCTCCAGATTCTAGGCGCTTCGGACCTTCGACAATGTCCGGTCTCGACCTTCGAGGCCGATGGATGCCCTCCTTCGTCACGGAGGAGGACGTGCTAAAGTTGAGAGAGGCCAAGTTCTTGACCGACGAAATTTCACACCGGTTGCCTGCTCAAGGGAAGGCCATTCCCAGTCCTCAGCCTGGTGAGAGCGTGGTGTTCGTGTATCACTTCCTTCGTGGGTTAGGCTTCCCAATGGATCCCTTCATGAGGAGGCTGATGTTCTATTATGGGCTGGAATATCACGATTTAGCTCCGGAGTCCATCCTCCATGTCTCCTCATTCATCATCGTGTGTGAAGCGTTCCTCCGTGTTACTCCTCACTTCGAATTATGGCTCAAGACCTTTAAGGTAGAGTCAAAGATGATTGAGGGATGGCACGTAGAGTGCGGAGGCGCTGTTATAAGCAAGAATGTTGATGCCCCATGGCCCGAGGGGTCTTTTCAAGAGGAGCTCGGCTTATGGCAACGAGAGTGGTTCTACGTCACCGCTCCCAGGGGCACCAAGTGGGTGGCGCCGCCTGCCTTTGGCTCGGGTCCTCCAAAGCAGCTAGAGTCGTGGGTCAATAAAGGCCTAGATTGGGGGCCACCCTAGGACGTGTCTTTGTTGCGGGGCCGCATCAAGGATCTCTTAGAAGGAGGCCTCAGCTTGGTCAAAGTGACGCAAGTCATGCTGATCCGCCGAACACTTCCCGGCAAACGCCGCTCCCTTCGTTTATGGGAGTTTAATCCGGAGGGGCCGCGAGCTCTCCAGCACTTTATGGGCGCAACGCCCGCGGAGATGTATAAATTGTTCTTCGGATCACAAGCAATGTGTCTGGATTTGACCGAGGACGCAGGTCTGAGCTGCAATCACCCGGATACTCAAGTAAGTAGCCTTGTGCCCGGACTCGCTATCCGTATATTTGTCATTAACTTGCCCGTAAAAGATTTGTACCTTTAAACAGGAGTGGACAACGAAAGCAAAGTTGATCAGGTGTCCGACTCCCCTCCCTGAGACCAGGCCGGACCCCGTCCTAGTTAGGATGTTGAAGATCGTGCCTTTGAAGGAAAGTGAAGGAGGGGACAAGGAAACTACGGCCTCCTCGAAGGAGGCTGTTCGGAGGGAAGGAACCGAAAATTCCCCTCCTCCGAGGAAGAAAAGGACCGCCTCTGAAGACACGGAGACCATGGCCGCAAAGCGGGGGGGGGGGGGAATCCTCGTCAGAGGGTCCTACGCCGGGGGGTACCTCGGCCGAATTATGCCCTCAAGGGGACCAGCCCTCCAGCGAGCCGTAAGTAGAGGAAGATTGTATTTTTGAGAGAGAAATCCTTGCTTTATATCTGAGAAGACTAACCGAAATTTATCCTTGTAGTTCGGACCTCAGCCCTTCTCAGCAGAGCTCGTCTTGGGGGACCTTCTTCCAGAGATGATGGAGAGCGGAACGCCTCCGCCTGCCGCGCCACCTAGCGAGGTGGGCGACCCTGAGGTGTCATCGCGGAGGGTTTCTCCGAATCCGGCAGGGGCGGAAGATAGCTATGTGGCCCCCCAAGGTTCTTTGCGTCCGGCCTGCGAAACAGGCCATAGGACAAGTCCGGCGCCGTCTGGTGCTCGGTCGGAGGAGCTGATGAATGTGCTGGGGCGAGCTTTTATCTCAGAGGAGCACCGTGCATTGATGGGCACGGTGATTGAGAGGATTTCGTCCGCGGAAAGCGGATTGCACGATGCTGTCAGAGGTTTACTGACAAGTTTTGAGGTACGTGAAATAACGTACATTTTCTGATAGTTGCGCATAAATGAGATGCGCCCTGTGTAGATAGTAGCCCCTGAGACTCTGTGCGTTGTCAAAAGTGACGGCGCGCAAAGGATCATAATCCCAGGTCTAAAATGTCGCCTTTGAATGTAGGTGGCGAAGTGTCCGGAATCCAGCCGGACTGATGATTTTGCCGAGCTAAAGCGGCAACTTGACGTGGCAGATGCCGACATCGCGCTCGTCAACAAGCGGCTTGATGAGGCTCAAGGTATGTAATTCCTCGGGCGGCACCTGGTAAGAGGAGCTTTATGCCAGTATCTTACAATGTGTGTGCTTGACGCAGATGGTGCGGCCGCCGTGGAGAGTCTTCGGGCGGAACTTGCCCGGGCTAAGGAACAAGCTAGAAAAAGTGATGCGACTACCAAGAAGGCCCTTGAAGAGCTGAGAGCCGAACAGGCTTCTCACTGCCGAAGCAAGAAAGATATGGCCGAGATGGCCGTGAAGCTAAAGAGCGCTGCTGACCGTTGCAAGCTTCTGGAAAAAGAAGATCGGGCAGAACAGACGGACTTGAAGAAAGTCGTTGCCGATGCCAAGGATGCTCGCTCTGCGATGAGATCTGCGAGGGAGGAGCTTCGTGAAGCCGGAGAGATCGCGGCTGGAAAGCCCTTTATGCTGCGGAGGAAGTTTTGTGATCCTAAGCATGCTCCGTTGGACCGGCTATGGAGTACGACGGACACCTATCTAGATTTGGCGGCAAGTGCTGCTGATGCGATCGAACACTTTCGAGATCAAAGAGATCGCGAAGTGGAGAAGCTCTTTTGGTCGCAGTTCCACAATCCAGAGCGTCCACTGTCAGTGGCTGATCGTCTGGCCGAATGGGCCGAGCTGAATAGGTTGTCCGGACTCGCCATGAAGTGTGTCATGAGTCATTTGTGGCCGGGGAGATCGGAGCCGAAGAGTTATTTCAGCTTGGTGCAGCAACTCCTTGGTGCGGTGCCACGTATCAATGCAATGAAGAGGTCAGCATGCATAGAGGGCGCATGGATGGCTCTTGCCCGTGTCAAGACATACTGGGCGGAGATGGAGGCCACCGTCGTTGCATCCCGAGATTAAGACAAAAGCCGAGTACCCTCCGAGCACTATTTTCGGGAAGTCCTTGAAGGCGCTCGTGTAATAGAGACACAGTGCTCGAAGGATGCTATGTTCAAATAGCATGTGCCATTGTAAGGCGGTAGTTTGATAAATTGTAGGAACTTTTTATACTTGTGCCTGCAAGTATGGTAACACCTCCTGTGCGGCCGTTTAAAAATATATATATATAATCTGAAAGATGGCAGTCGTTGCTTCAGCCCCCCTGCACATAGTGCGGGGGTGCTCGCAGAAGACGCATTTTCACACTTAATCCAACGTCTTGGTCCTACAAAGGAGGTGATAGCGCAGCGAGCTAGGCAACCGGACTATAATGCTTTAACACTTTCACTTAGCCATAGGATCTTGACGGTGAGGCTACTTAAATAGCCCCTGGTGCCACCTGCGCTCGCCCGAAGTCGGGGCGCATATGTGCCTGGCCGGGAAACGGCCCTTCGTTAATGCGGAGGAATCCTATAGATTCTGGTGAGTCATCGAGTGGTTGACCAGTCTCGCGCTATATCATGACAGTTAGTTTTCAGCTTTCTCTACTGAGGTGCTCGCCCGGCCGAACCGGGGCACAATCACAGTAGTTCTCCTGGTGTCGCCTTAGCCATAGAGCGGAACGTAAGGCGGCCGAACACAGGAGCCGGGCAACCCAACATTTGACCAAAGACATGATTCGAAGCTGATGCATATAAGGCCAAACTCGCGACGCCGAACACTCCCTAAGGTATTCGGTCTTTTATGAGAGAGGGCGAGGCAACGCTCTTAGGTATAAGCCCCTAGTGTCCAGGTACGCGCAGAAATTCCGACGTGGCCACATGCCAAGATGCCAGCCTCCTCCTTGGTTATACTACAGAGAACCAGGGGATGTGTATCAACAAGAGACAGTAAAAAAGGTTTACGCAGGGTCTTAATCTGAAAAGAATCCTTGTAACGGGTCCCTGCTGCACGTCTGCGCCTGTGTCTCCATTGTGCCATATCCTGGACGGGCGCAGCACGATATTCATCTGTAAAAGAGAGGAACTAAGTTGAAAAAAGGTCGTGCCGAACAAATGTTACATTAAATAAACAAAGTAGAAAGTAAAATATGTAAAATTGAGCTTTATTGTCTCTTATTTTATATGTGCGGAGCCCCTAGGGCAGGGGTATATGGCCACTAAGCCCTTATCAATGATATTTGGGTGTCGGACTCGTCTATCCGCGTCCGTGGTCTTAATGACTTGTTCAGATGTTTTGGCTGGTGAAGCCATTTTATTGTGGGGCTGTTAGAGCGGCCGCACAATCCTCTGCTCGGGGGAGGCGCACTCAATGCTTCCCCTTTAAAGAGATGATGCCTCGTGGACCGGGCATCTTAAGCGTAAGAGATGCATAATGCGGTATTGCGTTAAAGCGGGTGAAAGCTTCGCGTCCCAGCAGTGCTTGATAGCGACTTGAGAATGGGACAATGTGGAAAGTCAGCTTTTCGTGGTGGAAGTTATCGGTAGAGCCGAATATAACTTCGAGCCGGAGAAAACCCATGCAATGGGTGTCCGGCCCCGGCGTTACCCCTTGAAAGGAGGTTTTGCTGTGGCGAATTCTTGTTGGGTCTATCCCCATGTGGCGGAGTGTGTCCTGATATATCAGGTTTAGACCACTACCGCCATCCATCAAGACATTTGTAAACTGGAGTCCGTCAATTATTGGATCGAGTACCAAGGCAGACCTGCCCGCGTTCCTGATATTTCTGGAATAGTCCAGATGATCGAAGACGATTAGTTTTGACAACCAGTGGCGAGACTCCTTTGGGATAGGCCGTATGGCGCGTACCTTTATGGGTGCCGCATATTTTGTAGTATGAAGTAAGTTTACTGTTTTTACTTCTTGTGGAAAATTCTTTTGTTTCCTGGTGCTCTGCTTTTGGGGTTCGTCATCGTCTTCGCTTGGTGAGTCGAGCCCCTTGTGTTCGGCGTTGAGTCTACCGGATTGTTTGAAGACCCAACAGTCTCTGTGGGTATGGTTAGCAGGCTTCCCGGGAGTACTGTGTATTTGACATATCCTGTCCAGGATTTTGTTTAGGTTGGATAAATCATCTCTGTTATCCTGGAGGGGCGGCTTTTTCTGATTCTGCCATGAGCTTTTGAATCCGGCGTTGACTGTCGTGCTCTTCGAACTGTTTTCCTTAGTCCGGCGACGATCCTTGTTGCGTCGCGGTTTTCCATTTCCATCCCTAATTTCGGATGTACTTGGGTCGCTGGTGCTACATCTTGCCAACCAGCTGTCCTCACCTGCGCAAAAGCGGGTCATGAGGCTTGTTAATGCGGCCATTGTTTTTGGCTTTTCTTGGCCGAGGTGTCTGGCGAGCCATTCGTCTCGGACGTTGTGCCTAAAAGCTGCTAGGGCTTCGGCGTCCAGACAGTCAACTATCTGATTCTTTTTAGTAAGAAATCTGTTCCAGAATTGCTGAGCTAACTCTCCGGGTTGTTGAGTTATGTGACTGAGATCGTCTGTGTCCGGAGGGCGGACATAGGTCCCTTGAAAATTTGCTCGGAAAGCATCCTGGAGCTCTTCCCAACTTCCAATTGTGTTTTCGAGAAGGCTTTTGAGCCAATGCCGGGCTGGCCCTTCAAGATTGAGGGGTAAATATTTTATGGCGTGGAGGTCGTCTCCTCTGGCCATATGTATGTGGAGGATATAATCCTCGATCCAGACTCCAGGGTCTGTTGTTCCGTCATATGCCTCTATGTTTACGGGTTTGAATCCCGCTGGAAATTCATAATCCAGGACCTCATCGGTGAAACATAGGGGGTGTGCGGCACCCCTGTATTTGGGTGTGCCGGATTCGGATAATGGCTTTATTGCATTGCTTACGAGAGCTTGCTTTCTTGGCCCATAAATGGACCTGGCTGGGCCATCCTTTTGATGCGAATCCTTAAGTGGGTCGCATACCGGCTTAAGTGCGGCGCCGCTTGCCGCTTTATGCTGGCCATGGGGTCGTCTATCCGACCGGGTGGCTTTCTTACTTTTTGAATGCGAGGGCTCTAAGGCCTCTTCGTCGAATTCAGGCAGTAGCTTTCGCTTCGGATAACTTTTAGTGCGGCGACTGTCGCCGTATTTGTCTGCGGTATTGATTACTTTGCTCCATCTGATTCTGAGTGCATCTTCCGCAGTTTTTAGCTTCCGCTTCTGCTTTTTCAGGCTACGTGCGGTTGCAACGAGCCTTTTGTGGAGGTTCTTCTGCTCCGTGGGCTTATCCGGCGTAAGGTCGTCCGAAATGCCGTTTTTGCCGGGGACGGGCTGTTCGGTTTCTTTATCTGAGTTGCCCTGTTCGGACGGTTGCTCTAAGGCATGCTCGTCGTCTGCCGGCTCGTCCTGCTCTATGGCAGGGTCTGTGTCAAGGCGGGGCTTGGGGCGGCGTTTACGCCGCCGCTTTGACTGCTTTTCGAGAGATCGATCCCTCGTTGCCTCCCCGTGTTCCTCGTTGTTGCTTATTTTAGGTGTATCCACCATGTACACATCATGAGATGAGGTGGCTATTCCATGCCCTCTAGGCGTTGGTTCATATGCGTCTCCTGCATCATCGTCCATACCGTCGATGTCTTCGGAGTCAAAATTGAGCATGTCGTGTAAATTATCGACGGTGGCTACCAAATGGGTAGTGGGTAGGCTTTGAATTTCTTCATCGTCCGTATCCCAACCTTGCCGACCGTAGTCCGGCGGGGCTCTCCTGATAAAGAGAGAGACTTTAGTGACTTCAGAATGTCACCAAAGGGCGAGTGCTGAAAGATGTCCGCGGCGGTGAACTCCATGATCAGCGCCCGATCGGGTTCGATTGGCGGGCGCGCGGAGGGCTCGGAGTCCGGAGATGAATCCGGCCCCTCGGAGTCACGGGCCTTGCGGGGTGCGGGGCTGGCGTTCGGCTCGGTCGCCTTTGAGATCGCAGCCCCCGAGGCGGCGTCCAACCACTCGTCCTCGATCGGCGCAGTAGGCTCCGAATTAAAGGTCGGAACCAATGCGAGTGCGGCTTCCAGGACACCGTTCGGCGGCAGAGCTAGATCATGTCCATCGAGAAAGTGCGGCGCGCTTGGCTGCGGCTCGAATCCGTCGAAGATCAAGCCCCCGCGGATATCAGCCGTGTAGTTTAAACTTCCAAATCTGACCTGATGGCCAGGGGCATAGCTTTCGATCTGCTCTAGGTGGCCAAGCGAATTGGCCCGCAATGCGAAGCCGCCGAAGACGAAGATCTGTCCGGGGAGAAAAGTCTCACCCTGGACCGCATCGTTGTTGATGATCAAAGGAGCCATCGAGCCTAAAAGCGATGACACAGAGGAACTCTCAATGAAAGCACCAATGTCGGTGTCAAAACCGGCGGATCTCGGGTAGGGGGTCCCAAACTGTGCGTCTAGGCGGATGGTAACAGGAGACGAGGGACACAATGTTTTACCCAGGTTCGGGCCCTCTTGATGGAGGTAAAACCCTACGTCCTGCTTGATTAATATTGATGATATGAGTAGTACAAGAGTAGATCTACCATGAGATCAAGGAGGCTAAACCCTAAAAGCTAGCCTAAGGTATGATTGTTGTATGTTGGAGTTGTTCCCTACGGACTAAAACCCTCCGGTTTATATAGACACCGGAGAGGGTTAGGGTTACACAAAGTCGGTTACAATGGTAGGAGATCTGAATATCCGCATCGCCAAGCTTGCCTTCCACGCCAAGGAAAGTCCCCTCCGGACACGGGACGAAGTCTTCAATCTTGTATCTTCATAGTCTCGGAGTCCGGCTGAAGGTATAGTCCGGCTACCCGGACACCCCCTAATCCAGGACTCCCTCAATGACCCAAAAATAAAAGTTCTCAGAATGCTCTAAAAATTTAATACGATTTTTTCTGATTATTTAAGAATTTTTGGTGCAAATAATATCAAAGGGAGGTGCACCAGGTGGGCACAACCCACCTGGGTGCGCCAGGACCCCCAGGCACGCCCTTGTGGGTTGTGGTCCCCACGTGGGCCCCCTCACTTATCTGTTCATCCCACATCATCACCTACCTCCAGAAGAAAATCACCATTGCTCTATCTCTCTTGTGTTTTTGCTCTAAAACCCGCGGATTTTGATCTCCTTGCTGGAAGCTCCATTTCCGAAACTATTTCGGGGATTGTTGCTTGGTATGTGACTCCTTTGTCCAATTAGTTTTTGCTTTAGTGGTTTATATTTTGAATAATTAGCTACTCTTGGTGCTGCTGTAGATGAGCTTGCATGTTGAATTCTTAGAGTTCTAAGTAGTTTGAATGCTTGCTATGGCTTCTAGGCATTCCTATGAGTAGTTGTTACCAATTTTGTAAGGTTTTGTTGATAAATTTTTGTCATCCAAATTTTTTCAGAAAATTGTAAGCGAACATGATGAACCTCTTTGGAAGGAGGTCTTCGAAGAGGAGATCTTCGGAGGCATCTTATAGTGAAAGTTCCGTTCGTCGGTCTTATGTTGAACGGAGTGAGCGTTCCATACGAGATGCTACCACCAAAACATGCTTATGGCCATGCGACGACTATACGGTGAGTGTGGGCATTAAAGAGGAATTTGAACAATATGTTCACAATGCCGATCTCGGTCCCTACATTTCAGATAAGTGCAATCAACACCACACTCTCACTGAATCATTTGTCAAAGGATTTAAATTCCATCCCCATGAGTCTAGGGTGTCATTTAAACTGTATGAAAATCCATTTACCATATCACTCGAAAGGTTTGCTCACCACTGCAAAATTCCATTCTGGGGTTCGCTTGACGAACCACCAAGAGATAGGTTCGAAACATTTTTGTCTAGCCTTTTCTATGGTGAGAATATGGGAGTGACGCAAGGTAGAATAAAGAGCATTCATTTTCCCGCAATTCAGTACTTTGCATTATTTAATGGGAAATGTATTGTAGGCAAACAAGATTGTAGTACACTTTGTGCTCCAGACTTGAGCCTCATACGCGCCGCTCTCACTGGTGACACAATGCTAATAGTGGTTATTTTTATGGTGGAATTTATGCCACACGCTTAGCAAGAGAGCTGGGTGTTCCACCTTTGCCATATGACCCTATTTTACCCACGCAGTATTTAGACTTTGATGCTTTGAAGCGTCATAAGATCCTTAAGGGTAAACCTGATAATTTCACCTACAAATTGTTGTTTAATCAAGAGTCCATTGTATACACATATTTGCCCACGCCTGCTCTCTTTGATTATCATAGCAGGGGGATATTTTGTTGTTGAGAGCGAGGCCTGAGCCCAACGCGGCTGTTGTGGCTGCACGGTAGGCTGAGACATCTGCAACAAGAGCCTCCGTGAGGTACCACTCCGACTATTATCCAGGCTACTGACTGATTACCAAGTTAGGCCAAAAGCCTAAGCTTGGGGGAGTACGTGTTTCTCACCAAATTTACATTCATGTTCACACATTTCAGTTGTCGGTGTTCACACTTTTCCATTGTATTATCCATGTTAAATTTATTTTTCTCGCTTTCTTCTTGTGTGTTTGAAAAACTTTGAGAAAATACAGAAATATTTGCTTCTTCTTTTTTACTTTTCTTCCTAGTTTAAATTGTTGTAGCACTAAAAACAAAACCCAAAAATATTTCCTTGTTATTCTTTTGCTTGTTTGGAGCTTTCCCGTGTAAATAGTTTTTCTCGTTTTTGCTTTCCCCTTTTATTTGCTTGTTCAAGAAAACCAAAAACTACAAAAATATTTCAGTGTGTTTCTCTGAATTTCTTTTCTTTTTATTCGAGTCATTGATACGTCTCCAACGTATCTACAATCTTTTATTGTTCCATGCTATTATATTATCAATCTTGGATGTTTTATAATCATTTTATAGTCATTTTATATCATTTTTTGGTACTAACCTATTGACATAGTGCCAAGTGCCAGTTGTTGTTTTCTACATGTTTTTTACATCGCAGGAAATAAATACCAAATGGAGTCCAAACGTAGCGAAACTATTTGGAGATTTTTTTGGACCAGAAGACAACCAATGGGCCGAAGAAGCACCTCGGGGTGCTACGAGGGGAGCACAACCCACCAGGGCGTACCAGGAGGCCCAGGCGTGCCCTGGTGGGTTGTGCCCACCTCGGGTGCCCCCTGAACCGACTCTTTGCTATATAAATACCCCAATATTCCAAAAACCCTAGGGGAGTCGACGAAAATCAATTCCAGCCGCCGTAGAGTCGAGAACCACCAGACCCAATCTAGACACCATCACGGAGGGGCTCACCACTTCCATTGGTGCCTCTCCGATGATGCGTGAGTAGTTCTTTGTAGACCTTCGGGTTCTTAGTTAGTAGCTAGATGGCTTCCTCTCTCTCGTTTGATCCTCAATACAATGGTCTCTTGAAGATCCATATGATGTAAATCTTTTTGTGGTGTGTTTGTTGGGATCGGATGAACTTCGAGTTTATGATCAGATCTATCTTTTTATCCATGAAAGTTATTTGAGTTTCTTTGATCTATTATATGCATGATTGCTTTTAGCCTCATATTTCTTCTCCGATATTTGGGTTTTGTTTGGCCAACTTGATCTATTTATCTTGCAATGGGAACATGTGCTTTGTAGTGGGTTCGATCTTACGGTGCTTGATCCTAGTGATAGAAGGGGAACCGACACGTATGTATTGTTGCTACTAAGGATAAAACGATGGGGTCTATTTCTACATAAATAGATCTTGTCTACATCATGTCATCATTCTTATTGCATTACTCCGTTTCTCCATGAACTTAATACACTAGATGCATGCTGGACAGTGGTCGATGTGTGGAGTAATAGTAGTAGATGCAGGTAGGAGTCGGTCTACTAATCTTGGACGTGATGCCTATTAATGATCATTGCCTGGATATCGTCATGATTATTTGAAGTTATATCAATTGCCCACCAGTAATTTGTTTACCCAACATTTGCTATTTTTCTTGAGAGAAGCCACTAGTGAAACCTACGGCCCCCGAGTCTCTTTCTCATATTATTTGCCTTTGCGATCTATTTTCCTTTGCTTTTATTTTCAGATCTATTAAACCAAAAATACAAAAATACCTTGCTGCAATTTATTCCTATTTTATTTTATTTGGCGTTCGATCTATCAATCTACTACAATTTATTCACGCCCGTTTGCCCATTTCTGGCGCTGCTACCCGAAAGGGATTGACAACCCCTTTTTACACGTCGGGCTGCCAGTATTTGTTATTTGTGTGCAGGTGCTGTTTAGGTATTATTGCTTGGTTCTCCTACTGGTTTGATAACCTTGGTCTCATAACTGAGGGAAATGCGTACCGCCGTTGTGCTGCATCATCCCTTCCTCTTTGGGGAAATACCGACGTAGCTTCAAGCCGCATCAAAAGGAATTTCTGGCGCCGTTGCCGGGGAGGATCTTCAACATCTACCAGGTTCCTAATCAAAATCTCATCTCCTCGCAATTTACATTATTTTCCATTTGCCTCTCATTTTCCTCTCCCCCACTTCACAAAAATTTGTCGTTTATTCGCCCTCTTTTCCGTTTGCCGTTTTCTTGCCAGATCTGTTTTGAGTGTAATCTTGTGCGTAGTTACAATGACTCAAGAAAACACCAAGTTGTGTGATTTCTCAAATACCAACAACAATGATTTTATTGGCACTCCTATTGCTCCTCCCGCCACTAGTGCGGAGTCTTGTTATATTAATACTGCTTTGCTGAATCTTGTTATGAAAGATCAATTTTCCGGTACTCCTAATGAGGATGTAGCGTCCCATCTTAATACCTTCGTGGAATTATGCGATATGCAAAAGAAAAGAGATGTGGACAATGATGTTGTGAAGATGAAATTATTTCCGTTGTGTTTGCGTGATTCTGCAAAAAAATGGTTCTCTTCTTTGCCTCGCAATAGTATCAATTATTGGAATAAGTGCAAAGATGCTTTTATCACAAAGTATTTTCTGCCCGCAAAAATTATTTCCCTTAGAACCCAGATTATGAATTTCAAGCAACTTGAACATGAGCATGTTTGACAATCTTGGGGAAGGATGAAAATGATGCTAAGGAATTGCCCAACTCATGGGTTAAATCTTTGGATGATCATACAATTTTTTTATGCAGGATTGAATTTTGTTTCTCGTAATCTTTTAGATTCCTCCGCGGGTGGTACTTTTATGGAAATTACTTTGGGTGAAGCCACCAAATTGCTTGATAATATCATGGCAAATTATTCACAATGGCATACCGAAAGAGCACCTACTAGTAAAAAAGTTAATTCCATTGAAGAAATTTCTTCTTTGAGTGAAAAAGTTGTGCCTTTGTCTACTTTGATTGAGCAAAATAGTGATGCCGTAGATGTGAATTTTATCTCTTGAAATAATTTCAGTAACAATGCTTATAGAGGTAATTTTAATCCTAGGCCTTTTCCTAGTAATTCCTCTAAGAATTATGGTAATTCCTATGGAAATCAATCTTATAATAATAATAGGAACACCTCTGATCTTGAGAATAATATTGAAGAATTAATCAAGACATAAAAATTTTTTCAACACTACCATAGAAGAAAAGTTGAATAAGATTGATGATTTGTCTAGAAGTGTTGATAGAATTTCTCATGATGTGGAAAATCTCAAGATGAAATTTTTTTGTGCCTACGGTTGAGGAATTAATTAAAGCTCTTTATGTTTCTATGGATGAAAGTAAGAAAATAACCGCTATGCTTAGAGGTAGAAGAGAATTTTTAGAAAAAGCGTTTTCTAGTGATTGCTTTCATAAAAGTGGTGAAGATCTTAAAATGATTGGTGTTTCTTCTATTGATTCCTTGTTTAGTAAAGTTAAGATTGATGAAAAAGGGACTAGAGAAGAGTCAACTTTAGCTAGAAGGCGTCCCGATAATTCGGAGGGTGAAAATCTTGTTGAGAAAATTGATAAAAGTGGGTTTGGAAAGGTCAAGACTTTAACTAGTGATGTGCCCACTCTTTTAGATAACAAAGACTTTAACTATGATAGTTTCTCTTTGATTGATTCTATTTCTTTGTTGCAATCCATGATAAATTCACCCCATGCTTATGAACAAAATAAAGCTTTTATTAAACATATTGTTGATGCTATGATGAAAGCTTTGGAAGAAAAAATGGAATTAGAAGTTTCAATTCCCAAAAAATTACATCATGAATGGGAACCTAATATCAAAGTCAAGATAAAAAATTATGAGTGTTTTGCTTTGTGTGACTTGGGTGCTAGTATTTTTACAATTCTGAAATCTTTATGTGATGTGCTTGGTCTTACCGATCTTTAAAAATGTTCTTTAAATTTGCACTTGGCGGACTCTACTATTAAAAAGCCTATGGGAAGAATTAATGATGTTCTTATTCTTGCAAATAGGAATTATGTGCTCATAGATTTTATTGTTCTAGATATTCACTGCAATCCGTCTTGCCCAATTATTCTTTGTAGACCGTTTTTACGCACTATCGATGTCGTGATTGATATGAGAGAAGGCAATATTAAGTTCCAATTTCCGTTAAGGAACGGTATGGAACACTTCCCTAGAACAATAATTAGGCCACCATGTGAATCAATCATGAGGGCATCTTATGATCTCGAAACAAAGATGACAAAACTTAGATCCTTGCTTTATGCCTAGCTAAGGGCGTGAAACAATAGCGCTTGTTGGGAGGCAACCAATGAATAAAATTTATTTTTGCTTTTTGCTTTCTGTTCTTGAGTGTTTGCACAATTATGCTACTTTTATGATTGTTTTTTTGTGTTTTAATTAGTGTTTGTGCCAAGTAAAGCCATTAGGATCTTCTTGGGTGATAGTTGTTTGATCTTGCTGAAAAACAGAAAATTTTGCTCCCACAAAACCAATTCTTAGTTTTAACCAGAGCATGATAAAAGACGAATTCTTTTTGCAGAAGACTAATATACAAATTGCTCACGTGGTCCTAAGTTTTGAAGAATTTTTGGAGTTACAGAAGTATTCGAAATATTCATATTACTACAGACTATTCTGTTTTTGACAGATTCTATTTTCTTTGCGTTGTGTGCTTGTTTTGATTATTCTATGGTTTTCTTTGATGAGTTTTTGCCATAGAAAAGTTGAAATACAGTAGACGTAATGCAATAATAAAATATGAATTGGTTTGGTACAGTACTTATAGTAGTGATTTGCTTTCTTATACTAACGGATCTTACAAAGGTTTTGTTGGAGTTTTGTGTGATTGAAGTTTTCAAGTTTTGGGTTATCTTAAACATTGATCAAAGCAATATCAACAAGCAACCATGTTATTCAAAATATCAACGCTAAAATAAGTTATCCCTAGCCCATAATGCTCAAACATTGATCCATTCATGAAACACACTCGAATATTAGCTATACCCAATACTTAAGCACGATCATATTGCCTCCTAGTTGGCGCTTTTATAAGAGAAGATGCAGACTCAAGTTAAAAATAAAATTGCATAAAGTAAAAGAAAGGCCCTTCGCGGAGGGAAGTAGGGATTTGTAGAGGTGCCAGAGCTCAAAGCGAAAACATTAGAGATAAAAACATTTTGGGAGGTGTATCTGTTGGGGAACGTTGCAGAAAATTAAAATTTTTCCTACGGTTTCACCAAGATCCATCTATGAGTTCATCTAAGAAACGAGTCATGGGAGAGAGATTGCATCTACATACCACTTTGTAGATCGCGAGCAGAAGCGTTCAACGAACGGGGATGAGGTAATCGTACACGACGTGATCCAAATCACCGGAGATCCTAGCACCGAACGGACGGCACCTCCGCGTTCAACACACATACGGTCAGCGTAACGTCTCCTTCTTCTTGATCCAGCAAGGCAAAGGAGAGGTTGGGGAAGATGGCTCCAGCAGCAGCACGACGGCGTGGTGATGGTGGAGCTGCAGTACTCCGGCAGGGCTTCGCCGAGCTCTACGGAGGAGGAGGAGGTGTTGGAGAGGGAGAGGGAGGCGCCAAGGACCAGGGGTCTGGCTGCCCCCTCCGAGATGTGTAAACCCAAATGCTTTGATCATCTCATCAAAGCGAATGTTCCAACTCCGAGATGCTTGCACCAGCCCATAAATCGAGCGTTGGAGCTTGCACACCTTGTCAGCATTCTTAGGATCGACAAAACCTTCCGACTGCATCATATACAATTCTTCCTTAAGGTAACCATTAAGGAATGCCGTTTTGACGTCCATTTGCCATATTTCAAAATCGTAGAATGCGGCAATTGCTAACATGATTCGGACGGACTTCAGCTTCGCTACCGGTGAGAAAGTCTCATCGTAGTCAATTCCTTGAACTTGTCGATAACCCTTAGCGACAAGCCGAGCTTTATAGATGGTCACATTACCATCCGCGTCTGTCTTCTTCTTAAAGATCCATTTATTTTCTATGGCTCGCCGCTCAATGGGCAAGTCAGTCAAAGTCCATACTTTGTTTTCATACATGGATCCTATCTCGGATTTCATGGCTTCCAGCCATTTGTCGAAATCCGGGCCCGCCATCGCTTCTTCATAGCTCGAAGGTTCACCGTTGTCTAACAACATGATTTCCAAGACAGGGTTGCCGTACCACTCTGGTGCGGAACGTGTCCTTGTGGACCTTCGAATTTCAGTAGGAGCTTGATTAGAAGTATCTTGATCATCATCATTAATTTCCTCTCTAGTCGGTGCAGGCACCTCAGGAACGTTTTCTTGAGTTTCGTCATTTTCCGGTTCAAGAGGTAACACTTCATCAAGTTCTACTTTCCTCCCACTTACTTCTTTCGAGAGAAACTCTTTCTCTAGAAAGGATCCATTCTTGGCAACAAAGATCTTGCCTTCGGATCTGAGGTAGAAGGTATACCCAATAGTTTCTTTAGGGTATCCTAAGAAGACGCATTTTTCCGACTTGGGTTCGAGCTTTTCAGGTTGAAGTTTCTTGACATAAGCATCGCATCCCCAAACTTTTAGAAACGACAGCTTAGGTTTCTTCCCAAACCATAATTCATACGGTGTCGTCTCAACGGATTTCGACGGAGCCCTATTTAAAGTGAATGCGGCAGTCTCTAAAGCATAGCCCCAAAAAGATAGCGGTAAATCGGTAAGAGACATCATAGATCGTACCATATCTAATAGAGTGCGATTACGATGTTCGGACACAGCATTATGCTGAGGTGTTCCAGGCGGCGTGAGTTGTGGAACTATTCCACATTTTCTTAAGTGTGTGCCAAATTCATGACTCAAGTATTCTCCTCCACGATCTGATCGTAAAAACTTGATTTTTCTGTCACGTTGATTTTCAACCTCACTCTGAAATTCCTTGAACTTTTCAAAGGTCTCAGACTTGTGTTTCATTAAGTAGATATACCCATATCTACTCAAGTCATCAGTGAGGGTGAGAACATAACGATAGCCACCGCGAGCCTCAACACTCATTGGACCGCACACATCGGTATGTATGATTTCCAATAAGTTGGTTGCTCGCTCCATTGTTCCTGAGAACGGAGTCTTGGTCATTTTACCCATGAGGCATGGTTCGCACGTGTCAAATGATTCATAATCAAGAGACTCTAAAAGTCCATCCGCATGGAGCTTCTTCATGCGTTTGACACCTATGTGACCAAGGCGGCAGTGCCACAAATATGTGGGACTATTGTTATCAACTTTAACTCTTTTGGTATTCACACTATGAATATGTGTATCATCACGTACGAGATTCATTAAGAATAAACCATTAACCATTGGAGCATGACCATAAAACATATCTCTCATATAAATAGAACAACCATTATTCTCGGATTTAAATGAGTACCCATCTCGAATTAAACGAGATCCAGACACAATGTTCATGCTCAAACTTGGCACTAAATAACAATTATTGAGGTTTAAAACTATTCCGGTAGGTAAATGTAGAGGCAGCGTGCCGACGGCGATCACATCGACCTTGGAACCATTCCCGACGCGCATCGTCACCTTGTCCTTCGCCAGTCTCCGTTTATTCCGCAGCTCCTGTTTTGAGTTACAAATGTGAGCAACTGCACCGGTATCAAATACCCAAGAGCTACTACGAGTACTGGTAAGGTACACATCAATTACATGTATATCACATATACCTTTTGTTTTGCCGGCCTTCTTGTCCGCTAAGTATTTGGGGCAGTTCCGCTTCCAGTGAGCACTTCCCTTGCAATAAAAACACTCAGTCTCGGGCTTGGGTCCATTCTTTGGCTTCTTCCCGGCAACTTGCTTACTGGGCGCGGCAACTTCCTTGCCGTCCTTCTTGAAGTTCTTTTTACCCTTGCCCTTCTTGAACTTAGTGGTTTTATTCACCATCAACACTTGATGTTCCTTCTTGATTTCTACCTCTGCTGATTTCAGCATAGCATATACCTCAGGAATGGTCTTTACCATCCCCTGCATGTTGTAGTTCATCACAAAGCTCTTGTAGCTAGGTGGAAGCGACTGGAGGATTCTGTCAATGAACGCTTCATCCGGGAGATGGAGATTAACTTCCAGTTGAGTCAAGCGGTTGTGCAACCCACACATTTTGAGTATGTGTTCACTGACAGAGCTATTTTCCTCCATCTTACAGCTAAAGAATTTGTCGGAGACTTCATATCTCTCGACCCGGGCATGAGCTTGGAAAACCATTTTCAGCTCTTCGAACATCTCATATGCTCCATGTCTCTCAAAACGCTTTTGGAGCCCCGGCTCTAAGCTGTAAAGCATGCCGCACTGAACGAGGGAGTAATCATCGGAACGTGACTGCCAAGCGTTCATAACGTCTTGTTCTGCAGGGAGAACAGGTGCGTCACCCAGCGGTGCTCGTAGAACATAATCTTTCTTGGCAGCTATGAGGATGATCCTCAGGTTCCGGACCCAGTCCGTATAGTTGCTGCCATCGTCTTTCAGCTTGGTTTTCTCTAGGAACGCGTTGAAGTTGAGGACTACGTTGGCCATTTGATCTACAAGACATATTGTAAATATTTTAGACTAAGTTCATGATAATGAAGTTCATCTAATCAAATTATTTAATGAACTCCCACTTAGATAGACATCCCTCTTCCAGTCATCTAAGTATTACATGATCCAAGTCAACTAGGCCGTGTCCGATCATCACGTGAGACGGACTAGTCAACATTGGTGAACATCTTCATGTTGATCGTATCTTCTATACGACTCGTGCTCGACCTTTCGGTCTTCTGTGTTCCGAGGCCATGTCTGTACATGCTAGGCTCGTCAAGTCAACCTAAGTGTTTGCATGTGTAAATCTGTCTTACACCCGGTTTATGTGAACGTTAGAATCTATCACACCCAATCATAACGTGGTGCTTCGAAACAACGAACTGTCGCAACGGTGCATAGTTAGGGGGAACACTTCTTGAAATTATTATGAGTGATCATCTTATTTACTACCGTCGTTCTAAGTAAACAAGATGCAAAACATGATAAACATCACATGCAATCAAATAATAAACGTGACATGATATGGCCAATATCACATAGCTCCTTTGATCTCCATCTTGGGGCTCCATGATAATCTTGTCACCGGCTTGACACCATGATCTCCATCATCGTGTCTCCATGAAGTTGCTCGCCAACTATTACTTCTACTACTATGGCTAACGCATTTAGCAATAATGTAAAGTAATTTACATGGCGTTTCTCAATGACACACAGGTCATACAAAAATAAAGACAACTCCTATGGCTCCTGCCGGTTGTCATACTCATCGACATGCAAGTCGTGATTCCTATTACAATAGCATGAACATCTCATACATCACATATAGATCATTCATCATTCATCACAACTTTGGCCATATCATATCACAAAGCACTTACTGCAAAAACAAGTTAGACGTCCTCTAATTGTTGTTCCAAGTTTTACGTGGCTGAATTAGGGTTCTAGCAAGAACGTTTTCTTACCTACGTGAAAGCCACAACGTGATTTGTCAACTTCTATTTACCCTTCATAAGGACCCTTTTCATCGAATCCGCCCCAACTAAAGTGGGAGAGACAGACACCCGCCAGCCACCTTATGCAACTAGTGCATGTTAGTCGGTGGAACCGGTCTCACGTAAGCGTACATGTAAGGTTGGTCCGGGCCGCTTCATCCCACAATACCGCTGAAGCAAGATAAGACTAGTAGCGGCAAGAAAGTTGACAACATCTACGCCCACAACAAATTGTGTTCTACTCGTGCAATAGAGAACTACGCATAGACCTAGCTCATGATGCCACTGTTGGGGAACGTTGCAGAAAATTAAAATTTTTCCTACGGTTTCACCAAGATCCATCTATGAGTTCATCTAAGCAACGAGTCATGGGAGAGAGATTGCATCTACATACCACTTTGTAGATCACTAGCGGAAGCGTTCAACGAACGGGGATGAGGTAGCCGTACACGACGTGATCCAAATCACCGGAGATCCTAGCACCGAACGGACGGCACCTCCGCGTTCAACACACGTACGGTCAGCGTAACGTCTCCTTCTTCTTGATCCAGCAAGGCAAAGGAGAGGTTGGGGAAGATGGCTCCAGTAGCAGCACGACGGCGTGGTGATGGTGGAGCTGCAGTACTCCGGCAGGGCTTCGCCGAGCTCTACGGAGGAGGAGGAGGTGTTGGAGAGGGAGAGGGAGGCGCCAAGGACCAGGGGTCCGGCTGCCCCTCCCCCCCTTTATATAGGCCTCTTGGGGGGGCGCCGGCCCTGGGAGATCTGATCTCCAAGGGGGCGGCGGCCAGGGAGGATTTCCTCCCCCCCCCCAAGGCACCTAGGAGGTGCCTTCCACTAGTGGGACTCTTCCCCTTTGGAACCCTAGGCGCATGGGCCTCTTGGGGCTGGTTCCCCTTGGCCCATGTAGGCCAAGGCGCACCCCCTAGAGCCCATGTGGCCCCCCGAGGCAGGTGGCCCCACCCGGTGGACCCCCCGGGACCCTCCGGTGGTCCCGGTACAATACCGATAACCCCGAAACTTGTCCCGATGGCCAAAACAACACTTCCTATATATAATTCTTTACCTCCGGACCATTCCGAAACTCCTCGTGACATCCGGGATCTCATCCGGGACTCCGAACAACATTCAGGTTACTGCATATACATATCTTCACAACCCTAGCATCACCGAACCTTAAGTGTGTAGACCCTACGGGTTCGGGAGACATGCAGACATGACCGAGACGGCTCTCGGGCAATAACCAACAGCGGGATCTGGATACCCATGTTGGCTCCCACATGCTCCACGATGATCTCATCGGATTAACCACGATGTCGAGGATTCAATTAATCCCGTATACGATTCCCTTTGTCAATCGATATTTTACTTGCCTGAGATTCGATCGTCGGTATCCCAATACCTCGTTCAATCTCGTTACTAGCAAGTCACTTTACTCATACCGTAATGCATGATCCCGTGATCAAACACTTTGATCACATTGAGCTCATTATGATGATGCATTACCGAGAGGGCCCGGTGATACCTCTCCGTCAAGCGGAGTGACAAATCCCAGTCTCGATCCGTGTCAACCCAACAGATACTTTCGGAGATACCCGTAGTATACCTTTATAGTCACCCAGTTACGTTGTGACGTTTGGCACACCCAAAGCACTCCTACGGTATCCGGGAGTTACACGATCTCATGGTCTAAGGAAAGGATACTTGACATTGGAAAACTCTAGCAAACGAACTATGCGATCTTATGCTATGTTTAGGATTGGGTCTCGTCCATCACATCATTCTCCTAATGATGTGATCTCGTTATCATTGACATCCAATGCCCATACTCAGGAAACCATGACTATCTATTGATCAACGAGCTAGTCAACTAGAGGCTTACTAGGGACATGTTGTTGTCTGTTATTCACACATGTATTACGATTTCCGGATAACACAATTATAGCACGAATAAAGACAATTATCATGAATAAGGAAATATAATAATAATGCTTTTATTATTGCCTCTAGGGCATATTTCCAACAGTATCCATCCCACCAACGAAAACGACTTAGACCTACAAACACTTTCCATGCTAGATATGTCATAGGCGGTTCCCAAACAGAAAATAAAGTTTATTCCTTTTTCCATCATACTTTCACTTTCCATGGCTAGTCGTATCGACGGGTGCCCTCCATACCAACACTTTCCAAGAAATTTATTATTTGACAACATAAAGTAAATTCATTTTTGCATTTCTGGACTGGGCATCCCTAAGACCTTTGCCTTACTCTCGTGCCATGACAAGTGAATAAACACTCATCTTGGGAATAACACATCTAGCATTGAAAATATTAGCCACCCGTTACCGTTCCGCGAGCAAAACAAACACACAAAAGATGAGTTTATTTTGAAAATTAGAGATGGCACATGCAAATTTGCTTAGAGCGGCAAAAGAAACCGCATATAGGTAGATATAGTGGACTCATGTGACAAACTGGTTTAAAGTATTTTGGATGCACAAGTATAGGTCATACTTAGTGCAAAATGAAGGCTAGCAAAAAGATTGAGAAGCGACCAACCAAGAAACGAATAATCTCATAAGCAAGCATTAAGCATAATTAACACCGAATAATGCACCACAAGTAGGATATAATTTCATTGCATGATTATCACTTTCGTGCATGCATAGGGAATCACAAACCTTAACACCAATATTCTTACTAAAGCATAATTACTCATCAACATAACTCACATATCACATCATCATATCTCAAAACTATTACTAAGAATCAATTTTATATTGTCCAATGATCTTCATGACATTTTTTTTCTTTATCCTTCTTGGATATCTATCACTTTGGGACTAATTTTCATGTGTTGCTTTTCACAAGCTCAAACAAATATAAGTGAAGATCGTGAGCAATCTTATTTTTCTTTCTCTCAAAATAATTTAAGTGAAGCAAGATAGAATTTCTTCAAAATTTTACTAACTCTCAAATAAATCTAGGTGAAGCAAGAGAGCTCTTCTTCAAAAATAACAAAGCACACCGTGCTCAAAAAGATATAAGGGAAGCACTAGAGCAAGTCCTAGCTCATAAAAGATTTAAGTGAAGCATAGAGAGCAATTCTAACAAGTCATGATATAATTTTGGCTCTCTCAAATAGGTGTGTCCGGCAAGGATTGGTGAATCAAAACACAAAATAAAACAAGAAAAGACTCATATCATACAAGACGCTCCAAGAAAAACACATATCATGTGATGAATAAAAATATAGCCTCGAGTAAAATACCGATAGTTGTTGGAAGAAAGCGGGGATGCCACTCGGGGGGCATCCCCAAGCTTAGTTGGTTGCTCATTCTTGGATAATAGCTTGGGATGCTGGGGCATCCCCAAGCTTAGGCTCTTGCATCCTTCCTTCATCCATTGTAATGTAACCCAAAACTTGAAAACTTCAATCACACAAAACTCAACAAAACCTTTGTGAGATCCGTTAGTATAAGAAAGCAAATCACTACTATAAGTGTTGTATCAAACCAATTCACATTTTGTTTTTGTATTATATCTACCGTATTCCAACTTTTATATGGCAAATACTCATCAAAGAAAACCATAGAGCCGTCAAAATAAGCACACAACACAAACAAAACAGAATCTGTCAAAACAGAACAGTCTGTAGCAATCTGACTTTTGCGAATACTTATGGAACTCCAAAGATTCTACCAAATTAGGGCGACCAGGTTAATTTGTATATTAATCTTCTGCAAAACGAATCAGAGCAAAATATCATTTCTGTGATTTATGAAAATTATTTTCGTGAGCACAAAGTTTCTGTCTTTTTCAGTAAGATCAAACAACTATCACCCAAGAAGATCCTAAAAGCTTTACTTGGCACAAACACTAATTAAAACACAAAAAACATAATCATAATAGTAGCATAATTGTGTAAACACACAAGAACATAAAGCAAAAAGCAAAAATAAATTTTATTCATTGGGTTGCCTCCCAACAAGCGCTATAGTTTTACGCTCTTAGCTAGGCGTAAGGCAAGGAACTAAGTTTTCTCATCTTTGTTCTTCTTAATTTTCTTGGGGGTATTTTTATCAGGAGATTTTGTAAACACAAAATAAAACATATTACCCATAGAAACTTTAGCATTCCTTAGTTGGTTGTCATCATAACCCCTTTGATTTCCCGCACCAATCCAAGAATAGTGTTGATTAACATTATTAAAAACTTGTTGGGTTATTTCTAGAATAGGGACCTCCTTTTTAATATTCTCATCAAAGATCTTATTGTCCCCAACCAAATGCCTAAGTGCATAGTCACTATTGTAAATAATTTCATCTATCATGGGTTTTCATGATTCATAACATAAAATTCAAAGATTTCCCTAGCTTCATGAATTATGTAGTCAAACTCGTGCATAAAAACGAGAGTGACGAACGTTTTGGCTCTAGTATTCTTTATTTCGGGAAGCACAAAAAATAATCTTTGCAAAGTACAATGAGTGCGGATAAATTTACTTTCAAGTTTCAGAACTAGTGCTAAAATAGCATTCGCATAAGATCTAGTAGTTTTAAGTATAGGAGTATCATCAAGACTCAGATTTCCAACACAATTAAAGCATTCTTGGATACGTTCTTTTCCCATAACGTTTCCTTGCCCCAAGATAAAAGTTTTAGCATACAGATTGCATGTACGTCCAATCTTAGGAGTCAGGCCATCATCTGTTGGTGCCATACTGAAATCACTCGTGATTGCAAGCAAAGAATAGATCTGACGAGAAAATGGCGAACGGAAAAAGAGAGGCGAATAAAACGGCAACTTTTTGTGAAGTGGGGGAGAGGAAAACGAGAGGAAAATGGCAAATAATGTAAATTTCAAGGAGATGAGATTTGTGATTAGGAACCTGGTTATGTTGAAGATCCTCCCCGGCAACGGCGCCAGAAATTACTTTTGATGTCGCTTGAAGCTACGTCGGTATTTCCCCAAAGAGGAAGGGATGATGCAGCACAGCGGCGGTAGGTATTTCCCTCAGAAATGGAACCAAGGTTATCAAACCAGTAGGAGAACTAAGCAACACAACGTAAACAGCCCCTGCACACAAATAACAACACCTCGCAACCCGACTTGTTAAAGGGGTTGTCAATCCCTTTCGGGGTACGGCGCCAGAAATTGCGTGATGACGGGGGAAAGTTGTAATAGATTGAAATAATAGATCGCAAATAAAATAAAGTGCAGCAAAGTATTTTTGTATTTTTGGTTTAATAGATCTGAATCAAAATAGCAAATAAAATAGATCGCAAAGCAAATATATGAGAAAGAAGACCCAGGGGCCGTAGGTTTCACTAGTGGCTTCTCTCGAGAAAGATAGCAAACGGTGGGTAAACAAATTACTGTTGGGAAATTGATAGAACTTCAAATAATTATGACAATATCTAGGCAATGATCATTACATAGGCATCACGTCCAAGATTACTAGACCGACTCCTGCCTGCATCTACTACTATTACTCCACACATCGACCACTATCCAGCATGCATCTAGTGTATTAAGTTCATGGAAAACGGGGTAATGCAATAAGAACGATGACATGATGTAACAAGATCCGTTTATCTATATGGCGGTAGATATAGATCTCGTCTTTTTATCCTTAGTAGCAACGATACATACGTGTCGATTCCCTTTCTGTCACTAGGATCAAGCACCGTAAGATCGAACCCACTACGGGCACCTCTTCCTGTTGCAAGATAATTAGATCAAGTTGGCCAAACAAAACCCAAATATCGGAGAAGAAATACGAGGCTATAAGAGATCATGCTTATAAGAGATCAAAGAAACTCAAATAACTTTCATGGATATAAAAAGATAGATCTGATCATAAACTCGAAGTTCATCAAATCCCAAAAAACACACCACAAAAGAGTTACATCATATGGATCTCCAAGAGACCAGACCATTGTATTGAGAATTCAGCGAAAGAGAGGAAGCCATCTAGCTACTAACTACGGACCTGAAGGTCTACAAAGAACTACTCACGCATCATCGAAGAGGCACCAATGGAAGTGGTGAACCCCTCCGTGATGGTGTCTAGATTGGATCTGGTGGTTCTAGACTCTGCGGTGGCTGGATGAATATTTCGTCGATGCTTCTAGGGTTCTGGTATTTTTTGGGTATTTATAGAGCAAAGAGGCGGTCCGGGGGGCACCCGAGGTGGGCACAACCCACCAGGGTGCGCCTGGGCCTCCTAGCGCGCCCTGGTGGGTTGTGCCCCCCTTGGGGCACCCCCCAGGTGCAACCAGGGCCCATTGCCTTCCTTCTGGCCCATAAAAAATCATTGTGGAGTTTCGTGGCGTTTGGACTCCGTTTGATATTGATTTCCTGCGATGTAAAAAACATGGAAAAAAACAACAACTGGCACTTGGCACTATGTCAATAGGTAGTACCAAAAAATGATTATAAACATCCAAGATTTTTTGACTACATACTGCAAGGCAACAGCCTCACAACCCTTTATTGATAAAGAACTAGAGAAGTTACAATATTACAATTTTACAAGCAGAAGAAAAGGAAATACTTACAAAGAGATCTAGGAAAGGGTAGCTATCCATGAGATTAAGCTATCTTTATATTTACATATAATTCTATGAGACAAAAGAGAAATGTCATGGATAAAGTTCCTCCTCCAAGATCTAAAGGAAGGCTGCTCATTTCTTAAGATCTTCCCATTCCTTTGTGTCCAAATATTCCATGAAGCAATGAAGACAACCTTTGTGAAAAAAGGAAGACCAAAATCCCTCCTAGCTGATCGAGCCATCTCATATGTAGTCTGGTTCGGCTGAATAGTCCAAGAAATCCCAAGGTAGTTCCAGACCCTTTGACTGAAGTTGCAAGCAAAGAAAAGATGTGCCCGATCTTCATGAGAAGCACAGTGGCATAGCACACATGTGTCATCCTGGATGATCCAGTGTCGGCGTTGCATCATATCCCTAGTATTCAAACGATCCATTAAGAGAAGCCAACCAAACACCTTGAACTTGAGCGTGCATGCACACTTCCAAATCCATTTGAAAATGGGATCAACCACCAGGTGGGAGAAGCAAGACTCATAGTAAATATTTGACTTAAAATCCCAAGATTGAGATGGTCATTTCCAAATGTCCTTCCTCTCCCCATCCAGGTTGATCAGTGGCAGCAGAGACTGGAGTTGGGTGAACTCAATATAGGCCTTCGGCGACAGAGGCAGATGTAAGTGATCAGAGACATCAGGCCGCTCCATAAAGTCTTTGACAGTGATCGCATCATCAATCACAAATGAATGGAGCTGTGGGAAACTCTCATGCAATAAGACAACATGATTACCCAGTTGCCATCGATCAAGCCAAAATAGCACCGTGTTGCCTGCATGTACTTGTGGAACAGATAGCTTGCAGAGGTTGTTATATAAACGCATGACATCACGCCACCAAAAGGAGCCACGGCTCTGAGTGATTTGTGGCGGTGAGGAGGCGTAATAAGTGTCCCAACTTAATGTGACCCAAGGCACATCAACCTTCTTAAAAAACTTGAAGAGGTGCTTGAGCAACAAGGCCTCATTCTGAATACCCAAATTAATAGCACCCAGTCCATCGTACTTTTTAGGCCGATAGACCAAATCCCAAGCAGCCTGGCGTGGGTTATCTGTGTTTCCTCTCCACAGACATTGTCGCATGATTCGCTCTATTTGCTGCAATATGCCCTTGGGAAGAGAGAGTGTACACAAGAAATAAATTGGCATGGGACACAACACCGACTACAATAGTTGTAGACGGCTCCCTTGATTCAGGAGGCATGAGGATGCAGATAAACGACGCTCAATGCGATCAACCAGAGGCAGTAGGTCATAGATTGTAGGTCTAGAAGTTCCCATTGGCAATCCTAGATATGTGAACGGCATGGAACCAACATCACATCCAAGCAAAGTGGCAACCCTAGCGCCCTCCTCCTCACTCATATTGATTGGAATAAGGGAGGATTTACTGAAGTTGACACGCAGTCCTGTTGACGCCGCAAAGGTGTCAAGCATCTCCTTGAAGGCAATGAGTTGGTCATCCAACGCAGGTAGGACAATGAGAGTATCATCCACGTATTGGACAATTGGGTAATCATTGGAGCTGGTTGGGATTGGCAATGAAAGAATGTGCCTGGAACACATCTCGTTGACCACTGACTAGAGTAAATCAACCGCATTTACAAATAATAATGGAGATACAGGATCCCCTTGATGAACGCCCGTTCTGCATACAAAGTGATTGCCCGGTACTCCATTTAAGAGCACATAAGAAGATCCCGTAGACAAGATGCTATTAATCCAGCCAGTCCAACGATTGTCAAAACCCTTGCATTGTAAAATTCTGAGAATAACTTCATGCTCAATTGTATCGAATGCCTTCGTGAAATCAAGCTTTGGAGACGTATCATCGGCGTCTTGCTCGTCTTGATGTTGGCATTGTTGCTCTTGCATTTTCTCTCATAGGCGTGGCATTCTTGCTCTTCCACTTGTTGACATTGGCGTTGCCTTTACAGTGCTTGCTGGAAGGTAGCTTGATTTTGGCGATGCTGATGTTCTTGCTCTTCAAGTTGCTCTTGTTGACCATTGTCGTGTAGAGGATTGCGGTTTGCTTGACGTTCTTGGCGCGCTGCTCGCCGAAGAGTGTTCGATGTTGGTGTACTTGAGCCGGAGATGGTGTCGAAAGAATGTCGACTCGAGTGACTCCGCCTTGAATAATACGAAGTGGTAGAAGAGCGGTTGACCAACAAGGCATGAATCTCGTCCATTCCTGCATTGATCTCTTGGTTTTGTTCATCAAGCTTGTTGTCGAAGTAGTCTCTTGTACGTTGCTCGGATTGTCGCAAGTCAGTGGTGAGGTTGTCGATGCGGTCACTCAATGCTTGTTGTTCTTAATGCAAAGCTCTTTGTGCACCGAAGAGGTGGTTCTTGGTAACGTAGTTATTCGGGTCCTCATCTCGTGCTCGATGAAGAGTGGGTTGGTAGAAGTAGTTATCCTATCCATCATTTCAAGTAAATGTGTGAGTGGGATAAAGAGAAGAACTATACCAAATGTACCTTGACCGATGTTGAGAGTAGATCAAAGATCACTCAGTGACATAGCAATGAAATAGCACAATTGGTACCATATCTCGTCAATTTCTCACACCTACACAAATAAAGCCTTAGGTGGAGCTTGATGAGGATGGTGGCATAAAATTTGATGCGAATGTTAGCAAGACTCAATAATGTTGAAAAAGATTCGCAAATTCACAAATGCAACAAGTAGACCAACACCGGTACGCGTCGGTGCTATACAAACGGTTTTTAACCCCTTCCAGGGACGGCGTTCGGAACCATCGCCAAGTGAGTGATGGCGATAGGGGTTCCTTCCCACACGACCAGAAACCGTCGGGGATATTCCCTCCTGGCACACACGCTCGGCAAAATGAGGTCTTGTGCGACCGGTGAGCGCTCAAATATCGGGAATACATATAGTAGAGCTAAAAAAATACAATTATACAGGCGAAATTGTTATTGGTCGCAAGTACATCCCACACAGTCAGCCCCCGCTAAACGTTTCCGTTCGTATGTATATCCCACACAGTCGCTCCAAGGTAAATGTTTCCGTTCACAGGTACATCACACACAATTTCCCCCATTAAATTGTTTGTGATAGTGTTGCCATTGCACACGATATTAACATTTTTATCGTTTGCGTTATTGAATGCATCACACACTGTGCGTGGAAGAAACTGTGTGGCAAAGGTTGTCCATCACACATAGTTTTTATGTGGTAAACGTTTGCGCAAGGTGGCCTAATGCAAACAGTTTTCAATAGGATGTCGTGTGTGCAGTGGAGATTGATCGCACACGTAGTGGATCCTGAAACATTTCTGATCTCCACGTCTATCGCAAACCTTTCTCTTTCGCAAACCGTGTGCAGTGTAATCCCTAAATAATCGCTAATTTAAAAATCACATGTTTTGAATTTGAAAGTAGGAAATCACTTATTTCATATCCAACCATGTTTATTACAAATATAGGTTCAACCACCAATGCATAATTCAATGCACAGGTACATATACCGAAGAACTACTGAAGCACCAAGTAAAGAATGATGAACCACAGTTGTACTAAAGACTGTAAAGAGAGAGGCGAAAGACATTCTGGTAGCTGGAGAAGGTGAAGCGGAATGCCCATATTGTGCCCTCCTCCATGCGTAATGCATGCACGACTCTAGGCCAACCCTTGTGATGGTTGCCCGTCCATCCTTCACTGTCTTCATTGCGACTTCTCGATGCTCATTGTAGTCTAGATGAAATACTTTAACCTTCATTGCATGTCCACCAATCATGTACTTTGCGAGGTAATCTTGAGTGAACTACTTCGGGAACCACTGCGAACAAAAAAATCCAGACATTGTTGTCTAACAACTCATTATGGGCAGTAAAAAGAGAAGGCTGCAGAGTTTGTAGTTACCATCCTACATCTCACTGTTGTGTTGGATAGAGCATAAACAAATAGTTTTCTTGCCACCATTTGTATATTTTTGCTAATAATCCTTATCAGTTTCCTCACTTGATGCTTGTTCATGAATATCTCATTGCCCCATACGCAAAAAGGGTCGATGCGTGGATCCTTACCAAGGGCATATGTACCTACAAGCACAAGTCAATATTAGAAGCTAACAAGTGTCTAGGCCTGGATCTATATGCACTACATTATGGAACAACGAGGGGAGTACAAGCCGAGGGATGAAGCTAACCTCGGCGAAAAATGGTGGCCACTCCCGTTGTTGTCATGCATAAGTAGTGGAAAGGCATGATAAGTACAGCAACCTTAACATCAAACAAATATAGCAAAGGTAAACAACATCATCTCCAAATGATAGCTTGAATGTGTTGGTTTTAGCATGCTGTTAAAGAAGATATAGAATGGAAGCAATGTTACCGACAGCAGGCTTAATAGCCATCAAATATTGCAATTCAAACTGGTATTGTTGAAAATGAATAGAACGTAGGTAATGCTTAAACATCACACTGGATAAATGTGTAAAATTGAAATAAAGGGCATGTGTTAACTACACCAGGAATAACTGGAACCAAATATAGTCGTTCAAACTGGTATTGATGTAGTCGAGCCGCACAGTTCCGACTTGCACATAATGAACAACACATTGTGAATGACTGAAAATAAACAAGGCATAAATGAACAGTATAACAACCAAATATAGCCATTGAAAACTGGACAGAGTCTCACTGCAACCAACCTAACAAGCAAATACAGATAAACAGGGCATATGCTTGAAAATTGGACAAATGCTCACTGCAACCAACCTAACAAGCAGATACAGATAAACAAGGCATCTGCTTCATAACTGGACAAATGCTAAAAAAGCAACCTAACAACCAAATACAGATAAACAAGGCATCTTCTTGATAACTGGACAGATGCTCACTGCAACCAAACTAAGAACCAAATACATATAAATAAGGCATCTGCTTGATAACTGGAAAAAATGCTCACTCCAACCAACCTAACAACCAAATACAGATAAACAAGCCATCTACTCACTATAAACAACCAAATATAGCCATTCGTGGAACTGAAGTGGACAATTCATACTTAAACATCACATAGCCCTATTGAACAATACATTTTTGCATAACTGAAATAATTAAACACGGCACAGTTAAAGCACCACACGGCAAATGCTACTACAACAAAGGGTATGGGTTGGCAAGCTAGAAAAGGTAAGATTTGCTGATAGAATATTGCCTCACATTTCATGGACGGGATCCTTCCAGTTGGAAGAGCACAGACCCATGGTGCGCTCTCTGATGTCACAGATGGGCTGTTTTACCTTGGAAGAACCTTCACGGGTGCCCTCCTCATGGTCGTGGTCGTGGTCGATGAGATCTGACTTGGCAATTGAGGATCCCAAGCCGCCACCGTAGAGCGTGTCCTTCAGAAATGACAAAATTGGCTCGATGGCATATAAAGCTTGCAAATCCTTGACCGCTTGGTGGAGGAGATCAGCGGCAGGGCCATCGAAGAGATCGACGGAGGTTGAACCAGAGGGGTTGGGGATGGACCACTTAACCTATGACATCGCCCGCGTGAAGCTGTAGCTATGGACCAGCTTGATGTCGTAGCCAGCTTTCCCGAGATACAGTAATACGCTAGCCCGCTGACATGAATCCTTCGGCATGGCAACGTAGTCAACGTCTTCGCCGACTTCCATGGCGACATCTTGCTCCGGAATCGATAGGTCGGGGCGAACGACGGCCACCTTGCCAACGTCCGCCTGAGAGGCCATGATAAACCTCTTCTTGGCCGAACGCTCGTCGGGCTCCCCAGGATACATGGTCGAGCTTAGGCTACGACATTCTGGAGCAGGGGATGTGGATATGGCGGGGAGGGACACTGCAGGCCTCATCAGGGGAGTGGGGCGACGGTATGGGAATTGCTGGGTAACCTGAACTTTATTATCTAAGCTAGGAGGAGCGGGCAGACCGGCAGGGGTTGGCGGCAGCGCCGGCGGCGGCCGCGAGCTAGGGTTTGAGGGGGAGGGGCGGGTGGGGGACTGTGGAGGGGGGTGTTTGAGGATACACCACGGCTACTAAATTTTTTAGTAATGGTGGGTGGAGATGGTGGTGGACGAGGGAGGGCGATGGTTCAAATGCCTCGGCTACTGCAATTTTACTATAAGGTCGGTGCTGGAGGAGTGTGGGCGACGGTTGAAGTACGACGGATACTAAAATTTGGGTAAAAGAATTGATGCGGGGCGGGAGTGCCCAAGATCACGCACGGTCCAATAACAATATGTGTGTATGATAATAAGGAAAAGTGGCGCGGAACCGCCGATTTTTGCAACGCTCAAGGCGGGTAGTTTGTTTTTATATTTCTAGCTAGCTGGTCTATCACATACGGTTCATCCTAATTTCCGAATAAACTTACCCGCCTTTAGCTTGCACAGGTGGTGGTTTTACAGCGCACTTGCATTGCACACGGTTAAGCCAGTACCTCCACCCTTTGCTCGCACTTGTGCGGTCGCGGTGATTTTACAGCGCACTTGCATCGCACACGGTTGAGCCAGTACCTCCACCTTTGCTCGCGCTTGCGCAGGCGTGGTGATTCACAGCGCACTTGTATCACACATGGTTAAGATATTATAACCGTTTCCGTTGAGCGTCCTCAGAGTCTTTGCAGCAAAAAATAACATTAGAGAGGGTCAGAAGACAGCCACACCAGCATGTGGCCCAAATATACATGAGTGAAAAGGGTAGTCTGTGATGTTCAAAATTCCAATGCACAACTTTGATCGCGCGGGCCCACGGTTGGGCGCATCGTCGGAGGTCGATGAGAGGGGCCAGAAGTCAAAACCGCCTGGAAGTGGCCAAATATATGTAGGAATATTGGGGATGTTTAAAACTTTAAATACACAATGCATAACTTTGGTGGCACCTGCCTCACAAACTTGAAAGCACCCTTGGATATGTGTGTGTGTGTGTGTATGTGTGTGTGTGTATAATGACATAATGTCGTACCTAGCTAGGGGATGCTTGGCCCACCACCTCCCACTTCGTGTCAGCAGGGCGGATGCACGTAATGATCGATACTTTGGTCATACATGCATGTCGCCATGACCTACCATAAGACGGACCAATGAATCTATCGTTTCGTCAAACGACAGCTATTGTTGTCGATAAACCGCTTGGGCCACTAGATTGAACCATCATAAAAATCGCACGAGAGGGACCACAAAACCAGCACCTCTTGCATGCGGCTCAAAATGATGTACGTTGGGAAGGGGTGATGTGTGTTTTCAATATAGAACAATGTACAATTTAGATGTGGTGCCTACCTCTCGATAGAGACAACAACCATGAAGGCAAGGTAGTTAAGGATGAGATACACAGGGTTTGATGTAGGTCGAACCCAGCAATCCGAGCATGTGGGAGGGAATCCTGACAACGCATGAGCTCGAGCTTTGGTTGAGCGACATGTGACGGTGACCGGCCCTAACACGAACTAGGAGGAATCCATTCATGGCCAACACATAATACCCCTCATTATCGGTCAAAGGGATGATATATATATACCACAGATATGCGTGTCGTCACAAAAAACCACACAAGGGAGACGTGGTCGATCAGAAGACCCCATGTACACTGCATGTGGCCTGAAAATATGTATGAGTACGGTGGTGTGTGATGTGTTTAAATCCCAAATGCACAACTTCGATGGGCCACCAACTACATTACAAACCGAACATCGTACCCGACTCCAAGCCTGGTTCAATACGTATGATGTCAGTTTCCCAACTTCGAGGCGGCGGCGGGGGGGAGGGAGGGTCATCCCACGCATGCGCTCAAACTTTATTTGGTCTAGCATGGGACACATCTATATATTTATACCCCCTTTATAGTGTGTGAATAACTTTGAAAGTTGGTCGTTGGATGAAGCCAATCCAACGGTACAGAGATGGCAAATCTGAGCACTACTGGCCGTTGGATACCATCTATATTCCATCATATTCTGCCACATGTACAATTTAGAAGACTCCATGGTTGAACTTAAGCATAATGCACAAACCTCAAAACACAAGCACTTCTCCTTTGTTCTCTAGAATCTTCCGTATCTTAATTGCCCAAACTTTTTTTCTAAATGAATTGTCACTTTTTGTTTTTACTTTATGCTTTACAATGCACAATTCCATGAATCTTAAAATAGATTTTTTTTATAAAACTAATTGATTTTGGATGAGATGAACTATAAGAATTAAACAAACATCTACATCATGCATATATGACTCAAAGCTTACATGCTATAGTGTGGTATTTATTCATAATTTGGTTACCAAATATCATGCGTGCAATGCACGTGTACTGCTACCTCTTGAGCACTGCGCTGGATTTCCTTGAAGAGGAAAGGATGATGCAGCAAAGTAGTGTAAGTATTTCCCTCAGTTTTTGAGAACCAAGGTATCAATCCAGTAGGAGGCTACGCGTGAGTCCCTCGTACCTACACAAAGCAAATAACTCCTCGCAACCAACGCGATTAGGGGTTGTCAATCCCTTCACGGTCACTGAGGGAGTCCTGGATTAGGGGGTGTTCGGATAGCCGAACTATACCTTCAGCCGGACTCCAGGACTATGAAGATATAAAGTTGAAGACTTCGTCCCGTGTCCGGAAGGATCTTTTCTTGGCGTGGAAGGCAAGCTAGGTGTGCGGATATTCGAGATCCCCTACCATTGTAACCGACTCTGTGTAACCCTAACCCTATCCGGTGTCTATATAAACCGGAGGGTTGTAGTCTGTAGGACAACCATCATCATACACAATCATACCATAGGCTAGCTTCTAGGGTTTATCCTCCTTGATCTCGTGGTAGATCCACTCTTGTACTACCCATATCATCAATATTAATCTAGCAGGAGTAGGATTTTACCTCCATCGAGAGGGCCTGAACCTGGGTAAAATAAAGTGTCCCTTGTCTCCTGTTACCATCCGACCTTGACGCACAGTTCGGGACCCCCTACTCGAGATCCGCCGGTTTTGACACCGACATTGGTGCTTTCATTGAGAGTTCCTCTGTGCCGTCGCGATCAGGAAGGATGCCTCTTCCCGTCTTTAAAGACGGCGCCATTACAAAGGGAGCCTTGGCTGTTGCGCCGACGGTGACCTCCCGGGTCATCGAAAGCAACCTCCACGTCGGCTCAGAACTCGCCGAGCAATTGGATTCGATGGAGCTCTCATCTGTAAACGAGCTCCTGGATCGTATCGCCGCACTGGGTGTCGCCACAAATTACGACCAGGTTGGGCTTAAACCCGATCTGAGAGAAATTAACTCTCCCCAGGTCACCCACCACGTTGCTGTGGTGGAGACACAATGAGGCGATCCATCGTCTATCTTAAGGACTAGTTACGTCTGAATTCCCGAACCCTCCATGCCGGACATCCGCGAAGGGGAGGAAACAATCCAAGACCTGAGCTTAAAATCAGGCAAATCGGATAACATCCAAGACTCCGGATCTCAGAATCCGGAAGTTCTTCGGCCTCCGAACAACAAACTGGGCGAGCTCTCAGATTCAACGAAACCCGCCCACCCGATCTTAAGCGATCTTTCCCAAATCAGGCAAATGCCCGAAGAATCAGTACATCATTACTAGGCCAGATTCCTCCTGGTTATGAACAGGATAAAGGACTGTCGCGAGGGAGACGCAATTTCAATCTTTTGCAGTAACTGCACGGACAAGGGAATACTCAACGCCATAAGTCGTCGTAATATTACACGCTTTGCTGACCTGGCGTCCATAGTACAAAAATACTGTGCCATGGAAAGTGCTCGGAAAACCAAAATTGAATTTTGGGATAATCCGGCCCTGAATAACAATCCCGTCCGAATCAAGAGGGCGCACCGCAGCAAGGCGCCCGGATTAAACGCTAAAAAAACAAAACCCTCCAGGGGGCATGGAACTGTACTGGAGAAGTGGCTAGATGGACCCTAGAAGATTCACAGTGCAGAGCACGCCACACCAACCCACAGCCTCAGGGCATGTTGGATACTCTAGCAGGTGGCCAAAATTGGCGAGGACCTCCTAATTCCAGAGGTCGAAGGAAACCAGCCCGAGAATTTCAGTTCAGTTCTCACAGTCTTTGAGACTTTCGCATCAAACAACATGCGAAAAAGAACACTCCGCAGCCTCACTGAAGTCTATCAAGTAGCGACAATAAACCCATGGAGTAATACTGCTATCACCTTCGACGCAAGTGACGAGCCTAAAATTCGAGCAACCAGGGCACCAGCCGCACTGGTCCTAAGTCCCATAGTGGACGGTTGTCGCCTCACAAAGGTACTCATGGACGGAGGCAGTGGATTGAACCTCATTTACGAGGAAACCCTCCAAAAGATGGAAATAGACTGGAACCGCATCGAGCGAAGCAGCACAACCTTTAGAGGAATAATCCCCAGTCAGGAAGCGCGCTGCACAGGAAAGATCACACTAGATGTGGTATTCGGCACGCCGAATAATTACAGGTCCGAACAGATCACGTTCCAGGTGGCCCCGTTCAAAAGCGGATATCACGCTATACTAGGACGGGAGACTTTCACAATTTTTCAAGCCATACCCCATTACGGGTACATGAAGCTTAAAATGCCTGGGCCAAACGGAATTATCACCCTCGCTAGTGATCCGGACACAGCACTCCGCGCCGAGAACAAGACAGCCGCACTGGCCCTCGAGGCACTATCCGAAACCTTAGCGGCCGAAGAAGTGACCGCGCTGCGATCCACGGTAAATAGGGATGACGTGATACTCGATAAGAGATCCAAATCCACATCCTTCAAACCAGCGGATGAAATAGTCAAATTCCAGGTCCACCCAACGGACCCCAATAAAACAGCCTCCATCGGGGCACGACTAAACCCTGATGTAGACGCCGCACTGCGAGAGTTCCTACGAGAGAACTGGGACAATTTCGCTTGGCATCCCTCAGACATGCCCGGAATCCCACGCAGTTTGGCCAAACACAGCCTAAACATCCAGAAAGGATTCAAACCTGTCAAACAGGCTCTTCGGCATTTCTCCGAACCAAAGAGACAGGCTATGGGAGAGGAGCTAGCCAAGTTATTGGAAGCCGGATTCATCAGAGACATAAAACACCCGGACTGGCTAGCAAACCTGGTGATGGTACCAAAGAAGGACAAATCCTGGCGCCTGTGTGTCGATTTCAAAGACCTTAACAAGGCTTGCCCAAAGGATCCCTTCCCCCTCCCTCGAATAGATCAAATCATCGATGCCACTGCAGGACACGATTCGTTGTGCTTCCTTGACGCATACTCTGGTTACCATCAAATCAAGATGGCAGAATCAAACCAAGCCGCAACAGCATTCATCACACCATACAGCCCATTCTGCTTCAACACAATGCCCTTTGGGCTAAAAAAATGCCGGCGCAACATATCAGCGCATGATTCAAACATGTCTGGCAAACCAGGTCGGCAAAACAGTGGAGGCGTATGTAGACGATGTGGTCGTTAAAACAAGACATGTCGAATCCCTAGTAGATGACTTGAGGCTCACATTCGACAACCTCCGAAAATACGACATTAAGCTCAACCCGGAAAAATGTGTTTTCGGCGTTCCAGCCGGAAAGCTCCTGGGCTTCATTGTATCCGGTAGAGGAATTGAAGCAAATCTAGCTAAAATCCGAGGTCTGTCACAATTGGATGTCCCAAAAGACCTCAAACAAATACAGAAACTCACCGGATGCGTGGCGGCTTTAAGCCGCTTTATCTCCCGCCTGGGAGAAAAGGCATTGCCCCTTTACCGCCTCCTTAGGCACACCGAACACTTCGAGTGGACAGACGCCGCCACAGCCGGACTCGAGGAAATAAAGGCCATCTTGGCAACAAACCCAGTCCTGGCCGCGCCGAACACTGGCGAACCCATGCTATTGTACATTGCCGCAACCCATCAAGTTGTTAGCGCAGTACTCGTCGTCGAGCGGGCAACGGACGGACACAAACTCCCCCTTCAAAGGACGGTCTACTACGTGTCCACTGTCCTCACACCATGAAATCACGGTACCCGCATTACCAAAAGATCGCGTACGCAGTGTTTATGGCATCCCGGAAGCTACGACACTACTTTCAAGAATGTTCTATAACATTAGCCTCGGAAGTACCACTCAACGATATTATAAACAACCGCGATGCAACGGTCCGGATAGCAAAATGGGCCATAGAGCTCCTCCCGTTCGACATAACCTACAAACCACGGCGAGCCATTAAATCGCAAGTTCTAGCCGACTTCGTCGCCGAATGGACAGAGGCCGAACTCCCTAAAGAGTACGGCACATATTCAAACTGGATTATGCATTTTGATGGCTCCAAAATGTTGGCTGGACTAGGGGCCGGCGTCGTTTTAACATCCCCTACAGGGGACACGGTCCAATATGTACTCCAAATTATGTACACGGACTCCAACAATGCAGCCGAATGCGAGGCCCTTCTACATGGTCTCCGGATGGAAGTATCCATGGGCATTCAACGCCTGGAAGTACGCGGGGACTCAAACCTCGCGATATCCCAAATAAATGGCGACTTCGATGCCAAAGACCCAAAAATGGCAGCTTATCGCAATGCCGTTCTAAAAATGTCAGTTCGGTTCGAGGGACTGGAGTTTCACCATATAGCCCGAGAAAACAATCAGGCAGCAGACGTCCTGGCACGCATCGGAGCAAAATGAGATGCGGTCCCCCCCAATATCTTCTTAGAAAGATTATTCAAGCCATCTGTAGCATGGGAGGGGGAGCCATCGGACAACAGTCCGGACATAACCGCACAACCCGACGCCGAACAATCCAACATAATCGGAGGCCCCGCCACCGAAACCACACCTTCAGCCCACGTAATGATGGCGGTCATCGCCCCGTGGATAGAACCATTCCTAGCCTACCTTACTAGGCAGGAACTCCTAGAGGACCAAAACGAGGCACGCTGCATAGTGCGGCGATCTAAATCCTATAAAATCCACGAGGGAGAGCTATATAAGAAAAGCACTACAGGAGTCCTTCAAAGATGTATCTCCGAGGAGGAAGGGCGGAGTCTGTTGGCTAAAATTCATGCCGGACTCGGCGGCCACCACGCTGCAGCTCGGTCCCTTGTAAGCAAGGCTTTTCGTACGGGCTTTTATTGGCCGACGGCCCGAGCAGACGCTCATGACTTAGTCAAACGATGCGTCGGTTGCCAGCTCTTTGCAAATCAAAGTCATATGCCGCCCAACGCCCTCCGAACCATCCCCATCACTTGGCCTTTTGCGGTCTGGGGGCTTGATATGGTGGGACCCCTTAAGGGTGGAACCCACAAGAAAAAATACCTATTGGTCATGGTGGATAAATTCACCAAATGGATAGAAGCCAAGCCTGTTAAGACGGCCGAATCCGGACCCGTGATAGACTTCATATCCGGGGTCGTACACCGTTACGGTGTCCCCCACAGCATTATCACCGATAACGGCACAAACTTCACCTCTGACAAAGTAAAGTTGTGGTGCAAAAACATGGGCATTAAGCTCGATTTTGCTTCTGTCTATCATCCACAAACTAACGGTCAGGTCGAACGTGCATATGGTCTCATCATGAGCGGTATCAAACCCATACTAGTGCGGTCCCTAAAGGAATCAAATACGCACTGGGTAGAGGAGCTCGACTCCGTACTCTGGGGGCTGCGGACCACGCCGAATCGTACCACCGGATTCACATCATTCTTTATGGTATACGGTGTAGAGGCAGTTCTGCCCTGCGATATAATTCATGACTCACCTCGAGTGCGCATGTACGAAGAAAGAGAAGCCGAGCTTGATCGACAGGACAACTTGGACGCCTTAGAGGAGGAGCACGACGTGGCTAAAGCCCGTTCCGCATTTTATCAACAGCAGGCTCGAAGATATCAAAGCAGAGAAGTACGAGCCAAAAATTACAACGTTGGCGAACTAGTCATGCGCCTGCCGGATAAGAAAAAGGACAAACTCAAGCCCAAATGGGAAGGTCCCTTCATAATTGACCAAGTCCTGACTGGTGGAGCGTACCGCCTGCGAGATGCGTCGGATAACCGACTCGAGCCGAACCCATGGAACGCCGCACGTCTCCGAAGATTCTATGCCTAGCGCCGGACTCGGGGTTTGTCTCCTTCCTCTGTCCACTTCTATATATATTTTTTTCTGTTTTTGTCTCCCCCCACTCTTTCCTTTTATAGCCCTTAAAGGCTCATCATGTGACGCGCCACTCGTGCTCCTTAAACCTGGGGGCTTCTCTAATAGAAGCTTTTTTATATGGGTTTCACGCCCAACGCATGCGTCAGACTTCCGCATGCACCTTTTTTTCACCACTATATGCATCGATATGACTTAAGTTTTGGCCAAGCTGGGTTGCCTGGCTCCTGTGCTTACCCCTACGTTCCCGATTGTTCGGCTAGGCGGTAAAGGGAGCACCTCTGCGATTGTTACTGCCGGATAAGCCGGATGTGTACCTCAGACTGGGTGAAGCCGAAAGCTAGCGTTCTTAAGGGAATATTCAGTCGGTGAACTAAAGATGAACCTTTTTTACTTATACATGCCCCCAGATGTTTTCCTGCACTTGCAGTCCGGACGTGCACTTCAGGGCACGCCACCCCAGCGAAAGGAACCCTTAATGGAACTATTCTCTCTGGAAGATGTTTCTTACTAACCATGTAATATAACATAACTAGTTGGGCACTTGTCTGATAAAGCACTAATGACCCCTACGCCTGGTCTCCACGCATACCTCGGTTCTTATATAACCGTTATGGTATTCGGACACACTCCGGACCGTCAGGTCCCGAGGTCGAAGCGAAAAGGTCGGCAACGACAAACGATCTACAATCCAGCTAGAAGGCATTACACATGTCAATTATAAATTACATAGTCATCAAGACTGATTGTATTCCTCTTCTATACCATCTAACAGGTTGTCTAATTTACAGTCCTGTTGGGAATACTTTGCGGCCAATTCTACCTGGCCATATACTAAGCTCACAGGGATCTCCTTCCCGTCAGGCCCCACCGGTCCAACCTCGGCCATATGATTGGGGTCAGACTTCGTAAAGCGGGTTTTCACCATGGCCCAAGCCTCCCTAGCGCCCTGCCGGCAGGCCGATATCTTCCACAACCGGAAGCGCCGCCGAGCTCCCTTCAACTTCTCTGCAAGTTCTTCAAGGCCCTCGGGTATGGAGTGGGCAGGCCACAAGGCTTGGGCAATACCTCGCATCGCCTGCCGAACTCGTTCGTGCAGTTGCAAGAGTTCGGGAAGAAGATCGCCCGTTGAACTAGGCATCTCCTCTGCAGGACGACCTGTAAGCATACCTACAGACATAACTCTGTTAGTCGTCTTCCTCGCCGAACTCCCTTTTCAAGAGTTCGCTTAAGCACTTACTAAAAATGCCGCGTCGAAGTCGCTGATTCTCCTTATTGGAGTCCAACAGCTGGCCACGAACATCTTTTAGTTCAACATCCAACTTGGTGTTGGCATCCTGGAGATCATTCTTCTCCCGCCTCACCTTTGTTAGCACGCTTTCACCAGACTCTAACCGGTGTAGAAGTTGTTGCCTGTCCGGATCGAGTCCGGCGCCATCTACAATACAATTTGTCAAATTGGCACTTAAATCCGTACAATCCTAATTATTCTAGAGTATTGTTTACCTGCAGGGGTCTCTTTCGACCCTCCTACTGCTGATCGTGCGGCCTCTAGTTGGGCCCTGCACCTTTCCAGCTCCTAGGACAGCGCAGTATTCTTCTCGGTAAGAAACTGCATGTTATATGATTCTCGAATCAGTTATTTCCACTGCTTCAAGTCTCGGGGGCTACTGGCATATCTATATTTACCAAAAAATTCTTACCCGTATGTCTTTTACATACTGCTCCGTGGCTCTGGCTAAACCATTTTGAGCGGCACGGAGGTACGCATCTCCTGAATTAAAGGCATTTAAAGCCTCCTGGGAGAAACAAGCCTCGCGAAGAACCGTCCGGCGACGCCTGTGGTTCATGGCACTCTCCACCTCGGAATTGGTGGCAGACAGCCTATCCGCATCCTCTGATGGAGGAGCATCCGGTGCGTGCCTTGTGCTGACCTCCGCCTCCGGGCCGGGCGTTGGAGTCTGGCTGGTGGAGGCCCGATTGGCAACCTCTCCGGGTATAGTCCGGCGAGGTCTCTTCGTCCTAAAGATAGCACGAATGTTAATATACCTTGGAGGAGTAAAACACCAGGGAAAAGAGAGGGTACGCCATACCTTTGTTCTGGCACCTCAGACCGGACTACGTTCCTTTTTGCCCCACGGGGCCCTGCGGCCCCCCGTCGGCTAGCTGCACCAGGGTCGGCTTCCCCCCTTGGGAATCTCCCCTACAAAGCACGGTTGTAGTCAGAACAACCAAGCCCATGAAAACAGAACCCCTCTTAAGGGAGTAAAGCTTTGGTATTTGTCACCTGGGAGGCCGGGATCAACCTTGGGTAATCAGCTATAATAGCTACCAAGGTATCATCCTTGCTTAGCTGATGAAACACTCCGTCAAAGAAGTCCACTACTAAGTCCGAATCCTCTTCGGAGTCCGGATCGAGGGGCCGGTCTGGGTCCTCTGGCTGTGGAGGATGGCTGTTTATGTTTTTTACCTCCTGACGCAGGTCCTGCATTAAAGTCGTTAGACTGCCTATTTAATCATGGGAATGTAAAATGAACAGAGAAGTACGACTGTCCGCTTACCCAATTCGGAGGATTGTACATGGAAAATCCTCCCTGCGGATCGACGCGGAGGAATTCCTCTTCTTCTCCCTTGTACAAAGAGGATAAGATCTTCATTAGAGCGGCAGGCGAGTCCGGCCCCTTGCGGCCATAACGGGTGGCGTCATCCTCCCCGTTAAAATCCCACATGGGGTGGCTTCTGTATTGGAGTGGCTGCACCCCTCGCATAATGCATATGGCCATGACTTTAATCATGGTCAGTCCGGAATGAGCCAGTAGCTTAATCCGGCCCATCAAGTAAAGGACGTCTCTGTCATTCTCTCTCTGAGGGTTCCGAGGGCGCCAGCTCAGGCGTTTCTTCAGGGGAGCGTTGTCGAACTCAGGGAGACCGGCCCGGACAGGGTCCGGCAGGGGGACGTCGTCTATGTAGAACCATTCTGAAGGCCAGTCCTCGGACGCCTTCCTCGGGGTTCTGGACGGGTATCCGGTCCCGGCGATACGCCATACTTCGGCTCCGCCCACTTGATATATAGACCCCTTTTGGGAACGGGGCACCAGGCAGAATATCTTTTTCCATAGCGCAAAATGAGCCTCGGCGCCTAAAAATAGCTCGCAAAGAGATACGAAGCCCGCAATGTGTAACACGGAACCGGGCGTAAGGTGGTGCAGCTGGAGGCCATAGAACTCCAAAAGCCCGCGGAGGAAGGGATGAATTGGAAATCCCAGTCCCCTTACTAGATAAGGGACCAGGCACACCCGCTCCCCTTTAGAGGGACTAGGTGAGTTCTCCGCTTGTTTTCTGCCTTGATAAGTGGCGAGTCCGGCTCGGACCGAGACCATATAGGCTTGAGGGAGGAATCCCTTGGCTTGGAGCGACACTAACTCGCTGTGTGGGATGGTGCATCTCTCCCAGTCTCCTGGTTTAGGGCTGGAGGGGCGAGGGGAGGAGCTGCGGCGGCTGGCCATGTCGAAATGGACCTTTGCTGGAGACGCTCTGATGATAACTCGCAAAGAGGAGAAGATGTGGTTTGGATCTAGATCCCCATCTCGTTAAATAGGCGGCTCGTTTATATGACTAAGGGTGTGGATGTAAAAAACACCCCAAGCTCTTCGCATTCGTTCAGTGCGTGGAAAACAGCCATTATTGGGCACTGAAGCCGAGGAGTGCTACATTACAAAAAGCGGACATTATTCATATAGGTACACAAGATTCGGAGGAGGAACCCGCCTTGCAATGCCGAAGACGATTTGCGCGCCGGACTCGTCATCATTGAAGCCTGGTTTGGGGGCTACTGAGGGAGTCCTGGATTAGGGGGTGTTCGGATAGCCGAACTATACCTTCAGCCGGACTCCAGGACTATGAAGATATAAAGTTGAAGACTTCGTCCCATGTCCGGAAGGATCTTTTCTTGGCGTGGGAGGCAAGGTAGGTGTGCGGATATTCGAGATCTCCTACCATTGTAACCGACTCTGTGTAACCCTAACCCTATCCGGTGTCTATATAAACCAGAGGGTTGTAGTCCGTAGGACAAACATCATCATACACAATCATACCATAGGCTAGCTTCTAGGGTTTAGCCTCCTTGATCTCGTGGTAGATCCACTCTTGTACTACCCATATCATCAATATTAATCTAGCAGGAGTAGGGTTTTACCTCCATCGAGAGGGCCTGAACCTGGGTAAAATAAAGTGTCCCTTGTCTCCTGTTACCATCCAACCTTGACGCACAGTTTGGGACCCCCTACCCGAGATCCGTCGGTTTTGACACCGACAGTCACTTACGAGAGTGAGATCTGATAGAGATGATAGATGATATTTTTGGTATTTTTGTGATAAAGATGCAAAGTAAAATAAAAAGCAAAGTAAAAAAGCAAAGGCAATAATAAAGTGATGGAAGATTAATATGATGAAAATAGACCCGAGGGCCATAGATTTCACTAGTGGCTTCTCTCAAGAGCATAAGTATTTTACGGTGGGTGAACGAATTACTGTTGAGCAATTGACAGAATTGAGCATAGTTATGAGAATATCTAGGTATGATCATGTATATAGGCATCACGTCCGAGACAAGTAGACCGACTCCTACCTGCATCTACTACTATTACTCCACTCATCGACCGCTATCCAGCATGCATCTACAGTATTAAGTTCAACAAAACAGAGTAACGCCTTAAGCAAGATGACATGATGTAGAGGGATAAATTCATGCAATATGATAAAACCCCCATCTAGTTATCCTCGATGGCAACAATACTATACGTGCCTTGTTGCCCCTACTGTCACTGGGAAAGGACACCGCAAGATTGAACCCAAAGCTAAGCACTTCTCCCATTGCAAGAAAAACCAATCTAGTAGGCCAAACCAAACTGATAATTCAAAGAGACTTGCAAAGATAACCAATCATACATAAAAGAATTCAGAGAAGATTCAAATATTGTTCATAGATAATCTTGATCATAAACCCACAATTCATCGGTCTCAACAAACACACCGCAAAAAGAAGATTACATCGAATAGACCTCCGCGATAGAGGGGGAGAACATTGTATTGAGATCCAAAAAGAGAGAAGAAGCCATCTAGCTACTAACTATGGACCCGAAGGTCTGAGGTAAACTACTCACACTTCATCGGAGGGGCTATGGTGATGATGTAGAAGCCCTCCATGATGGATGCCCCTCCGGCGGAGCTCCGAAACAGGCCCCAAGATGGGATCTCGTGGGTACAGAAGGTTGCGGCGGTGGAATTAGGTTTTTGGCTCCGTATCTGATCGTTTGGGGGTACGTAGGTATATATAGGAGGAACAAGTACGTCGGTGGAGCATCATGGGGCCCATGAGGGTGGACGGCGCGCCCTGGGGGGTAGGCGCCCCCCCTACCTCATGCCCTCCTCGAAGCTCCCTTGGCTTAGGGTCCAAGTCTCCTGGATCACGTTAGGTGAGAAAATCACATTCCCGAAGGTTTCATTCCGTTTGGACTCCGTTTGATATTCCGTTTCTTTGAAACTCTGAAATAGGCAAAAAAACGGCAATTCTGGGCTGGGCCTCCGGTTAATAGGTTAGTCCCAAAAATAATATAAAAGTGTAAAATAAAGCCCAATATTGTCCAAAATAGTAGATAATATAGCATGGAGCAATAAAAAATTATAGATACGTTGGAGACGTATCAGGCATCCCCAAGCTTAATTCCTGCTCGTCCTCGAGTAGGTAAATGATAAAAACAGAATTTTTGATGCGGAGTGCTACTTGGCATAATTTCAATGTAATTCTTCTTAATTGTGGTATGAATATTCAGATCTGAAAGATTCAAGACAAAAGTTCATATTGACATAAAAATAATAATACTTCAAGCATACTAACTAAGCAATTATGTCTTCTCAGAATAACATGGCCAAAGAAAGTTCATCCCTACAAAACCATATAGTTTAGTCATGCTCCATTTTCGTCACACAAGAATGCTCTCATCATGCACAACCCCGATGACAAGCCAAGCAATTGTTTCATACTTTAGTAATCTCAAACTTTATAAACCTTCACGCAATACATGAGCGTGAGCCATGGATATATCACTATCGGTGGAATAGAATATGATGATGGGGGTTATGTGGAGAAGACAAAAAAGGAGAAGGTCTCACATCAACGAGGCTAATCAATGGGCTATGGAGATGCCCATCGATTGATGTTAATGCAAGGAGTAGGGATTTCCATGCAACGAATGCACTAGAGCTATAAATGTATGAAAGCTCAACAAAAGAAACTAAGTGGGTGTGCATCCAACTTGCTTGCTCACGAAGACCTAGGGCACTTGAGGAGGACCATTGTTGGAATATACAAGCCAAGTTCTATAATGAAAAATTCCCACTAGTATACGAAAGTGACAAAACAAGAGACTCTCTATCATGAAGATTATGGTGCTACTTTGAAGCACAAGTGTGGAAAAAAATGATAGTAGCATTGCCCCTTTTTATTTCCCTTTTTTTGGCCTTCTTTTTTTTTCTTCGGCCTTTCTCTCTTTTTTTGGGACAATGCTCTATTAAATGATGATCATCGCACTTCTATTTATTTACAACTCAATGATTACAACTCGATACTAGAACAAAGTATGACTCTATATGAATGCCTCCGGCGGTGTACCGGGATATGCAATGAATCAAGAGTGACATGTATGAAAGAATTATGGACGGTGGCTTTGCCACAAAATACTATGCCAACTACATGATCATGCTAAGCAATATGACAATGATGGAGGTGTCATGATAAACAGAATGGTGGAAAGTTGCATGGCAATATATCTTGGAATGGCTATGGAAATGCAATAGTAGGTAGGTATGGTGGCTGTTTTGAGGAAGATATAAGGAGGTTTATGTGTGAAAGAGCGTATCATATCACGGGGTTTGGATGCACCGGCGAAGTTTGCACCAACTCTCAATGTGAGAAAGGGCAATGCACGGTACCGAAGAGGCTAGCAACGATGGAAGGGTGAGAGTGCGTATAATCCATGGACTCAACATTAGTCATAAAGAACTCACATACTTATTGCAAAAATCTACAAGCCATCAAAAACCAAGCACTATGCGCATGCTCCTAGGGGGATAGATTGGTAGGAAAAGTCCATCGCTCCTCCCCGACCGCCACTCCTAAGGAGGACAATCAAAGAACACCTCATGTTTCAAATTTGTTACATAACGTTTACCATACGTGCATGCTACGGGACTTGCAAACTTCAACACAAGCATTTCTCAAATTCACAACTACTCAACTAGCACGACTTTGATATTATCACCTCCATATCTCAAAACAATCATCAAGCATCAAACTTTTCTTAGTATCCAACACACTCAAAAGGAAGTTTTACAAATCTTGAATACCAAGCATATTAAGATTATTAAACAAATTACCATGCTATTTAATACTCTCAAAATAATCTAAGTGAAGCATGAGAGATCAATAGTTTCTATAAAACAAATCCACCACCGTGCTCTAAAAGATATAAGTGAAGCACTAGAGCAAAACTATATAACTCAAAAGGTATAAGTGAAGCACAAAGAGTATTCTAATAATTTCCAAATTATGTATGGCTCTCTCAAAAGGTGTGTACAGAAAGGATGATTGTGGTAAACTAAAAATCAAAGACTCAAATCATACAAGACGCTCCAAGCAAAACACATATCATGTGGTGAATAAAAATATAGCTCCAAGTAAAGTTATCGATGGAAGTAGACGAAAGAGGGGATGCCTTCCGGGGCATCCCCAAGCTTTGACTTTTTGGTGTCCTTAGATTATATTGGGGGTGCCATGGGCATCCCCAAGCTTAGGCTCTTGCCACTCCTTGTTCCATAATCCATCAAAAGATTTCACCCAAAACTTGAAAACTTCACAACACAAAACTCAACAGAAATCTCGTGAGCTCCGTTAGCGAAAGAAAACAAAAGACCACTTCAAGGTACTGTAATGAAATCATCCTTTATTTATATTGGTGTTAAACCTACTGTATTCCAACTTCTCTATGGTTTATAAACTATTTTACTAGCCATAGATTCATCAAAATAAGCAAACAACACACGAAAAACCGAATCTGTCAAAAACAGAACAGTCTGTAGTAATCTGTAACTAACGCAAACTTCTGGAACTCCAAAAATTCAGCCAAAATAGGAAGACCTAGGCAATTTGTTTGTTGATCATAAGCAATTGGAATCACTATTTTATCACATCCTGGTGATTTTTAACAGTTGTTTTCGTGAACAGAAAGTTTCTGGAAATTACAGCAAGATCAAATAACTATCATCCAAGAAGATCCTATAGGTTTAACTTGGCACAAACACTAATTAAAACATAAAAACACATCTAACCAGAGGCTAGATCAAAGATTTATTACTAAGCAGCAAGGAAAAATATTGGGTTGTCTCCTAACAAGCGCTTTTCTTTAAAGCCTTTTTAGCTAGGCATTGAGATTTCAATAATGCTCACAAGAAAGACAAGAATTGAGGCACAAAGAGAGCATCATAAAACATGTGACAAACACACTTAAGTCTAATGTACTTCCTATGCATAGGCATATTATAGGCAAACAAATTATCGTAGCAAGCAAAAACTAGCATATGCAAGGAAGCGGAAAGGAACAATAGCAATCTTAACATAACGAGAGGTAATTTAGTAACATGAAAATTTCTATAACCATATTTTCCTCTCTCATAATAATTACATGTAGGATCATAAGAAAATTCAAAAATATAGCTATAACATAACATATTCTCAACACGATCCACATGCATGCGAAGTTGACACTCTTCCAAAATAGTGGGATTATCATTAACTAAAGTCATGATTTCTCCAAGCCCACTTTTATCAAAAATTTCATAAGATTGAATGTTATCCAAATATGTGGGATCTAAAGTTGACACTCTTCCAAACCCACTTTCAATATTATTGCAAACACTATTATAAATCTTATATTCTTCATGGGGCTTAAATAAATTTTCAAGATCATAAGAAGAATCTCCCCAATCATGACTATTGGACATAGCAAAACTATCATCCCCAAGCTTAGGGTTTTGCATATTATTAGCATAATTTACATCAATATAATTTATAATAAAATCATTGCAATCATGCTTTTTATTCAAAGATCTATCGTGAATCACTTCATAAAGCACTTCATCACAATTTTCAGATTTACGGATTTTAGGCAAAACCTTATAAAGATAATCTAGTGCATACAAATCACTAGGAATTGGTTCATCATAATTGGATCTCTTAAAAAGATTGGCAAGCGGATGAGGATCCATAGATATTAGCTTCTCTGTTTAGGAATAAATACTCAACTATTTTAACCAAACGAGCAAACGAGCCAAGTAAGACATCAAGGAAAACGAAAAGACGAACGGAAAAGAGAGGGCGAATAAAACGGCAAGGGTGAAGTGGGGGAGAGGAAAACGAGAGGCAAATGGCAAATAATGTAATGCGGGAGATAAGGGATTGTGATGGGTACTTGGTATGTTGACTTTTGCGTAGACTCCCCGGCAACGGCGCCAGAAATTCTTCTTGCTACCTCTTGAGCACTGTGTTGGATTTCCTTGAAGAGGAAAGGATGATGCAGCAAAGTAGCGTAAGTATTTCCCTCAGTTTTTGAGAACCAAGGTATCAATCCAGTAGGAGGCTACGCGCGAGTCCCTCGTACCTACACAAAGCAAATAACTCCTCGCAACCAACGTGATTAGGGGTTGTCAATCCCTTCACGGTCACTTACGAGAGTGAGATCTGATAGAGATGATAGATAATATTTTTGGTATTTTTGTGATAAAGATGCAAAGTAAAATAAAAAGGCAAAGTAAAAAAGCAAAGGCAATAATAAAGTGATGGAAGATTAATATGATGAAAATAGACCCGAGGGCCATAGATTTCACTAGTGGCTTCTCTCAAGAGCATAAGTATTTTACGGTGGGTGAACGAATTACTGTTGAGCAATTGATAGAATTGAGCATAGTTATGAGAATATCTAGGTATGATCATGTATATAGGCATCACGTCCGAGACAAGTAGACCGACTCCTTCCTGCATCTACTACTATTACTCCACTCATCGACCGCTATCCAGCATGCATCTACAGTATTAAGTTCAAGAAAACAGAGTAATGCCTTAAGCAAGATGGCATGATGTAGAGGGATAAATTCATGCAATATGATAAAAACCCCATCTTGTTATCCTCGATGGCAACAATACTATATGTGCCTTGCTACCCCTACTGTCACTGGGAAAGGACACCGCAAGATTGAACCCAAAGCTAAGCACTTCTCCCATTGCAAGAAAAACCAATCTAGTAGGCCAAACCTAACTGATAATTCGAAGAGACTTGCAAAGATAACCAATCATACATAAAAGAATTCAGAGAAGATTCAAATATTGTTCATAGATAATCTTGATCATAAACCCACAATTCATCGGACTCAACAAACACACCGCAAAAAGAAGTTTACATCGAATAGATCTCCACGAGAGAGGGGGAGAACATTGTATTGAGATCCAAAAAGAGAGAAGAATACATCTAGCTACTAACTATGGACCCGAAGGTCTAAGGTAAACTACTCACACTTCATCGGAGGGGCTATGGTGATGATGTAGAAGCCCTCCATGATGGATGCCCCCTCCGGCGGAGCTCCGGAACAGGCGCCAAGATGGGATCTCGTGGGTACGGAAGGTTGCGGCGGTGGAATTAGGTTTTGGGCTCCGTATCTGATCGTTTGGGGGTACGTAGGTATATATAGGAGGAAGAAGTACGTCGGTGGAGCATCATGGGGCCCACGAGGGTGGAGGGAGCGCCCTGGGGGGTGGGCGCGCCCCCTACCTCGTGCCCTCCTCGAAGCTTCCTTGGCTTAGGGTCCAAGTCTCCTGGATCACGTTCGCTGAGAAAATCACGTTCCCGAAGGTTTCATTCCGTTTGGACTCCGTTTGATATTCCGTTTCTTCGAAACTCTGAAATAGGCAAAAAAAACAACAATTCTGGGTTGGGCCTCCGGCTAATAGGTTAGTCCCAAAAATAATATAAAAGTGGAAAATAAAGCCCAATGTTGTCCAAAACAGTAGATAATATAGCATGGAGCAATCAAAAATTATAGATACGTTGGAGACGTATCATGTACCTTACTAGTATCAATAGGAAACCATCATGGTCACACCCTTCTCATTGTTGGGTCAAAGGGATAGATTGTGTGGGCCCCCCTAATTGTCGGTAAAGGATAGTATATATACCTCAGGGAGCCCATAGATATGTGCCACGTCTATAAGCCACACAAGGGAGACATGCTCGAGAAGAACACCCTGCCCCCTATACCCTGCATGCAAACTGAAAAAGGTTTATATAATCGCCATGACAGGTCAAGTCAATCATTCTTTAATTTTTTAGAGGAAAAAATAACCCATAAAAACATAGTAGGTTTATATAATCGCCATGACAGGTCAAGTCAATCATTCTTTAATTTTTTAGAGCAAAAAATAACCCATAAAAACATAGTCTACAAATTAGCAAAACAAGGATCCTAAGGTTTATATAATTGGCATGATAGGTCACTATAGAGATATAATATATCTCTATAATGACCGTGTCATGGCATTTATATGAAGCTTGAGATATGCAACTTCCCACCGGGTCACCCATCCTTGGACTACTCCAGCCCGAGCATGCTTAACTTCTGCATTCTATTCGACTAGGCTAGCGGATGGGAAGTCGACCCTTGTTGATAAGAATTGCCTCCTTGCCATTAAGGTGTTTCACGCCGGTCACCCTATGGGACCTACTCCCTCCTATCACACACATTTGTGCTTTTAGAAACTGTGTGGGATATTTACATGGTCGGTGTGTTGCCGCTAGCCTTCAATGATCACTGACACTGGTAGCGGGAAAACGATGGGAGAAGAGGCGGGAACCCGATGAGAGGAGTGGCAAGAAATGGTAGCCTGTTTAGAAAACCTAGTAGAGAAGGAAGCGTGAGCTAGCACGACACATGCACACAATGCTTACCCATGTACTGCATGTGCTGTTGAAAGGGCTCAGGGTTGCCGTTTGATCTGGGAGCATCCAACGGTGCACATGTACGATCCTTGGGGTTTGGGTTCTGGCCAATCAGAATGCATGACTCAGATCGCGCGCGCGGCAGGGGGAGGGGGCATCGGCCATGGTTTGGTAGGCACACGGCTTTTGTGAGTGAACCGTGTGCTATCTGAAAACATTTCGTGAGAAGAATCTCGGTTTTTAAATCCCTGTAAATCCAAAACTAACCCGAAAATCGTGAAACCTGGCATGGTGGCACGACATGGCACATATAAGTCGAGGAATTTTGTTCGTCCATTTTGGCACAAGTTTTATTACAAGCCTCTTACAAACCGGAGCTTCTCTCAAGAAGCCTCGTGGTTCTGATAGGGAAACGTGCCCCCCTTGTGGGCGAAACATAATCACTGCCTGTTTTTGCCTTGTATTTTCTTCCACAGACAACATGGAACGACGGGATATCTGTGCTGAAATTTAAACTTGTTCAGGGTTCGTTTGGCCTTTTTATACACTAATTGAGTTTCCTAGGCATTTAATGTCCATAATTCAAATCTGAACTTCAAATACATGCTCCAGTTCACCAAAATTGCTAGAAAATGTATACATGTGTCCTTGGGTGCATGTTTAAGTCCCATACCAGGAATGGGAACGAATTACAACTGTACCCGCGTCCTGGCTCGTCCTCAAACATTTGGAATCTCGGTTTTTAAATCCCCATAAATCCCAAACTCACCAGGAAATCATGAAAGTTTGCATGGTGTCATGTCATGGCACATATATGTCGTGGTAAAAACATTGTCCAATTTGGGCCAAGCTTTATTACAAACCTCTTACAAACCGGAGCTTCTCTCAAAGAAGCCTCATGGTTTCAATAGGGAAACGTGTTCCCCCTGTGGGCGAAACGTAATCACTGCCTCTTTTCCCCTTGTATTTTCTTCCACGGGCAACATGGAATGACATGATATTCGTGCTGAAATTTAAACTTATTCAGGGTTTGTTTGGCCTTTTTATACACTTATTGAGTTTCCTAGGCATTTAATGTCCATAATTTAAATCTGAACTACAAATACATGCTCCAGCTCACCAAAATGGCTAGAAAAATTATACATGTTTCCTTGGGTGCATGTTTAGGTCCCATGCTAGGAATGGGAATGGACTACAACCATACCGGTGTCCTGGCTCGTCCTCAAACATTTCGAATCTCGGTTTTTAAATCCCCATAAATCCAAAACTCACCAGAAAGTCATCAAAGGTGGCATGGTGTCACGTCATGGCACATATATGTCGTGGTAAAAACATTGCCAATTTGGGCCAGGCTTTATTACAAACCTCTTACAAACCAGAGCCTGTCGCAAGAACCCTCGTGGTTTCGATAGGGAAACGTGTCCTCTTGTGGGCCAAACAATAATCGCTCCCTCTTCTAGCCTCGTATTTTCTTCTACATACGACACGGAACAACGGGAGATTCGCGCTGAACTTTGAAATTATTTAGGGCTCGTTTGACATTTTTTATTCATTAATTGAGTTTTTAGGCATTTAATGTCCATAATTCAAACCCGAACTACAAATACATGCTCCAGTGCACCAAAATGGCTAGAAAAAACGTACATGTTTCCTTGGGGTGCATGTATAGGTCCCATGGAACAAATTCAACCGTCTCGCCGGCCTGGCTTGGCCACAAACATTGCGAATCTCGGTTTTTAAACCTTACTAAATCCAAAACTCGCCAGGAAATCATGAAACTTGGCATGGTGTCACTACATGGTACATATAATTGTCCAATTTTGGCGAAGCTATATTACAAGCCTCTTACAAACCGGAGCCTGTCGCAACCCTCATGGTTCTGGTAGGGAAACATGCCCCTCTTGTGGGCGAAACGATAATCGCTGCCTCTTCTCGCCTTGAACTTTGTTTTCTACAGGCAACATAGAATAATGAGTGTCGGGCTAAAATTTGAAACTGTTCAGGGTTTGTTTGGCCATTGTTACTAATTACTAAGTTTTCTATGCATTTAATGTAGTCCATAATTCAAATTTGAACTACAAGCACATGCTCCAGTGAAGCAAAATGGGTGGGAAATCGTACATGTGTCATTGGGTGCATGTTTAGGTCTCATTTAAGGAATGGAAATGAATTACAAACTTGTCGTCGTCCTGAAACATTGAGAATCTCGGTTTTTTAAATCCCAGTAAATAAAAAACTCACCCGAAAAACATGAAACTTGGCATGGTTTCATGACATGGCACATATATGCCGTGGTAGTGCACACATTAGTAGCCAACGAAGTCCTTTTTGAAACAAAAAGCTGACACGTTAATATCGCAAATGGTTGTATTATATTAACCGTGTCAAAATTTAACTATACTCGGTGGTGTGCTTGCAGTTGTTTGATTAGACAGGACGAGCGCGAGAAGTCCGCCATGCAGGCTCAACGGGACGCGTGCGAGCAGTCCGCCGCGCAGGCTCGACGATACGCGTGCATCCTGTCCACCTCGCAGGCTCGATGGGACACGTGCGAGCAGCAAGGCCGCCCATGCTCACCGGGAAGCGAGCTCTTTGACCTCCATGCACTAGTCGTCGCCTGCCTCGCTCACAACTTCTCCATTAATGGGTTAACTAAAGCACCTGGACGGAGGGTGTTTACTTGTGATCCCATGGCAGCATTTTCTTTGTTCGTGTTTTCAACTCGTATTCCGCCCTAATTTAAATTGCCACATAGGGCAACGGATAATACGACCACAAATAAAATGGCACCGGATAATACGATGACAAATTTACAATGGCGCGGATAATAATTGTCTTACATATTCCGGATAATTTATAATGCCACATGCGGCAAAGCCCGGAAGACATAGGGGCAAGAGAAGAAGGAAATCACAGACAACGATCTGGGTTGCTACTGTCTCTACTCGTCGATGGATCGCCGAGCGTCGACATCCTCCATCTCCTTCTTCAATTCCTCACGACTTTGCTTGAAAGCAGCCATGGATTCCTCCACCTCCTGCTCGCGCTTGATCCGGAGCTTCCTCAAGTCACCAATCTATTCCTCGACGACCGCTCTCAACATCATCCCCGAGGCACTGCTCTGCTCATGCAGTATCTTCCAGCCGGCGGCCTCCTCCTCCTTCTCGGTGAGCGCCTTGAGGAGCTTCGCATTGTCACCCATGAGTTGCTCGACGAGGCTGGTCGCCTTGTCAACCGAGGCATCGCTGATCTTGAGCAGCTTCATCAAGCCGTCGACCAGCTCTTGCTGAGGAGTGATGCCAGCGAAATGTCATCGTCACCGACGAAGGACTTCAGGAACGCCGGCTCGTCGTGATGGCCGATGTCGCGAATGCGCTTGTGAGAGCCCTCGCGTGCCCGTGAAAGCTTGTTTGAGGGCTCCGCCGCGCGCCGAGACATCTTTGCTGCGGCTGCGGCTTCGCGGCGAGACCTCTATAGTGCTTTCGCGGCCTTGGTCTTTGCTGCCTGGTTATATGTTCACCCTAAACTCGTCCTACCGGTCATGGCGGAACGACTTGACAGGAAAGACCAGTTTTGTGGGTGATGAGGAGAGGAACCGTGAAGTAATTTTTGAGTGGGTAGTTTTTATAGCCCGGTGATAAGTTTGAACACATATTAGTTTGATAGGTGTGAACAGATTTGCAATTACTTATTGCGTTGTAATCTGCAATGTGACGAGAAACAAGGTCAAAATTTATTGATGGCAGAAGGTTGACCACGTGGTTGCTCGCCGTTGAGGTGGCCGCGGCGCACTCTGCTCACGTCTGTCCGCACGTTTTGCTCGCCATTGAGGCGGCCGCGACGCGCTCCGCTCTGGTGTCCCTGCGCGCACTCTGCTCGCCGTTGAGGCAAATTTACAATGGCAACGGTTAAGAATTCTTAATAATTGTCTTACATATTCAGGAGAATTTAAAATGCCACATGCGGCAAGGCCCAAAACACTCACGACCTACATAGGCATACAATTATAACAAAATATAAGCTAAAAGGCTGAGCTGACGGCCTTCCGACGTTAGTCTTCTCAGACTCCATGATCAGCATAGCACCCTTGCGGCCGTTCACTCCAAGTGTCCCGACCCGCCTCCGCCTATGGAGCTGCTGGCGCTGGGAGGCTCTTGGGGCTATTGGGCCTCTTCCAAAAGAGCTTGATAGCGTGCAATCACGTGCATGACAACTCCACGGGACCGCTCCATTTCCATGTCTCTGGCCTGGTAGCAAATTCCGTCCATCACCTGCATCCTCAAGATATCACGTTGGCGATGTTCTACTTCGTCGGGGACGTCAACTCCACCAAAGATGCGCTCGATCCTAGCCACCACATCATCGGGATCGAGGTTGACACGGTCGCCGCGGGCAATGATGAAGCCATAGGCTGCTTGTGTTTGACTGAATCGCAGAGGTCCTCTGCCCATTCCTTGCGGGGCATCAGGCTCTCGATGAGCACTGGTGATGGCGGCTCTTCGGGTGGGTCGTCGATCATGCAGTCGAGTAGCTCTGGATCTTTTGCACGGTGGATGGCAAACTGCTCATCGCACCTCCTCTGCAATATGTCGATTGTGCTCCCAAGGACTGTCGATATCGCTGTCGATGGGCCATGGTGCCTGCATCGCCCGATGAAGCTCTTGCTCCCCGACCTACTCTGCCTCGTTCTCCTCGCCGAAGATGTAACGCAGGTAGGTGTCGACATCGAAGCTTTGGTCGTTGCCTGACATGCTTGGAATTACTAATGTTAGATGGGTGAGGACTAGATCTGTGCAGAGTGTCGCGGCAGTGCATTGCCGCTTGGGTTATATGCAGCAAGCCATTAGCTGGTGGCGGGAAACCGATGAGGGAAGAGGCGTGGATTTTACAATTCACCCATGTGGAGCACAGGAAGCATTCACTGGAGTGCGGGAAGACGAAGTGAAGCACACACACAACCCGAATACCATATTCAGTGCCACGTGTTATTTATCACACAAGTGTTAACATAAGGAAACATATGTGTAACTTACTAATCATCGCACACGAGTACTCACAGACGCATCGTGTGCAATACTCTAGCCACCGCAAGCAACTAGTTTGCATTTTTCAAAGTTTTTTGTACACACAGAATCGCACATGAACTAACTGTATTAACCTTCTGTGTTGTAATTTCTCATCGAAATCAGTTCATCCGAGTCGGTTGTTTGCCAAGTATCACACACATCTTGTTAAGTTGAATCGTTTCTGTTGTGTTCACTAATCGAAAACAGTTTGTCCGAGTGAACCTTATGCCCTATATCACACACACCTTGATCTGGCTAACCGTTTTTGTTACACTCCCTAATAGCAAACAGTTCATCAGGGTGAACTGTATGCCATATGTCGCACACACAATGATATGGCTGCCCGTTTCTGTTGTTCTGCCTCATCGCAAATAGTTTGAACGGGTTAGTCGTGTGCCCGGAATCGCACACGCAACTAAAATCTGAATCGTGTTTGATGGCTGCGCCATCGCAAACGTTTTGCACCTTTTTTGACGGTTTTTTTACATCCCCGTTTGTGATTGACATCGCACATGGTTTCGTCAAAGGGTCTCTAATCGTAGTATCGCGTTAGCAGCATCCTGCAGTAGTGCAATAACAATATGTGGCACACAGAAAGATAGATGGGGTTGTGCGACCAAGGAATGAGCCAAAATGTGGAATCCACGGAAAATGCTCTTGTTGCACAACACTAGAGAGACACTAGCGCGATTGCACAATATAGGCGGATACGAGACTTGTGCACAACCTACTAAGCAAAATGAAACGACTTATATCCCAAGTATGCTATATGTATGGTGCTCCGATGATATGATCCAAGATGATCGAGTATGACAATCTTAATGCAGTATGATGCTATGGTTCTTGCTTAAAAGCTCTTTGTTTATCTTTCTCTTTTGCTTAAAAGCTTGTTGGCTCTTTCTCTTTTGAGCTGTTTTGGTGGCCACTTATGCAAAACTTCACGAACCAAGATAGCAATTGTGTATATGCGGTGACAACCTTGTGACACAAGAGATGATATCAATATACTTGTACCAATATGATATGGTATGTATGCAATGGGAACTATGATCACTAATTTGCACAAGTAATGTTGTCGGCAATACTCAAATGGCTAGTCTTGATGTGTAAGTGACGCAAAATGGGCTATGGGGTTAGCAATGTAATGGCAAGGAGTACACAAAGGTGTCGTCAAAGTTACCATCCTTGCTTATGGTTGTAGGCGTCAAGGTTGTGAAGTGGTTGTTGTCGATGTCGATGTCGAACCGTTCCTAATTAGCCGAAACACCCTAGGAAACGGTGAACCACAACTCAAATTTTCAAAAACCCAAGTCAAATGGTGGTAGTGAAAAATGGTTGTATGGTTGGATATGTCGAGGGGTTAGCGGAAGTGGGATGGTGGTGGTCGAAGTGAGTATGTGGAGGCGTAGGTGGCGATGAAGAAAAATTGTAGAAATGCAGTTTCGGCAGAGGTAGCCGGATGATCCGGGCCAGGAGCCGAATGATCTGGGTCAGGGTCCGGATCATCCGGGCAGGTCAACTGCGTGCGGGTGAGCTCGGGATGAGCTTAAAAATGGGGAGAAATTCGAAGATTTCACGGATCTTTGATGGATTTCGTGGTGGAGATGGTGAGGAAAGATGAGATCCACTTGCAACACAAAGAATCCACGGATCAGAATCAACAAAACTTCATCATCCAACAAATCACAAAAAAAATTGGGGCTATTTTTGTGGGGAATTTTCTAAATTGAGACAAAATCAACAAAGTTAGGCTAGAAATCAAAGGGTAGGGGCTCCAAATTCGTGATCAACCAAGGCTCATGATACCAAAATGATGTAGTGTGGAAACCCTAAGGCCGATCTTTCGCGATTTGGAGGGATTCCTATGAAGAACACGACGAACACACACGGAGAAACACGAGGGGAAACGCTCAAATCAACGAGAACAATCACACATGTGCTAGATCCATGAACATAAATAGTGATACAAGATCCAAACGCAACAAAGGACGATACAAGAGGCGACAGTTCTTCTTCGTGAGGAGGTCTTGAGGGGTCTTCCTGTGAAGAGTCTTGAATCCACTTGGTGGATCTTCTCCGTAGAGGCCGCGGTCTCTCAAAGGAGGAGAACCAAATGGATGAGCAAAGCTCTATCTTTAGTATGAGCTAAACCAATGCTAACCCTAGAAAAGTGGAGGTGGAATCATTTATCTAGGCTAGAGGGATGAATGGGTACATGGGCCTCGGCCCAATATCATGCACGCAGGCACTGTCCGGATGATCCGGGTGTTGGTCCAGATGATCTGGGCTTCGGGGGTCCGGATGATCCGGGTCGGCGCCCGGATGGTCCGGACGTGTCATGGAGGCTGCGGGTGGTCCGGATGTCCGGGACCTAGTCCGGACGTCCGGGTCCGTTCGGATGATCTGGGTCAGGGCTCGGATGATCCGGCTTAGGGAGGTTGGCTGTTGTGGCCTTCGAGTGTTGTAGCCGAATCATCCGGACTGGGGTTCGGATCATCCGGGACCTCATCCGGATCGTCCTGCCAGCCTGGGACTTGGCTGATTTCTCCTTCGTCTTCGCATATGTCTTCCTTCTCCGATCCACCTTGCTCCTAAGCTTTTTCATGGCTAACTCCTATGTTCCTGAGTATGCAAAGTGTCTCTGTTTGAGGTAGTAGCCATGTCTCATGTGGTTCGAAAGGGAGTTGCAAGAGGAGTGATGTCACCTCGGTTTTGAGAGCTCTCGCACGTGATCGTGTCATGGGTCCACTTGGCACTTGGTGAGACGATGATAGGTCCATGGCGATGACCTTGGGATGCTCCGCATCAGAGTCATATGGAGGTATGATTGGCAAAAGATTGCCTACCAGTTGAAATTCACTTCATATGAGATGTTGCCACCCATGGGTGTGAATAAGATCTGGATCTTGAATCACTCACTTTCAATTATGAGAGATATTGATTTAACCGGAAGTGCACTTTATATTTAAATTTGTTTAAACACAAGTGCAACATTAATTATAAATAAATGTATAAATGAATTTTGTGTCTATCATTGTAGATCATTGGCTTGCAATATGTTCAACTTAGCCCCAATGTTAGAGAAAGAAAAGTTGGCTTCTAATGGTGGAAACTATGCGGACTGGATCCGGAACCTGAGATTTATACTCAGGAGTGCTAAGAAGGAGTATGTGCTGGATCAGCCCCCGCGCGATGCTCCCGGAAAGGATGCACCACCAGAAGAAGTTGCTGCTTACACTGCTCGTAGTGATGACTATGATTCATTCTAGTGCCTCATGTTGACTTGCATGGATCCTGAAGTACATAAGCGTTTTGAACGATCTACTACTCAATTTATAATTGGGTCACTAGAAGTTCTATACAAAAAACAGGCAAGGACCGAACGTTTGAATTAACCAAGGCCTTGATTGAATGCAAGATGAAAGAGGGTTCCTCAATGAGTGAGCATATAGTAAAACTTGCTGGCTATGTTGATGGATTGGCTTCTCTGGAATTTCAAATTCCTCCAACACTTGGTACAGATATTGTGCTTGCTTCACTCCCCCATCTTATGATGGCTTTATCATGAATTACAACATGAATGGGATGGAGAAAAGTGCAAACGAGTTGTTTGCTATGCTCACAACTGCGGAAGCTGGAATGCAGCAGAACAAAACAGTATTGATGGTCAACAAGGCCACTAGTTTCAAGAAGGACAAGTCCAAGAAGAAGAAATCTACTGAAGCCGATAACACCGAGTCTCAGAAGAAAAACAAGGGCAGAGCCTCTAAAGAGACTGAATGTTTCTTCTGCAAGCAGAAAGGACACTGGAAGTGTAACTGCGAGAAGTACTTAGTGGATAAGAAGAACAATCCTTCCAGTAAAGGTATAATCGTTATACAAAGTTAATGTTATTCCACTTGTAAAATTTATGCATGTCATGAGTATTTGATGCTGATTGGATGCTCTCATTTTGCAAACCGATATAGGGACTACAAAGATCTCACAAGGAGAGTAGAAATGAAGTCGTGATACAAGTCAGGAATGGTGATGGGATCACTGCTCGGAGACTATCAAAGTCATGTCTTTAGTTTATCTTCAAAATCTATCTTAGAACTGAAATAATAGTTATTTTGCTTCAGAGTTATGTAATGCATTATCCTATGGGTTATGTGATGGATATTCTTATAAGTTTTAAACAATAGTTGTTCAGATCATTATGAGAATATGTTTTGATTAAACCTTTATTATGTGATGGTTTATTCATGATGAATCTTTAATTTTGGGATCTATAACATTAAAGCTAAATGTCTTGAGAAGCCTGATAAACCCACTTGCACATGGCATTGCTTAGTTATATTGGATAGTTGATCTTCGTAGATATGAAGGTATAAAAGTCTTTTAAATTGACTAAATACATTGAGATGTATAAAGTCCGATGGATATAACAGGGCGCGGTGAATTTTTATTACCGATCTGCTCTTATTACTATCAAAGTCAAGTCATGAAGAAATATATCTAAGTCATAGGTTTAACAAGTAATTGAATAACTGTGGAATTATTATTACCGATCTGCTCTTATTGTTATTTTTGGGGATTTATAGATGAAACATCATAATATTCACTAAACAGATGCACCATCTAAATGTGTGATAAAACTATAAAGGGTTATAGAATATTTCAAACAAATTGTTGATTGTAAGTTTTGTGTTCCTCTCACAAAGATCAAAGGAAAAAAAGTTTGTCAGAAAATGATTCTTTTCCGAGAAAAAGTTTTCTTGTTAAAAGAGCAAGTGGGGGATAATACAACTTATTGAGATAATTAATCGCTGGCTTAAAATTATAACAAGACTTAACTAGAAATATTCTGAAATATTTTTGTTATAAATCTAAGCAAAGAAACTGCTACATTAGATGTGGAGCTTCAGGTAAGAGTGTAACAAAATGAAAAGTTCAGGAAGATTGTTGAATCTATTGAATATTTTATCTTAGAAGAAGATGAAACCAGCGCACTACGAGGAAGCAGTGATGGCGCCCAGTTAAGATAGGTATTACTCAAACCATTTAAATCCAAAGCAACGTCCATGTGCAAGGAACAAGTTTTGAACTTGGAGAAACCTTTAGAAGGTGTATAAATGGATCTTTGATTGTTCACGGATAATGATCCTGAAAGAAAAGTATTATAGAAGAGTTTTGTAGGAATGGAAGAATTGATTTTGTCTAATATTGTTGTTAGTAGCAATACTAAAAGCATTAATGGATTACAATGTTGAGTGTTATTCATATATAACAGATGAGTAACAATTTTGTTTTGAAAGAGATTTCAAACAGGATGTATATAAGATACAACCAAAAAGGATTTTGTTGGAATACTCGAATGATATAAATATTTCAAAGCCATATGTATGATTTGAAATTATGTATCAAGTATCTGAAATTTTGAAAAAATAATTGGAGAATTTTGATTTATCAAGAGGCTTGTGGACACAAGAAGTTTAGTGAGAACTACATGACATGTCTACTACGCCGACAACCACGGCAAATGTTACGAGCTTCCTACTATGCCGGCGACCACCTCGTCACCGGTGACCACCTCTTCCTACTACACCGGCGACCTCCTCCCCTAGTACAAACTACCACCCTCTCCTCCTACAACAGCCGCGGAGCACCACCACCGCAGCGGGGAGCACAACGACGAAATATGGCAGAGCACGAAAAAAAATGCCACCGCGACAGGGCACCACCACTATCGCCCACCACCGTAACGGAAGCACCAACTTGTCAACGTCCCTACCACCGCATCCCTTGATGTCGCCCCTACAGGAATGGGGGGGGGGGTCTATGGATCTAGTGGAAAAAGGATGCATACCAGCTTGTGTTGATGTTAGTGACCTCGGATCGCGTCGTCATCGCTAGCACGACTGGTCAGCCGTGATCGCCTAGCCGCCCTCGACCACCCAGCCTCCGCCTTCGTCCCAACCGCACGGCACTCCGCATCCCTGCTACTGGATCTAACCACCACTCCTTGCTTTGAAACACGCAATCAGTTGCAGAAACTGTTTCTGAAACAAAACGTGTACACAACTGAGCTGCAAAAACGTGCGCGTGGGTGTGGGGTGCTCTCATCCGTCCGATGAAAGACGATCCGACGGACACGGAGCCGCGGACGGGCGTACGCGATCGACGGGCAGAAGGTAAGCTTTTCCGTTTCTATATAGATCATGGCAATTTTTTTGTTACATGTCGGATGGCCTTTCCTCTCTCTTTTTTTCTTAGTCTTCTTTTTAAGGCTGCCAAATAATCCTTTTTAGCCTTTTTAATGGGACACACCGGTGTGCCTTTAAGGCTTTTTCTTGTTTAGCGTGAATTTGTTTTAAGTGAGGCCCATGGGCATAGAACGCGCTTGGGTCGTGCTAGGGGCATCTTTGGGCCAATGATTCATTCGCTCTCGCTTGGGTCGCGCTAAGTGAGACCTCCTAGGGAGTTCCTATGCGCCGCTCGTTGCGGCAAATTGCCGAGCGGACGCACAGGCGCGACTCCAGCTGGGGCGACCCATTAGGGTAACACAATGAAAAATCCCCAATAAGTGTGCTCGAGGAAGGGATCGAACCAGGGACCTGTTGTTGCTTATGCAAGAGCCTAGCCAACGGGATAGATGAGCTTCTTGGTTTGCAATGGCGCGTGAAACTACAGGTAATATAGATCCGAGCATTTTGTCAAATTCTAAACGTGAACATTATTCTGGAAATATGTTTTTTTAAAGCAAACACCTTTCAAGTTTGAGAAGAAGAAAAAAAGCTCAAACATTTATTGAATATCCGAACATTTTTTTGATAAACTGAACACTTTTTTGAAAATCACGAACATTATTGAATATGTGAACAATTTTTTGTTAAAAGTGACATTTTTTTGAAAATCACGAACATTATTGAATATGTGAACAATTTTTTGTCAAAAGTGACATCTTTTGAAACTCTAAACAATAATTTGAAAATGCGAATAGTTTTGGAATCCGTCAACAATTTTTGAAACAAGAACATTTTTTCAAACTCAGAACAAAAAATTGAAAATGATTTTTTTCAATTTTCGAACATTTTTTGAGAAATATGAAAAGTTTTATCAAATCAGGAACATTTTTTAGAACTGTGAAATACTCTAAAAAGGAAAAAGGAATAGGAGGAAATAAGCAGAAAAACAAGAAAAGAAGATGAACATTTTTCAAATTCGCTAACATTTTTAAAAAATTCGAACATTTTTTGAAACTCCCAAACAAAATTAGAAACAGACACATTCTTGAAAATTGTGAACAAAATTTGACATAGAAACACTTTTTGAAACTACCGAACAAAATTGGAAATCACGAACATTTTTCTTAAGTTTGCGAATGAATTTTTAAAGAGGAACATTTTTTCAAACTCCTAAACAAAATTTGAAAGGATTAACATTTTTTTAATTTTGTGAACAAAATTTTAGATCTATGAATATTTTGAATTTGTTAACAAAATTTGAGAACTCAAATACATTTTTGAAAGAAAGGAATTTAGATAGCACGAACATTTTTTAAAATTGAAGAACAAATTTGAAAATTTAGAACATTTTTAAAAATTTGGAAATTCAAACATTTTTTCAATACATGAACAATATTTTTAAAACCAGAACATATTTTTTTAAATTTGAACATATTTTTCAATAAGTGAACGATTTTTTAAACTTCAAACATTTTTTAAAGAACGAATATTTTGTACATGCAAAAAAATTTGAATAATTTGAACATTTTTAAAATTATAAAAAATGAAAAAGTGAAGACGAGGAAAAATAAAGAAAAGAAACAGAAAGAAAAAAGGTGAAAAAGAAAAGTTGAAAAAGTAGAAAAGGAATGAAAAGGAAAACATAGAGAAGAAAGAATAAACAGGAAAAAGGAAAACGAAAAACGAAAAGAAACAGAAAAAGCTCCTAGAAGGTTCCCAAAACCGGATAAAACCAGCTGGGAACAAACGAGAAGGTTCGTAAAACCGGAATTGTCGAAACATTTTACGGGCCAGCCCACGCGCGAACCCTCCATTGATCTCCCTATGCGTCCGCCCGACAACTTGCCGCAGCGAGTGGCAAATAGGATATTCCGACCTGCAATACGGCGCTGTGGTGGGCCGGCCCAAAACAGCGAGGTGCAGCGAAAAATGAATTTATTGCGCGTAAAACCCTCGAAAAAAGATGCTCCCAGCGGGAACCGAGCTTGCGTTGTTTAGCTGATACACAGGTTGCATTGCCACTACACCACCTACGCACATGTGAAACCATTCAGCGCGAGATGTTTAAGAACAAAATGTAGCACGCTATTTACTGCACATACATACTAGGAAAACGTGAACATTTTTGAAAAAGATGTGTACGAAGTTTGGAAGTTCACAGATTTAAGAAAATCACGCATTAGAAAGAGTTCACCGATTTTGAAAAAGAGTTCACTGATGTTGAAAAAAATTCATCAATTTTCAAAAAGGTTCACAAATTTAAAAAAAGTTCATGATTTTGAAAAAAGGTTCATAGATTCTAAAAAAAGTTCACAAATTTGAAAAATGTTCATCAACATTGAAAAAAGTTCATCAATTTTCAAAAATAGTTCACAAATTCGGGAAAAAGTTCATCAATTTTGAAAAAGTTCATCGATTTTAAAAAAAAGTTCATTAATTCTGAAAAAAGTTCACAAAGTTGGAAAGAGCAGTTCATCTATTTTGAAAAACAAAAATCAACGACTTGAAAAAGGTTCACGGATTATAATAGAGGAAAAAGGAAGAGAAAGAAAAAAAAGCAGAACAACACAAGAGGCGTAAAAGGAAAAACTTCTCATTAGCGGCGTTGTGGCCTGGTGGCTACTGCATGTTATCTGCTTCATTGAGATCGCGGGTTCGAATCAGCGCGAGCGCACCTCCTGTTCTCATTTTTGCGAAGCTTTAACTAAAAAAATAAACATGCCGGCCCAGCTCGTAGCGAGGGTGTGCGCCGCTTTGCGTTTAACACAATGACGGGCACAACGGGCGCCAAATAGGAAATGCTGCGCTAAGGGGCATCTTTGAGCGAATGATTCATTGAGAGCTCCTATTGAAAGCTCTTTGCGTCAAATTGGTGGCCAGACGCACAGGGGCAGCTCGACTGGGCCGGCCCATGAAGCTTCACCGCGGGACGAAGAAATGACAAAAAGAAAAGTCAGGCACGACGAGGATTCGACATTGAAAACAGTTCACAAATTTGAAAAATGTTCATCAACATTGAAAAAAGTTCATCAATTTTCAAAAAGAGTTCACAAATTCGGGAAAAAGTTCATCAATTTTGAAAAAGTTCATCGATTTTTAAAAAAAGTTCATCAATTCTCAAAAAAGTTCACAAAGTTGGAAAGAGCAGTTCATCTATTTTGAAAAACAAAAATCAACGACTTGAAAAAGGTTCACGGATTATAATAGAGGAAAAAGGAAGAGAAAGGATAAAAACAGAACAACACAAGAGGCGTAAAAGGAAAAACTTCTCATTTGCGGCGTTGTGGCCTGGTGGCTATTGCGTGTTATCTGCTTCATTGAAAAAAAAAGTTCACAAATTGGAAAAATGTTCATCGACATGGAAAAAGGTTAATCAATTTTCAAAAAGAGTTCACAAATTCAGGAAAATTTTCATCAATCTTGAAAAAGTTCATTGATTTTTAAAACAAGTTCATCAATTTTCGAAAAAGGTCACAAAGTTGGAAAGAGCGGTTCATCTATTTTGAAAAACAAAAATCAATGACTTGAAAAAGGTTCACGGATTATAATAGAGGAAAAAGGAAGAGAAAGGAAAAAACAGAACAACACAAGAGGCGTAAAAGGAAAAACTTCTCATTAGCGGCGTTGCGGCCTGGTGGCTACTGCATGTTATCTGCTTCATTGAGATCGCTGGTTCGAATCAACGCGAACGTACCTCCTGTTCTCATTTTTGCGCAGCTTTAGCGAGAAAAAAAACTAAACGGGCCGGCCCAACTCGTAGCGAGGGTGTGCGCCGCTTTGCGTTTAACACAATAACGGGCGCAACGGGCGCCAAATAGGAAATGCCGCGCTAAGGGGCATCTTTGAGCGAATGATTCATTGAGAGCTCCTATTGGACGCTCTTTATGTCAAATTGGTGGCCAGACGCACAGGGGCAGCTCGACTGGGCCGGCCCATTAAGCTTTACCGCGGGACGAAGAAATGGCAAAAAGAAAAGTCAGCCTCGACAAGGATTCGAACTTGTGACCAATTGCTTGCGACCGCGCACACGTCGCCAAAACAGTAGACTAGCACAATTGGTTAAAGAGCAGCGCATGTATTAAAGAACCAAACATGACTTCTGCACTGTAACGAACAGGAACCAATTACTGCAGTGAACCCAAAATTACTTGTTGTATTGATTTATTTTAAAGTATAGCTTCTTTGAATGCGTCTCTTTAAAAAGGTGCGCACATTTTTTGAATTCATGAAAAATAGAGACAAGAACAATTTTCGAATATGTGAACAAAAAAATTTGAAAAGTCAGAAATTGTTTTTGTGATAACGTGAAGAATTTTTTGAATTTGTGAACAAATTATCGAATTCCGAACAAATTTGAAACCGTGTGAACAAATTATGAAATTCCAAAGAAACTTGTAACCGCGAACATTTTGTGAATTTGTGAACGAATTTGAAACCGCGAACTTTTTTGAATTTGTGAACAAAATTTGAAAAAAGGAACATTTCTTGATATTCCGAACAAAAATTCAAACAGCGAACATTTTTTGAATTGGTGAACAAAAAAATTAAAAATGGAAAATTTCATGAAAGTATGAACAAAAGTTTATAACCACGAACATTTTTTAAAATTCTTGGACATTTTTAACATTTGTATCCAAATTTTGAAAACGTGAACATTTTTTGAAAATGCGAAAAAAATTGTAAAACATGAACAATTTTCGAAAATTGGGAACAAATGTGAAATTCCAAAACTATTTTGAAAATTTTAACAAATTTGAAAATGCAAACATTTTTTGAAAATCAAGAGCAAATTTTGAAAAATGGGAACAAATTCGAAATTCCAATTTTTTTGAAATTTTGAACAAATTTGAAAACGCGAGCATTTTCTGAAAATCGCGAACAAGTTTGAAACACCGAACACATTTTGAAACACAAACAAATTTTGTACATTTTTTGAAAAGAACGGAATGTTATTTGAAACCTGAACTAAAAAATCAAACATTTTCTATAAAAAGCCAAGTAAAGTATTGAATATATTGAACTGTTTTGAAATTGCGATATTTCTAAAACAAAAATCAAATAAAGAAAGAAACAGGAAAACGAAAAACAAAAAAACGTGAAAGAAAGGAACATATAATAGCAAACGTCTTTGCACTTATAGGACACTAGTGTTGTTAACTTCGAGTGGTTAGACTCTCGCATCTCCACAATAGGGAGGTTTGAGGTTCGAGTCCTCCCTCTCTTCATTATTTTAGCGATTTTCTCTGTAGGATGCATCTGACATGGGCCGGCCCAAGAACGGTCGGTGGGTGTGCGGCAGGTCGACATTTTGCCGCAAATAGGGAATTCCTGATTCATTCGCTCTCTTCAACGAAACTTCCTATTTGCGGCATTTTCCGGAAAATAGTCGACCCTGATCGATAGAATGGGCCGGCCTACAGGGCGTGCCAGTCACCGGTTCGTGAATCTTCTAAAAGGTGACTGGTTTGGGGAACCTTCTAGGAGGTTCCTAAACCTTTTTTTCGTTTTTTGGATTTACTTTTGGTTTATTTTTTCTGTTTTTTAATTCATACTTTCAAAAAATGTATCATATCCGAATTTCTTTCAGAATTGCAGAAAATGTTTGCACTTATAAAAAATCAGGTTGTAAATTTGTTCACAACTTTCAGATAATGCTCATAATTTCAAAATTGTTCAAAATTTCAAGATTGTTAACATTTAAAAAATCACAATTTAAAAACATTCATGTTAACAAAAAAATGTGTGTTTAGAAAAAAAAAACGTAGTTTCGATGAATTATTGGAATTTCAAAATTTGTTCACAAATTTCAAATATTGTTCACATTAAAAAAAGACTTTAAAAAGCCCTTCATTTTTTTGAAAAGTTCAAGTTTTCCAGAAATGTTCATATCTTCTAAAGTTTGCTCATAATTTAAAAAATCTTCACATAATTCAAAAAATTCTAGCAATATTTAAATTATTTTACTTTTAAAAACTGTATAGAATTTTAAAAACAATTTGCAAGAAAATCAAAAAAATATTTATCTGTTGTTGGAGATAGTTCTTTCAATGGTTCGTGCTTTTTACAACTACCATCGCCCGTGAACTCCTTTGGCTAGCAACAACTGTTCGGCAGCGAGAGGTCCCAAGTTCGATCCCATGCGGGTCTGTGCATGTTAAAACCGAAATAAAAAAGATACAAAAAATAAACCAAAGCAAACCAATTTTAGGGTTTTTATGGTTTCTGGTATGAATGTTATGAACTTTCCATACCTTTTTGATTTTGGTTTTTATGGTATATACTGAAAAACCAAAAGTTTTACCAAATAAATGTCAGTAAAAATATATTTATATTTCTTTAGGCGAACAAACAAACCAGTAGTCATTTTTTTGTGTGCGGCAGCAAGATCCTGTACTAAGCATGTACAATTTTTCTTGTAACATAGTCATTTTTCTCTTAAAAAAATGGTAAGCACGTCCATACCTGAAGTGTATGCATATATACTTATTTTTTTTACCATGTATGCAGCAAGATCCCCTACTAAGCATGAATCCATGTATGCATATATACTTATATTTTTTTGTGAAATGAACACACACTGTCGGTGTACTAAAGCAGGGGTACCTTAGTACCCCAGACTTGTGCACGGGCAGTCGTAGCACCCTGCGGCAAGGCCCGCCCCGGAAGCGCCAAGAGAAGACCAAGCATCCAAGACAAGGCCCCCGGCAAGAGGAGCTTGCCGGGCCAAGAAGACAAGGCCCCCGGCAAGAGGAGCTTGCCGGGCCAAGAAGACAAGACCCCGGCAAGAGGAGCTTGCCGGGACGACTGAGCCCATGTAAGGCCATCCAAGAACAAAGTACAACGAGACAGAAGATCGAGCCCCCGACAAGAGGAGCTTGTCGGGAAGGCCGAACCCAGGCACCACAAGAGAAGCCAGCCGTGGCGCGCCAAGCGCCCCGGCAAGGCCTGATAGCTGGCACGCTATCAGGCACAGGAAGACGACCCCCGCGGCAAGCCACTTGCCGCGGCGAGATCGCCACCTCAAGACTGCGCTCCAGCTCGCCCGCCACGCGTCGCTCCGGGGCTTCCCCCGAGGACACGTGGCGAGGCACCGCGCAGCCTGGGGCATGCGGTGGCATGCAGCCGCCATCGTGGCGAACGGTGGCGCACCTAACGGTCCGCCTCGGTGCTGTCCGGGCGACCGTGACGGGCATTTAATGCCCTTGTCCCCTACCGTCAGAAGTAGGTATGATAACACTGTGCCGCACTGTAGCACCACCGTTCCCGCACTATTACAGCTACCACCCCTTTTACACTTTTACCCCTTTCTCTTACGTTGACACCTGTCGGTGACCCCTTTGCGCTATAAAAGGAGGCCCGTGTGCAACGTAGAGGGGGTTCCGAGGTTCGGAGACTCGGCATCCAGACGGCCGTACGCTCGGTGCAGCTAGCTCCCCAAGCTCCCGAGCTCCCCAGTTCAATACAACTAAGCAGGAGTAGGGTTTTACGCGTCCATCGCGGCCCGAACCTGGGTAAACCGCCCGTGTGCCCGCCTCGATCTGCTCTCCGCGCTCCCTCCGCCCCCCTCGCCGGACAACGAAAGGGGCTCCGGCCCCATAGGTGCTCGCGGGGGGACGCCCGTCCGCCCCGACATCTTTGGCGCGCCAGGTAGGGGGCGAACCTACGCCGAGGGACAGCCCGCTCCTGCGGATCCCAGGATCCGTCCAGTCGAAGCAGGTGTCCCCGGTGAGCCTTGCTCCGGCGAGCAGACCAGCAATCTGAACGCCGAGGAACAGTCCGCTCCTGCGGATCCGAGGATCTGTCCAGTTGAAGCGGGGGTTCCCGACGAGCTTTGGCATTCCTTCCCACGGGCTCGTTCGCGGCCCTCCTCGAGTATCCACTCGCGCAGAGACTGGGCAAGAAGCAGCTGCTCCTTGAGGAGGCCCGCCTTCTGGCCGCTGGGCGAACGATTCGCCTCCAGCGAACTCTGCGCCGCTCTCGCGGCCGCAGAAGTTAGCGCCAGAAGTCGCGAGAAAGGTGACCTCGTTCCCCCGGCGCGCCACGCCCGCCGGGGTGCCGAACGAGTTGACACCGACCGTGGGAAAAGTCTTTCCAGCGCGGTAGCCGGAACCTGTTTCCGCCAACCATCCCCTCTGCCCAAGTCTTGCCGCAGTTGCATGTGATCCTTGGCGCAGAGAGGGGCGCGGATCCCCAAGCATAGCTACGCCTAGCTCCGGAGGGTCGTGAGGCCCTGCCCCCTCACCTACCCCCAGGATGGGCTGGATGCTGCCCAAGGAGGTTTTACCCCACCGGGCGGCAAGCAATAAGAAAAGATAAGTTGCCGAAGCTCGAGCAATTGCTCCTTTAATTTTTAAGAGTTATCTCCCTCGAACGACCGAGCCTGGGTTGAGAGGCCTGAGCGCGGAAGGACCGGCACGAGACTGGTTGCGCCCTCGTTTCGTTTCGAGTCCGCTCAACGACTCGAGTGTGCTACACCCCGAGTAGCGTCCTCACTTTGTTTCGAGCTCGCCCGGCACCCTAAGCGTGCTGCGACCGCAGTCGCACCGTTTACTTTGCCTCGAGCCTGCTCAACAATCTGAGTGAGCGGCAACCAGCCGCGGCGAGGTTTCTTGCCGGTGGCAGCCCTGCCAGCGGGTCGCTGACGTCCCGCACTCGGCACCCGTGGCAAGGCGGAGGCCTACGCCGGCAAGTCCCCGAAAGCGTAGGGCGGAAACAAACAAGGCGCCGGTCGAGTAGAGGGGATAACAGTGCGATGCATAGCCTAAGATGAAAAGTTATATTACAAAATGCCTTACTGCTGCCCTAACCAGCCGTTTCCGTGGCGTATTTAACAGCGGCAGGGAAAGGGAGATAAAAGAAAGGGGCAGGCGGCCTAATCTACGCGGTCACCCTCGATCCTCTTGACCCCGGCCGCCTTCTTGACGATAGGGGCGATGAGGGCCCGGATCCCCGTCAGGTCTGCGTTCTCCGGCAAGGGCCTGAGGACGTTGGTAAGCCTGATGTTGGGATTGCGGAAAACGATCTTCACCAGCACCCTCTCGAGGGCCCCGGAGATGGCCTCCCGCATCTCGTCGGCCCGCTCCTTCGGGAGCGACGTTCGGAGGTGCTGGAGCGCCTGCACCACCCCCTGGAAGAAGGAAGTGAGCTTGGCGCTGGGCGCGACGTCCTCGTCGGTGAGGGACTGGTGCCCCTCGATCCCCAGCAGCGTCAGCTCCTTGTCGATGGTGGCGGCGATGTCGACGAGGCCCTCGGTCCACCGCTCCACTGTATCCCTGAAGGTGTTCTGGGAAACGGCGGCGCGCCTCAGCAGCTCCTCGTTGCCGTCGACCTCCTTCCGTAAAGCCGCCCCCTGCTCCTTAGCGCTGTCCAGCGCCTTGCCGAGCGCCTCCAATTTCAGTTCCAGAGTGGAGTTGGAGTTCTTGGCGGCGTCGAGCTCCCGGATCTTCTCGGCGAAGCGACCCTGAAGCTCGCCAAGGGTGAGCGCACCCTTCTCGCGCTCCTGCCGGAGCGCGGCGAGCTCCTCGCCCTTCGCCTTGAGGTCGGAATCGAGCTGCGCCACCCTCGCCTCCAGCCCCTTCCTGGTGATCTCAGCGGCTGCGGCAGCGTCCCGCGCCTTCTTCAGGTCTCCGCTGAGCGCCCGCTCGCGCGCGGCGGCCTCTTCCTCGTGGTCGGCGAGGCTGGCCGTTTTCAGCACCAGCTCGCCTTCCCGCGTGGATAACTCCGCGGCGGCAAGCCTCTGCTGCTCCTCGGCCTCCCCGTCGCCCACAGGGATATCAACGCCGTCCGCCTCCTGAGCGCCGGCAACGTCGTCGGCATCGCCACGCGCGCCCTCCTCGACGACGACCCCAGCCTTCGTCGGATCCGAGGCGGGCGCTGCGCTCGCCGCGGCCAGGGGATCGTCGGCCGCGTCCCCCGTCGGAAGGTCCTCCCTTGCCGGGGATCTCTCCCTTGGCGGGGTAGCAGACTCGGTCGGCACGGCGGAGGCGCTCTCTGGACGCGCCCGCCGGGGCTGCTCCGCTCCTGCCCAAAAGCAACAACTTCGCATCAACAGCAAGACGAGGGAGGGCTCGCGTACGCGCCAAGCAGCAAGAGCGAGTCATATGCTCACGCTGGGGGCTGCGTTGCGAGCTGCCCTGAGGGTCCCCTGCCGGGTCCGGTAAGGGCGCCTCCGACACGACCTCGCTTGCCGGGGGAGATTCGTCATCAAGGATGACCCACGGGATCCTCGATCTCTTCGCTCTCCTCTGGGCCAGGGTCCTGAAAAGGGGACCGGGTCAGGGGAAGGGCGAACGAGCTGTCGGACAGGACGAACCATCAGGGAAAAAGATATGAGCTCCATGGGGAACTTACTCTCCGTCCTCCTCGTCGTCGGAGCTGAGCGCAGAATAGTCGAAAGCCGGCTCGGCCCTGACGCGGGGGGGGGGGAGGGGAGTGGGCTCCCGAGGCCGCTTGGCGGGGGGCAGTAGACGACCCCGCCCCCGTCGACGCCGCGGCAAGGGGCGCAGCGGCAACCGAAGCCCCGGCCCGCGAAGACCCCGCTCCCGCTGCCGACCCGGCCCTGCGGAGGCGCCTCCTCGGCTGGGCCGGGGGCTCCGCCTGCGACGAGCCGCCCGGAGGCCGCAGGAAGGCAACGCCGACCTCCGACAAGCCACTCGCGTCTTGGGCAGGCTCGTCCTCGCCGCCGTGCCCGGCTGGTTCCCCCTGGTCGACAAGTTCCATCGGGTCGGCGAGGCTCTTCGCCTCCGCCGCCTCCGCCTCGGCCACGGTGAACCCAGCTTCGCCCGCGGCCGCGGCGGCCGCCGCCTCCTCCATCCTGGAGGCAATGTAAGCCAGCTCCGCCGCGGTGGTGGCTCGGATGAGGCCATCCTTCTCGGCGGGATCGACTGGCTCCTCCTTCAGGCCGTCGAAGAAGGCCCGCACGACATCATCCGGCGGCTCCTGCCAGGTCGCGTTGACCCCGTGCGAGTCGCACGATGGCATCATCGCAAGGATATGGCTGAGCGACGAGTTGTTGCACAAGGGAACGACGCCCGGCGGTAGCCGGAACCACTCCGGGTGGTTAGGGTCGTGCTTGAACAACTCCTTCAACATTGCGTCGTGCTCCAGCACGGTGAAGTTGAAATTGAGGCCCGGACGCAGCCTCATGATGTCCGCCGCATTCTGGAACTCCCAGGCCGGCTTCCCCCTCTCTTGCAGGGGGGCGATCCGGCGGCGAAGGAAATCCGCGCCGACGGCACCGACGGTGAGGCCGGCGAGCCTGAGACGCAGGATCCGAGTGATGGCGATCTTCAATCTGGCATCGTCCGGAGACACCTCGCTCCAGCCATCGCCGCGCACCACCGGAGTTCGGCGCACGGCGGTGAACGGCTGCGGATGGTCCTCGACAATCAAGCACCATTCCGCCCTCCACTCCTCCCACCTGCCGCGGAGGTCCCCGCCCAAGTAGGCCTCCTTCTTGCCGGACCGGGAAACCCAGGCGATCCCACCGGACAGCGGCTCTCCTTTCTCCACCCGAGGGACGAAGAAGTGCCGGAAGAGGGCCACGTTGGGACGAATTCCGACGAAGTTCTCGCAGAGGTGCGTGAAGACCGCCATTGTGAGGACGGCATTGGGGGTAAAGTCGAGGAGGTGGAGGCCATAGGTGCTCATGATTTCAGAGAAGAACTCCGAGTAAGGCGGGCAGAGCCCGCAGTAGAAGAAGACGACGAAGAAAGGATACCCGGTCGGGTACTGCTTCTGGGCTTCGGCGGGGAGCACCCGCGTGCGCGGATGCGCTCGCGTCTTCGTCGACCAGAAAAGGGAGTACTTGTCCCTCAGCTCCACCGCGCCGAGCTGGGGGGGGGAACGTCGCCGCCCCCTTCCGAAGCACTTCAAGCCGTAGCGCCTCGGCCGATTTCGCAGGCTTCCCCTTCGCCTTGTCGCTCTTCGGGGCCATGGCGGGGGCGGGGGAGGGGGATCGTCGAAGCTGACGACGACGGGCGCTCCAAGAACAGATCGCTGCTGCCTCTGGGAGAAGGAGGTGGCAGAGGTTTTAGAGAGGTAGTAACCGAGGGAAAGGCGAACCGCCCCTACTTTCCTCCGCTATAAGAGGAAGAGGTGGGGGGGGGGACGTTTCGCCTCTCCAAATCAAGAGATCGTGCGCGACGTGACGCGCGCCTGCGCGGTTCAGCCCCGCGCACGCCACCCACGTCACGCTCGCCCCGCGCGCCCCGCCCCCACGACGCCGCGGTAAGCGCGCGCCGCCTGGGGAAGGCGCGGCGGATGCGGAGTTAAAGAGCAGCGCGACCAAGGCCATGCATGCCCGTGCACCGTTGGGGGCCTGGCCCAACAACGCTCGGCACCATGTGTGGCCCAGGCCCGGGGGCTCCTGTCGGTGTACTAAAGCAGGGGTACCTTAGTACCCCAGACTTGTGCACGGGCAGTCGTAGCACCCTGCGGCAAGGCCCGCCCCGGAAGCGCCAAGAGAAGACCAAGCATCCAAGACAAGGCCCCCGGCAAGAGGAGCTTGCCGGGCCAAGAAGACAAGGCCCCCGGCAAGAGGAGCTTGCCGGGCCAAGAAGACAAGACCCCGGCAAGAGGAGCTTGCCGGGACGACTGAGCCCATGTAAGGCCATCCAAGAACAAAGTACAACGAGACAGAAGATCGAGCCCCCGACAAGAGGAGCTTGTCGGGAAGGCCGAACCCAGGCACCACAAGAGAAGCCAGCCGTGGCGCGCCAAGCGCCCCGGCAAGGCCTGATAGCTGGCACGCTATCAGGCACAGGAAGACGACCCTCGCGGCAAGCCACTTGCCGCGGCGAGATCGCCACCTCAAGACTGCGCTCCAGCTCGCCCGCCACGCGTCGCTCCGGGGCTTCCCCCGAGGACACGTGGCGAGGCACCGCGCAGCCTGGGGCATGCGGTGGCATGCAGCCGCCATCGTGGCGAACGGTGGCGCACCTAACGGTCCGCCTCGGTGCTGTCCGGGCGACCGTGACGGGCATTTAATGCCCTTGTCCCCTACCGTCAGAAGTAGGTATGATAACACTGTGCCGCACTGTAGCACCACCGTTCCCGCACTATTACAGCTACCACCCCTTTTACACTTTTACCCCTTTCTCTTACGTTGACACCTGTCGGTGACCCCTTTGCGCTATAAAAGGAGGCCCGTGTGCAACGTAGAGGGGGTTCCGGGGTTCGGAGACTCGGCATCCAGACGGCCGTACGCTCGGTGCAGCTAGCTCCCCAAGCTCCCGAGCTCCCCAGTTCAATACAACTAAGCAGGAGTAGGGTTTTACGCGTCCATCGCGGCCCGAACCTGGGTAAACCGCCCGTGTGCCCGCCTCGATCTGCTCTCCGCGCTCCCTCCGCCCCCCTCGCCGGACAACGAAAGGGGCTCCGGCCCCATAGGTGCTCGCGGGGGGACGCCCGTCCGCCCCGACACACACACACACACACACACAGACAGATTATATATATATATATATATATATATATATATATATATATGCTTTTAATGTAAAAAAGTATGTCTTTTGAGTCATACTTTTGTAAATTATTATTATTTTCCTTTTATATTCGCGTAAAAGTTTAGTTATTATCGTCTACACAAAAACAATACTGAAATATCTCGGTATATACCGAAACGGAACCATATCTTAACTTTATATTCCATTTACCAAAGTATCAATACCTTCTAAACAGATAAAATTGTATAATCCTAACCATGTAAATCGAATAAACAAAATGCACACAATAACATGCAGTTGCTTTGCAATTTTTGGGTATTTCTATGCAATCGCCTATTTGGCGCCTTAAGCGCCCAATATAGGCTAGCGTGCAAACCAGTGCACACACCCTCCCTCCCTACGACTCTTAATGCGCCTGCCATCGAAGCGCTCGAGCACACGAGAGGGCAATTTCCTTCACCGGTTTTGTGAAGCTTCCCAGGCCGGTTTGGGAAGCTTCTCGAAGCTTCCAATCGGATTGCTTCTTGGTTTTTGTTTAGTTTTTTTTTGTTTCTTTATATGCGTGAATCTTTTTCAAATTCACGCACCCTTTTTTTCAAAGCACGTGATTTTATTTCAAATTCTCAAACCTTTTCAAATCTGCTAACTTTTGTTCAAAATTCAATAAAATATCAAAATAGTAAGCTTTTTTCAAATTCATTTAACTTTTTTAAAATCCATGATTTTTTTCCAATATCGATGAGCATTTGTTTTTCATGTATGCAAACATTGTTTTGAATATCTGTGAATCTTTTTTAATATGCAACTTTTTTCCAAATTCAGGAACTTTTTTTTTCAAAACTGATGAAGTTTAACTAAATCCATGAACCTTTTTTCAAATCTGGAGCTTATTTTTCAATCGGCATTTTTTTAAAAGTCAGTGATTTTTTTTTCAAAAATCCACGTGCGTTTTTCATATTTGATTTTTTCAAATAGTGATCTTTCTTCTTATTCAGTGAAATTTTTCCTTTTTATGATTTTTAATTCCCTTTTAATTTTTTCTCAAAAAGTCAACGGTCAACCGGACAGGTCAACCGCGAGCACGCATGAGAAAACCAATGACTCCCCAAACAACAATCGCCTCATTTCTTGGGACGACCCATGATGGGTGGTGGGTGGGCACTGCCTACTCTCCTTGGCGCTTAAGGTGCGGGGAAGGAGCTCTCAGTTTGGGGCGATTTGATTTTTTGCCAGTTTACTTTGCTCTTTGACAATTTGCCACTGGTTACATAGCAATTGGTTTTTTGCCACAACTTAGTTTGGACTTTGATCTTTTACCCTTTTTGCCTCAAAAACAATCATTTAAATTGTAAGTGAAATTATATGCCTAAAAATAGTGGCCAAAATACCCCTTGTACCTGTTTGACCAAACGAAGGAGCTCCTGTTCATATTTCCCAAGCCGCTGGGTAGGCACTCCTTGCCGCCGCCACCCTTGCTCGTGCTGCTGCTCGCCGCCGGCCCTTGCTGCTGCCCGCTGCCGGCCGGTGCTGCTGCCTGCCGCTTGCTGTGCTGCTGCCCGCTGCCGGCCGGTGCTGCTACCTGCCGCTTGCTGTGCTGCTGCCCGCTGCCGGCCGGTGCTGCTGCTTGCCGCTTGCTGTGCTGCTGCCCGCCGCCGGCCGTTGCTGCTCCCCGCACCGGTCCTTGGTGCTTCATGCAACCCACCGCCGGCCGTTTCTGCTCCCCGCATCGGCCCTTGGTGCTTCACGCAGGCTCACCTTGCTGCTGCCCGCCGCGCCGTTGAATCTGTGCGCTGATAACCCTAACCCTAGGTGGCCGAGGGAAGGGGGCGGGAGAGAGAGTACTCACCTTCCTCGCCGGGATGCAGCCGCCGCCGCGTGATGTCGCCGTCGGGGACAAGCGACCAGTGCGAGAGGAAGGGGATGAGCCTCTCCTGTTCGTGTTCTGGTCAATGGGCAGGGGTATTCTGGTAATTTTACATGGGACCCACCTGACAGAGGGCAAAATATCAAAGTCCCAAATAAGTTGTGGCAAAATATCAAAGACAAAGTAACCAGTGGCAAATTGTCAAAGTACAAAATAAGTGGTGGCAAAAAATCAAAATCCCCCTCAATTTGTTAGTTGCACTACAACGTCGCGCTCGCATGCGAATGGCCGGACCCAGTCTGGTTCTGCCCCCCCTGTACGGTGCACTACAATATGAAGCGTACGAAGCTCCCCCTTCATCCATCCAGTGCGATCAAAATCCTATACAATGCTTCATGCGTTGGCAAAGCAAACTGGCGCCCACACACCCTCTGTCATGGGCCGGCCAGTCACAAGCGACAGAAAAGTTTGGATAAAGTTCACAAATTTGGAAAAGGTCATTGATTTTGAAAAAAAATGCAATAATCTTAAAAGGTTCAATAATTTTGAAAAAAGTTCATAAAACGAAAGAAATAAAATACAATAAAATAGAAGTGAAGAAAAGGAAAAAAAAGAAAACCCACAAAAAACGTAAAAAACCGGTTGGAAGCTTCGAGAAGCTTCCCAAAACCGGCCGGAGTCTTCTAGAAGCTTCACAAACCGGCTGGGAGAGCGATTCGGAAAAGAACATGCTACATGGGCTGGCTCATCATGTAGTGTGCGTAAGTTTGCAGAATGCACTAAATTCGGCTCTTTTGCCTAAAAAAACTAATGCCCGCTCGGATGACTGATTGCTATTTGCATCCTAAAAAAGCATAGGTTAGCCGAGCAGAAAAATTACCAAAGCCTGATTGTTGAAAGATTGGATTACAGTAAAGGTGTGGCTGGATCTCATTAGACTGAGATTTAATCAAGTCCCACTCAACTAATATAACATGCAATAGAGAAGAAAAAATTAAAAAGAAAATTTTACGCAAATCTCAATATAAAATTTCACGAATATAATATCTGCGGAGACTTAGCAAGACTGCTACAACGACCCGTCTGACGGCAAGCGCAGCGTTAGTTTCACAGCTAGGATCGAGCTAAAACGACACAAGTGTCGTTAAGATTCCAAACCAAACTAAACCAGTCGATACAAACATTTTCGCTTGACCAGATGGCCGGCACGGGCACGTAACTTTTCTGCTGGTGCATTCACGAGTGCGACCTGCGCCACCTCGCCACCGTGGGCGTGCCCGTCGCGGGCGTCAACGCGGCGGCTGCGGCAGCGCGGGCCTTCTTGGACCCGCTGAGCGGCGTCCTTTCCATGCCGCTGTCGGAGTCGTCCACCCTCGCCGCGTCCGCGCCGCCGCCGCCACCGAACAGGAACGCTCCCCACTTGAACAGCCCCCGGCGCCGCCTGTCGGAGCCCAGCCGCTCCACCTGCGCCTGCAGCGCGTGGCATTGCACCTGCACGCACACATCAAGACGTGAGCAACGTCGACCGATCACTGAATTAATGCTCCAGAAGATTGACACAGCATGCGGATGCACACAGACCTGGAGCCGAGAGACGTCCTCGCGGAGGCGACGGAGCTCGTGGTGCTGCGAGACGACCTCGCGCTTGGACGGGCACCGGGCGGCGGCGGCGGACGAGGAGGTGAGGTCAAGGGCGCCGGGGCTCCTGTTCTGCAGGGAGCGGAAGGAGCCGCTCCAGTCGGCGAGGCGGCTGAGCTTGCTGCCGTGCTCGGAGAAGAGCACCTGGACCACGCAGCGCACCGGAAGGCGATCGTTCTGCACGGCGTGCGCCGCCGCCTCCGTCGACAGCTTGCGCGCGTCGATCAGCCGGCACAGCGACCGGCGCTCCTCCTTGCTGGCGTGCGGGTGCGCCTGCATGCACGTCACACGTCTCACAGCCATAAGAATCAACGGCACGGACCGAACCCCGAGCGCAACTCGTGTACTATCACCAACATAGGCCTGTATGGATACTCTAACTTAGTTAGAGGTTAGCCTTGAATCAATCGTAAACTAACTCTAACCAAAGAGCTGTTTGTATGGTAGGGTTAGATTGACAATAAATATTCTTTCTCAATCATTTGACTACATTAGACCATGTTTGAATGAGAGGGATAACTTTTTTTACTAATTTTTTTAATGAGCCCAAGAGAACTAACCCAAATAAGCTCCTCTAGTGTGGGTTAGTTTTTTGGGATGGGTTAGATCCAACTAACCCAAACTAACCCATCACGTTTGGATACTTTTGAATTATTTGAGCCCCAACTAACCAAAACTAACTCTAACTTAGAGATCCAAACAGGGCCATACTCAGGCCCCGTTCGGGAATACTCCACTCCACGCTCCACTCCGGAAGCGGATGGAGTTGCAGTACAAAATCTGGGAGCGAGCAAACCGCTGCTCCACAGATTCTAGGAGCTAGCGAATTTCCGAACGGGGCCTCAGGTCTCTTCATTCATGTGCAAGGGCAGATGATAAAAATCATTGTGAAACCCAGCTCTCGCCAAGCAGCTCACGCGAGTCCAAAAACCAAGATATTTCTTTACTTTCTTTCTGGTGTGACTGTGCATTGTTGGAGATGTACAAACGGGTAGGTGTAGATCTGGGCGGGTGGACCCTAATCTCATCCTGCAAAGGACAAGCCAAGAGAAGGATCCCACAGGAAGGGGTGGGGAACTAGGGTGTTGTACACTATTTAGAAATGAAAAGTTATAACCCACCTTTTTTATAAGAAGCTAAAGGATTTTGGTGCAAAACATAATGGTTTTCTTTGTTTGATCAAAGAGATTTCATGGTAAAACAATGTATAAAAATATTATTTTTTGTAAGAAAATTCTTGGATCTAAAGATGCTAGTGGCATGACTAGAACAAAATTCTAGTACTGTGAGGAACTCGTGCATGCTTTGTCGAACAGGCTCTGAGCGCACAGCTCAAAGCATGCACGTTACTAGTGCTCTCTTCGAAGTTAAAATATCTTTATTTTGACTAAGATTCACAATGCCAAATTAATATTGTTAGATTCATTATGAAATGTAGTTTCATAGTACATATATTTAATATTGTAGATGTTAATATTTTTAATATAAATTTGGTTAGTTTGACTTGATACAAATCTAATACCTAAAATAAAAAGACTGAAGGGAGTACGACTATACCTAGCCATCCTCCGGGCCGGGCCAGGCCCGACCAAGCCTGAAATAGCAAACTTAGGCCCGAGCCCAGCCCGGCCCGGCCGTCGGGCCTACTTTTCACGCCCAAGCCCGACCCATCACAACAAAAAAATACCGGGCCTCAAGCCTCTTCAGTAAGTGGCAGAAACAGCAGGCCCAGGCCCGGCCCAACCTAAGTCTCCGGGCATAAAACCTAGACCCAGGCCCAGCCTGGGAGTAGCGTCGGGCCGGCCGACCCATGGCCAGGACTAAGTACGACTGATGAGGAATGAATAAGCCCCCCCCCCCAATGCTCCACCTTGTACAGGTGCTAAGAGGGTGCTTGGATCCAAGGGACTATTTTTAGTCTGACTAAAAATAGTCTCTTTTAGAGGCTAAAGTTCCAAGCACCCTTGACTAAAGAGAGACTAGGACTAGTCTTGAGGCTAAAAATTTTTAGTCATAGGAAACCTACTAAAATGTGTATTAGCCCTCTCTCTCCTTATTTAATTCCTCTACTTTAACACAAGCGAGCTCCGGATTGGATGGTTTGGAGGATAATAAATGCTCAATAACTTGCTTTTAGTCTCTTTAGTATTTGGATCCAAGCATGGGTGAGGCTAGCAAGTTTTAGTCCCACTACTTTTAGTCATGGGACTAAAACGTATCCAAGCACCCTCTAAGCCTTTCACGTAGGTAAAAAATCTATGTGGCAAGTTATTTAAGAGGAGAGAGATGAGTGTGATGACCCCAGAAAGAAACAATGCTAAGCGCGTGAATCTAGGCAAAACATTTAAAGAAAGGAAGCCCACAAATACATGAAGAGCTTTAGTTGCTAAATCATTAAATGAAGCAAGCTTAGCAACCATAAACTAAGCACCTATACATTGGGGAGTATAGTTGCTAAACTATTTAATGTGCTTAGCACCTCATCTAAGCACCCATGCATTGGCAGCAGGCTAAAAATAGTCTGACTAAAAATAGTCTTTTTTAGAGGCTAAAGTCCAAGCACCCCTGACTAAAGAGAGGCTAGGACTAGTCTTGAGGCTAAATTTTTTTAGTCATAGAAAACCTACTAAAATATGTATTAGCCCTCTCTCCCTCATTTAATTCCTCTATTTAAACACATGCGAGTTCTGAATTGGATGGTTTGGAGGATAATAAATGCTTAATAACTTGATTTTAGTCTCTTTAGTATTTGAATCCAAGCATGGATGAGGCTAGCAAGTTTTAGTCCACTACTTTTAGTCATGGGATTAAAACGTATCAAGCACCCTCTAATACTACTGTATCATGTGCGTATGATACGGTCCAACCTGAATTACTGTGGTCAAACGCACAAAAACATGGGTGTACTTCCAGCCTTACATTTTTCCTTTACCTCGAGCGTAGCATGCATGCGTCCAACACAGTCACATCGGCCAACGTATACAGCTCCCATGCATGGAACCACGTGCGCGCCCTGTGAGAGACTGTCCTATTGGAGTTGCCTTTTCGGCATATCACATCGACAAAAGCCAACGGCTGGCTGGTGGAAAAGGGAACCACAGAACTTGCAGACACATATGCATGCCATGCCATGCCATGCTCGAATAATTTGCCTCACCATCAGCATTAGGCATCAGCTACACTGACTACAGTACAATGCTCGAGTTTTGACCTCGCGCTTTGAGGAGCAACAAATTGACTACAATTGGATGGATACCAAATGGCCGTATCAACCTCTAAAAAAGTTGTCAACTACCATTAGCAAGTTCTGGTATTACTACCAATTATTGGCATGTCAAAACATTAGGCTGGCCATAGTGTGGGTAATATAAGTAGTATCATGTATTTGTGACTCGCAAACATGCTTATGTGGCAGGCAATTAAAAAAGAGAAAAATGATTATAGTAAGATAGATAGATACCGTAACATAATAAATATGATGCTACTATATGTCATGCATAGCAATAAATGAGATCATTTATGATACTAATTTATGATATTATGCACTACTCCCTCCTTTCTGGTTTATAGAGTTTGTCTTAAAATTTTAGTTTATTCATTTTTTAAGGCTCAATTTGATTTTTCTCCATCATATGTTCATATTTTAAGGTGCATTAAATCATTGCATGCAAGTATAAACAGAAAATTGATCAATGCATGTACTTTATGCATGCATGCATTAGTAAACATAATTTTTTAAAGAAAATAAGAGCATTAATTGGGTGCCTTTGCAAACTACAAAAAGTATTCTATCACTCACCATCTACCTTGGTTGGTGAAATTTTTAAATTGAGCCATATAAACCGAAAATGAGGAAGTATAGAGGTAGTAATATGGACTAGTAACATATACATGTTACTAATCTAAGTTACTCGCCACTATGACAAGCCTTAGAACAATTTTTGATAGTAGCGACTATTAGTAGATCCCAAGTGGAGAGGAGATACTACTATCGTACCAGTTTTATTGAGGTTGTCAGATAATATATGCTTTGTTGGCGGTTTGTTGGGGATCTCGGTACTCATAGATTCTCTTTGGAGTTCGCTTACTGAGAACAAATATAGTACTCCATTTCTGTGGGTTATATATTCTCTTTGGAGTATGTATTACATTGTTTATTGAGAGAGTTCATGCACTATCTCAACTTTGAGCAAATATACTGTGAAAAAATCGAGGGAATGCAGTACTACTATATTAAATTGGCAGCACCGTTGTAGTGCTGCTTACTTTTTTTATCAACACGTCAATGGTTCCATTTCTGCTGAAAGTTCGAAAGATCAATGGCACGCGTGCAGACTGAAGAGCATGGCGCGAGACCGTTTTTTCTAACGGGAGGCATGATGGAATCACTGCCATGACAATGTACGGTCGAGATTAACTAACAAGACACAGCATAAACATGTTTAACCGAGCGGAGACGCCGCACTTACCTTTAGGTAGGTGTCCACGGCGCGGTACAGTCCGTCGTCGGCGGCGCGGGCATACGCGGGCACGGCGCGCGCGAGCTCCTCGAACTCCGCCGGCCGCAGCCCGGCCTCCAGCGCCGCCTCGGAGAGGTACGCGTCTACCAGCTTCGCCACCCTGGCGGCCGCCGCGCCGCCGCCGCCCGCCTTGGCGCCCTCCCGCAAGAACCCGCGCACCAGACGAAGCACGAGGGGCACGTCCAGCAGCGTCGCGCACGGCGGGCGCGGCGGCGTCGTCGTTGTCGTGGTGTGGTGGCGATCGCGGGCAACCCCCTGCAGGCCGAACGCCGGGATCATGACGGCGCCGAGCGATGCCTGGTCGAGACGCCGCGCCGCGCGGGCCTCGAGGTCTCCCAGCAGCGCCGCGTCGGCGCCCACCATGCTCCCAGCGCGGAGCAGGCGGAGGAGGAAGTCGCACGCAATGCCGTCGTCCCTGTCTTCCCCGGCGGCGTCGTCGGGCGGGAGCGCGGCGACGAGGGACTCGAGCAGGAGCCGCTTCTTGAGCCACGTGGCGGTGGGGCTCTCCGGGGGCAGCTGGAAGCGCCCCGAGGGGGACGAGGCGGCAACATCCGGGAGCCACCTGGCCGCGTAGTGGGATAGCACGGAGGCGAGGTGGTCGGAGGAGGGCGAGGCGGCCGCCGCCGCCTGGGGCTTGGACCGGATGGCGGCGATGGTGCGCGCGAAGGCGTCGACGTCACTGATGGCGACGCACGCGTCGTCGCTGGCGCCACGCGGGGGCGTGCCCGCGGCGGTGGAGGAGCGCCTTGGGTCCGGCGAGGAATAATGGGCGCCCTCGACGGTGGCGCGCGGGGACGGAGAGCTGGGGCATTGGGTTGGCGACGGAGGGTTCATCGTTTTGCGCGGGTGTGCTCAGTCCTAAGCTGAGGCTGAGCCCGAGCTCTTTTGTTGGAACTTGGAACAAGCGGTCTGCTCTGCGCAGCGGTGAGATGTGTGTGCCATAAAACTTCTTGTAGTAGCTGCGCGGTGGTGTTGTAGTACATGGAGCCACGGAGGGGAACTTTTGGTCTATGGGGACATATGCACTCTATATGGATTTTTTTTTAGTAATTCAACAAAAAGTCAAAAATTCCTGAAAGTATTTTTGAAATAAACTTGACCTTCTATTGTACTCGTGAAAAATAAAATTCACAAAAAAATATCCTTTTGACTTCTTTTTAGAAAAGACAAATTTCCGGTCAAAATAGCGTGAATAGTGACCTATAATAGCAAATAAATTTTGTCTTTTTCGCTGTGAAGTCAACATATTTTTCTTTTTTGTAAAAATTGTGTATACTAGTGCATAAGTAAGTCAACTTTATTCTAAAAATAGTCTCTTAACTATTTTGACTTTTTGTTTAACTATTAAAAATAAATCCCCATACAGGGTACATATGTACCCAGGAACCATTGGGTATTTCCCATGGAGCCATAGTATTGTTAATTTTTTGCGGGCAGAGTCTTCTTCTTCTTAACAAACAACTAGTATTCCTTCCTGCGCGTACATGTGAAGAATGAATAGGAGACGCGAGGGGGAAGGTTTTTTCCCCTAGGTCCTGCGACTAGGGTTCTCGAGTCCTCCGGTGGCGCCGCCGTCGTGAGTTCCCATCATCGACGGGTTGATCCCGCAATTCAAAATTTATCCCTCTCTGCCTCCTCCTACTCTCCCTCGCACCTGTTGTTGGGAGTAGGGGGTTCGTGGATTAGGGTTCTGTTCTAAAGCCTCGCCGACAGTTGCTATGGCGGAAACAGGTGATAGTAGTGGGTCAGGAGATCGGGGATCAGAGGAAGCGGCAAAACTCTTGGAGAGGTTGAATCTTCAAGACGGGGAAATAGATGATCTAGTCTGGGAAGATGAGGTTGATGTGGATGAAATCAAACCAACGTGGCTAGCCCTAGGGCGACTGTTGACAACAAAAAGCTTTAGCCAGAGTGCGTTGATTGCGGATATGAAGGCAGCCTGAAACCCGACACAGAAGGTAGTTTGGAGGAGAATCAGTGCTAATTTATTTTCGATCCAATTTAACTGCTTAGCGGATTGGAATAAAGCGATGCATCAGGGTCCCTGGGACTTCAATGGGATGGCATTGGTGCTTGCTGAATATGATGGATTCTCAAACCCGGAGAAGGTGAGGTTGGATAGGTTGGAGACGTGGTGTCAAATCCATAAGTTACCTGATGGAGTGTTAAAGAGTACACATGCCCTAGAGAATCTAGCTAAGAGAATTGGAGAAGTTCAGGAGGTCCATGTAACCTTACCGAACGGCTTCATAGGTGAATTCATCAGAATCAGGGTGAAGCTGGATGTGAATAAGAAACTAACAAGAGCTGTCAGGATAACAAGAGCAAGAGAAACTGAGAAGTACTTGGTCAAATTTGAGAAACTCCCAACTTTTTGTAATGCGTGTGGGTTGATGGGGCACTGGCATGAAGAGTGTGGCTTTGGAGAACATGATGTAACAAAATTTGAATGGGGGAGTTTCATATTAGCACCAAGGAGAGGAAGAGGAGGTGGCCGTGGAGGCCGAGGGATATGAATACTGCTGCTGATGAAGGAGGTAGAGGTTATGGTAGGGGTGTAGGTAGGGGGCGAGGACGCAATATGCAGGCACCCGCAAATGCCATGGATATGGAGAGCTGGCGGTTTAATGCGTTGTATCAGCCAACAGGGAGAAACAACATCAATGGAGATGGGAATGGGGCACCCCCAGCAATACAGTGTCTGGACAGGATGTGAGAATGAGGGGTGCAATCGGGGTCCTAGGTAAAAGGTCTGCCGATGATAGTGTGGCTAACAATACGGAGGATAAGGTTGATACTGACATGATTGTTGCGGGCCATGTTGAATCAAGCAACAAAAGAGAGGATCATGTGGAAGATATGGCAGTTGCTGGGAACTCGGTGGGAAATAGAATAATTATAAACTCACATGCAGCGGGGACAGAGAAGAACTTGGCCATTATCACAACTAGTAAAATAGGAAGATCAGTGGTGGCAAATTTAGTGGCTCACTTTGAGGGAGAGGATGAACTCCTAGGAAGCTCTTCGAACCAAACGAACACTCCGCAAAAGAATGCAAATAGGAAGAAGTTTAGAGGTGAGAATGGTGAAGCCCTCAACAATGTGGATGAAGATGAAGAAGAAACAGAAAATAATAGATCGGCGACCCCTCGTGAAGGGGACCGCCGGGCGCAATGAAACTCTTATGCTGGAACTGCCGGGGACTTGGGAATGCCCCGACAGTTCGTGCTTTGATGGATGTCCAGCGATGCTGCAACCCAGATGTGATGTTTTTATCGGAGACACACTTAGAAAGTTATCCGGCCGAGTGCCTGAGGAGGAGACTGAAGATGGACCAAAAGATGGTCTGTTTTGTAGATAGTATGAAGGGAGGACTACTGCTGTTTTGGAAGAAAGAAATCAAGATTCATCCATTAGAACTTGATCCTATGTTCATCGATGTACGGGTAGAAGATGAAAGGAATAACGTCTGGAGACTAACGGGTATGTATGGGGAGTTTAAATGGGCGAACAAATACAAGACGTGGGATAGGATGCGTCGGTTGCATCATAACAACAATTTACCTTGGCTCCTTATTGGGGACTTAAATGAAATTCAATTTTTGAGCGAGAAAGAAGGAGGCAACCCAAGACCGCCACAGTACATGCACACATTCCAGTCGGCCATTGGCGATTGTGAGCTACGGGATATGAGATATATCGACGATCGTTTTACTTGGCAGAGAGGCCGTATAAGAGAGCGACTGGATAGAGGACTAATAAATGATGGTTGGGCAACTTTGTATCCGGCAGCAGCTTTGCAGAATCTGAATTACGATCACTCTGACCATCACCCAATATGTGTCGATACAGATTACTATACTCAGTTGGGTGAGGGGAACAACCACACCAAACATTTTGAGGCATGATGGCTAAGGGAAAGAGAGTTCCCTGATGTGGTGCAAGAAGCCTGGAATTCTGTAAGTTCTAACCCAAGACTGACAACTATCCAGGACAAGCTGAATATGATGCATGATTCCTTCCATAACTGGGATCAAAGAGTTCTAAAGAAGCCTAAAAAGAGACTTCGTAAAGCCCAAAAAGAACTTGAACAAATTATGGCAGGCCCAATAAATGATGATAGTGAAGAGAAAAGAAAAGAGCTGTCTGAGTTGATTGATTTTCTGTTGGAACTAGAAGAAATACATTATATGCAACGCTCGAGAGTAGGGTGGCTGAAGCATGGGGATCGAAATACAGGTTTCTTCCAAGCTTATTCTAGTGCAAGGCGCAAAAGGAATCTGATTAAAAAACTAAAAGATGCGGATGGTAATACCCTGGAAGGTATGGATGCTCTGAAGCCCCATATTTGGAATTATTTTAATAACTTGTTCACTTTTGAAGTCCATCATGTAGACCCTTCTATTCTAAATAAAGTACAAGCGGAGGTTACAGATCAAATGAATGATATGCTTATGGCACCGTATACATCGGAGGATGTCCGTAAAGCAGTTTTCAGTATTGGTGATCTCAAAGCACCTGGCCCGGATGGTCTACATGCTATATTTTTTAAAAAATATTGGCACATTCTAGGAGAAGATATCTCTCGAGAGGTACTATTTGCTCTTAATAGGAGACAGATGCCTGCGGAATGGAATGTGAAAGTGCGTTATATCGACTAGAGGGGGGGGGGGTGAATAGGCGATTTTTATGAAATTCTTCATTAAGGAATTTGCTCGTGAGGAAATTCCTTAGCGAAGAAATACTAGCAGCGGAATAAGTACTCAGAAGTAAACATAACAGATTACATGCATGGTCATCATGATGAAATGAAGACAAACACAGAGTACAGAAAGCGTAGGCACAGGATATCTCTAGATGAAGACAAACAGACTGAAGAAATTGAACTGGGGAATTTGTGAAAGTCTTCAGTCAAAGTCTTCAAACACAGATATGAACAATCAGACAACACAGTAATGAGGAAATGAAGGTGTTGAGGAAATGGAACCAGTAAGCTTGGTGAAGACAATGATTTGGTAGACCAGTTCCAACTGCTGTCTCAGTTGTACGTCTGGTTGGAGCGGCTGAGTATTTAAACTCGAGGACACACAGTCCCGGACACCCAGTCCTGAGCACGCAGCTCGGGACACCAAGTCATCACCGTATTCTCCTTGAACTAAGGACACACAGTCCTCGTCCAATCACTCGTGGTAAGTCTTCAGGTGACTTCCAAACCTTCACAGACTTGGTCACTCGGCGATCCACAATTCCTCTTGGATGCTCTAGACCTTGACGCCTAACCGTCTGGAAGAAGCACAGTCTTCAAAGGTAACAAGTGTCGGATCCACGCAGGATCAATTTCTTCAGTGATGCTCAATCACTTTGGGTTTGTAGGTGTTTTGGGTTTGGGTTTGGATTTTCCTCACTTGATGATTTTCGCTCAAAGTCCTCGGAGGATGGGTTGCTCTCAAATGACAAGTGTCAAGTTCACGCGGAGCAGCCAACCAGCTAGTGGTTGTAGGGGGCGGCTATTTATAGCCTAGGGAGCAACCCGACATGATAAGACATAAATGCCCTTCAATGATATGACCGTTAGGTGGACAAGATATTTTAGGACAGCTGGCGCGTGGCACAGCAACGGTCGGAAATTTGGAGTACAAATTCTTCAGAGCTATCATGTTCCTCACTGTGTAGGCAATTCGCACTGGCAAATTCCTAACTCCTCAGTCAGAGCAAGGTCCTCAGTGACCAGAAGAACTGCATCTCTGTCACTGAAGAAATTGACTGAACTGTATGAGATTTCCAATGGCTTCACTCGAAGGGATTGGTAGGTGTAGGATTTGAGTTGAGCATCACATGGAAATTTTCTCCTTAGTATTTCCTCGACCCCCTTTAACAGTACGGTGTTTCCTATGACTCAAGAAAGAGAAAAAAGAAACTACGAAAACAAAAGTCTTCACGCTTCATGTTCCTCGAATGAATACCATGTCTTCAAGGTCACACCAATTTCTTCACTTTCAAAGTCTTCAGAAAGTCTTCAGAATATCAAAGTCTTCAGTCGAAGAACTTCATTTTTAGGGGTCGACTTTTACTGTAAATATCAAACTCCTCATAGACTTATAGACCTGTGTACCACTCATAAACACATCAGATGCTTAACCTATAAGTCTTCAATACACCAAAATCACTAAGGGGCACTAGATGCACTTACAATCTCCCCCTTTTTGGTGATTGATGACAACATAGGTTAAGTTTTCAACGGGGATAAATATATGAAGTGTAGAAACTGATATTGAGGAATTTGATTGCAAGATATAGAAGAACTCCCCCTGAAGTTGTGCATAGTGAGGAATTTGCTTTTGAGGCAATGCACACTTGAAGAGTTAAATCATGGAGATCTCCCCCTATATCTTGTAATTCATATACGCATTTGATATATGATTTGAAGAATTTGAAATGCATGATGAAATATGGTGCCTGATGCAATTCAGCATGCGTGCGATAACATTAATGAGGAATAAGCATGCAGAATAGCGCATCAAAAGTATCAGAGCTCAAGTATGTATCGAAGTATCAGAGCACCGAGCACCATAGGGTTTAAGATTACAACTCGATCCAATAAAAGTTTCGGAAGAACGAGAGTTGCAACTTTAAAAAAATATGCCCTTATTATAGACCCGCTTGAAGACTAACTCAGATTTCTCCCCCTTTGTCATCAAATGACCAAAAGGATCGAAACTGAGGACTAACGCCCCTGAAGATATTCAAGTTGATGGAGGAGCGCCAGTGTTGTTGGGGTCGATTGTTGAAGTAGGGCCTGCTGCAGTGTCGTCCAAGTCTTCATTTTCATCAGTGTCGCGCGATGAAGAATATGAACTGGCCATCAGAGAAGGAACCTTGACCTTCTTGAATTTCTTGGGCGGAGGTGCCGACCAGGCAAATTCTTCTTTGAGGCCCATGTTCTCCAAATCTTCAGCACTATATACTTGAGATAGAACAGCCCAGGTGCGGTTGAGGGTTTCATGAAGGTAGTAATGGTTTTTCTTCACTGCATTGTGTGTGGCAGTCATGTTGTGAAGAATTGAACCAAACTGACGCTTGACCCATTTGTGATTGCGATCAACCTTTTGATGAAGACTGAGGAGTAACTCACGATCAGTCATCACTCTGGGTGCTGTGGCTTGAGGATTTGTCTTGGAAGTATTAGCAGCAGAGTCATGTGTGGCAGAGTCATCATTGGTGGAATAAGAAGCAGCCTTGCGAAATTGACCATCCAATGGACGAATGCCTTCATCTATCACAGCAGTGGCCTTGCCCTTTTCATCAGCTGAGGAAAATGTCCTTTTGAGGACTTCAATAGGAGGCAAGTAGCTGCAGTGGTTGAGAGTTTCAGCCTTGTAGTTGAGTGAAGACCTTGTCCTGATGAATCTCATAATCCAAGGTGCATAAGGCTTCAGCTCAAATGGTGACATAGCAATGTTGGCCAGAGTCCTCATGAAGAAATCATGGAAGTTTATGGGAACGCCATGTATGATATTGAAAAGCATATTCTTCATGATGCCAACAATTTCTTCATCGGAAGAATCGTGTCCTTTGATGGGACATTGTCTTCGTCAGAATGCGATAGACAGTCCTAGGCACATACAACAATTCCTTGACGAGGAATTTGGTACGAGGTGATTGCCCTGGCTTTAGGGGCTTCATGAGCACTTGCATATAGTGGTTTGACAGTTCAGGTTCATCATACACGCAACGCGCATCTTCAGTGGGTGGACTAAGAGAAAGGCAGCGAAGCAATTCAGTTGCTGGGGCCTTGTAATGTGTATTTTCAGTCATCCAGTCCAGAACCCATGAATTGACATCTTTAGAGTTGCCAGTGATGTGCAGTGTAGCATAGAACTGAAGAATAAGTTCTTCATTCCAATTGCATATATCTGTGCCGAAGTTGAGTAGCCCAGCGTCGTGAAGAACACTGAGGACTGGCGTAAAGCACGGCATAGATTCCATATCCACGTGAGGAATATGTGCATGGTTGAAGACTTTGTCGTTGTTGTAAAGCACTGAGGAATAGAAATTTGCTTGGCTGGCAGTCCAGAAACGCCTCTTCCTTATGCGAGCAGAATCATAAGGATTGTATTCAGTGAAGAATACGTGCTCGCCATAGAAGTCTTCAGCCTTGAATTTCTGTTTGCGTGAGAATGGATCCTTTGGCCTTGGCAGAGGAGTGTTAGTGAGCTGCATCACGACCTCAGGAATCGCAAGCTCAGGTTCTTCAGGCTGAGGAATTTCAGGATTTTCCTCAGGTGCAATCACCTTGTCTATTTCAGCAGCAGTTTCTTCAGCACTAGTGGCTGGAATTTCTTCATTCACAGAAGCAGTGGGATGAGTTGCATCAGAGCCCAATTTTACGGTTGGTGAAGGAGAGTGAGGAATTTGCTGCAGGGGAGTGCAGAGTGGGGAATGGGGATGCTGACTTTCCCAAAAGTCGTCATTCATTACTGGAGTTGTGCTTCCAATATCCACATCTTCATCATCAATTTCTTCAACACCAGCCTCTTCAGCATGAAACTGAGGCATTGGTGATGAGACTATTGGGGTTGAAGGGATTGTATCCACTTCAATTTCTTCATCAATCTGCTCTGAGGAAGCAGCAGACTGAGTTTCTTCATCTGATCCACTTGGGATCTCATAATCTTCACCAAAAGGAACAAGGTCCTTTGATGGCATGGAGGAGATAGGAACAACATCAATTGGATTGGCAAATGAGCTGGTCATGGGCTTCATCTTCTTTGGGACTGAACATTCTGAAGCACTTGATGCTTTCCTTTTCTTCACTGCAGCTCGCTCTGCAGCCTTGGTTTTCTTCACATCTAAAGCAGAGGGAAGAATTGGAGTTGGAGTTGGTGCAGGTGGAGCTGAGGAATCTGGTTCATTTTCTTCAGGCACAACTGATGCAGTTGCCCTGGTCTCTTCATTTTCTTCAGGCGCACCACTAGTGGATGCCCTGGCAATTTCATCAACGGCTGGAGCAGAGTCATCAGGCTTGGAACTAGCATTTTCTTCAGCAGCCTGAACTTCATCAGCGGTGCTGGCATGTTCTTCAGTGTGCTGAACAGATGCTTCAGCTTGAGGAATTTTTTGCTTTGAGGCAGTACCCTTGGTGATGGTATCAGTCAGCCTCACAAATCTGACCTTGGCTCCTTGCCAATCAGCATAGTACGAGTCAAAGTTGTCGCTGAGGGCTTTGATCTCAGCCTGCATCTTGACAAGTTCCTCAGGCTTCATTTTGAGAACATTTTTCTTCAGCAGCTTCTCTTTGCGGTACTAGGATTTCTTGATCTCTCTGGCCCTATCATATTTCCACTTCTCCTCTTGGATGAAGTGAGTCAGCATGTGACTTTGGCCAGGTGTCAGCTTGAAATCAGGCATAGGAGTGTTGGGATCCTTGTGCCAGAGATCAATATAGTCTAGGATCGCCCTTGGATCCAAAAGCAGGGGCACAGGTGTGCCTTTGGCTTTAGCAGCCCTTTCTTGGCGGTCTCTGATGATTTCAACGAGTTCTTCTTCATCAGCTTCATCATCATCAGATGGCACAGTGAAGACCACTTGCTTCTTTGGACTTGGGCGAGTGCCGCGTCCAGCGGTAGCCTTTTTCTTCAGTAACGAGGGTCTAGCTGAGGATTTTGGTGCAGCTGAGGAACTAGCTGAGACACCAGAGGCAATAGAGATGCCAGTTGTCCTTTGGCATGAGGCCAGATGCACAGGAGCTGAGGACTTTGTGGGAGCAGGAGCAGCATGAGGAATTTGCTTTGAAGATTTTGAAGATTCTGGCCGTGAGGGTGCAGCTGAGGAACTTGACCGTGAGGGCATTGAAGGTGAAGCACTTGGCTTATGAGCAGGCTTCTTCATCATTGATTTCCTCGGCTTGGCAGAAGCCTCAGTGGCAGCAGCAGCAGCAGATTCTTCATTGAATTTCCTCACTGCTTCTTTTGCTTGCTTTTGTAGTTTACGCTAGCGCTTGGCCCATTCTTGAGGAAATTCCTCACCTCTTCTGATACTAGAGGGATCAGCCACTTGGCCAGGTGCCAATGGAGGGCGTTGACATGGAGGGTTTACGGCGAATTTCTTCATGTACTTAGGAGTAACATATCTGTACTCCCTCCATTCTCTTGCCCATCTCCTTTCAATCTTCTGTATGCGCACCTTGCGCTGATTTCTATCTTCTTCAGGAGGTGTGCAGTACCCAGCATAAATGTCCTCAGGGACTTCAAATGCAGTCATGACCTCTGGTCTCTTTCCTCCTTTCTGCGGCCTTTTACCTTCAGCCATTTTCTTCAGATGAGGAATTTGAACAATGGAATTCTCTGAAGAAGTATGCAACTTTTCTTCGAGGAACGCTGCAAATGAGTTAAGTTGATGAGAACCTAAGGATTCAGCAGCGGACATGTGTACCTGTGAACAGAGTATAGTTGCGAGGAATTTGAAGAGGTCATATGCGTTCTCAAAGGGTTTTTCATAAAGAACAAGTTTTGAGGAATTTGACCAGATTCGTCTTGAGGAACTTCACTAAGCTCCATATATATCTTAGGTTCCAGAGTTGTATAGATTGAGAATCCACACAATTGAGGAATCTTGAAGAAATTTAGACTTAGGGAAATGAATCAAGAACAGAGAATAAGTGAGGTGTTTTGTGTGTGAGGATTTGAAGAATAAAAACACCTTTGAAGATTTTGTAGAAAAACTTCGAATCAAAGAGGGCAGTAAAAATAGCTTTTAATTACCCTGAATGAAGAACAAGACGAGCTGTGAGTTGGAACAGTGAAGTTCGTCAATGCAGATCTTCCACGCCCTAACTTGGCGGAGGAAGACGTCTACGGCGGCGGCGGAGGTGAAGATTTCCGCTGTCGGCGCGAGTACGTTGGCGATGAGGTCAAGGCAGTGAAGCTTTTCCTCCCCGGCGACGATGGAGTAGCGACGGCGCTAGGGTTTGGAGAGCTCGAGCGAGGGAGTGAGATCGAGCGGGGTAAAGGAAGTGAGGATGGCAACGGAGGGGTATTTATAGCCGTAGTGAAAAACTGCTCGTCCGAAGATTTAGGACTAACATGCCCCTGGCCGTTCTCCTTCACTTGACATGTGTCACCCACGTACTGTGTAGTGGAGATCGTGTAAGATCGTGGGTGAGTAAAATAATCCATCATGGGAAGTGGAACGGATTGCGCGGCAAAACCGAAGGTTTGGATAAGATTAGTTTTAACGTTCCGTTCGCAATTTCTTCAGCTGACAAGGACACAGTGAAGAATTTGAACGAGTTTCAAATAGAACGCACATGAAGAATTTGTGAATAGACTGGATTCAGTATAGCATAGAAGGGAAGGGTCCGATCACATTCACTTAGCAGAAAAAAATTCCAACTTGAAGAAATAGCCATAAGTGAATGCTGTAGAGGACATAAACTCATATATATATATATATATATATATATATATAGCAAATGAAGAAAAACGACGGCACAAGTGAAGACTTTGTAAAGTTTGAAGAATTTGAAAAACTGAAGAATTTCAAAAGTTGAGGAAAAACTCAAATTGAAGATTTTCAACTTTTGTGGTGGCGTGACCCACCGTGTAAGAATGATGATTTCAGACACCGCGTACAATTGTCGTAGGGTTCTGAGAATCAAATTCTTCATTAATTTCTTCACACTTAGAGTGTTATTCTTCATTGATTGAAGAAAAACTTTTCTTCATGTGTTGCACATCTAAGTCATCAATTATGCATAAGTGTTAGGATGAGTGCATTTTCAAAGTACATTCGAAGATTCTAAGATATTTAGCTCACACCGCAACTTGCTAAATCTCCTCTCATCCAAGGGCTTAGTGAAGATATCGGCTAGCTGTTCTTCAGTCTTCACATGCTCAATAGAAATGTCGCCCTTCAACACATGATCACGAAGAAAATGATGACGAATCTGAATGTGCTTTGTCTTCGAGTGCTGAACTGGGTTGTGAGCAATCTTGATGGCACTCTCATTGTCACAGAGGAGAGGCACATTCTTCACGTTGACTCCATAGTCCTTGAGTGTTTGTTTCATCCATAGTAGTTGAGCACAGCAAGAACCAACAGCAATGTACTCAGCTTCAGCAGTAGACAGTGATACGCAGTTCTGTTTCTTCGAGGACCAACAGACCAAGGATCGTCCGAGATAATGACAAGTACCAGATGTTGACTTGCGATCCACACGGTCACCAGCATAGTCAGAATCAGAATATCCAATGAGGTCAAAGTCTGAGCCCTTGGGGTACCATAATCCTAGTGTTGGTGTGTGAGCTAGATATCGAAGAATATGCTTCACAGCCGTATGGTGTGATTCCTTCGGTGCAGCTTGAAATCGTGCACACATGCAAACACTAAGCATTATATCTGGCCTAGATGCACATAAGTACAATAAAGAGCCAATCATGGAGCGGTATACCTTGTGATCGAAGTCAGTACCATTTTCATCAGTGCATAGATGACCATTTGTGGGCATAGGAATTTTGAGACCTTTGCAATCTTGCATGCCAAATTTCTTCAGGACATCCTTGAGGTATTTCTCCTGAGATATGAATATCCCATTGTGCTGTTGACGAATTTGTAGACCTAAGAAGAATTTCAATTCTCCCATCATAGACATTTGATATTCTTCACTCATCATATAGGCAAATTCATCACTATAACGTTGGTCAGTACAGCCAAAGATGATATCATCAACATATATTTGGCACACAAACAGTTCACCATCATATGATTTAGTAAAAAGAGTGGGATCGAGTGAACCGGGTGTGAAGCCTTTCTTCATGAAGAATTCCTTCAATGTGTCATACCACGCCCGTGGGGCCTGCTTGAGGCCATAGAGGGCCTTGTTAAGTCTGAAGACTTTGTCAGGATGTTTTGGATCTTCAAAACCTGGTGGTTGAGCAACATATACTTCTTCCTCAATCTTACCATTGAGGAATGCACTTTTCACATCCATTTGGTATAAGATGATATCATGATGGTTAGCATAAGCAAGTAATATGCGAATAGCTTCAAGTCTAGCAACAGGTGCAAAAGTTTCATCGAAATCAATTCCTTCAACCTGTGTGTAGCCTTGAGCTACTAGTCGTGCCTTATTCCTCACCACAACACCATTTTCATCTTGCTTGTTGCGGTAGATCCACTTTGTACCAATGATGTTATGCTTGCGAGGATCGGGACGATTGACCAGTTACCATACGTTGTTGAGCTTGAACTGATGTAATTCTTCTTGCATGGCCTGAATCCACTCAGGCTCCAGAAATGCTTCATCTACCTTAGTGGGCTCTGTGATAGAGACAAAAGCAAAGTGCCCACAAAAGTTAGATAGATGTGAACCTTTTGAGCGTGTGAGAGGACCTGGTGCTCTAATGTCATCGATGATCTTCTCCACTTGCACTTCTTTTGCAATGCGAGGGTGAGTTGGTTGCCGTTGAGGAATTTGATCAGCATTTTCTTCAGCATCAATTTCCTCAGCATTTTCTTTAGGTGCATCAGTTCGACGTTCTTCACGTTCTGGAACGAATTCTTCAGCAGATTCTTCAGTAGGAATGATATCTTCAGTAGCCTTGTGCTTGATCGATTCCTCGGGTGCTGGTTCATCTAACACAGAAGGTAGGTGCTCTCTTTGCGCGCCATTAGTTTCATCAAACCGCACATCTACAGTTTCAACAATCTTGTGAAGAACATTGTTGAAGACTCTGTAGGTGTGCGAGTCCTTTCCGTAACCAAGCATGAAACCTTCATGTGCTTTTGGTGCAAATTTAGAGTTGTGATGAGGATCTCTAATCCAGCATTTAGCACCGAAGACTTTGAAATAACTCACATTGGGTTTCTTGTCAGTGAGGAGTTCATAGGCAGTCTTCTTGAAGAATTTGTGAAGATATACTCTATTGATAATATGGCACGCAGTATCAATTGCATCAACCCAGAAACGACGAGGGATTTTGTACTCATCGAGCATAGTGCGAGCCATCTCAGCAAGAGTCCTGTTCTTGCGCTCCACGACGCCATTCTGTTGAGGAGTATAAGGAACAGATAATTCATGAGTAATACCAAGTTCATCAAGATAGTCATTGAGACCCGAATTCTTGAACTCAGTGCCATTGTCACTTCTGATGTGCTTGATCTTCACACCAAAGTTAGTTGAAGCCCTCGAGGAAAATCGTTTGAAGACTTCCTGCACTTCAGTTTTGTAAGAGACAAGGTGCACCCATGTGTAACGAGAGTAATCATCAACAATAACAAAACCATATTGAGATGCTTCATAAGAGACAGAGGAATAATGGTTAGGACCGAAGAGATCCATGTGAAGCAATTCGAATGGACGAGTAGTGGTCATGATAGTCTTCGCTGGATGCTTGGACTTGGTCATCTTTCCAGCTTCACAGGCACCGCATAAATGATCCTTGAGGAATTTGACATTCTCAATGCCAATGACATGCTTCTTCTTCGCAAGCGTGTGCAGATTCCTCATGCCTGCATGACCAAGTCGTCGATGCCATAGCCATCCTTCTGAAGTTTTTGCAAGAAGGCACATGGCAGGTTGTGAATCTGCAGAGAAATCAACAATATACAAGTCTCCTCTCCTAAAGCCTTCGAAGACTTTGGATTTGTCAGATTCCATAATCACAACACAATGATACTTGCCGAAGACAACAACCATATCAAGATCACAAAGCATTGAGACAAACATAAGATTGTATCCTAAGGACTCAACAAGCATGACTTTGTCCATGTGTCGATCCTTTGTGATAGCAACCTTACCTAGACCCAATACCCGACTTTTGCTTTTATCAGCGAAGATGATATGCTTCATGTGTGATGCTGATAAGGGAGCATCCATCAACAGATTCTTGTCACCGGTCATGTGATTTGTACATCCACTATCAAGTACCCATTCAGTGGCTTTGGGTTGATCATCCTGTAGATGAATTAGTGCAACTTACGAACCTCATATACTTCAGTAGTGAAGAATATGATATCACACTTCATCAGATCAATTTCATCAAGCAGTAGAACCGATAAAACAGAGAGAGGACGTGTGAAATGAAAGTTCATTTCATCATGGTTAGCCTGCGTCCTTTCAGGCATTTTTGTCAGGTCCCCAGCAAATTCTTCAGACGTTACAGCACGTCTGGAGACCTGACCCTGCAGAAGAGATTAGTTCTTTTTATTCACCACCCACATCTGAAGGGGTGGCAAAGAGTTCATTACTCTGCGAGCTCCATATGAGAATGGTGGCAAAGCAGCCAAACCATTTCGTTTCACATAAGAGGGGTTAGGGTAAGCATATGAATAAGCAGAGAAATTCTTCGAGGACTTATGAACATAATAATTTGAAGAATAATGCTCATATTCATAGCCCTTGGCTCTTCCCTGCGAAACAGAGTTGTTAGCACGATGATGTTCATACGAGGACTTTGATCCATGTGAGGAATTTGATCCTCTTGAGGAATTTGGTCTGGATGAGGACTTGGATCCATATGAAGAATTTGGTCCATATGAAGAATTGGATCTGGGGTTCCTTTTCTTCACAGGTGGTGTCATGAGGACATTCACCTGAAGACTTTCAAGGCAGCTTTTGGGAACCCAGATTTTCTTCATAGGGGAACCGTTCCTGCAGTTAGTGCCAACATATCTAGCAAATACTTCACCATTCTGATTTTTGAATAGTTTATAGTTGGAGTCAAATGACTCATCAGAAGAATGAGAAGATTCACATGTATAACCAGATAAATCTGATGGATCAACTGGAGGTCCCTTTGCAGCAACCCATGAGGTTTTGGGGTACTGCTCAGGCTTCCAATAAGTACCATCCGCATTGAGTTTCCTCTCAAAGGCAATACCCTCTTTCCTAGGGTTCCTGTTGAGGATCTGCTTTTTAAGCACATCACAAAGAGCCTGATGCCCTTTGAGGCTTTTGTACATGCCTGTCATGTACAATTCCTTCAGCCCTGCATCGTCAGTGATACTAGCAATGTCCTGAGATGAGGAATTAGTGATAGCAGAGACAGGTGGATAATTTGTAACATTTGAAGCATTTGAACATTCAGGTGAAGAATTAGCAGATTCTCGTTCAATGCATTTTAAACATGGAGGAATAAATTCTTCCTGAGCAGCGCTGATTTGTTGAGCAAGTAATGAATCACGCTCCTTGTGAAGATCTTCATAACTCACTCTTAGCTTCTCAAGATCTAGCTTCTTTTGAAGATATTCATAAGAAAGCTTCTCATGATCAGATAAGAGAGTGTTATGATGATTTTGAAGGTTGTCAAGCTTAGTCTGAAGTCTCTGAAGATTTTCAGTCAAGGCCTTAGTGCGATCCATTTCTTCACCCAACATATCATCACTTTTGTCTAGCATGTTTTGAACCTTTTCAAAAGCCTTTTGTTGTTGCACAGCAATCTTAGCAAGTTTAGAGTAGCTAGGCTTAAGATTTTCATAAGATTCATCATCACTAGATTCAGAGGAGGCATATTTGAGTACCTTGGCACCCTTTGCCATGAAGCAATAGGTGGGAGCGTAGTCATCACTGCCTTCATCAGCCTTGTTGGTGAGATCACTTTCTTCAGCGTTGAAGATGGATTTGCTGACGAATGCAGTAGCGAGGGCTAGGCTCGCCACACCAGACTCAGAGTCTTCAGATTGTTCCTCTTCCTCATTTTCTTCAGATTCAGCCTCAGAGTCCATTTCCTTGCCAATGAATGCCCGAGCCTTCTTGGAGCTGCTCTTCTTGTGAGACGAAGACTTCGAGGATTTTGATGATGAAGACTTTGAGGATTTCTTCTTTTTCTTCGCATCATCAGAACTGTAATCCTTGTATTTCTTCTTCTTTGATTCCTTTTCCCACTGAGGACAATCTTGAATGTAATGTCCTGGTTTCTTGCACTTGTGACAAAGCCTCTTCTTATAGTCACTGGTTGAGGAATCGTTGCTCCTTGAGGATTTTCCAAAACGACCACGTCTTGAGAACTTCTGGAATTTCTTCACAAGCAGCGCCAGATCATGACTTAGTTCTTCAGGATCACCAAGGCTGCTATCAGAGTCTTCATCTTCGGACTCAGATACTACCTTGGCCTTCAGTGCACGTGATCTGCCATAGCTCGAACCGTAGAGATCTCTCTTCTCAGCAAGCTGGAACTCATGAGTGTTTAGCCTCTCGAGGATATCAGCGGGGTCAAGTGACTTGTAATCAGCACGCTCTTGAATCATCAGTGCCAGAGTGTCAAATGAGGAATCAAGCGATCTCAGCAATTTCTTCACCACCTCATGGTCGGTGATGTCAGTGGCACCAAGTGCTTGAAGCTCATTTGAGATGTCAGTGAGGCGATCGAAGGTTTGCTGAACATTTTCATTGTCGAGTCTTTTGAAGCGGTTGAAGAGATTGTGAAGAACATCAACTCGAGAATCACGCTGAGTTGAAACTCCTTCATTGACTTTGGACAGCCTATCCCAGATAAGCTTAGCAGTTTCCAAAGCACTCACTCTACCATACTGTCCTTTGCTCAGATGGCCACATATGATATTCCTCGCTTGGGAATCAAGTTGCTTGAATCTCTTCACATCGGTAGCGTTCAGTGAGGGTGAGACGGAGGGAACACCATTTTCCACAACATACCAGAGATCGTTATCGATTGCCTCAAGATGCATGCGCATCTTGTTCTTCCAGTAGGGGTAGTCTGTCCCATCAAAGGTAGGACACCCAGCAGAGACCTTGATCATACCTGCGGTCAACATAACTAAAACTCCAGGCGGTTAAACCAAAATCACACAGAACAAGGGAGTACGAGGCTCTGATACCAATTGAAAGTGCGTTATATCGACTAGAGGGGGGGTGAATAGGCGATTTTTATGAAATTCTTCACTGAGGAATTTGCTCGTGAGGAAATTCCTTAGCGAAGAAATACTAGCAGCGGAATAAGTACTCAGAAGTAAACATAACAGATTACATGCATGGTCATCATGAAGAAATGAAGACAAACACAGAGTACAGAAAGCGTAGGCATAGGATAACTCTAGATGAAGACAAACAGACTGAAGAAATTGAACCGAGGAATTTGTGAAAGTCTTCAGTCAAAGTCTTCAAACACAGATATGAACAATCAGACAACACAGTAATGAGGAAATGAAGGTGTTGAGGAAATGGAACCAGTAAGCTTGGTGAAGACAATGATTTGGTAGACCAGTTCCAACTGCTGTCTCAGTTGTACGTCTGGTTGGAGCGGCTGAGTATTTAAACTCAAGGACACACAGTCCCGGACACCCAGTCCCGGACACCCAGTCCTGAGCACGCAGCTCGGGACACCAAGTCCTCACCGTATTCTCCTTGAACTAAGGACACACAATCCTCGTCCAATCACTCGTGGTAAGTCTTCAGGTGACTTCCAAACCTTCACAGACTTGGTCACTCGGCGATCGACAATTCCTCTTGGATGCTCTAGACCTTGACGCCTAACCGTCTGGAAGAAGCACAGTCTTCAAAGGTAACAAGCATCGGATCCACGCAGGATCAATTTCTTCAGTGATGCTCAATCACTTTGGGTTTGTAGGTGTTTTGGGTTTGGGTTTGGATTTTCCTCACTTGATGATTTTCGCTCAAAGTCCTCGGAGGATGGGTTGCTCTCAAATGACAAGTGTCAAGTTCACGCGGAGCAGCCAACCAGCTAGTGTTTGTAGGGGGCGGCTATTTATAGCCTAGGGAGCAGCCCGACATGATAAGACATAAATGCCCTTCAATGATATGACCGTTAGGTGGACAAGATATGTTAGGACAGCTGGCGCGTGGCACAACAACGGTCGGAAATTTGGAGTACAAATTCCTCAGGGCTATCATGTTCCTCACTGTGTAGGCAATTCACACTGGCGAATTCCTAAATCCTTAGTCAGAGCAAAGTCCTCAGTGACCAGAAGAACTGCGTCTCTGTCACTGAAGAAATTGACTGAACTGTATGAGATTTCCAATGGCTTCACTCGAAGGGATTGGTAGGTGTAGGATTTGAGTTGAGCATCACATGGGAATTTTCTCCTTAGTATTTCCTCGACCCCCTTTAACAGTACGGTGTTTCCTATGACTCAAGAAAGAGAAAAAAGAAACTACGAAAACAAAAGTCTTCACGCTTCATGTTCCTCGAATGAATACCATGTCTTCAAGGTCACACCAATTTCTTCACTTTCAAAGTCTTCAGAAAGTCTTCAGAATATCAAAGTCTTCAGTCGAAGAACTTCATTTTTAGGGGTCGACTTTTACTGTAAATATCAAACTCCTGATAGACTTATAGACCTGTGTACCACTCATAAACACATCAGATGCTTAACCTATAAGTCTTCAATACACCAAAATCACTAAGGGGCACTAGATGCACTTACAGAATGACACCTCCATAGTTCTGATTCCTAAAGTTGACTCACCTTAGTTAATCACACAATATAGACCTATCAATTTGTGTAATGTGCTCTATAAAATAATCTCAAAGATGCTTGCTGCTAGAATGGAGGTAATTTTACCCGCTATCATTTCTCCAACTCAGAGTGCTTTTGTCACTGGGAGACTCATCACAGATAACGTTCTTATTGCTTATGAGTGTGTTCATAAAATTAAAAACAAAAGGGCAGGGCAGGCAGGTCCGTGTGCAGTTAAATTGGACATGCGCAAGGCTTATGACCGTGTGGAGTGGACTTTCCTGAGAAGCATGATGGAGAAATGGGGACTCCATAGGCTATGGATAGATATGGTCATGGCATGTGTTTCTTCTGTAAACTACAAGGTACGGTTGAATTCTCAGGAAACTGGCATGTTTACCCCTTCTAGGGGGATTCGGCAAGGGGACCCCCTCACCCCGTATTTGTTCCTTCTGTGTGCAGAAGGCTTGTCTAGTATGTTGCAGTACAAAGAAGAAGTTGGTGGCATAGATGGGATTAGTGTGTGCAGAAATGCACCATCGGTATAACACCTTTTATTTGCTGATGACTCACTAATTCTCATGAGAGCAGATGTGTTAAATGCAACTTCCTTACAACAAGTGCTAGACACCTATTGTGCAAGTTCAGGACAATTGGTGAGCCTGGCAAAATCAAGTATATATTTCAGCCCCAATACCAATGTCGTAACAAAAGCAGAAATTAGCCAGATACTTCACATAGACACAAAAGCTTTATCAGATAAGTATCTTGGGCTCCCGACCATTGTTGGGGCAGACAAAAGCGATTGTTTCAGACATTTTGTTGAAAGAATTAAAACGAGAATTCTTGGATGGATGGAGAAACAATTCTCTACTGGTGGCAAAGAAATATTATTGAAAGCGGTGGCACAAGCCATACCCGTCTTTGCAATATCAGTTTTTTGTATCCCAAAGGGAATTTGCAAGGAAATCACAAATATCATAGCCCAATTTTGGTGGGGGGATGATGAAGAACATAGAAGAATGCACTTGAAAGTGCATTATATCGACTAGAGGGGGGGGTGAATAGGCGATTTTTATGAAATTCTTCATTGAGGAATTTGCCAGTGAGGAAATTCCTTTGCGAAGAACTACTAGCACCGGAATAAGTACTCAGAAGTAAACATAGCAGAATACATGCATGGTCATCATGATGAAATAAAGACAAACACAGAGTACAAAAAGTGTAAACACAGGATAGCACAAGATGAAGACAAACAGACTGAAGAAATTGAACTGAGGAAATGAAAGAGTTGGGGAAATGGAACCAGTAAGCTTGGTGAAGACAATGATTTGGTAGACCAGTTCCAACTGCTGTCTCAGTTGTACATCTGGTTGGAGCGACTGAGTATTTAAACTCGAGGACACACAGTCCCGGACACCCAGTCCTGAGCATCCAGCTCGGGACACCAAGTCCTCACCGTATTCTCCTTGAGCTAAGGACACACAGTCCTCGTCCAATCACTCGTGGTAAGTCTTCAGGTGACTTCCAAACCTTCACAAACTTGGTCACTCGGCGATCCACAATTCCTCTTGGATGCTCTAGACCTTGACGCCTAACCGTCTGGAAGAAGCACAGTCTTCAAAGGTAACAAGCGTCGGATCCACGCAGGATCAATCTCTTCAGTGATGCTCAATCACTTTGGGTTTGTAGGTGTTTGGGTTTGGGTTCGGATTTTCCTCACTTGATGATTTTTGCTCAAAGTCCTCGGAGGATGGGTTGCTCTCAAATGACAAGTGTCAAGTTCTTGCGGAGTAGCCAACCAGCTAGTGGTTGTAGGGGGCGGCTATTTATAGCCTAGGGAGCAGCTCGACATGATAAGACATAAATGCCCTTCAATGATATGACCGTTGGATGGATAAGATATTTTGGGACAGCTGGCGCGTAGCACAGCAACGGTCGGAAATTTGAGGTTCAAATACTTCAGGGCTATCATGTTCCTCACTCTGTAGGCAATTCGCACTGGCGAATTCCTAACTCCTCAGTCAGAACAAAGTCCTCAGTGACCAGAAGAACTGCGTCTCTGTCACTGAAGAAATTGACTGAACTGTATGAGATTTCCAATGGCTTCACTCGAAGGGATTGGTAGGTGTAGGATTTGAGTTGAGCATCACATGGGAATTTTCTCCTTAGTATTTCCTAGACCCCCTTTAACAGTACGGTGTTTCCTATGACTCAAGAAAGAGAAAATGAAACTACAAAAACAAAAGTCTTCACGCTTCATGTTCCTCGAATGAATACCATGTCTTCAGGGTCACACCAATTTCTTCACTTTCAAAGTCTTCAGAAAGTCTTCAGTATATCAAAGTCTTCAGTCGAAGAACTTCATTTTTAGGGGTAGACTTTCTCTGTAAATACCAAACTCCTCATAGACTTATAGACCTGTGTACACTCATAAACACATTAGATACTTAACCTATAAGTCTTCAATACACCAAAATCACTAAGGGGCACCAGATGCACTTACAATCTCCCCCTTTTTGGTGATTGATGACAACATAGGTTAAGTTTTCAACGGGGATAAATATATGAAGTGTAAATACTGATATTGAGGAATTTGATTGCAAGATATAGAAGAACTCCCCCTGAAGTTGTGCATAGTGAGGAATTTGCTTTTGAAGCAATGCACACTTGAAGAGATGAATCATGGAGATCTCCCCCTATATCTTGTAATTCATACACGCATTTGATATATAATATGAAGAATTTGAAATGCATGATGAAATATGGTGCCTGATGTAATTCAGCATGAGTACAATAATATTAGTGAGGAATAAGCATGCTGAATAGTGTATCAAATCAGAGCATAGTGCATCAAAAGTATCAGAGCACCATCGGGTTTAAGATTACAACTCGATCCAATAAAAGTTTCGGAAGAACGAGAGTTGTAATTTAGCAGAAAAAATTCCCTTTATTATAGACCCGCTTGAAGACTAACTCAGATTCCCCCCCCCTTTGTCATCGAATGACCAAAAGGATTGAAACTGAGGACTAACGCCCCTGAAGATAATCAAGTTGATGAAGGAGCGCCAGCGTTGTTGGGGTCGGTCGTTGAAGTAGGGCCTGCAGCAGTGTCGTCCAAGTCGTCATGTTTATCAGTGTCGCACAATGAAGAATAGGAGCTGGCCACCAAAGAAGGAACTGGGACCTTCTTGTATTTCTTCGGATGAGGTGCAGACCAGGCAAACTCTTCTTTGAGACCCATTTTCTTCAGATCATCAGCGTTGTTGACTTGAGATAGAACAGCCCAGGTGCGGTTGAGGGTTTCATGAAGGTAGTAGTGGTTTTTTTTCACTGCATTGTGTGTGGAAGTCATGTTGTGAAGAATTGAACCAAACTGACGCTTGACCCATTTGTGATTGCGATCAACCTTCTGATGAAGACTGAGGAGTAACTCACGATCAGTCATCACCCTGGGTGCTGTGGCTTGAGGATTTGGCTTGGCATTGTTGGCGGCAGAGTCATGTGAGGCAGAGTCATCATTGGTGGAATAAGATGCAGCCTTGCGAAATTGACCATCCAATGGACGAATGCCTTCATCTATCACAGCAGTAGCCTTGCCCTTTTCTTCAGCTGAGGAAAATGTCCTTTTGAGGACTTTAATAGGGGGCAAGTAGCTGCAGTGGTTCAGAGTATCAGCTTTGTAATTGAGTGAAGACCTTGCCCTGATGAATCTCATAGTCCATGGCGCGTAAGGCTTCAGCTCAAATGGCGACATAGCAATGTTTGCCAGAGTCCTCATGAAGAAATCATGGAAGTTGACGGGAACGCCATGAATGATGTTGAAAAGCATGTTCTTCATGATGCCAACGACTTCTTCATCATTCGAGTCGTGGCCTTTGATAGGACTCATAGTCTTCGTCAAAATGCGATAGACAGTCCGAGGCACATACAACAATTCCTTGACGAGGAATTTGGTTCGAGGAGCCTGTCCTGGCTTCAAAGGCTTCATCAGCACTTGCATATAGTGATTTGAAAGCTCAGGTTCGTTGTAAACACAACGTGCATCTTCAAGGGGAGGACTTAGAGGAAGGGCATGAAGCAATTTAGATGTTGGGGCCTTATAATGTGTGTTCTCAGTCATCCAGTCCAGAACCCATGAATTCACATTTTCAGAGTTGCCGGTGATGTGCAGCGTTGCGTAGAACTGAAGAATGAGTTCTTCATTCCAATCGCATATGTCAGTGCAGAAATTGAGCAGTCCAGCATCATAAAGAACACTGAGGACTGGCGTGAAGCACGACATGGACTCCATATCCACGTGAGGAATATGAGTATGGCCGAAGACTTTGTCTTTGTTGAAAAGCACTAAGGAATAGAAGTTGGCTTGACTTGCAGTCCAGAAATGCCTCTTCCTTATGAGAGCAGAGTCATATGGATTATACTCGGTGAAGAACACGTGCTCGCTAAAGAAGCCTTCAGCCTTGAACTTTTGCTTCTGTGAGAACGGATCCTTTGGCTTGGGCAGAGGAGTGTCAGTGAGTTGCATCACTACCTCAGGAATCGCGATCTCTGGTTCTTCAGGCTGAGGAATTTCAGGTTCTTCCTCAGGTGCAGTCACCTTTTCAGCAGTAGTAGCAGTTTCTTCAGCACTAGTGGCTGGAATTTCTTCATGCACAGATGCAGTGGGATGAGTTTCTTCAGAGCCCATCGGAACAGTTGATGCAGGGGAGTGAGGAATTTGCTGCAGTGGAGTGAAGAGTGGAGAATTGGGATGCTGACTTTCCCAAAAGTCGTCATTCATCACTGGAGTTGTGCTTCCAATGTCCACATCTTCATCGTCTAATTCTTAAACACCAGCCTCTTCAGCAGTAAACTGAGGCATTGGTGATGAGACAACTGGAGTTGAAGGGATTCCATCCACTTCAATTTCTTCATCAATCTGCTCTGAGGAAGCAGCAGATTGAGTTTCTTCATCTGATCCACTTGGGATCTCATAGTATTCACCAAAAGGAACAAGGTCCTTTGATGGCATAGATGAGATTGGAACAACATCAATGAGATTTGCAAACGAGCTGGTCATGGGCTTCATCTTCTTTGGAACTGAAGACTCTGAAGCACTTGATGCTTTCCTCTTCTTCACTGCAGCTCGCTCTGCAGCCTTGGTCTTCTTCACGTCTGATGCAGATGGAAGGATAGGAGTTGGTGTAGGCGCAGGTGGAGCTGAGGAATCTGGTTGAATTTCTTCAGGCGCAACTGATGCAGTTGCCCTGACTTGTTCAGTTTCTTCAGGCGCACCACTAGTGGATGCCCTGGCAATTTCTTCAGAGGCTGGAATGGAGTCATCAACCCTGGAACTAGCATTTTCTTCAGCAGCTGGAAAGTCATCAGCGGTGCTGGCATGTTCTTCAGTGGGCTGTGCTGAAGGTTCAGCTTGAGGAATTTCTTGTTGCGATGGGGCTGCAACATTTGTGAATTTCTCAGTCAGTTTCACGAACCCGACTTTTACTCCTTTCCAGTCAGCATAGTACGCATCAAATTCATCGCTGAGGGTTTTGATGTCAGCCTGCATCTTGATGAGTTCTTCAGGTTTCATCGTGAGAACATTTTTCCTCAGCAGTTTCTCTTTCCTGTACTGCGATTTCTTGATCTCCCTGGCCCTATCATACTTCCATTTTTCTTCTTGAATGAAAGCAGTCAGCATGTGACTTTGGCCAGGTGTCAGCTTGAAATCAGGCATAGGTGTGTTGGGATCCTTATGCCAGAGATTGATGTAATCGAGGATCACCCTTGGATCCAACAGCAGCGGCACAGGTGTGCCTTTGGCTCTAGCGGCCCTTTCTTGTCGGTCCCTCATGATTTCTGCAAGTTCTTCTTCATCAGCTTCATCTTCGTCAGATGGTACATTGAAGATTACCTGCTTCTTCTTAGGACTTGGGCGAGTACCGCATCCAGAAGTAGCCTTTTTCTTCAGCAGAGAGGGTCCAGCTGAGGAACTTGGTGCAGCTGAGGAACTAGTGTTGGGGAACGTAGTAATTTCAAAAAATTTCCTACGCACACGCAAGATCATGGTGATGCATAGCAACGAGAGGGGAGAGTGTTGTCTACGTACCCTCGTAGACCGAAAGCAGAAGCGTTATATCAACGCGGTTGATGTAGTCGTACGTCTTCACGATCCGACCGATCCAAGCACCGTTACTCCGGCACCTCCGAGTTCTTGGCACACGTTCAGCTCGATGACGATCCTCGGGCTCCGATCCAGCAAAGTGTCGAGGAAGAGTTCCGTCAGCACGACGGCGTGGTGACGATCTTGATGTACTACTGACGCAGGGCTTCGCCTAAGCACTGCGACAATATGACCGAGGTGGAATTTGGTGGCATGGGGCACCGCACACGGCTAAGGAAAGATCTCAATGATCAATTGTGTGTCCTAGGGGGCTCCCCTGCCCCCGTATATAAAGGAGCCAAGGGGGAGGGGCTGGCCGGCCAAGGGGTGGCGTGCCAGGGAGTCCTACTCCCTCCGGGAGTAGGATCCCCCCCCCCAATCCTAGTTAGAATAGGATTCCTCAAGGGGGGGAAAGAGAGAGAGGGGGGCCGGCCACCTTCTCCTAGTCCTAATAGGACTAGGGAAGGGGGAGGCGCGCGGCCACTAGGGCTGCCCCTTTCTCCTTTCTACTAAGGCCCATTAAGGCCCATATGGCTCCCGGGGGTTCCGGTAACTCACCCGGTATTTCGGTAAAATCCTGATTTCACCTGGAACACTTCCGATGTCCAAACATAGGCTTCCAATATATCAATCTTTATGTCTCGACCATTTTGAGACTCCTCGTCATGTCCGTGATCACATCCGGGACTCCGAACAACCTTCGGTACATCAAAATGCATAAACTCATAATAACTGTCATCGTAACGTTAAGCGTGCGGACCCTACGGTTCGAGAACAATGTAGACATGACCGAGACACGTCTCCGGTCAATAACCAATAGCGGGACCTGGATGCCCATATTGGCTCCTACATATTCTACGAAGATCTTTATCGGTCAGACCGCATAACAACATACGTTGTTCCCTTTGTCATCGGTATGTTACTTGTCCGAGATTCGATCGTCAGTATCCAATACTTAGTTCAATCTCGTTACCGGCAAGTCTCTTTACTCGTTCCGTAATACATCATCCCGCAACTAACTCATTAGTTGCAATGCTTGCAAGGCTTAAGTGATGTGCATTACCGAGAGGGCCCAGAGATACCTCTCCGACAATCGGAGTGACAAATCCTAATCTCGAAATACGCCAACCCAACATCTACCATTGGAGACACCTGTAATACTCCTTTATAATCACCCAGTTACGTTGTGACGTTTGGTAGTACCCAAAGTGTTCCTCTGGCAAACGGGAGTTGCATAATCTCATAGTCAAAGGAACATGTATAAGTCATGAAGAAAGCAATAGCAACATACTAAACGATCGGGTGCTAAGCTAATGGAATGGGTCATGTCAATCAGATCATTCAACTAATGATGTGACCCCGTTAATCAAATAACAACTCTTTGTTCATGGTTAGGAAATATAACCCTCTTTGATTAACGAGCTAGTCAAGTAGAGGCATACTAGTGACACTCTGTTTGTCTATGTATTCACACATGTATTATGTTTCCGGTTAATACAATTCTAGCATGAATAATAAACATTTATCATGATATAAGGAAATAAATAATAACTTTATTATTGCCTCTAGGGCATATTTCCTTCAGTCTCCCACTTGCACTAGAGTCAATAATCTAGTTCACATCGCCATGTGATTTAATAGCAATAGTTCACATCACCATGTGATTAACACCCATAGTTCACATCGATATGTGACCAACACCCAAAGGGTTTACTAGAGTCAGTAATCTAGTTCACATCGCTATGTGATTAACACCCAAAGAGTACTAAGGTGTGATCATGTTTTGCTTGTGAGATAATTTTAGTCAACGGGTCTGTCACATACAGATCCGTAAGTATTTTGCGAATTCTATGTCTACAATACTCCGCATAGAGCTACTCTAGCTAATTGCTCCCACTTTCAATATGTATCTAGATCGAGACTTAGAGTCATCTAGATCAGTGTCAAAACTTGCATCGACGTAACCCTTTACGACGAACCTTTTGTCACTTCCATAATCGAGAAACATATCCTTATTCCACTAAGGATAATTTTGACCGCTGTCCAGTGATCTACTCCTAGATCACCATTGTTCTTCCTTGCTTAACTCAGTGTAGGGTATACAATAGATCTGGTAAACAGCATGGCATACTTTATAGAACCTATGGCCGAGGCATAGGGAATGACTTTCATTCTCTTTCTATCTTCTGTCGTGGTCGGGCTTTGAGTCTTACTCAATTTCACACCTTGTAACACAGGAAAGAACTCTTTCTTTGACTGTTCCATTTTGAACTACTTCAAAATCTTGTCAAGGTATGTACTCATTGAAAAAAACTTATCAAGCGTCTTGATCTATCTCTATAGATCTTGATACTCAATATGTAAGCAGCTTCACCGAGGTCTTTCTTTGAAAAACTCCTTTCAAACACTCCTTTATGCTTTGCAGAATAATTCTACATTATTTCTGATCAACAATATGTCATTCACATATACTTATCAGAAATGCTGTAGTGCTCCCACTCACTTTCTTGTAAATACAGGCTTCACAGCAAGTCTGTATAAAACTATATGTTTTGATCAACTTATCAAAGCGTGTATTCCAACTCTGAGATGCTTGCACCAGTCCATAGATGGATCGCTGGAGCTTGCATATTTTGTTAACACCTTCAGGATCGACAAAACCTTCTAGTTGCATCGTATACAACTCTTCTTTAATAAATCCATTAAGGAATGTAGTTTTGTTTATCCATTTGCCGGATTTCATAAAATGCGGCAATTGCTAACATGATTCGGACAGACTTAAGCATAGATACGAGTGAGAAACTCTCATCGTAGTCAACACCTTGAACTTGTCGAAAACCTTTTGCGACAATTCTAGTTTTGTAGATAGTAACACTACTATCAGTGTCCGTCTTCCTCTTCAAGATCCATTTATTTTCTTTGGCTTGCTGATCATTGGGCAAATCCATCAAAGTCCATACTTTGTTCTCATACATGGATCATATCTCAGATTTCATGGCCTCTAACCATTTCGCGGAATCTAGGCTCATCATCGCTTCCTCATAGTTCGCAAGTTCGTCATGGTCTATTAACATGACTTCCAGAATAGGATTACCGTACCACTCTGGTGCGGATCTCACTCTGGTTTACTTACGAGATTCGGTAGTAACTTGATCTTGAAGTTACATGATCATCATCATTAGCTTCCTTACTAATTGGTGTAGTAGTCACAAGAACAGATTTCTGTGATGAACTACTTTCCAATAAGGGAGAAGGTACAATTACCTTATCAAGTTTTCTACTTTCCTCCCACTCACTTCTTTCGAGAGAAACTCCTTCTCTGGAAAGGATCCATTCTCAGCAACGAATATCTTGCCTTCGGATCTGTGATAGAAGGTGTACCCAACAGTCTCCTTTGGGTACCTATGAAGACACATTTCTCCGATTTGGGTTTGAGCTTATCAGGATGAAACTTTTTCACATAAGCATCGTAACCCCAAACTTTAAGAAACGACAACTTTGGTTTCTTGCCAAACCACAGTTCATATTGTGTCGTCTCAACGGACTTTAGATGGTGCCCCTTTTAACGTGAATGCAGCTGTCTCTAATGCATGATCCCAAAATGATATTGGTAAATCGGTAAGAAACATCATAGATTGTACTATATCCAATAAAGTACGGTTATGACGTTCGGACACACCATTATGCTGTGGTGTTCCAGGTGGCATGAATTTGTGAAACTATTCCACATTGTTTTGATTGAAGACCAAACTCAAATATTTGTCTCCGCGATCAGATCGTAGAAACCTTATTTTCTTGTCACGATGATTTTCCACTTCACTCTAAAATTCTTTGAACTTTTCAAATGTTTTAGACTTATGTTTCATCAAGTAGATATACCCATATCTGCTCAAATCATCTGTGAAGGTCAGAAAATAATGATATTTGTCGCGAGCCTTATTATTCATCGGACCACATACATCAGTATGTATGATTTCCAACAAATCTGTTGCTTGCTTCATTGTTTCGGAGAACGGCGTTTTAGTCATCTTGCCCAAGAGGCATGGTTCGCAAGCATCAAGTGATTCATAATCAAGTGATTCCAAAAGTCCATCAGCATGGAGTTTCTTCATGTGCTTTACACCAATATGATCTAAACGGCAGTGCCACAAATAAGTTGCACTATTATTATTAACTTTGCATCTTTTTGGCTTCAATATTATGAATATGTGTATCACTACGATCGAGATCCAACAAACCAATTTCGTTGGTGTGTATGACCATAGAAGGTTTTATTCATGTAAACAGAACAACAATTGTTCTCTAACTTAAATGAATAACTGTACTGCAATTAACATGATCAAATCATATTCATGCTCAACGCAAACACCAAATAACACTTATTTAGTTTCAACACTAATCCCGAAAGTATAGGGAGTGTGTGATGATGATCATATCAATCTTGGAACCACTTCCAACACACATCGTCACCTTGCCCTTTAACTAGTCTTTGTTCATTCTGCAACTCCCGTTTCAAGTTACTAATTTTAGCAACTGAACTAGTACCAAATACTGAGGGGTTACTATGAACACTAGTAAAGTACACATCAATAACATGTATATCAAATATACTTATGTTCACTTTGCCATCCTTCTTATCTGCCAATCACTTGGGGGTAGTTCCGCTTCCAGTGACCAGTCCCTTTGCAGTAGAAGCACTTAGTCTCAGGCTTAGGACCAGACTTGGGCTTTTTCACTTGAGCAGCAACTTGCTTGCCGTTCTTCTTGAATTTGCCCTTTTCTTGAAACTAGTGATCTTGTCAACCATCAACACTTGATGTTTTTCTTTGATTTCTACCTTCGCCGATTTTAGCATCGCGAAGAGCTTGGGAATATTTTCTGTTATCCCTTGCATATTATAGTTCATCACGAAGTTCTACTAACTTGGTTATGGTGACTAGAGAATTCTGTCAATCACTATTTTATCTGGAAGATTAACTCCCACTTGATTCAAGCGATTGTAGTACTCAGACTATCTGAGCACATGCTCACTAGTTGAGCGATTCTCCTCCATCTTTTAGCTATAGAACTTGTTGGAGACTTCATATCTCTCAACTCGGGTATTTGCTTGAAATATTAACTTCAACTCCTGGAACAGCTCGTATGGTCCATGACGTTCAAAATGTCTTTGAAGTCCCGATTCTAAGCCGTTAAGCATGGTGCACTAAACTATTAAGTAGTCATCATATTGAGCTAGCAAAACGTTCATAATGTCTGCATCTGCTCCTGCAGAAGGTCCGTCACCTAGCGGTGCATCAAGGACAAAATTCTTCTGTGCAGCAATGAGGATAAACCTCAGATTACGGATCCAATCCGCATCATTGCTACTAACATTTTTCAACACAATTTTCTCTAGGAACATATCAAAATAAACACAGGGAAGCAACAATGCGAGCTATTGATATACAACATAGATATGCTAATACTACCAGGACTAAGTTCATGATAAATTAAAGTTCAATTAATCATATTACTTAAGAACTCCCACTTAGATAGACATCCCTCTAATCTTCTAAGTGATCACGTGATCCAAATCAACTAAACCATAACCGATCATCACGTGAAATGGAGTAGCTTTCAATGGTGAACATCATTATGTTGATCATATCTACTATATGATTCACGCTCGACCTTTCGGTCTCCGTGTTCCGAGGTCATATCTTATATGCATAGCTCGTCAAGTATAACCTGAGTATTCTGCGTGTGCAACTGTTTTGCACCCGTTGTATTTGAACATAGAACCTATCACACCCGATCATCACATGGTGTCTCAGCACGAAGAACTTTTGCAACGGTGCATACTCAGGGAGAACACTTCTTGATAATTTAGTGAGAGATCATCTTATAATGCTACCGTCAATCAAAGCAAGATAAGATGCATAAAAAGATAAACATCACATGCAATCAATATAAGTGATGTGATATGGTCATCATCATCTTGTGCTTGTGATCTCCATCTCCGAAGCACCGTCATGATCACCATCGTCACCGGCGCGGCACCTTGATCTCCATCGTAGCATCGTTGTCGTCTCGCCAATCTTATGCTTCCACGACTATCACTACCGCTTAGTAATAAAGTAAAGCATTACATCGCGATTGCATTGCCTACAATAAAGCGACAACCATATGGCTCCTGCCAGTTGCCGATAACTCGGTTACAAAACATGATCATCTCATACAATAAAATTTAGCATCATGTATTGACCATATCACATCACAACATGCCCTGCAAAAACAAGTTAGACGTCCTCTACTTTGTTGTTGCAAGTTTTACGTGGCTGCTACGGGCTTAAGCAAGAACTCATCTTACCTACGCATCAAAACCACAACGATAGTTTGTCAAATAGACTCCGTTTTAACCTTCTCAAGGACCGGGCGTAGCCACACTTGGTTCAACTAAAGTTGGAGAGACAGTCTTCCGCAAGCCATCTATGTGCAAAGCACATCGAGGGAACCGGTCTCGCGTAAGAGTACGCGTAAGGTTGGTCTGGATCGTCTCGTCCAACAATACCGCTGAACCAAAGTATGACATGCTGGTAGGCAGTATGACTTGTATCGTCCACAAGTTACTTGTGTTCTACTCGTGCAAATAACATCAAACCATAAAAACCTAGGCTCGGATGCCACTGTTGGGGAACGTAGTAATTTCAAAAAATTTCCTACACACACGCAAGATCATGGTGATGCATAGCAACGAGAGGGGAGAGTGTTGTCTACGTACCCTCGTAGACCGAAAGCGGAAGCGTTATATCAACGCGGTTGATGTAGTCGTACGTCTTCACGATCCGACCGATCCAAGCACCGTTACTCCGGCACCTCCGAGTTCTTGGCACACGTTCAGCTCGATGACGATCCTCGGGCTCCGATCCAGCAAAGCGTCGAGGAAGAGTTCCGTCAGCACGACGGCGTGGTGACGATCTTGATGTACTACTGACGCAGGGCTTCGCCTAAGCACTGCGACAATATGACCGAGGTGGAATTTGGTGGCAGGGGGCACCGCACACGACTAAGGAAAGATCTCAATGATCAATTGTGTGTCCTAGGGTGCTCCCCTGCCCCCGTATATAAAGGAGCCAAGGGGGAGGGGCTGGCCGGCCAAGGGGTGGCGCGCCAGGGAGTCCTACTCCCTCCGGGAGTAGGATTCCCCCCCCAATCCTAGTTGGAATAGGATTCCTCAAGGGGGGGAAAGAGAGAGAGGGGGGCCGGCCACCTTCTCCTAGTCCTAATAGGACTAGGGAAGGGGGGAGGCGCGTGGCCACTAGGGCTGCCCCTTTCTCCTTCCCACTAAGGCCCATTAAGGCCCATATGGCTCCCGGGGGGTTCCGGTAACTCACCCGGTATTTCGGTAAAATCCTGATTTCACCTGGAACACTTCCAATGTCCAAACATAGGCTTCCAATATATCAATCTTTATGTCTCGACCATTTCGAGACTCCTCGTCATGTACGTGATCACATCCGGGACTCCGAACAACCTTCGGTACATCAAAATGCATAAACTCATAATAACTGTCATCGTAACGTTAAGCGTGCGGACCCTACGGTTCGAGAACAATGTAGACATGACCGAGACACGTCTCCGGTCAATAACCAATAGCGGGACCTGGATGCCCATATTGGCTCCTACATATTCTACGAAGATCTTTATCGGTCAGACCGCATAACAACATACGTTGTTCCCTTTGTCATCGGTATGTTACTTGTCCGGGATTCGATCGTCAGTATCCAATACTTAGTTCAATCTCGTTACCGGCAAGTCTCTTTACTCGTTCTGTAATACATCATCCGGCAACTAACTCATTAGTTGCAATGCTTGCAAGGCTTAAGTGATGTGCATTACCGAGAGGGCCCAGAGATACCTCTCCCACAATCGGAGTGACAAATCCTAATCTCGAAATACGCCAACCCAACATCTACCATTGGAGACACCTGTAATACTCCTTTATAATCACCCAGTTACGTTGTGACGTTTGGTAGTACCCAAAGTGTTCCTCTGGCAAACGGGAGTTGCATAATCTCATAGTCAAAGGAACATGTATAAGTCATGAAGAAAGAAATAGCAACATACTAAACGATCGGGTGCTAAGCTAATGGAATGGGTCATGTCAATCAGATCATTCAACTAATGATGTGACCCCGTTAATCAAATAACAACTCTTTGTTCATGGTTAGGAAATATAACCCTCTTTGATTAACGAGCTAGTCAAGTAGAGGCATACTAGTGACACTCTGTTTGTCTATGTATTCACACATGTATTATGTTTCCGGTTAATACAATTCTAGCATGAATAATAAACATTTATCATGATATAAGGAAATAAATAATAACTTTATTATTGCCTCTAGGGCATATTTCCTTCAAGTAGCTGAGACACCAGAGGCAATAGAGACACCTACAGTCCTTTGACACGTGGCAAGATGTGCAGGTGCTGAGGACTTTGTCGGATCAGCTGAGGACTTGGTCGGAGGTGCTGAGGATTTCGGAGGAGTAGGGGAAACTTGAGGAATTTGCCTTGAGGATTTGGAAGTGTCTGGCCGTGAGGGCATTGCTGGTGAAGCACTTGGCTTGCGAGCGGGCTTCTTGGGCATTGATTTCCTCGGCTTGACAGAGGCCTCAGTGGCAGCAGCAGCAGAATCTTCATTGAATTTCCTCACTGCTTCTTTGGCTTGTCTTGCCAATTTGGCTTGGCGCTTGGCCCATTCTTCAGGAAAATCCTCACCGTGTTTGACGCTAGTGGGATTAGCCACTTGGCCAGGTGCGAGTGGAGCTCTTGGGCATGGAGGATTCAGTGCGAATTTCTTCATGTACTTGGGAGTGACGTATCTGTACTCCCTCCATTCACATGCCCATCTCCGTTCAATCCTCTGAATGCGCACCTTGCGCTGATTTTTATCTTCTTTGCCGAACTTGGCTTCATCAGGCGTCCAGTAATCTTCATAGACGTCCTCAGGGATTTCAAAAGCAGTCATGACCTCAGGCTTCTTTCCTCCTTTCTGAGGCCTTTTACCATCAGCCATTTTCTTTAGTTGAGGAATTTGAACAATTGAATTCTCTGAAGAAGTGTGCAACTTTTCTTCGAGGAACGCTACAAACGAGTTAAGTTGATGAGAACCTAATGATTCAGCAGCGGACATGTGTACCTGTGAACAGAGAATAGTTGCGGGGAATTTGGAGAGGTCATATGCGTTCTTAGAGGGTTTTTCAAAAAGAACAACTTTGAGGAAATTGACCAGATGCATCTTGAAGAATTTCACTAAGCGCGCTATATCTCAGGTTCCAGAGTTGTATAGATCGAGGATCCACACAATTGAGGAATCTTGAAGAAAATGATGCTTAGGGAAATGAATCAAGAACAGATAACATGTGAGGTGTTTTGTGTGTGAGGATTTGAAGAATAAAACACCTTTGATGATTTTGTAAAAAAAATTCGAATCAAAGAGGGTAGTAAAAGTAACTTTTAATTACCCTGAACAAAGAACACGACGAACAGTGAGGTGAAACAGTGGAGTTCGTGATGTAGATCTTCCACGCCCTAACTCGGCGGAGGAAGACGTCTACGGCGGCGGCAGAGGTGAAGATTTCCGCGGTCGGCGCGAGTACGACGGCGACGAGGTCGAGGCCGTGAAGCTCTTCCTCACCGGCGATGATGGAGTAGCGGCAGCGCTAGGGTTCAGAAGCTCGAGCGGGAGAGAGAGATCAAGCGGAGAGAAGTGAGGAAGGGGACAGGGGTATTTATAGAGGCAGTGAAAAACTGTTCGCCCGAAGATTTAGGACGAACGTGCCCCTGACCATTCTCCTTCTCACGTCATGTGTCACCCACGTACTGTGTAGTGGAGATCGTGTAAGATCGTGGGTGAGTAAAATAATGCATCGTGGGATGCGGAATGGTTTGAGCGGCAAAACCGAAAGTTTGGATATGATCTGTTTTAACGTTCCGTTCGCAATTTCTTCAGCTGACAAGGACACAGTGAAGATTTTGAACGAGTTTCAAATAGAACGCACATGAAGAATTTGTGAATAGATTGGATTGAGTATAGCATAGAGGGGGAAGGGTCCGATCACATTCACTTAGCAGAAAAACCAACTTGAAGAAATAGCTATAAGTGAATGCTGTAGAGGACATAAACTCATATATATATATATAGCCAATGAAGAAAAACGACGACATAAGTGAAGATTTTGCAAGTTGAAGAATTTGAACAACTGAGGAATTTCAAAAGTTGAGGAAAAACTCAAATTGAAGATTTTCAACTTTTGTGGTGGCGTGACCCACCGTATAAGAATGATGATTTCAGACACCGCGTACAATTGTCGTAGGGTTCTGAGAATCAAATTCTTCATTAATTTCTTCACACCCAGAGTGTTATTCTTCATTGATTGAAGAAAAACGTTTCTTCATGTGTTGCACATCTAAGTCATCAATTTTGCATAAGTGTTAGGATGAGTGCCTTTTCATAGTACATTCGAAGACTCTAAGATATTTGGCTCACACCGCAACTTGCTAAATCTCTTCTCATCCAAGGGCTTAGTGAAGATATCGGCTAGTTGCTCTTCAGTCTTCACATGCTCAATAGAAATGTCGCCCTTCAACACATGATCACGAAGAAAATGATGACGAATCTGAATGTGCTTTGTCTTCGAGTGTTGAACTGGGTTGTGAGCAATCTTGATGGCACTCTCATTGTCACAGAGGAGAGGCACATTCTTCACGTTGACGCCGTAGTCCTTGAGTGTTTGCTTCATCCATAGCAGTTGAGCACAGCAAGAACCAGCAGCAATGTACTCAGCTTCAGCAGTAGACAGTGATACACAGTTCTGTTTCTTCGAGGACCAACAGACTAAGGATCGTCCAAGGAAATGACAAGTACCAGATGTTGACTTGCGGTCCACACGGTGACCAGCATAGTCAGAGTCAGAATATCCAATGAGATCAAAATCCGAGCCCATGGGATACCATAATCCAAGTGTTGGTGTGTGAGCTAGATATCGAAGAATATGCTTCATAGCCTTATGGTGTGATTCTTTCGGTGCAGCTTGAAATCGTGCACACATGCAAACACTAAGCATTATATCTGGCCTAGATGCACATAAGTACAATAAAGAGCCAATCATGGAGCGGTATACCTTATGATCGAAGTCAGTACCATTTTCATCAGAGCATAAATGACCATTTGTGGGCATAGGAATTTTGATGCCTTTGCAGTCTTGCATGCCGAATTTCTTCAGGACATCCTTGAGGTATTTCTCCTGAGATATGAATATGCCATTGCGCTATTGACGAATTTGAAGACCTAAGAAGAATTTCAACTCTCCCATCATAGACATTTGATATTCTTCACTCATCATATAGGCAAATTCATCACTATAATGTTGGTCAGTACAGCCAAAGATGATATCATCAACATATATTTGGCACACAAATAGTTCACCATCATAAGATTTAGTAAAGAGAGTGGGATTGAGTGAACTGGGTGTGAAGCCTTTCTTCATGAAGAATTCCTTCAATGTATCATACCACGCCCGTGGGGCCTGCTTGAGGCCATAGAGGGCTTTATTAAGTCTGAAGACTTTGTCAGGATGTTTTGGATCTTCAAAACCTGGGGGTTGAGCAACATATACTTCTTCCTCAAGCTTACCATTGAGGAATGCACTTTTCACATCCATTTGATATAAGATGATATCATGATGGTTAGCATAAGCAAGTAATATGCGAATAGCCTCAAGTCTAGCAATAGGTGCAAAAGTTTCATCGAAATCAACTCCTTCAACCTGTGTGTAGCCTTGAGCTACTAGTCGTGCCTTATTCCTCACCACAACACCATTTTCATCTTGCTTGTTGCGGTAGATCCACTTTGTGCCAATGATGTTATGCTTGCGAGGATCGGGACAATTGACTAGTTCCCAGACGTTGTTGAGCTTGAACTGATGTAATTCTTCTTGCATGGCCTGAATCCACTCAGGCTCTAGAAATGCTTCATCTACCTTAGCGGGCTCTGTGATAGAGACAAAAGCAAGTTGCCCACAAAAGTTAGATAGATGTGAAGCTTTTGAGCATGTGAGAGGACCTAGTGCTTTAATGTCAACGATGATCTTCTCCACTTGCACTTCTTTTGCAACGCTAGGATGAGCTGGTTGTCGTTGAGGAATTTGATCAGCATTTTCTTCAACATCAATTTCCTCAGCATTTTCTTCAGGTGCATCAGCTCGACGTTCTTCATGTTCTGGAATGAATTCTTCAGCAGATTCTTCAGTAGGAATGACATCTTCAGTAGCCTTGTGCTTGATAGAGTCCTCAGGTGCTGGTTCATCTAACACAGAAGGTAGGTGCTCTCTTTGTGAGCCATTAGTCTCATCGAACCGCACATCTACAGTTTCAACAATCTTGTGAAGAACATTGTTGAATACTCTGTAGGTGTGCGAGTCCTTTCCGTAACCCAGCATAAAACCTTCATGTGCTTTCGGTGCAAATTTAGAGTTGTGATGAGGATCTCTAATCCAGCATTTAGCACCGAAGAGTTTGAAATAACTCACATTGGGTTTCTTGTCAGTGAGGAGTTCATAGGAAGTCTTCTTGAAGAATTTGTGAAGATATACTCTGTTGATGATATGGCACGCAGTATGAATTGCATCAACCCAGAAACGACGAGGGGTTTTGTACTCATCGAGCATAGTGCGAGCCATCTCAGCAAGAGTCCCATTCTTGTGCTCCACGATGCCATTCTATTGAGGAGTATAAGGAGTAGACAACTCATGAGTAATACCAAGTTCATCAAGATATTCATTTAGACCCGAATTCTTGAACTCAGTGCCATTGTCACTTCTGATGTGCTTGATCTTCACACCAAAGTTGGTTGAAGCCCTCGAGGAAAATCGTTTGAAGACCTCCTGCACTTCATGTTTGTAAGAGACAAGGTGTACCCATGTGTAACGAGAGTAATCATCAACAATAACAAAGCCATATTGAGATGCTTCATTTGAAACAGAGGAATAGTGGTTAGGACCGAAGAGATCCATGTGAAGCAATTCAAATGGTCGAGTAGTGGTCATGATGGTCTTTGCTGGATGCTTGGCCTTGGTCATCTTTCCAGCTTCACAGGCACCGCATAAGTGATCCTTGAGGAATTTGACATTCTCAATGCCAATGACATGCTTCTTCTTCACAAGCGTGTGCAAATTCCTCATGCCTGCATGACCAAGTCGTCGATGCCATAGCCATCCTTCTGAAGCTTTTGCAAGTAGGCACACGGCTGGTTGTGAATCTGCAGAGAAATCAACAATATACAAGTCTCCTCTCCTAAAGCCTTTAAAGACTTTGGAATTGTCAGCTTCCATAATCACAACACAACGATACTTCCCAAATACAACAACCATATCAAGATCACAAAGCATTGAGACAGACATAAGGTTGTATCCTAAGGACTCAACAAGCATGACTTTGTCCATGTGTCGATCCTTTGTGATAGCAACTTTACCTAGACCCAATACCTGACTTTTGCTTTTATCAGCGAAGATGATATGCTTCATATGTGACGATGATAAGGGAGCATCCATCAAAAGATTCCTGTCACCAGTCATGTGATTTTTACATCCACTATCAAGTACCCACTCAGTGGCTTTGGGTTGATCATCCTGCAGATGAATTAGTGCAACTTACGACCTCATATACTTCAGCAGTGAAGAATATGATATCACAATTCATCAGATCAAATTAAATCAATCAGTAGGACAGATAAAACAGAGGGAGGATGTGTGAAATGAAAGTTCATTTCATCATGGTTAGCCTGCGTCCTTTCGGGCAGTTTGTCAGGTCTCCAGAAAATTCTTCAGACGTTACAGTACGTCTGGAGACCTGACCCTGCAGAAGAGATTAGTTCTTTTTCTTCACCACCCACATCTGAAGGGGTGGCAAAGAGTTCATCACTCTGCGAGCTCCATATGAGAATGGTGGTATAGAGGTCAAACCATTTCGTTTCACATAAGAGTGGTTAGGGTAAGCATATGAATAAGCAGAGAAATTCTTCGAGGACTTATGAACATAATAATTTGAAGAATAATGCTCATATTCATAGCCCTTGGCTCTTCCCTGCGAAACAGAGTTGTTAGCACGATGATGTTCATATGAGGACTTTGATCCATGTGAGGAATTTGATCCCCTTGAGGAATTTGGTCCGTAAGAGGACTTGGATCCATATGAAGAATTTGGTCCATATGAAGAATTTGATCTGGGGTTCCTTTTCTTCACAGGTGGTGTCATGAGGACATTCACCTGAAGACTTTCAAGGCACTTTTTGGGAACCCAGATTTTCTTCATAGGGGAACCGTTCCTGCAGTTAGTGCCAACATATCTAGCAAATACTTCACCATTCTGATTTTTGAACAGTTTGTAGTTGGAGTCAAATGACTCATCAGAAGAATGAGAAGATTCACATGTATAGCCAGATAAATTAGATGGGTCAACTGGAGGTCCCTTTGCAGCAACCCATGAGGTTTTGGGGTATTGCTCAGGCTTCCAATATGTACCATTAGCATTGAGTTTCCTCTCAAAGGCAATACCCTCTTTCCTAGGGTTCCTGTTGAGGATCTGCTTTTTAAGCACATCACAAAGAGTCTGATGCCCTTTGAGGCTTTTGTACATGCCTGTCATGTACAATTCCTTCAGCCCTGCATCGTCAGTGATACTAGCAATGTCCTCAGATGAGGAATTAGTGATAGCAGTGACAGGTGAAGAATTTGTAACATTAGAAGCATTTGAACATTCAGGTGAAGAATTAGCAGATTCTCGTTCAATGCATTTCAAACAGGGAGGAATAAATTCTTCCTGAGCAGCGCTGATTTGTTGAGCAAGCAATGAATCGCGCTCCTTCTGAAGATCTTCATAACTCACTCTTAGCTTCTCAAGATCTGATAAGAGAGTGTTATGATGACCTTGAAGGTTATCAAACCTGGTCTGAAGTCTCTAAAGATTTTCAGTTAAGGCTTTAGTGCGATCCATTTCTTCACCCAACATATCATCACTTTTGTCTAGCATGTTTTGAACCTTTTCAAAAGCCTTTTGTTGTTGCACAGCAATCTTAGAAAGTTTAGAGTAGCTAGGCTTAAGATTTTCATCAGATTCATCATCACTAGATTCAGAGGAGGCGTATTAGAGTACCTTGGCACCCTTTGCCATGAAGCAATAGGTGGGACCGTAGTCATCACTGCCTTCATCCGCCTTGTTCATGAGATCAGTTTCTTCAGCGTTGAAGATGGATTTGCTGACAAATGCGGTAGCGAGGGCTAGGCTCGCCACACCAGAATCAGAATCATCAGATTGCTCTTCTGCTTCATTTTCTTCAGAATCAGCCTCAGAGTCCATTTCCTTGCCAATGAATGCCCGAGCCTTCTTGGAGCTGCTCTTCTTGTGAGACGAAGACTTCGAGGATTTTGATGATGAAGACTTTGAGGATTTCTTCTTTTTCTTCGCATCATCAGAACTATAATCCTTATATTTCTTCTTCTTTGATTCCTTTTCCCACTGAGGACAATCTTGAATGTAATGTCTTGGTTTCTTGCACTTGTGACAAAGCCTCTTCTTGTAGTCACTGGATGAGGAATCATTGCTCCTTGAAGGTTTTCCAAAGCGACCACGTCTTGAGAACTTCTGGAATTTCTTCACTAGCAGTGCTAGGTCATGACTCAGTTCTTCGGGGTCACCAAGGCTGCTACCAGAGTCTTCATCTTCGGACTCAGATACTACCTTGGCCTTCAGTGCACGTGATCTGCCATAGCTCGAACCATAGAGATCTCTCTTTTCAGCAAGCTGGAACTCATGAGTGTTTAGCCTCTCGAGGATATCAGCGGGGTCAAGTGACTTGTAATCAGCATGCTCTTGTATCATCAGTCCTAGAGTATCAAATGAGGAATCAAGCGATCTCAGCAATTTCTTCACCACCTCATGATCGGTGATGTCAGTGGCACCAAGTGCTTGAAGCTCATTTGAGATGTCATGAGGCGATCGAAGGTTTGCTGAACATTTTCATTGTCGAGTCTTTTGAAACGGTTGAAGAGATTGCGAAGAACGTCAACTCGAGAGTCGCGCTGAGTTGAAACTCCTTCATTGACTTTGGACAGCCTATCCCAGATAAGCTTAGCAGTTTCCAAAGCACTCACTCTTCCATACTGTCCTTTGCTCAGATGGCCACATATGATATTCTTCGCTTGAGAGTCGAGTTGCTTGAATCTCTTCACATCGGTAGCGTTCAGTGAGGGTGAGACGGTGGGAACACCATTTTCCACAACGTACCAGAGATCGTTATCAATTGCCTCAAGATGCATTCGCATCTTCTTCTTCCAGTAGGGGTAGTCCGTCCCATCGAAGGTAGGACACCCAACAGAGACCTTGATCATACCTGCGGTCGACATAACTAAAACTCCAGGCGGTTAAACCAAAATCACACAGAACAAGGGAGTACCTTGCTCTGATACCAATTGAAAGTGCGTTATATCGACTAGAGGGGGGGGGGGTGAATAGACGATTTTTATGAAATTCTTCACTGAGGAACTTGCCAGTGAGGAAATTCCTTAGCGAAAGAACTACTAGCAGCAGAATAAGTACTCAGAAGTAAACATAGCAGAATACATGCATGGTCATCATGATGAAATGAAGACAAACACAGAGTATAGAAAGCGTAAACACAGGATAGCACAAGATGAAGACAAACAGACTGAAGAAATTGAACTAAGGAAATTGAGAAAGTCTTCAGTCTTCAGTCAAAGTCTTCAAACACAGATATGATAAACAAGCAGCACAATACTGAGGAAATGAAAGAGTTGAGGAAATGGAACCAGTAAGCTTGGTGAAGACAATGATTTGGTAGACCAGTTCCAACTGCTGTCTCAGTTGTACATCTGATTGGAGCGGCTGAGTATTTAAACTCGAGGACACACAGTCCCGGACACCCAGTCCTGAGCACGCAGCTCGGGACACCAAGTCCTCACCGTATTCTCCTTGAGCTAAGGACACACAGTCCTCATCCAATCACTCGTGGTAAGTCTTCAGGTGACTTCCAAACCTTCACAAACTTGGTCACTCGGCGATCCACAATTCCTCTTGGATGCTCTAGACCTTGACGCCTAACCGTCTGGAAGAAGCAAAGTCTTCAAAGGTAACAAGCATCGGATCCACGCAGGATCAATCTCTTCAGTGATGCTCAATCACTTTGGGTTTGTAGGTGTTTGGGTTTGGGTTCGGATTTTCCTCACTTGATGATTTTCGCTCAAAGTCCTCGGAGGATGGGTTGCTCTCAAATGACAAGTGTCAAGTTCTTGCGGAGCAGCCAACCAGCTAGTGGTTGTAGTGGGCGGCTATTTATAGCCTAGGGAGCAGCCCGACATGATAAGACATAAATGCCCTTCAATGATATGACCATTGGATGGATAAGATATTTTGGGACAGCTGGTGCGTAGCACAACAACGGTCGGAAATTTGAGGTTCAAATTCTTCAGGGCTATCATGTTCCTCACTCTGTAGGCAATTCGCACTGGCGAATTCCTAACTCCTCAGTCAGAACAAAGTCCTCAGTGACCAGAAGAACTGCGTTTCTTTGACTGAAGAAATTGACTGAACTGTATGATATTTCCCATGGCTTCACTCAAAGGGATTGGTAGGTGTAGGATTTGAGTTGAGCATCACATGGAAATTTTCTCCTTAGTATTTCCTCGACCCCCTTTAACAGTATGGTGTTTCCTATGACTCAAGAAAGAGAAAATGAAACTATGAAAACAAAAGTCTTCACGCTTCATGTTCCTCGAATGAATACCAAGTCTTCAGGGTCACACCAATTTCTTCACTTTCAAAGTCTTCAGAAAGTCTTCAGTATATCAAAGTCTTCAGTCGAACAACTTCATTTTTAGGGGTCGACTTTTTATGTAAATACCAAACTCCTCATAGGCTTATAGACCTGTGTACACTCATAAACACATTAGATACTTAACCTATAAGTCTTCAATACACCAAAATCACTAAGGGGCACTAGATGCACTTACAGCACGGGATGGCGTGGTGGAAACTTTTCATTCCCAAGAATGAAGGAGGGATGAGATTCCGAGATCTATATTCATTTAATCTAGCAATGCTTGCGAAGAAATGTTGGAGACTTATAATAGAGCCGGAGTCCTTACTAGCAAGAGTGCTAAAAGCCAAATATTATCCCAATGGTAGTATTTTAGATGCTACACCAAAAAGATGGCTCTTCCTTCACATGGCAAAGCATCTTGAAAGGGTTGGAGACCTTCAAGAAAGGATACATTTGGAGAATCGGTATAGGAGAACAAGTGAACATTTGGAAGGACCCCTGGATTCCCTCCAGTCCGGACATGAAGGTAGTCACACCTAGAAACCAAACAATTTTATCAAGAGTAAGTGACTTGATTGACCCTACAACGGGAACATGGGATGAGGAGCTTGTGAGAGATATATTCTTTCCTATGGACGTTCGAAGGATTCTGCAGATTCCCATCTACCTGCATGCATTTGAAGATTTCATAGCATGGCAGCCTAATCGAACAGGGATTTTCTCGGTCCGAACGGCTTACCACTTGCAGTGGGTACAAACTTACAGAGAAAATGCAAATAGGTCGGGGAACCCGAGTGGATCTGCGCCTCTAACAGTATTGAGTACGCTATGGAAACTAAAAATTTCACGTAAAGTTCAAATTTTTGGATGGAGAGTTTTGCGTGGAATCATCCCACTAAAGGCTATTCTGACCAACGGGCATATTGGCTCCAATGGTGCATGCCCGATCTGCCATTAGGGTGCAGAGCATATCTAACATTTACTATTCCAATGCATGCATGCAAAGAACCTTTGGAGGAGACTGGGTATGTGGGACAGTATTGAGCATGCGATACTAGTAGACCATTCTGGGTCGATCATTTTTGAGCATATGCTGTCTTTTCCTGAACATCAATTATCCCTACATCCAAACGTCAACTTCAAGCAAGCTTTGGCAGTAGGGGCATGGTACCTATGGTGGATCAGAAGACAAATCACTCATAATGAACCAGTGCCACCTTACTGGAGATGGCCACTTTCAGTCCTGTCTATCATACGTAATTTCGAAGCAGTGCATATGGGAGCCCCAAACGTAATTGAATCCAAGTGGACAAAGCCTGACCCAGGGTTTATTAAACTAAATGTTGATGCAACATTTTTTGCAAATGAAGGGATGGGGGCAACAGCAGCTGTCCTTAGGGATGGAAGGGGAAATTTCATTTCCGCCCAATGCAACTTCCTCCCTATGGTAGCAGATGTTGTTACATCTGAAGCAACGACGATGAGGAACGGATTGTTACTTGCTAATTCCCTTGGACTTACTCGCATAGAGGCAGAATCTGATTCACTTCAAGTCATCAACTGTTGAACAAGTCATACAAGATGGTGGAACGAAGCGGCAACGCTTTTTACTGAATGTGTGGATTTAAGTTCTTCCATTGGAAAGGTCGTCTTTAAACATTGCTTACAGTCATGTAATCGTGCAGCTCATGTGCTAGCGAATAATAGTGTTTGTAATAAGCTTTCTTTTTCCTGGTTGGACGAGCCTCCTGACTTGTTGGTCAGAGAGCTTGTAGACGATGTAAACATTATTCCTAATCAATAAAGCTAGCCATGATGGCCTTTCCTAAAAAAAAGCTAGTATTCCTTCCTGTCATTTTTACTATGCATATAAGAATTGTCCAAAGTGAAACTTCGTAAAGTTTGAACATGTTTATATGAAAAAAATAAACATATGCAATACTAAAGTTATACAATATGAATATTGAATTTATGACGCATCTAATGGTATTCATTTCGTATTGTGAATGTTAATGTTTTTTTCTATAAAGTAGGTCATACTTTAGGAAGTGACTTCAAATCTTATATGCAGAGTAAAAATGACCGGAGGGATCACACCACATCAAATGGGGAGTAGTCCAGCAAATTCCATCTTAGATCATTTATTTGCAAAATAAGAGCATATCCAACAACTGGCTTAAATAGTTCACTCAAAACTAGATTTGGGGTATCAAAATGTGTGTTTTAAGGCCTCTGGAATTTTTTCTTATTCAAAAGTTGCTCTAAAATAGAACACCACCCCTTCAACAGTTGCCATGGGCCAAAGGCGGGAGCCACCTCATTGTGACATGGAGGTGCAGGATCGCGTCGAGGAGGCCACCGAGCAGGAGTGGCTGTATGCGTCTTCTGCACTGGCCTTGTCGGAGGCCACGCCCGCCGGAAAGCCCCCGCAAAGCACGTCACGGAGTGCGAGGCAGAGGAGGAGGCTAACTCCCTCCGCGTTGTGAAGCCAGTGTGCAACAGGGAGTCCGTGGCTAGAAGCAAGGAAAGGGCCTTCATAAGAGATTACTGAATTTTAGTTAGCTTATGTTTTCTAGCAATGATTATCATCACATGTATATGTGTATGATGACATATATAAATATTATGTGATGAACTAGATTGTCTGCAGTACTGTATGATGATTTTCTATCTTAGTTTCCTATTGTACATCTCTTCTTTTGTGAGTCAAACTACCTTATGAGAATATAGTTCTACTAATGTCAATCACGCACATTTCAAAAAATTTAACTGTATGCGATTTTGGCTATAAAACACATGCGGTTTCATGATCTTTACAAGTTCTTCTGAAAATGGTTGTTTGTGAAACTTCAAGCATCACACACAATTGCTTTCTAATAATTATATGAACTGCAACGCATACGGACTAACTATGGTAGCTGTATGCGATGTATTGTTGTCATCATACACAATTCTAGAACTTCACCTGCTTGCCAGTTTTAGCCCACAAACAGATAGTAATACCCGTGTGCAATAGATTAGGTCATCGCATATTTTTTGCTCCGAAGAACTGTCTAAACACTTTCGCATATAGTTTTATTTTCTTGGTCGTGCGTGCTGGACCTACGATCGTACACATTTATTTTTTCTGCAAACGTTCTATTTTTGAAGCGTCTCTTATGCCACTTTCACACACAGTTTCCGCTATCATGTGCGATTTAGGGGGCTTACTGTTGGTCGGGTGTAGTAGTGTTGGCACATGTTCACACATGTAAATTATTCAAACCCAATATTGCCTCCATGATATTTATGCTCACAGTGTTTATATCCCATCATGTTCGTGTTCGATGTTAATTATTCAAAATGCAAGATTATGATTGTTGATGCTCTCTGGTTGGTCGCTTTCCCTTCTTTTGCTAGCCTTCACTTGTAGTAAGCAAAAATGTTGCTTGTGCATCACGAATCCTAGAAAAAATTATGCCATAAGAGTCCATCATATCTACCTGTATGTGGTATTAACCAGCGTTCCTGTTGGAAATATGCCCTAGAGGCAATAATAAAATGGTTATTATCATATTTCCCGTTCATGATAAATGTTTGTTATTAATGCTATAATTGTATTGGTCGGAAACTTAAATACATGTGTGAATACATAAACTACACCGTGTCCCTAATAAGCCTTTACTAGACTAGCTCGTTGATAAAAGATGGTTATTTCCTAACCATAGACATGAGTTATCATTTGATAAACGGGATTGAAGGAAATATGCCCTAGAGGCAATAATAAAGTTGTTATTTATATTTCCTTATATCATGATAAATGTTTATTATTCATGCTAGAATTGTATTAACCGGAAACTTAGTACATGTGTGAATACATAGACAAACAGAGTGTCACTAGTATGCCTCTACTTGACTAGCTCGTTAATCAAAGATGGTTAAGTTTCCTAGCCATAGACATGAGTTGTCATTTGATCAACGGGATCACATCATTAAATAATGATGTGATTGACTTGACCCATCCGTTAGCTTAGCACTATGATCGTTTAATTTACTGCTATTGCTTTCTTCATAACTTATACATGTTCCTATGACTATGAGATTATGCAACTCCCGAATACCAAGGAACACCTTGTGTGCTATCAAACGTCACAACGTAACTGGGTGATTATAAAGATGCTCTACAGGTGTCTCCGATGGTGTTTGTTGAGTTGTCATAGATCGAGATTAGGATTTGTCACTTCGACTATCGGAGAGGTATCTCTGGGCCCTCTCGGTAATGCACATCACTATAAGCCTTGCAAGCAATGTGACTAATTAGTTAGTTGTGAGATGATGCACTACGGAACGAGTAAAGGGACTTGCCGGTAACGATATTGAACTAGGTATGATGATATCGACGATCGAATCTCGGGCAAGTAACATACTGATAACAAAGGGAACAACGTATGTTGTTATGCGGTTTGACCGATAAAGATCTTTGTAGAATATGTAGGAACCAATATGAGCATCCAGGTTCCGCTATTGGTTATTGACCGGAGATGAGTCTCGGTCATGTCTACATAGTTCTCGAACCCGTAGGGTCCGCGCGCTTAACGTTCGATGACGATCGGTATTATGAGTTTATGTGTTTTGATGTACCGAAGGTAGTTCAGAGTCCCGGATGTGATCACGGACATGACGAGGAGTCTCAAAATGGCCGAGACATGAAGATTGATATATTGGAAGGTTATGTTTGGACACCAAAATGGTTTCAGGCGAGTTCGGGAATCTCCGGAGTACGGGGGGTTACCGGCCCCCCGGGGGCTTAATGGGCCTACATGGGCTTTAGTGGAAGAGAGAGGAGGCGGCCAAGAGGAGGTGCACGCCCCCAAGCACAATCCGAATTCGGGAGGGGGGCCGGCCCCCCTTTCCTTCTTCTCCTCTTCCCCTTCCTCCCCCCTCCTAGTTGGACTAGGAAAGGGGGGAAACCTACTCCTAGTTGGAGTAGGAATCCCCCCTTGGGGGCGCACCATGAGGCCGGCCGGCCCCCTCCTCCCCTCCACATATTTCCACCTCGGTCATATTGTCGTAGTGCTTAGGCGAAGCCCTGCGTAGGTCACTTCATCATCACCGTCAACACGCCGTCGTGCTGACGAAACTCTCCCTCAACCTCAGCTGGATCTAGAAGTTCGAGGGAGGTGCCGTGCATTCGGTACTTGATCGGTTGGATCGCGAAGACGTTCGACTACATCAACCGCGTTACTTAGCGCTTACGCTTTTGGTCTATGTGGGTACGTGGACACACTCTCCCCGCTCGTTGCTATGCTTCTCCTAGATAGATCTTGCGTGATCATAGGAATTTTTCTGAAATACTACGTTTCCCAACAGTGGCATCCAAGCCAAGTCTATGCATAGATGTTATATGCACGAGTTGAACACAAAGAGTTGTGGGCGATAATAGTCATACTGCTTACCAGCATGTCATACTTTGATTTGGCGGTATTGTTGGATGAAGCGGCCCAGACCGACATTACATGACCGCGTTCATGAGACTGGTTCTACCGCCGTGCTTTGCACATAGGTGGCTAGTGGGTGTCTGTTTCTCCAACTTTAGTTGAATCGAGTGTGACTACGCCTGGTCCTTGTTGAAGGTTAAAACAACAAACTTGACGAAAAATCATTGTGGTTTTTTATGCGTAGGTAAGAACGGTTCTTGCTAAGCCCGTAGCAGCCACGTCAAACTTGCAACAACAAAGTAGGGGACGTCTAACTTGTTTTTGCAGGGCATGTTGTGATGTAATATGGTCAAGACGTGATTATATAAATTATTGTATGAGATGATCATGTTTTGTAACACAGTTATCGGCAACTGGCAGGAGCCATATGGTTGTCGCTTTATTGTATGAAACGCAATCGCCATGTAATTGCTTTACTTTATCACTAAGCGGTAGCGATAGTCGTTGAAGCAATAGTTGGCAAGACGACAACGATGCTTCGATGGAGATCAAGGTGTCAAGCCGGTGACGATGGTGATCATGACGGTGCTTTGAAGATGGAGATCAAAGGCACAAGATGATGATGGCCATATCATATCAGTTATATTGATTGCATGTGATGTTTATCCTTTATGCATCTTATTTTTCTTAGTACGGCGGTAGCATTATAAGATGATCTCTCACTAAATTTCAAGGTGCAGGTGTTCTCCCTGAGTATGCACCGTTGCTACAGTTCATCGTGCGGAGACACCACGTGATGATCGGGTGTGATATGCTCTACGTTCACATACAATGGGTGCAAGCCAATTTTGCACACGCAAAATACTCGGGTTAAACTTGACGAGCCTAGCATATGCAAATATGGCCTCAAAACACTGAGACTGAAAGGTCGAGCGCGAACCATATAGTAGATATGATCAACATAGTGGTGTTCACCATTGAAAACTACTCCATCTCACGTGATGATCAGACATGGTTTAGTTGATATGGATCATGTGATCACTTAGATGATTAGAGGGATGTCTATCTAAGTGGGAGTTCTTAAGTAATATGATTAATTGAACTTTAATTTATCATGAACTTTATTGCGTTGTATATAAATGGACCGTGCTGTTGTTTCGTTGAATTTTATTGCGTTCCTAGAGAAAGCTAAGTTGAAAGATGATGGTAGAAATTACATGGATTGGGTCCGTAACTTGAGGATTATCCTCATTGCTGCACAGAAGAATTACGTCCTGGAAGCACCGCTGGGTGCCAAACCCGCTGCAGGAGCAACGCGAGATGTTATGAACGTCTGGCAGAGCAAAGCTGACGACTACTCGATAGTTCAGTGTGCCATGCTTTACGGCTTAGAACCGGGACTTCAACGACGTTTTGAACGTCATGGAGCATATGAGATGTTCCAGGAGTTGAAGTTAATATTTCAAGCAAATGCCCGGACTGAGAGATATGAAGTCTCCAATAAGTTCTACAGCTGCAAAGTGGAGGAGAATAGTTCTGTCAGTGAGGGATGGATAAGACAATTCCTGAGCTCTTCGCAATGCTAAAGGCTGCAGAGGTAGAAATCAAGAAGGAGCATCAAGTGTTGATGGCCAATAAGACCACTAGTTTCAAGAAAAAAGGCAAAGGGAAGAAGGCGAACTTCAAGAAGAATGGCAAGCAAGTTACTGCTCAAGTGAAGAAGCCCAAATCTGGACCTAAGCCTGAGACTGAGTGCTTCTACTGCAAAGGGACTGGTCACTGGAAGTGGAACTGCCCCAAGTATTTGGCGGAGAAGAAGGATGGCAAAGTGAAAGGTATATTTGATATACATGTTATTGATGTGTACTTTACTAATGCTCGCAGTAGCGCGTGGGTATTTGATACTCGTTCTATTGCTAATATTTGCAACTCGAAACAGGGGCTACAATTAAGTGAAGATTGGCTAAGGACGAGGTGATGATGCGTGTGGGAAATGGTTCCAAAGTCGATGTGATCGCCGTTAGCACGCTACCTTTACATCTACCTTCGGGATTAGTTTTAGACCTGAATAATTGTTATTTGGTGCCAGCGTTAAGCTTGAACATTATATCTAGATCTTGTTTGATGCGAGACAGTTATTCATTTAAATTAGAGAATAATGGTTGTTCTATTTATATGAGTAATATCTGTTATGGTCATGCACCCTTGATGAGTGGTCTATTTTTACTAAATCTTGATAGTAGTGATACACATATTCATAGTATTGAAGACAAAAGATATAAGTTTAATATTGATAGTGCAACTTATTTGTGGCACTGCCGTTTAAGTCATATTGGTGTAAAGCGCATGGAGAAACTCCATGCTGATGGGCTTTTGGAATCACTTGATTATGAATCACTTGCTGCTTGCGAACCATAGCTCATGGGCAAGATGACTAAGACTCCGTTCTAAGGAACAATGGAGCGAGCAACGGACTTGTTGGAAATAATACATACTGATGTATGCGGTCCGATGAGTGTTGATGCCCGCGGCGGGTATCGTTATTTTCTGACCTCCACAGATGATTTGAGCAGATATGGTCATATCTACTTGATGAAACATAAGTATGCAACATTTGAAAAGTTCATAGAATTTCAAAGTGAAGTGGAAAATCATCGTAGCAAGAAAATAAAGTTTCTATGATCTGATCGTGGAGGAGAATATTTGAGTTACGAGTTTGGTCTTCATTTGAAACAATGCGGAATAGTTTCGCAACTTACGCCACCTGGAACACCGTAGCGTAATTGTGTGTCCGAACATCATAATCATACTTTATTAGATATGGTGCGATCTATGATGTCTCTTACTGATTTACCGCTATTGTTTGGGGTTATGCTTTAGAGACAACTGCATTCACATTAAATATGGCACCATCTAAATCCGTTGAGACGACACCATATGAACTGTGGTTTGGCAAGACACCCAAGTTGTCGTTTCTTAAAGTTTGGGGCTGCAATGCTTATGTGAAAAAGCTTCAAGCTGATAAGCTCGAACCCAAATCGGAGAAATCTACATTCATAGGATACCCAAAAGAGACTGTTGGGTACACCTTATATCACAGATCCAAAGGCAAGATATTCGTTGCTAAAATGGATCCTTTCTAGAGAAGGATTTTCTCTCGAAAGAAGTGAGTGGGAGGAAAGTAGAACTTGATGAGCTAATTGTACCTTCTCTCGAATTGGAAAGTAGTCCATCACAAAAATCAATTCCAGCGATTCCTACACCAATTTGTGAGGAAGCTAATGATGATGATCATGAAACTTCTTATCAAGTTACTACCGAACCTCATAGGTCAACCAGAATAAGATCCGCACCAGAGTGGTATGGCAATCCTGTTCTGGAAGTCATGTTACTTGACCATGACGAACCTACGAACTATGAGGAAGCGATGATGAGCCCAGATTCCGCGAAATGGCTTGAGGCCATGAAATTTGAGATGGGATCCATGTATGAGAACAAAGTGTGGACTTTGGTTGACTTGCTTGATGATCGGCAAGCCATAAAGAATAAATGGATCTTCAAGAAGAAGACTGACGCTGACGGTAATATTACTGTCTACAAAGCTTGACTTGTTGCGAAAGGTTTTGGACAAGTTCAAGGAGTTGACTACGATGAGACTTTCTCACCCGTAGCGATGCTTAAGTCTATCTGAATCATGTTAGCAATTGCCGCATTTTATGATTATGAAATTTGGCAAATGGATGTCAAAACTGCATTCCTTAATGGATATCTTAAAGAAGAGTTGTATATGATGCAACCAGAAGGTTTTGTCGATCCAAAAGGTGCTAACAAAGTGTGCAAGCTCCAGCGATCCATTTATGGACTGGTGCAAGCATCTCGGAGTTGGAATATACACTTTGATAGTGTGATCAAAGCATATGGTTTTATACAGAATTTTGGAGAAGCCTGTATTTACAAGAAAGTGAGTGGGAGCTCTGTAGCATTTCTGATATTATATGTGGATGACATATTGTTGATCAGAAATGATACTGAATTTCTGAATAGCATAAAAGGATACTTGAATAAGAATTTTTCAATGAAAGACCTCGGTGAAGCTGCTTATATATTAGGCATCAAGATCTATAGAGATAGATCAAGACGCTTAATTGGACTTTCACAAAGCACATACCTTGATAAAGTTTTGAAGAAGTTAAAAATGGATCAAGCAAACAAACGGTTCTTGCCTGTGTTACAAGGTGTGAAGTTGAGTCAGACTCAATGCCCGACCACTGCAGAAGATATAGAGAAAATGAAGGCCATTCCCTATGCTTCAGCCATAGGTTCTATCATGTATGCAATGCTGTGTACCAGACCTGATGTGTGCCTTGCTATTAGTTTAGCAGGCAGGTACCAAAGTAATCCAGGAGTGGATCACTGGACAGCGGTCAAGAACATCCTGAAATACCTGAAAAGGACTAAGAATATGTTTCTCATTTATGGAGGTGACTGATACGTCTCCAACGTATCTATAATTTTTGATTGTTCCATGCTATTATATTATTTGTTTTGGATGTTTAATGGGCTTTATTATGCACTTTTATATTATTTTTGGGACTAACCTATTAACCGAAGGCCCAATGCAAATTGCTGTTTTTTTGCCTATTTCAGTGTTTTGCAGGAAAAGGAATATCAAACGGAATCCAAACGAAATGAAACCTTCGCGAGGATCATTTTTGGAACAAGCGCAATCCAGGAGACTTAGAGTGGATGTCAAGGAAGCAACAAGGCGGCCACGAGGTAGGAGGACGCACCCAGGGGAGTAGGCGCGCCCGCACCCTCGTGGGCCCCTCGTGGCTCCATCGACCTACTTCTTTCGCCTATATATATATATATATATATATATATATATATATATATATATATATATATATATATATATATATATATATATATATATATATATATATATATACTTATATACCCTGAAAACATCCAGGAGCACCACGAAACCCTATTTCCACCGCCGCAACCTTCTGTACCCATGAGATCCCATCTTGGGGCCTTTTCCGGTGCTCCGCCGGAGGGGGAATCGATAATGGAGGGCTTCTACATCAACACCATAGCCTCTCCGATGATGTGTGAGTAGTTTAATGCAGACCTTCGGGTCCATAGTTATTAGCTAGATGTCTTCTTCTCTCTCTTTGGATCTCAATACAAAGTTCTCTTCGATTCTCTTGGATACCTATTCAATGTAATTCTTTTTGCGGTGTGTTTGTCGAGATCCGATGAATTGTGGGTTTATGATCAAGATTATCTAGGAACAATATTTGATTCTTCTCTGAATTCTTATATACATGATTTAATATCTTTGCAAGTCTCTTTGAATTATCATTTTGGTTTGGCCTACTAGATTGATCTTTCTTGCAATGGGAGAAGTGCTTAGCTTTGGGTTCAATCTTGCAGTGTCCTTTCCCAATGACAGCAGGGCCAGCAAGGCACATATTGTATTGTTGCCATCGAGGATACAAAGATGGGGTTTATATCATATTTCTTGACTTTATCCCTCTACATTATGCCATCTTTCCTAATGCGTTACTCTGTTCTTATGAACTTAATACTTTAGATGCATGCTGGATAGCGGTCGATGTGTGGAGTAATAGTAGTAGATGCAAAATCGTTTCGGTCTACTTGTCACAGACGTGATGTCTATATACATGATCATGCCTAGATATTCTCATAACTATGCGCCTTTCTATCAATTGCTCGACAATAATTTGTTCACCCACCGTAGAATATGCTATCTCGAGAGAAGCCACTAGTGAAACCTATGGCCTCGGGTCTATCTTCCATCATATTATTTTCCTATCAATTTGCTATTTCTGCCGCCGTTTATTTTGCAATCTTTACTTTCCAATCTATACAACAAAAAATACCAAAAATATTTATCTTATTATCTTTTTCTGATCTCACTTTTGCAAGTGGTCGTGAAGGGATTGACAACCCCTTTATCGCGTTGGTTGCAAGGTTCTTGATTGTTTGTGGAGGTACTAGGGACTTGCGTGTAGTCTCCTACTGGATTGATACCTTGGTTCTAAAAAACTAAGGGAAATACTTACGCTACTTTGCTGCATCACCCTTTCCTCTTCAAGGGAAAACCAACACATGCTCAAGAGGTAGCAAGAAATATTTCTGGGCCATTGCCGGGGAGAACTACGCACAAGTCAAGACATACTAAGTACCCATCACAAACTCTTATCCCTCGCGTTTTCCTCTCCCCACTTCACCTTTGCCCTTTTCTTTCGCCCTTCTTCCGTTCGATCTTGTGTTACCATGTACCTTCTTTTTGCTTGCATCTTAGCTTGCTAAAAGTTTATGGATCCTCATCCACTTGCCAATCTCTTCAAGAGATCCAATTATGATGAACCTATTGCTAGTGAGTTGAGTGCACTAGATTATCTTTATGAGGATTTTCTTGAAATTCGTGAATCTGAAAATTGTGATGAAGTACTTTATGAAGCGATTCACGATAGATCTTTGAATAAAAAACATGATTGCAATGATTTTGTTATAAACTCTATTGATGTAAATTGTGCTAATAATATACAAAACCCAAAGCTTGGGGATGCTGGTTCTGCTATGTCCTCTACTTGTTGCAATGATCATGATTGGGGTGATAGTGCTTCTTATGATCTTGAAAATTTATTTAAGCCCCATGATGAATATGGATTCATAATAGTGTTTTGTCACATCCCTAGCTAGGCCATGCATTAGAGTGTGCATCATGTTTAAATTCTATTAATTCTGAAATGGGAAATGCCAGAACCCCCAACACACACTCCCCCCCCTGGAAATAACTAGGGTTTACTAAAATCTTTTTCAATGAACCTGAAATGCCCTTCTAAAATGTTCACCCTCTTTGTCTTGGATTAAACCCCCTGGCAAAAATAGTGCACATTTTTCTAGGTCAACAGAAGGTTATTTGGGCATTTAAAATTTATAAAAATATTTTAAATGTTCAAATATTCTCAAACAGAAATGTTTCATGTTGTCTATATTTTAAATAGCAAGCATGTGCAGTTTGAGAATTTTTGGAGTGGTCTAGGTATTTTAAATAACTCCACAAAGTTGCAGAAGAAATAGGAAAGAAAACAAAATTAAAAAAAGGAGGCCTACCTGTGCCAGCTGAGGCCCGCTCCTGTGCGGCCCAGCTGGGCCAGCCCACCAGCGCCGTCGTCCTCCTGGCGCCAGTCGGCCGGGCGTGTGGCCGGCCCGCGCGCACGGCCGTGCCGCCACGCCACCTGCCTGCCTGGCCCTCCCCCCCCGACGCTGGACGTCCCGCACGTCGCCACGCAACGCCCCGCCGCTCGCTCTTTTTCCCCCCTCTCCTCTGGATCCTCCTCTTCCCCCTCCCCGAGCGGAGCTCGTCGCCGACGCCCGCTGCTGCCGCGCCCACAGCCGCTCCCTCGCCTCTCCGACAAGCCCGGCTGCTCCGCCTCGTCGCTAGCTGCCTCCTCGACGAGCCACGCGAGCCGGAGTGCCCCGTAGCGTCGCCCTCGCTGTCCTCTTCGTCGCCGGCCGCCGCAGATCGTCCTCGCCGCCCCGTCGTCTCCGACTCGTCCCCGAGCCCGCTGACGCCGCCGCTGCCTCCGCTGTGAGCTCCCGCCTCGATTCCACCTCCTCCCCTGTCTTTTCGAGCCCCGCAGCGCTGCGCCCGCTCAAGCTCGACTCCGGCCGCCGCCCTGAGCTTCGCTCCGGCGAGCTCCGGCCGCCCCCGCCTCTCCCTTCTGCTCCAATCGGTGCGGACGAGCGCGGGCTTCGCTCCCGTGGTCTCCGCGCGCCTAATCGCCGCCTGTAGCGCAACTCCGGTGAAGAACCGCCGCGGTTTGAGGTCGTCGCCGGCGAAACTCCGGCGAGGCCGACGTGGCGTCATTAGCGCCTAATCCCGCAACCTAAACCCCCCCTAAGCCACTGACCGTGGGCCCAGGGCCAAGTCAAACCCTGGTCAGCGCGGGTTTGACCGGGATTAGCCCCTGTGTCACTGACGTGTGGCCCCACACGTCAGGTTTGACCCAGTCAGCGGGGTTGACTGCTGACACAAGCATGACACAGTGCTGACGCAGTTATTATTTTGCTGGATTTATTTTTATACAGGAAAATCCAGAAAATAGTTCAAACTTCAAAAATTCATAGAAAATTATCTGTAACTCCAAATGCAAAGTTCTATATATGAAAATCTATCAGAAAAATCCAATCTATCCAATGGAACTGGTTTCATGCATGTTAAAACAAGTTAAACCCACTGTTTAGGCATTATAAGATATTGCACTAATATGATCTTATAAATGCACTACCATTTGAATCTTTGGTTCAAATGGGGTCATTTCCTTCTGGTTTAACTTGCACAAGACCAGGACACATTCATATTGCCATGTCATTGCATGCATCATATTGTTGCATATCGTCATGTATTGATTGTGTTGCAATGTGTCATTCGTGGTAGGTTCTGCCTCCGAGGATATCTCCGAGTATCCAACTGAAGGGCAGTATCCCACCACCACTCCATCAGGCAAGCAACCCATTGATCATTCCGATACAAACCCATGTTCTCGCTTCTGCTCTCGTTTACTGCATTAAGACAACGCGTTTCAAACTGCTGTGTGTTGCGGTAGTTGAACCCACTTCCTTTGCATGACCTGTCATTTCCACAGTAACTAGATGAAACCCACTAGCATGTGTAGGAGTTGATTGAGCCAATACATGTGTGTGTGTGTTCCTACCATGCTATGCTTGCTATGCTTAGAGTTGTGTCAGGTCTGGCTCATCGGGATGATGAACTGGAGTGAAAGGTTGTGTCGGTGACAAGAGTGAAGTGTGAATACGATTTGGTAAAGGAATCGATGAGAGGCCATGTAGGAGTACATGGTGGGTTGTTTCATGGAGGCCGTCCTTAAGAACTGAGATCTGTGTTTGTGATCCATGATACAGTTACTACCACACATTGGGCCCTGAAATATGACCCCGCTCGACTTCTTATCCACCCTTGTCCTCTGTCCAGGAGTTGCAAGTAGTTTCTGGTGTTTGTAGTATGCTGGGGGCCGCACGCGGCGCTGACCATCGGGGTGGGCTGTGTTGCGGTAGGCACGTGGCACGGTGTACCGACTCGCCCGTTTGGTGTCTCGGGAACCCTGTTCACATCGTTCGGGGCCGTTAGTGGAAACCTCGGCCGGACTCCCTGCGGATGGAACCCGAATAGGCGATAAACCTGGACTAGAGACTTGAGTGTTTAGGTAGGTCGTGGTCTACACCCACGTCGGCTTTCGCTTGAAGTCTGCCGAGCACATGTCGTGTGCAGACGCTAAGTGGTGGAAACATGTGTGAAGAAGTACACCCCTGCAGGGTTATAAATGAACTATTCGAATAGCCGTGTCCGCGGTAATGGACTTCTGGGTTGCCTATATCAGTTCATAGACAAGTTAAATGGATACTACTAAAAATCTCAAGATAAGTGTGAGTACCGCGGATGGCCCTCTCGTAGGATGGCGAGAGAGGATCCTCGGTGGAGTATTGTGATGGTGTTAGTGGACTCGTGTGCGACAAATGTTTTACAAGTGGTGTCTATCGTAGGATAGCTTAGCCAAGAGTCAAAGCTGGCTTGCTGCAATAACCCCACTACCTTCTTGAGAATGTGCATGTATGATAGGTTCCTGTTGTAAGACTTGCTGAGTACTTCTGTACTCATGTTGCTTTAATCATGTTTTTCAGACGACTGCACCAACCCTTCTGATGGGTTTTATGTAGACCTCGACGTTGACGAGTGACTTATCACCCAGGTGGTGATCCAAGACTTGTGAAGGGTCGATGTAGATAGACAGGCTTCATCAAGCCTTCTTTATTTCTAGTGTCTGTACTCAGACTAGTTTGCTTCCGCATGTGCTTGTATGTTTGTATGACTTGAGTGTTGGGTCATGTGACCCCTATCTGTATGAATGATATGTATGGCTCCTCGGAGCCTTCTAAATAAAGTACTTGAGTCGTAGAGTACTGTTGTGTTGCCATGTTGTATCTACTCATATCGGGCATATTGTGTGTATGATTGAAATGCTTGGTATGAGTGGGATCCGACTATCTAGTTGTTTATCCTTGGCAGCCTTTCATATGGGGAAATGTAAGTCTTGTGCTTCTGAGCGATAGTAGTCCGCTACAGCCCGGTTCACCGGAGTCCTGCTAGCCCAGCACTACTGCTTGGACACTTGACTGGCCGGCATGTGTCTCACGTCGTTCCTATGTCTGTCCCTTCGGGGAAATGTCACGCGTTGATATTCGGAGTCCTGCCTAGCCTGCTACAGCCCGGGTTACCGGAGTCCTGTTAGCCCAGTGCTACAGCCCGAATAGATACGTTGATGACCGACATGTTCGATGTGATTCATGTATGCCTGTCCTCATAGGCTAGCGCCGCTTTGGGTTCACGACTAGCCATGTTGGCCCGGGTTCTCTGTCATATGGATGCTAGCGACACTATCATATACGTGAGCCAAAAGGCGCAAACGGTCCCGGGCCAGGTAAGGTGGCACCCGTGGGAGTACCGTGCGTGAGGCCGCAAAGTGATATGATGTGTTACACGCTGGATCGATGTGGCTTAGGATCGGGGTCCTGACAGCGTTGGCATCAGAGCCGGACTGCCTGTAGGTTCGCTAAGCCAACTGGTCGATGTCGAGTCTAGAATTGCTTTAGCTATATGTAGGGGAATTGATTGTGGGAGGGAACGTAAGGCTCTTTTACTTCTTTACCTTATGCCCTCTATTCTGAGTCATTCTCTTCTCATTCTACGTGGGTTAAGGACTAGGCTCTATTCTCTCTATCAGGTTCACGTGTTACTAAATCCGTAGTAACTTATAGGATTGTTGGATACAACCCAGTTCAGTTCTACTAAAGTTTAGTATGTTGCCATTGAACCAGAACCTTGATATGATATTGTTGTTGAGTGGTTTCGCAAACTGTTGTGGATGCCTCAAGTCTTTTTCTGAGCATTTACAGCCGTTATGCTGTCCAATTTCATCCAGAAATTCTAATGCCTTTGCACTAATTTGTGCTTTCAGATGGCTACCCGTCCCCAAAACCAAGTGGTTCGTCTGACCCGTTGCATCGGTGTATGTGGTCATACCGCCATGTTGGTTCGAGTGATGGTTGAGGCAGGTTACCGATGGTACCCCGAATACACCGTCGAAGAGCAGTTTAGAGATTTTAACCAGAGCCAATATCTGTGCACGGTTAGGATATATCCATCTTATCCCGGAGCCACGGAACCACTCCACTGTTCTTATGGACTCGGGATCAATATTGGGATGTCCGTTCAAGATGCAGCCTACTCGATGATGACCATTATGCGAGCTAGAACTGCCTTGTTGAGCAACACTGAGTTTCGCTACATGCCAGCATCCCTCCCTGGGGCGCATGGTTACCTTCAGGGCATGTACAGTGATGCATCCCATGAGGACTCACTCCTTTGCACCACTACTGAGATGTTGGAAGATAAGGACCGTGAAAACCGGGCCTTGCGTATGGAGCTCTTTAATGCTCGTGCTGATCATTGGGCCACCTTGACGAGGTTTGCACCTGCTGTGCAAGCCGGATACATGGACACGAGAGACTTGTACCCTGTGCGGGCTAGTCTGCCAGACTTCATGGAATGGCGTGAGGTGGGAGGCATCACCCCTCCTCGTGGGCCTCTTCTGCCGCCATCTGTTGGACCGAGGCCGCACCCAAGTCCCTATGGTCCACAAGCACCGCAGGACCGTCTGTTCCCAGATGACCATGTTCCGCTTCCAGGTCTGGGTGGTGACTTCTATGAGGACTTCTACGGAACCGTCTGAGCTAGTAGCAGTCTCGCTAGTATTGTAATAGTTGTATGTCCACCGTCCTGCGTGATTGTGGAATATAACTTAGTGTGTATCAATTCCGGAGGTGTAGAAAAATAATGTATAGGAGCTTGGAATGCCTCCGATGAGATGTAACGTCTTTCGTCTTAGTTGTACCTCAGCTTGAGCTTGTACTATACTATGTATGATGTGTATGACCGTTGGTATATATATGGCAGTTTCTATATTACCATGTCATACGGATGATCATCTCTGCATTCCTTGTTATCCATTACATTCCGCACTTCCTTGGCCAGATTTTGCCATCCTGGTTTAAACCGTTGTTTTGTTTTTTCCTAGGATGGTCAACACCCGCAGCAACCCTGCTGCTTCGGAGCAGGGAGAAGCTAGTGCACCTAGAGAGGAAAGTCTGCCTCAACCACCTTCTCTGGCCGAAGTGATGCTGGAGGCAGAGCGCAACAGGCGCGACACCAACCGCTTGTTAGAGCGGATTGAGCAGAACACTGCACGTCAGCAGAGGATCAATTCGGTGTCCATCAATGACTTTGTCAAGCTGTACCCGCCAAAGTTCAATCATTCCATCGAACCTCTCGATGCGGATGACTGGCTCCGCAGCATCGCCCACAAGCTACGTTCTGCTAACGTGGCTGAAGATGATAAAGTCACCTTTGCTGCCTATCACCTCGAATGCCCTGCCAGCCTTTGGTGGGAGAATTATGAAGCTATGCGTCCGGTCGGCCAACTCACTACTTGGGCTGATTTCAGTGCCGCTTTTCGTGAGCATCATATTCCGGAAGGTCTCATGGATCGCAAGAGGGAGGAGTTCTGTAACTTCACCCAGGGGAAGCTGACTGTGGATGCATACAGTCGCGAGTTTGGGAAGCTTGCACGCTATGCTCCCGAAGAGGTATCCACCGATGCCAAGAAGCAGGCAAGGTTCCGCAAGGGACTTAGCCCTGAGCTCCGACGTGACCTTCGTCTGCATGAATGCATTTCTTTTCCGAAGCTAGTCAATAAGGCCATCAGTGCCGAGACGGGGCAAAATGATTTTGAAGCTTCACGCAAGCACTTCCGTGACTATGGTTCTTCATCCGGCTCTGGATCTCAGAAGCGCCGGGTCTGGATTCCAAATTCTGCTATGCCACCCAGGTATACCCCGAGGCCATCCTTTGAGGCGCCTCGTCCCAACCAACAGTATGTGCCGCCCAAGACTTTTGGTGGCCCCACTGCCAATACTGCTCCACGCCCCAATATAACAACTGGCTTCAAGTGTGGTGAGCCGGGCCACTACATCCGTGAGTGTCCCCAGAATAACCCCAGTCAGTTCGGAAAGTCTGTTGGCCGTGGTAAGTCAACAGCGAAGGTGCTTGTCGCCAAGCCAGCCACCACTGCTCGTGGCCATGTCAACTACGTCTCAGCTGAAGAGACTCAAGAGGACCCCAACGTCGTTCTCGGTACGCTCCTTGTTAATTGCCATCCGGCAACTGTTCTCTTTGATACTGGAGCATCTCATTCATTTATTTCTGAGAGCTATGCTCGTTTGCACAACACCACTTTTTGTGACATGCCTACCTCCATGGTAATTCAAACCCCTGGTTCTAAGTGGCAAACCTCTAGAATCAGCCATGGAAATGAAATTCTTGTTGACAGATTGGTCTTCCTTGCGTCACTAATAGCTCTCAAGTCCTCAGACATAAACATCATCTTGGGTATGGACTGGATGTCAGCTCATTACGCCAAGATTGACTGCTCAACTAGAACTGTTCAACTTACCCATCCATCGGGCAAGACAGTCAATGTTTTGACCCGAGTATCGGAGCGTCAGCTCTACTCTCTAAATGCCAATCCCCTTCCAGACCTCGAAGATATTCCGGTAGTTCGTGAATTTCCGGATGTCTTTCCAGAGGAATTGCCAGGTGTTCCACCTGACAGAGATGTCGAGTTCGTAATAGACCTTGTTCCAGGAACCGTCCCAATCTCTAGGAGACCTTATAAGATGGCACCCCTAGAACTAGCCGAGCTTAAGAAACAACTCAATGAGTCCTTGCAAAAAGGTTTCATCCGTCCTAGTTCATCTCCATGGGCTTGCCCCGTCCTCTTCGTCAAGAAGAAGGATGGAACAGATCGGATGGTTGTAGATTACCAACCTGTCAATTTGGTCACCATCAAGAACAAGTATCCGCTCCCCAGGATCAACGATCTGTATGACCAGCTCGCTGGATCCTCAGTCTTTTCCAAAATGGATTTGAGGTTGGGCTACCATCAAATCAAAATCAAGAACGGGGACATTCCCAAAACGGCTTTCGTCACTCGTTATGGCCAATACGAGTACACCGTCATGTCCTTCGGTTTAACCAATGCTCCAGCCACCTTCTCTCGGTTAATGAACTCGATCTTCATGGAGTATTTGGATAAATTCGTCGTGGTTTACCTCGATGATATACTCATCTACTCCAAGAATGAGGAAGAACATGCCGAACATCTAAGGCTAGTATTGATGAAACTTCAAGAGCATCGCCTTTATGCCAAATTCTCCAAGTGCGAATTCTGGTTGCCAGAAGTGACCTATCTGGGCCATGTAATCTCTGGCAAGGGCATTGCTGTCAATCCCGAGCGAGTTCAAGCTGTCCTTGACTGGACTCCACCTGAAACGGTCAAGCAAGTCCGGAGTTTTCTTGGTTTAGCGAGCTATTGCCGCCGCTTCGTCGAGAATTTCTCCAAGGTTGCTAAGCCTCTAACTGAACTCCTCAAGAAAGATAAAAAGTTCGAGTGGACCCCACAGTGCGAGTTCAGCTTCCAGGAACTGAAAAGACGCCTGACATCTGCTCCCGTACTGGTACCACCAGACTTCTCTAAGGACTTTGTTATCTATTGCGACACCTCGCGACAAGGACTAGGTTGCATACTCATGCAAGATCGTCATGTGATTGCCTACGCATCTCGACAGTTGCGTCCACATGAGGATAATTATCCTACTCATGATCTAGAGCTTGCAGCGGTAGTCCATGCACTCAAAACCTGGCGACATTACCTCTTGGGTAACCGTTGCGAAATTTACACTGATCACCAAAGTTTGAAATATATCTTCACCCAACCGGATTTGAATCTCAGGCAAAGACGTTGGGTCGAGTTGATCTCGGATTACGACTTAGGAATAACTTACACCCCAGGCAAAGCCAATGTCATGGCTGATGCACTAAGTCGTAAATCTTATTGTAACAACCTGAGGTTACAGCAAAGTCAACCACTTCTCCACGAGGAATTTCGTAAGCTTAACCTTCACATTGTTCCTCGAGGATTCCTTTCCACCCTGGTGGCGAAACCTAACCTTACGGATCAAATCATAGCTGCCCAGAAGCGCGATAAGGGCATATCTCGGATTAAGGAAAACATCGCTAGCGGAGTTGCTAAATGTTTCTCCATGGATGAACGAGGTGTTGTCTTCTTCGAGAACCGCTTGGTGGTTCCCAAGAAACAACATTTACGACAATTGATCCTTAAGGAAGCTCATGAATCCCCTCTCACCATTCATCCCGGTAGTACTAAAATGTATCAAGACCTACGCCAGAGGTTTTGGTGGACTAGGATGAAGAGAGAAATCGCTCAATACATTGCAACTTGCGACGTCTGTCGTCGTGTTAAAGCAGAGCATCAACGGCCTGCTGGCACCCTTCAACCTTTGGAGATTCCTGAATGGAAATGGGATAAAATCGGTATGGATTTCATTACCGGGTTTCCCAGAACCAAAAGAGGGAATAATGCTATCTTCGTTGTTGTCGATCGTCTTTCCAAAGTAGCCCACTTCTTACCTGTTCGCGAGAGTATAACCGCTAGCCAGCTAGCTGATTTGTACATCTCTCGAATAGTATCTCTCCATGGTGTTCCATTGGAAATTAATTCGGACCGTGGAAGTCTTTTCACCTCTCGATTTTGGGAAAGTTTCCAAAATGCTTTGGGAACTCAACTTTCCTTTAGCACCGCCTTCCATCCTCAGTCAAGTGGTCAAGTAGAACGAGTCAATCAAATTCTGGAGGATATGCTCCGAGCTTCTGTCATCTCTTTCGGTATAAATTGGGAGAAGTGCCTACCATTCGCCGAGTTCGCTTATAACAATAGTTATCAAGCTAGCTTGGGCAAAGCTCCTTTCGAAGTTCTTTATGGACGAAAATGTCGAACGCCTCTTAACTGGTCAGAAACCGGCGAGAGACAACTCTTTGGCCCGGACATGATCCAGGATGCAGAAGAGCAAGTTCGTATTATTCGTGAGAAGTTGAAAACCGCCCAATCTCGACAAAAGAGTCAGTATGACCGCAAGCATAAGCCCATGGCTTATGAAGTCGGCGAGATGGCTTACCTTCGGGTTACACCTTTAAAGGGAACCCATCGATTCGGTATCAAAGGCAAATTGGCTACTCGCTACATTGGACCCTTTCGCATTCTTGCCAAACGAGGGGAAGTTGGCTACCAACTGGAACTACCTCCGCATCTCTCCAGAGTTCATGATGTCTTCCATGTTTCTCAACTCAGGCGTTGCTTCGCGGATCCTATCCGTGGAGTGGACCACGAAACGCTTGATCTCCAAGATAACCTCACTTATCGGGAACACCCCGTTCGTATCCTTGATCAAGCCGAGCGTACCACTCGACGCCACAATATCAAGTTTCTCAAGGTTCAATGGTCACACCATTCCGAGCAAGAGGCTACCTGGGAAAGGGAGGATCGTCTTCGACTTGAGTACCCCACCTTCTTTCCGGAGGAACCTAAATCTCGGGACGAGATTCTTTTGAGTGGGGGTGAGTTGTCACATCCCTAGCTAGGCCATGCATTAGAGTGTGCATCATGTTTAAATTCTATTAATTCTGAAATGGGAAATGCCAGAACCCCCAACACACACTTCCCCCCCTGGAAATAACTAGGGTTTACTAAAATCTTTTTCAATGAACCTGAAATGCCCTTCTAAAATGTTCACCCTCTTTGTCTTGGATTAAACCCCCTGGCAAAAATAGTGCACATTTTTCTAGGTCAACAGAAGGTTATTGAATTAACACATAAGTATTTGAATTTGGGCATTTAAAATTTATAAAAATATTTTAAATGTTCAAATATTCTCAAACAGAAATGTTTCATGTTGTCTATATTTTAAATAGCAAGCATGTGCAGTTTGAGAATTTTTGGAGTGGTCTAGGTATTTTAAATAACTCCACAAAGTTGCAGAAGAAATAGGAAAGAAAACAAAATTAAAAAAAAGGAGGCCTACCTGTGCCAGCTGAGGCCCGCTCCTGTGCGGCCCAGCTGGGCCATCCCACCAGCGCCGTCGTCCTCCTGGCGCCAGTCGGCCGGGCGTGTGGCCGGCGCGCGCGCACGGCCGTGCCGCCACGCCACCTGCCTGCCTGGCCCTCCCCCCCCGACGCTGGACGTCCCGCACGTCGCCACGCAACGCCCCGCCGCTCGCTCTTTTTCCCCCCTCTCCTCTGGATCCTCCTCTTCCCCCTCCCCGAGCGGAGCTCGTCGCCGACGCCCGCTGCTGCCGCGCCCACAGCCGCTCCCTCGCCTCTCCGACAAGCCCGGCTGCTCCGCCTCGTCGCTAGCTGCCTCCTCGACGAGCCACGCGAGCCGGAGTGCCCCGTAGCGTCGCCCTCGCTGTCCTCTTCGTCGCCGGCCGCCGCAGATCGTCCTCGCCGCCCCGTCGTCTCCGACTCGTCCCCGAGCCCGCTGACGCCGCCGCTGCCTCCGCTGTGAGCTCCCGCCTCGATTCCACCTCCTCCCCTGTCTTTTCGAGCCCCGCAGCGCTGCGCCCGCTCAAGCTCGACTCCGGCCGCCGCCCTGAGCTTCGCTCCGGCGAGCTCCGGCCGCCCCCGCCTCTCCCTTCTGCTCCAATCGGTGCGGACGAGCGCGGGCTTCGCTCCCGTGGTCTCCGCGCGCCTAATCGCCGCCTGTAGCGCAACTCCGGTGAAGAACCGCCGCGGTTTGAGGTCGTCGCCGGCGAAACTCCGGCGAGGCCGACGTGGCGTCATTAGCGCCTAATCCCGCAACCTAAACCCCCCCTAAGCCACTGACCGTGGGCCCAGGGCCAAGTCAAACCCTGGTCAGCGCGGGTTTGACCGGGATTAGCCCCTGTGTCACTGACGTGTGGCCCCACACGTCAGGTTTGACCCAGTCAGCGGGGTTGACTGCTGACGCAAGCATGACACAGTGCTGACGCAGTTATTATTTTGCTGGATTTATTTTTATACAGGAAAATCCAGAAAATAGTTCAAACTTCAAAAATTCATAGAAAATTATCTGTAACTCCAAATGCAAAGTTCTATATATGAAAATCTATCAGAAAAATCCAATCTATCCAATGGAACTGGTTTCATGCATGTTAAAACAAGTTAAACCCACTGTTTAGGCATTATAAGATATTGCACTAATATGATCTTATAAATGCACTACCATTTGAATCTTTGGTTCAAATGGGGTCATTTCCTTCTGGTTTAACTTGCACAAGACCAGGACACATTCATATTGCCATGTCATTGCATGCATCATATTGTTGCATATCGTCATGTATTGATTGTGTTGCAATGTGTCATTCGTGGTAGGTTCTGCCTCCGAGGATATCTCCGAGTATCCAACTGAAGGGCAGTATCCCACCACCACTCCATCAGGCAAGCAACCCATTGATCATTCCGATACAAACCCATGTTCTCGCTTCTGCTCTCGTTTACTGCATTAAGACAACGCGTTTCAAACTGCTGTGTGTTGCGGTAGTTGAACCCACTTCCTTTGCATGACCTGTCATTGCCACAGTAACTAGATGAAACCCACTAGCATGTGTAGGAGTTGATTGAGCCAATACATGTGTGTGTGTGTTCCTACCATGCTATGCTTGCTATGCTTAGAGTTGTGTCAGGTCTGGCTCATCGGGATGATGAACTGGAGTGAAAGGTTGTGTCGGTGACAAGAGTGAAGTGTGAATACGATTTGGTAAAGGAATCGATGAGAGGCCATGTAGGAGTACATGGTGGGTTGTTTCATGGAGGCCGTCCTTAAGAACTGAGATCTGTGTTTGTGATCCATGATACAGTTACTACCACACATTGGGCCCTGAAATATGACCCCGCTCGACTTCTTATCCACCCTTGTCCTCTGTCCAGGAGTTGCAAGTAGTTTCTGGTGTTTGTAGTATGCTGGGGGCCGCACGCGGCGCTGACCATCGGGGTGGGCTGTGTTGCGGTAGGCACGTGGCACGGTGTACCGACTCGCCCGTTTGGTGTCTCGGGAACCCTGTTCACATCGTTCGGGGCCGTTAGTGGAAACCTCGGCCGGACTCCCTGCGGATGGAACCCGAATAGGCGATAAACCTGGACTAGAGACTTGAGTGTTTAGGTAGGTCGTGGTCTACACCCACGTCGGCTTTCGCTTGAAGTCTGCCGAGCACATGTCGTGTGCAGACGCTAAGTGGTGGAAACATGTGTGAAGAAGTACACCCCTGCAGGGTTATAAATGAACTATTCGAATAGCCGTGTCCGCGGTAATGGACTTCTGGGTTGCCTATATCAGTTCATAGACAAGTTAAATGGATACTACTAAAAATCTCAAGATAAGTGTGAGTACCGCGGATGGCCCTCTCGTAGGATGGCGAGAGAGGATCCTCGGTGGAGTATTGTGATGGTGTTAGTGGACTCGTGTGCGACAAATGTTTTACAAGTGGTGTCTATCGTAGGATAGCTTAGCCAAGAGTCAAAGCTGGCTTGCTGCAATAACCCCACTACCTTCTTGAGAATGTGCATGTATGATAGGTTCCTGTTGTAAGACTTGCTGAGTACTTCTGTACTCATGTTGCTTTAATCATGTTTTTCAGACGACTGCACCAACCCTTCTGATGGGTTTTATGTAGACCTCGACGTTGACGAGTGACTTATCACCCAGGTGGTGATCCAAGACTTGTGAAGGGTCGATGTAGATAGACAGGCTTCATCAAGCCTTCTTTCTTTCTAGTGTCTATACTCAGACTAGTTTGCTTCCGCATGTGCTTGTATGTTTGTATGACTTGAGTGTTGGGTCATGTGACCCCTATCTGTATGAATGATATGTATGGCTCCTCGGAGCCTTCTAAATAAAGTACTTGAGTCGTAGAGTACTGTTGTGTTGCCATGTTGTATCTACTCATATCGGGCATATTGTGTGTATGATTGAAATGCTTGGTATGAGTGGGATCCGACTATCTAGTTGTTTATCCTTGGCAGCCTTTCATATGGGGAAATGTAAGTCTTGTGCTTCTGAGCGATAGTAGTCCGCTACAGCCCGGTTCACCGGAGTCCTGCTAGCCCAGCACTACTGCTTGGACACTTGACTGGCCGGCATGTGTCTCACGTCGTTCCTATGTCTGTCCCTTCGGGGAAATGTCACGCGTTGATATTCGGAGTCCTGCCTAGCCTGCTACAGCCCGGGTTACCGGAGTCCTGTTAGCCCAGTGCTACAGCCCGAATAGATACGTTGATGACCGACATGTTCGATGTGATTCATGTATGCCTGTCCTCATAGGCTAGCGCCGCTTTGGGTTCACGACTAGCCATGTTGGCCCGGGTTCTCTGTCATATGGATGCTAGCGACACTATCATATACGTGAGCCAAAAGGCGCAAACGGTCCCGGGCCAGGTAAGGTGGCACCCGTGGGAGTACCGTGCGTGAGGCCGCAAAGTGATATGATGTGTTACACGCTGGATCGATGTGGCTTAGGATCGGGGTCCTGACATGTTTGCAATATTATTGAAAGTGGGTTTGGAAGAGTGTCAACTTTAGATCCCACATATTTGGAGAATGTTCAATCTTATGAAATTTTTGAGAAAAGTGGGTTTGGAGAGGTCATGACTTTAGTTAATGTTAATCCCACTATTTTGGAAGAGTGTGAACTTTGCATACATGTGGATCGTTTTAAGAATATGTTTTGTGATAGCTATATTGTTGAATTTGCTTATGATCCTACATGTAATTATTATGAGAGGGGAAAATATAGTTGTAGAAATTTTCATGTTACTAAATCACCTCTTGTTATGTTGAGATTGCTATTGTTTCTTTCCGCTTCCTTGCATATGCTAGTTTTTGCTTACCTTGATGATTTGTTTGCCTATAAGATGCCTATGCATAGGAAGTATGTTATACTTAGATGTTTCTGTCACATTTTTCATGATGCTCTCTTTGTGCTTCAATTCTTGTCTTTCATGTGAGCATCATTGAAATCTCTTTGCCTAGCTAGGGGCGTTAAGCAGCGCTTGTTGGGAGGCAACCCAATTTTATTTTCGTTTATGTTTAGTAATAAATAATTCATCTAGCTTATGTTTATATGTGGTTTTATGTTTTAAATTAGTGTTTGTGCCAAGTAGAACCATTGGGAAGATTTGGGTGAAGTCTTTATGATCATGTTGTGAAAAACAGAAACTTTAGCGCTCACGAGATTAGCTACCATTTTTTATTGGAGAGTGCCTTTAGGTTGATTCTTTTTTAATATGATTAATATACAAATTCCTCACCTACAAAATTTATTTCAGAATTTTTGGAGTTACATAAGTATACGTTTGATACAGATTACTACAATCTGTTCTGTTTTTGACAGATTCTGTTTTTCGTGTGTTGTTTTCTTATTTTAATGAATCTATGGCTAGCATCGGGGGGTATGATCCATAGATAAGTTGGAATATATTAGGTTTAACACCAATATAAATAAATAATGAGTTCATTACAGTACCTTAAAGTGGTGATTTGTTTTCTTATACTAACGGAGCTCATGAGATTTTCTGTAGAGTTTTGTGTTGTGAAGTTTTCAAGTTTTTGGGTAAATATTTGATGGACTTTGGAATAAGGAGTGGCAAGAGCCTAAGCTTGGGGATGCCCAAGGCACCCCAGGGTAAAATTCAAGGACAACCAAAAGCCTAAGCTTGGGGATCCCCCAGAAGGCATCCCCTCTTTCGTCTTCGTCCATCGGTAACTTTACTTGAGGCTATATTTTTATTCACCACATGATATGTGTTTTGCTTGGAGCGTCTTGTATGATTTGAGTCTTTGCTTTTCAGTTTACCACAATCATCCTTTATGTACACACCTTTTGGAGAGACACACATAAATCGGAATTTATTAGAATACTCTATGTGCTTCACTTATATCTTCTGAGCTAGATAGTTTTGCTCTAGTGCTTCACTTATATCTTTTAGGGCATGGTGGTGGTTTTATTTTATAGAAATTATTGATCTCTCATGCTTCACTTATATTATTTTGAGAGTACTTTAGAACAGCATGGTAGTTTTCTTTGGCTATAAAATTAGTCCTAATATGATAGGCATCCAAGATGGGTATAATAAAAACTTTCATACAGAGTGCATCGAATACTATGATAAGTTTGATACTTGATGATTGTTTTGAGATATGAAGATGGTAATATTAGAGTCATGCTAGTTGAGTAGTTATGAATTTGGGAAATACTTGTGTTGAAGTTTGCAAGTCCCGTAGCATGCACGTCGTATGGTAACCATTGTGTGACAAATTTGAAACATGAGGTGTTCTTTGATTGTCATCCTTATGAGTGGCGGTCGGGGACGAGCGATGGTCTTTTCCTACCAATCTATCCCCCTAGGAGCATGCGCGTAATGCTTGGTTTTTGATGACTTGTATATTTTTGCAATAAGTATGTGAGTTCTTTATGACTAATGTTGAGTCCATGGATTATACACACTCTCACCTTTCCATCATTACTAGCCTCTTCGGTACCGTGCATTGCTCTTTCTCACCTTGAGAGTTGGTGAAAATTTCGCCGGTGCATCCAACCCCCGTGATATGATATGCTCTATCACACATAAACCTCCTTATATCTTCCTCAAAACAGCCACCATACCTACCTATTATGGCATTTCCATAGCCATTTCGAGATATATTGCCATGCATCTTTCCACCATTTCATTTATTATGACACGCTTCATCATTGTGATATTGCCTTGCATGATCATGTAGTTGACATCGTATTTGTGGCAAAGCCACCATGCATAAATTTCATACATGTCACTCTTGATTCATTGCCCATCCCGGTACACCGTCGGAGGCACTCATATGGAGTCATATTTTGTTCTAGTATCGAGTTGTAAATAAATAGAAGTGTGATCATCATCATTAATAGAGAATTGTCCCATAAAAAAAGGCCAAAGAAAAAAAGAGAAAAGAAATAAAAGGGATAATGCTACTATCCTTTTTTTCCACACTTGTGCTTCAAAGTAGCACCATGATCTTTATGATAGAGAGTCTCTTATTTTGTCACTTTCATATACTAGTGGGAATTTTTCATTATAGAACTTGGCTTGTATATTCCAACAATGGGCTTCCTCAAATGCCCTAGGTCTTCGTGAGCAAGCAAGTTGGATGCACACCCACTTAGTTTCTTTTGTTGAGCTTTCATACATTTATAGCTCTAGTGTATCCATTGCATGGCAATCCCTACTCCTTGCATTGGCATCAATTGACGGGCATCTCCCTATCCCATTGATTAGCCGTGTCAATGTGAGACTTTCTCCTTTTTTGTCTTCTCCTCACAACCCCCATCATTATATTCTATTCCACCCATAGTGCTATGTCCATGGCTCATGCTCATGTATTGCGTGAAGTTGAAAAAGTTTGAGATTACTAAAGTATGAAACAATTGCTTGGCTTTTCATCGAGGTTCTGCATGATGAGAGCATTTTTGTGTGACGAAAATGAAGCATAGCCAAACTATATGATTTTGTAGGGATAATCTTTCTTTGGCCATGTTATTTTGAGAAGACATAATTGCTTAGTTAGTATGCTTGAAGTATTATTATTTTTATGTCAATATTAAACTTTTATCTTGAATCTTTCGGATCTGAACATTCATACCATACTAAAGAGAATTACTTTGAAAATTATGTTAGGTAGCATTCCACATCAAAAATTCTGTTTTTATCATTTAGCTACTCGAGGACGAGCAGAAATTAAGCTTGGAGATGCTTGATACGTCTCCAACGTATCTATAATTTTTTATCGTTCCATGCTATTATATTATCTGTATTGGATGTTTAATGGGCTTTATTATGCACTTTTATATTATTTTTGGGACTAACCTATTAACCAAAGGCCCAGTGCAAATTGCTGTTTTTTTTGCCTATTTCAGTAGTTCGCAGAAAAGGAATATCAAACGGAATCCAAACGGAATGAAACCTTCTTGAGGATCAATATGGAACAAACGCAATCCATGAGACTTGGAGTGGACGTCAAGGAAGGAACGATGCGACCATGAGGTAGAAGGGCGCGCCCCCCACCCTCATGGGCCCCTCGTGGCTCCACCAACCTACTTCTTTAGCCTATATATATATATATATACTCATATACCTCGAAAACATCCAGGAGCACCATGAAACCATATTTCCACCGCCGCAACCTTCTGTACATGTGAGATCCCATCTTGGTGCCTTTCCCGGCGCTCCGCCGGAGGGGGAATCAATCACGGAAGGCTTCTACATCAACACCATAGCCTCTCCGATGACGTGTGAGTAGTTACCATAGACCTTCGGGTCCATAGTTATTAGCTAGATTGCTTCTTCTCTCTCTTTGGATCTCAATACAAAGTTCTCCTCGATTCTCTTGGAGATCTATTTGATGTAATTCTTTTTGAGGTGTGTTTGTCGAGATCCGATGAATTGTGGGTTTATGATCAAGATTATATATGAACAATATTTCATTCTTCTCTGAATTCTTATATGCATGATTTAATATCTTTGCAAGTCTCTTCGAATGATCAGTTTGGTTTGGCCTACTAGATTGATCTTTCTTGCAATGGGAGAAGTGCTTAGCTTTGGGTTCAATCTTGCCCTGTCCTTTCCCAGTGACAGCAGGGGCAGCAAGGCACGTATTGTATTGTTGCCATCGAGGATAAAAAGATGGGGTTTATACCATATTGCTTGAGTTTATCCCTCTACATTATGTCATCTTGCCTAATGTGTTACTGTGTTCTTATGAACTTAATACTCTAGATGCATGCTGGATAGCGGTCAATGTGTGGAGTAATAGTAGTAGATGTAGAATCGTTTCGGTCTACTTGTCACGGACATGATGCCTATATACATGATCATGCCTAGATATTCTCATAACTATGCGCTTTTCTATCAATTGCTCGACAGTAATTTTTTCACCCACCGTAGAATATGCTATCTTGAGAGAAGCCACTAGTGAAACCTATGGCCCCCGGGTCTATCTTCCATCATATTATTTCCAATATTTACTTTCCAATCTATACAACAAAAAATACCAAAAAAATTTATCTTATTATATTTTTCCGATCTCAATTTTGCAAGTGGCTGTGAAGGGATTGACAACCCCTTTATCGTGTTGGTTGCAAGGTTCTTGATTGTTAGTGCAGGTACTGGGGACTTGCATGTAGTCTCATACTGGATTGATACCTTGGTTCTCAAAAACTGAGGGAAATACTTACACTACTTTGCTGCATCACCCTTTCCTCCTCAAGGGAAAACCAACATATGCTCAAGAGGTAGCAGTGACAAAGAGCTTGTCGTAAACAATTACATTGATGCAAGCTTTCACACTGATCCGGATGACTCCAAGTCACAAACCGGATATGTATTTTTATTGAATGGTGGAGCTGTCAGTTGGTGTAGTTCCAAGCAAAGCGTCGTGGCGGGATCTACGTGTGAAGCGGAGTACATAGGTGCTTCGGAAGCAGCAAATGAAGGAGTCTGGATGTAGGAGTTCATATCCAATCTAGGTGTCATACCTAGTGCATCGGGTCCAATGAAAATCTTGTGTGACAATACTGGTGCAATTGCCCTGGCAAAGGAATCCAGATTTCACAAGAGAACCAAGCACATCAAGAGACGCTTCAATTCCATCCGCGATCAAGTCAAGGAGGGAGACATAGAGATTTGCAAGATACATATGGATCTGAATGTTGCAGACCCGTTGACTAAGCCTCTCTCACGAGCAAAACATCATCAACACAAAGACTCAATGGGTGTTATAATCATTACTATATAACCTAGATTATTGACTCTAGTGCGAGTGGGAGACTGAAGGAAATATGCCCTAGAGGCAATAATAAAGTTGTTATTTATATTTCCTTATATCATGATAAATGTCTATTATTCATGATAGAATTGTATTAACCGGAAAGTTAGTACATGTGTGAATACATAGACAAACATAGTGTCACTAGTATGCCTCTACTTGACTAGCTCGTTAATCAAAGATGGTTAATTTTCCTAGCCAAAGACATGAGTTGTCATTTGATCAACGGGATCACATCATTAGAGAATGATGTGATTGACTTGACCCATCAGTTAGCTAAGAACTATGATCGTTTAGTTTACTGCTATTGCTTTCTTCATAACTTATACATGTTCCTATGACTATGAGATTATGCAACTCCCGAATACCGGAGGAACACTTTGTGTGCTATCAAATGTCACAACGTAACTGGGTGATTATAAAGATGCTCTATAGGTGTCTCCGATGCTGTTTGTTGATTTGGCATAGATCAAGATTAGGATTTGTCACTCCGATTGTCAAAGAGGTATCTCTGGGCCCTCTCGGTAATGCACATCACTATAAGCCTTGCAAGCAATGTGACTAATGAGTTATTTGTGGGATGATGCACTACGGAACAAGTAAAGAGACTTGCCGGTAACGAGATTGAACTAGGTATGATGATACCAACGATCGAATCTCGGGCAAGTAACATACCGATGACAAAGGGAACAACGTATGTTGTTATGCGGTTTGACCGATAAAGATTTTCGTAGAATATGTAGGAACCAATATGAGCATCCAGGTTCCGCTATTGGTTATTGACCGGAGATGAGTCTCAGTCATCTCTACATAGTTCTCGAACCCGTAGGGTCCGCACGCTTAACGTTCGATGACGATCGGTATTATGAGTTTATGTGTTTTGATGTAAGGAAGGTAGTTAGGAGTCCCGGATGTGATCACGGACATGACGAGGAGTCTCGAAATGGTCGAGACATGAAGATTGATATATTAGAAGGTTATGTTTGGACACCGGAATGGTTTCGGGTGAGTTCGGGCATCTACCAGAGTACCGGGGGGTTACCGGAACCCACCGGGGACTTAATGGGCCTACATGGGCTTTAGTGGAAGAGATAGGAGGGGCGCGCCCCCAAGCCCAATCTGAATTGGGGAGGGGGCCAGCCCCCTTGCCTTCTTCTCCTCTTCCCCTTCCTTCCCCTCCTAGTTGACTAGGAAAGGGGGGAAAACTACTCCTAGTAGGAGTAGGAATCCCCCCTTGGGGGCGCACCATGAGGCCGTCTGGCCCCCTTCTCCCCTCCTTTATATACGGGTGAGGGGGCACCCCATAGACAAACAAGTTGATTCTTAGCCGTGTGCGGTGCCCACCTCCACATATTTCCAGCTCGGTCATATTGTCGTAGTGATAAGGCGAAGCCCTGCGTCAGTAACTTCATCATCACCGTAAACACGCCGTAATGCTGAGAAAATCTCCCTCAACCTCTGCTGGATCTAGAAGTTCGAGGGACTTCACCGAGCTGAACGTGTGCAGACCGAGGAGGTGTCGTGCGTTCGGTACTTGATCGGTTGGATCACGAAGACATTCGACTACATCAACTGCGTTACTTAACGCTTCCGCTTTCGGTCTATGAGGGTACGTGGACACACTCTCCCCGCTCGTTGCTATACTTCTCCTAGATAGATCTTGCATGATCGTAGGATTTTTTTTGAAATACTACGTTTCCCAATAGGGATCACATCATGTGATGGACTAGACCCAACCGTAAGCTTAGCAACAAATCATATCGCTTAGTTTATTTGCTATAGCTTTCTTCATGTCAAGTATATGTTCCTTCGACCATGAGATCATGCAACTCCCGGATACCGGAGGAATGCCTCGTGTGCTATCAAATGTCACTTCGTAACTGGGTGATCAGAAAGATTCTTTATAGGTATCTCCAAACGTGTCTGTTGGGTTGGCATGGATCGAGATTGGGATTTATCACTCCATGTGATAGAGAGATATCTCTGTGCCCTCTTGGTAATACAACATCATAAAGAGCTTACAAGCAGTGTGCCTAATGAGTTAGTCACGGGATATTTTATTACGGAACGAGTAAAGAGACTTGCCAGTGACGAGATTGAACTAGGTATGGAGATAACGACGATCGAATCTCGGGCAAGTAACATATCACCTGACAAACAGAATTGCATACGGGATTGACTGAATCCTTGACATCGTGGTTAAACTGATAAAAATCTTCGTGAAATATGTAGGAACCAATATGGGCATCCAGATCCCGCTATTGGTTATTGATCGGAGAGGTGTCTTAGTCATGCCTACATGATTCTCGAACCTGTAGGGTCCGCAAGCTTAACATTCGATGATGCTAGAGTAGTATTGGGATATGTGCATTGGTAAAGAAATATTGTTTGGAGTCCCGGATGAGATCATGGACATCACGAAGAGCTCCGGAATGGTTCGGAGGTAAAGATTCATATATAGGAAGTCCTATTTTGGTCACCGGAAAAGTATCAGGCATTATCTGTATTGTACCGGGAGTGCCGAAAGGGGTCTGGGAGTCCACCCGGGGGCCCACATGGGTTGTAAGGAGGGGTGACCTGGCCTACATGGGCCAGGGGCACTAGCCCCAAGAGGCCCATGCGTCTAGAACAAGAAAAATGGGAAGAGTCCTAATGGGGGGAAGGCACCCCCCTAGGTGCCTTGGGAAGGGAGGCTTCCTCCCTAGGCCGGCGCCCCTCCCTTGCAGGAGGGGCCAAGGCTACGCCCCAATCCTCCCCGTTGCCTCCTATAAATAGTGGGGGAGAGGGAGGGTCTAGAAACACCAAATCCCAAGCCCCGGCGACAGCCCTACCTCCCCTAAAACTCAGTTTTCTCCTCAGATTGGTTCCGGCAGCGTTTGACGAAGCCGTGCCGGGATTGCACCACCACCATCTCCTCCACGCCGTCGTGCTGGTTGAGATCCCATCTACTTCTCCTCTCTTGCTTGCTGGATCAAGAAGGAGGAGACTTCATTGAGTCGCATGTGTGCTGAACGCGGAGGTGTCGTCCGTTCGGCGCTAGATCGTATTGGATCATGATTGGATCGTGAATAGTATGACTACATCAACCGCGTTAAATACGCTTCTGCTTTTGGTCTACAAGGGTATGTAGATACACTCCCTTCTCGTTGCTATGCATCTCCTAGATTAGATATTGGGTGTTTCATTGGATTTTATTTATTTTCATGCAACGTTCCCCATTAGTGGCATCATGAGCTAGGTCTATGCATAGATGTATATGCATGAGTAGAATACAAAGAGGCTTGATGGGGGCCCAAGGCTTGATGGGAGCCACAATGGCAGCGACCATGTTCTCAGCGAGGAACTGGACCTGACCCCAGCAGCATCTCGGCCGGGCGTGGGGTTCGAGGAGGATCTGGTACAGGAGTTGGTGGAAACTGAGGCGGCTTCGTTTGTGGATGGTGGGCCAGTGCATGCACAGGTGCACATGGGGGACACATTTATGGTCAGTCTCTCAGCGGAGCCGGAAGATGCCGCTTGCGCTGTCACTACGGGTGGGGTGCCATGCAGCCCATGCACGGGCGGTGCGGTGCGCTCACCACGTTCTCCTGTAGTGATGCAGGACAGGGTGGACTCCTTGTGTGATGACTTGAGGCGCGATTTGGCACCACTTTTGACGGCGATTCCCAGCCGTGATGCTGCTGCTGATAAGAGGAGGCCCAGGCAGAAGAGACAGCCAGTGTCCAACCCGAGGAGGAGCATGCGTTTGGCTAAGGGGCTGGGTTCTAAGGCGTCCAAGCAGCAAAACGTGCTGATTCGGAGGCTCTGTCTTGCAAACGAAGGTGAAACAATCAGCGACTCGGCATTGCTGGCGTACGCGTAGCTGTTTGAGAGACCGTTGGCGGACTCCCACATCAAGGCGATCCTTGCTCTTTTCGGTTGGCAGCCGTCGGTCTCGCCGGTGTTTGAAGGGGAGCCAGTCGTGGAGGACTTGCACTAGGGTGCGGTGCTGGTGGTTCGGTGGGTTTGCACCATGAATTGTACGCCTTTCAAAACGCTCGTGTGGAACGTGCGGGGTCTTAACAGCCCGGCACGTAGGAATGTGGTTGCGCAGGTGGTGGCCGCGGCACAGCCGAGTGTGGTGTGTCTGCAAGAAACTAAAACGGAGGTTGTAACTCTTGATGTAGTTCGTCATTGCCTTGGCTATAAATTTGGGAACTTCTTTTACTTGCCGGCGAGTGGCACTCGTGGTGGAATCCTGTTAGCATGGGATGAGTCGGTAGTGCATGTGTCTAACCCGCACTACACTGACTACACACTTACGGCCCTGATCATGCCGGTGGAGGGCCCGCAGTGGTGGTTGACGGGTGTGTACGGGCCACAGCTCGATCAAGAAAAGTTGCTTTTCCTACAGGAATTGGATGAAATCCGCGAGCTCCATGCTGGACCGTGGATGGTGGCGGGCGATTTTAACCTGTTAGTAAACCCTGAGGACAAGAATAATGAGAGGATAAATCGTAGAATGATGGGCAGGTTCCGCTCTAAGTTGAACTCGCTTGAGCTGAAGGAGGTTTATCTGAATGGGCGTCGGTACACTTGGTCTAATGAGAGAGTGAACGTGACACTTGAGAAGGTGGACCATGTGTTCTGCACTGCGTCGTGGGAGGAGCTACACCCGACGTGTTGCCTCAGTGCGGTAGGATCGGCCATCTCGGATCATTGCCCACTACTGCTTGACGGGAACGCGGATCTGTGCATGGGGTCACGCTTCAAATTCGAGGCTTTTTAGACGAAGGCTGAGGGTTTCTTGGATATTGTAGCGGAAGCTTGGGCCTCTGTCCCGCATGAGGATAATCCTTTCAAGACCTTGGATTTGCGGTTGAGAGCCACGGCAAAGAGTTTGAAGCGGTGGAGCGATCGGTGGATCGTTAACGTCAAGCTTCAAATTGCGATTGCGCTGGAAGTGATACAGCGGCTGGATAAGGCGATGGACACCAGAGCTTTGACTGAGCAGGAGCGTGAACTACGGAGAATTCTGAGACAGAAACTGTTAGGGCTTTGCTCGCTTGAACGGACCATCGCGAGGCAGCGATCTAGGATACTTTTCCTACGGGAAGGAGAGGGTAACACGCGGCCGTTTCACCAATCGGCGTGTCACCGTCAGAGGCGGAACATGATCACCTCGCTGTCTGGTGGAGCTTCATTGGCCACGAATCAGGATGAGATTGCAAGCATGGTGGATGGGTACTACAAGAATCTTTTTGGGACAACGCAGCAACGATTGGCCTCTATCAACTTGGAAACGCTACAGCTACCTTGCTCACACATGCCGGGCCTTGACATTCCCTTCACTGAGGAGGAGGTACGGAAAGTTGTTCATGCGATGCCCATGGACAAGGCGCCCGGACCGGACGGATTCACAGGCCGCTTTTATGCATCATGCTGGGAGATTATTAAAGGGGACATCATGGCCGCGCTTGACTCTTTCTTTCGTGGTGATATGCGAGGGTTGCATGCTATCAATAAGGCAATAGTTTCCTTGTTGCCTAAGGTGGATGGGGCGATCGACGTCAAAGATTTCAGGCCTATGAGCCTGGTTCATGGGGTGATCAAGATTTTTGACAAGCTACTTGCGGGTAGATTAGCCTTGGAGCTGCCAGGGCTGGTTGGTAAGCACCAAACTGCCTTTGTCAGGGGGCGTTCCATACATGATAACTTCATGTTGGTGCAAAGTACAGCAAGGAGATTACACGCGCTTAAGCAGCCAACCATCATGCTTAAGCTGGATATCTCAAAGGCATTTGATTCGGTGCAGTGGCCATTCTTGGTGGAAGTGATGAGGTGCATGGGTTTTAGCACTAAGTGGATCGACTGGATCTGTGGATTACTTGCAACATTGTCAACGAGGATCATGGTTAATGGTGTGCCAGGAGAGCCTATCCTCAATTGCCAGGGCCTGAGGCAGGGCGACCCTGTCTCTCCAATGCTATTCATCCTCACAATGGAGCCACTTCAGAGGATGTTTGGGGTGGCCCTCGAGCGTGGTCTCATTTCCCCGCTAGCTTCCAGAGGGCTATCCGAGCGAGTCTCTATGTTCGCGGATGATGTCATGATTTTCCTCAAGCCGGAGGTGCAAGACCTCACTACTTGTGCAGCCTTGCTGCATCTCTTTGGCGAAGCGTCTGGCCTCAGAGTTAACCTGCAGAAGAGTGCCGCTCTGCCAATTCGATGCAATTCAGTGATCATGGAGAGGGTTGTACAGGTGCTTGGCTGTCCTGAAGGTACTTATCCATGCAGATACTTGGGGCTTCCCCTCACCCTGCGGAAGCAGACAACAGCCCAGCTGATGGGTATGGTGGATCAACTGGCTCGATGCCTACCTAGGTGGATGGCTGTCAACATGCCGAAGAGTGGAAGAACAACTCTTGTCCAGTCTGTGCTCTGCGCAATCCCGATACATATGATGATGGCTTTGGACATCCCACAGAAGGTCATAAAGGCCATAAATAAGATTTGCCGTGGGTTCTTGTGGTGTGCTAAGGATCAGGCATTCGGTGGTCAGTGTAGAGTGGCCTGGGAGAAAGTGTGCTCACCGAGGTGGGCAGGAGGTCTTGGCATTCCTAACCTCAAGTGGCTGAACACGGCCATGCAGGCACGATGGCCCTGGCTGAAAAGAGTGGATCCATCAAGACCATGGGCGGAGTTTGATATCTCTGTCCCTCGAAGATCGATGCAAATATTCCAGGCTGCAACCCATGCGATGGTGGGTAATGGTGAGAGCACGTTGTTTTGGGAGGACAGATGGGTGGATGGATTTAGAGTGGAGGAGCTGGCGCCGGCGCTTTATAGCACGGTACGGCAAAGGACTCGAAGCAGCCGTACAGTCAGTCAGGGCCTGATGAACAGAGCCTGGGCTTTAGACATAGGACCTTAAGTGACGAATCAGATGCTTCAGGAGTACCTAAGGCTATGGGATCGTATGGAGAGAGTTCAGCTGCATCAGGACTCGGTGGATTCAGTGAGGTGGGCGTGGGAGCCAGACGGCTCCTTCTCCACGAGGTCGGCATACCAGGCGAAATTCTGGGCTCGAGAGAAGGATCCAACGGCACAGTTCACATGGAAGTCCAAAGCTCCCTTGAGATGCAGATTCTTCACCTGGCTTGCATTGCAGAACAGATGCTGGACATCGGACAGACTAGCGAGCCGGGGACTAGATCATGAGGATGCTTGTCCGTTTTGTGACCAAGTTGAGGAGAGTATGAATCACCTAATGCTCCGGTGTGTCTTTGCCAGAGAAGTATGGGCGCGGGTGTGCATGGCCTGGGGTGTGCCACAATGGACACTGACGGCAACCTCAAGCCTGGCAGAGTGGTGCGTGAGCACATCAGATAGCGCGGCAGAGAAGAAGGACACGCGGGCGCTGCTCGTCCTGGTGCTTTGGGAGCTGTGGAAGCATCGCAATGGCATAGTGTTTGAGGGGGATGCCCCGTCGATCGTGTATGTAATACGTAGGATAGCTGTTGAGTGCGCAGCATGGAAGGAGGCAGGCTTACTGAGATTGGATATTGATCGATTTCTAGCGGCCTTGCAGGTGGGTGATGTCGCGAGGATTTAGCGTGTAAGTGTTGTATGGGTGGAGTTGGGATGATGTAATCACCAACGTGGAGGGGCTCTTTCCCCCTTTCCCTTCTTGAATATATAGTACGCACACTCGTGCGTATTCGAGAAAAAAATATGCTCCCCAGGTATCTCCTAAGGTGTTTGTTGAGTTGGCATAGATCAAGATTAGGATTTGTCACTCCGAGGATTGTAAAGGTATCTTTGGGCCCTCTCGGTAATACACATCATAAGCTTGCAAGCAAATGACTAAGGAGTTAGTCACGAGGTGATGTATTACGGAACGAGTGAACAGACTTGCCGGTAACGAGATTGAACTAGGTATGAAGATACCGACGATCGAATCTCGGGCATGTAACATACCGATGGACAAAGGGAATTACGTATGTTCTTATAACTGTTTGATCGATAAAGATCTTCGTAGAATATGTAGGAGCCAATATGGGCATCCAAGTTCTGCTATTGGTTATTGACCTTAGAGGTGTCTCGGTCATGTCTACATAGTTTTCGAACCCGTAGGGCCCGCACACTTAACGTTCATTGACGATATAGTGTTATATGAGTTATATGATTTGGTGACCAAATGTTGTCCGGAGTCCTGGATGAGATCACGAACATGACAAGGAGTCTCGAAATGGTCGAGAGGTAAAGATCGATATATAGGATGATGGTATTTGGACACCGGAAGTGTTTCAAGATGTACCGAGAAGGAATCGGGTCACCGGAAAGGGTTCCGGGCACCCCCCGGGCAAGTTATGGGCTTAATGGGCCAAAGGGAGGGACAGACCAGCCCACTAGGGGGCTGGTGCGCCCCTCCACTTGTTTGGATAGCCCTAGGGAAGGAAAAGGGGGAGGGCTAGCCCCTCCTGCCTTTCTCATGGCAGAAAGGATTGGGAGGGGCGCCACCCTCCTGCCTTTTCCCACACTCCAAATATGGAAAGAAGGGGGCGCGGCTTGGGAGGGACCCCAAGTAGGATTACTCCTACTTGGGCGCCTCCTTTGGCTGCTCCTCCCTCCCTCCCACCTATATATGTGGGAGGGGGGCACCTAGCACACACGAGACAATTGCCTAGCCGTGTGCGCTGCCACCCTCCACCATTTACACCCCGATCATATTTTTGTAGTGCTTAGGCGAAGCCCTGCGGAGATCACTTAATCATCACCGTCACCAAGCGGTCATGGTAACGGAACTCATCTATTACCTCGATGTTTTGCTGGATCAAGAAGGCAAGGGATGACACCGAGCTGAACGTGTGCAGAACGCGGAGGTGCCGTGCGTTTGGTACTTGATCAGTTGAAGCACGAAGAAGTTCGACTACATCAACCGCTTTGTGAAACGCTTCTGCTTACGGTCTACGAGGGTACGTAGACACACTCTCCCCCTCGTTGCTAGTCATCTCCATGGATAGATCATTGTGTGTGCGTAGAATTTTTTTGTTTTCCATGCAACGATTCCCAACGGTGGCATCCGAGCGAGGTCTATGCGTAGATGATATGCACGAGTAGAACACAAAGAGTTGTGGGCGATGATCGTCATACTATTTACCACCAATGTCTTATTTTGATTCGGCAGTATTGTTGGATGAAGCGGCCCGGACCAACCTTACATGACCATGTTCATGAGACCGGTTCCACCCACATACATGTAACTAGTTTTGCATAAAGGTGGCTGGCGGGTGTCTGTTTCTCCTACTTTAGTTGAATCGAATTTGACTACAGCCGGTCCTTGTTGAAGGTTAACACAACAAACTTGATAAATCACCGTTGTGGTTTTGATGCGTAGGTAAGAACGGTTCTTGCTAGAAGCCCGTAGCAGCCACGTAAAACTTGCAACAACAAAGTAGAGGACGTCTAAGTTGTTTTTGCAGGGCATGTTGTGATGTGATATGGTCAAGACATGATATGATAAATGTTATTGTATGAGATGATCATGTTCTGTAAATTATCGGCAACTGGCAGGAGCCTTATGGTTGTCTCTTTATTGTATGAAGTGCAAACACCATGTAATTACTTTACTTTATCACTATGCGTTAGCGATAGTTGTAGAACCAATAGTTGGCGAGATGACCACGACGCTACGATGGAGATAAAGGTGTCGAGCCGGTGACCATGGAGATCATGATGATGCTTTGAAGATGGAGATCAAAAGCACAAGATAATGATGGCCATATCAATGTCACATATTTTGATTGCATGTGATTTTTATCTTTTATGGATCATATTTTGCTTAGTATGGCGGTAGCATTATAAGATGATCCCTTCACTAAATTTCAAGGTAAAAGTGTTCTCCATGAGTATGCACCATTGCTACAGTTTGTCGTGTTGAGACACCACATGATGATCGGGTGTGATAGACTTTGTCGTGTTGAGACACCACGTGATGATCGGGTGTGATAGACTCTATGTTCACATACAATGTGTGTAAGACAGTTTTGCCAATTCAGAATACTTGGGTTAAACTTGACGAGCCTAGCATGTACAGGCATGGCCTCGGAACACTGGAGACCGAAAGGTCAAACGTGAATCATATAGTAGATATGATCAACATAGAGATGTTCACCATTGATGACTACCCCATCTCACGTGATGATCGGACATGGGTTAGTTGATTTGGATCACGTATCACTTAGATGACTTGAGGAATGTCTATTTAAGTGGGAGTTATTAAGTAATTTGATTAACTGAACTTAATTTATCATGAACTTAGTCTTATAGTTTCGCAAATCTATGTCGTAGATCAATAGCTCGCGAGATAGCTCCCTTTTTTTTGATATGTTCCTAGAGAAAAATAGGTTGGAAGATGATAGTAGAAATGATGCGGACTGGGTCCGTGATATGGGGATTATCCTCATTGCTGCACAGAAGAATTATGTCCTTGATGCACTGCTAGGTGACAGACCTATTGCAGGAGCGGATGCAGACGTTATGAACGTTTGACAGGCTCGGTATGATGACTACTTGATAGTTTAGTGCGCCATACGGCTTAGAACCAGGACTTCAATTTTTTTTGAATGCCACAAAGCATATGAGATGTTCCAATATCTGAAATTGGTATTTGAGACTCATTCCCGTGTTAAGAGGTATGAGACCTCTGACAAGTACTTTGCCAACAAGATGGACGAGAATAACTCAGCCAGTGAGCATGTGCTCAGAATGTCTGGGTACTACAATCACTTGAATCAAGTGGGAGTTAATCTTCCAGATAAGATAATGTTTGACAAAGTTCTCTAGCCACTATCACCAAGATACTAGAACTTCGTGATGAACTATAATATGCAAGGGATGACAAAAACGATTCCCGAGCTCTTCGCGATGCTGAAATCGGCGAAGGTAGAAATCAAGAAATAGCATCAAGTGTTGATGGTTAACAGGACCACTAGTTTCAAGAAAAAGGGCAAAGGCAAAGAAAGGGAACTTCAAGAAGAATGGCAAGCAAGTTGCCACTCCCGTGAAGAAGCCCATATCTGGACCTAAGCCTGAAACTGGGTGCTTCTACTGCAAAGGGAATGGTCACTAGAAGCGGAACTGCCCCAAATACTTGGTGGATAAGAAGGATGGAAAAGTGAACAAAAGTATATTTTATATAGATGTTATTGATATGTACCTTACTGGTGTTCATAGTAGCCCCTGGTTATTTGATACTGGTTCAGTTGCTAAGATTAGTAACTCAAAACACGAGTTACAGAATGAACAGAGACTAGTTAAGGGCGAGGTGACGATGTGTGTTGGAAGTGATTCCAAGGTTGATAAGATCACCATCGCACACTCCCTCTACCTTCGGGATTAGTGTGGAACCTAAATAAATGTTATTTGGTGTTTGCGTTGAGCATAAATATGATTGGATCATGTTTATTGCAATACGGTTATTCATTTAAGTCAGAGAATAATTGTTGTTCTGTTTACATGAATGAAACCTTCTATGGTCATAAAAAAATGTAAATGGTTTATTGAATCTCGATCATAGTGATACACATATTCATAATATTGATGCCAAAAGATGCAAAGTGGATAATGATACTGCAACATACTTGTGGCACTGCCGTTTAGGTCATATTGGTGTAAAGTGCATGAAGAAACTCCATGCGGATGGACTTTTGGAACCACTTGATTATGAATCATTCGATACTTGCGAACCATGCCTCATGGGAAAGATGACTAAAACTCCGCTCTCGGGAACAAGGGAGCGAGCTAATGACTTATTGGAAATAATACATACCGATGTATGCGGTCCGACGAGTGTTGAGGCACGCTGCGGGTATCGTTATTTTCTAACCTTCACAGATGATTTGAGCAGATATGGGTATATCTAGTTAATGAAACATAAGTCTGAAACATTTCAAAAGTTCAAAGAATTTCAGAGTGAAGTGGAGAATCACTACTGCAGGATGCTGCTAACGCGACACTATGATCAGAGACCCTTTCACGAAACTATGTGCGATGCACTAATCGCAAACGGGGATGTAAAAAACCCGTCAAAAAAGGTGCAAAACATTTGCGATGGAGGATGCATCAAACACGGTTCAGATTTTAGTTGCGTGTGCGATGTAGGGCATACAGTTCAGTTCAATGAACTATTTGTGATGATGAGGAACAAAACAAACAGGCAGCCAGATGAAGATGTGTGCGATATACATCATACGGTTCACTCAGATGAACTATTTGTGATTAGGCAACACAAAAGAAATGGTCAGCCGGATGAAGGTGTGTGCAATATACGGCATGCGGTTCACTCGGATGAACTGTTTGTTTGAGCCAAGAGAACAGAAACGGTTCAATATAACAAGATGTGTGTGATACGCGGCAAATAGGTCTATAATCAGGCATGTGTGCGAAGATCCATAATAACACAGACGATTGCTGCTAATAAGCCATGTGTGTTGTGGGCAAACGCTTGGTGGTATACAATTGTCAGCGATTGATTAAATCATCACCGACGGGTTCCCCAGGAGGGTCCGTGTGCGATGTCATTGCACACAGAACCACAACATATGTACTTGTACCTTATAAGGACTTGATTCCATAAACAAATTGAACATCGAATTACCTATGTGGCTAGTACACACATAGCCTTTGCACACACGAAAGTATGTTCCAAAATGCCTATGAAACTCAAATAATGTATAAAAAGGCAAAACGAACCGTGAATAATTTCATATTTTTAGGAACACCCTACTATATATACTTGCATGTTGCCTCTGTAAAATAAATCAAGGTGGGAAGAGACAGCGTATGTCGTTTCACACACATAGGTGACAAGGTCCCTCTCAGAACCATGAGCCTTTTTGAGAGAAGCTCCGGTTTGTAAGAAGTTTGTACCAAAATTTCTCACAAATTGGAGTAACAGTAACAGTGATGTTCTTTCCCTATGTTGTGAATGCTTATAATATTTATGTCTTAATGAAAGAAATGGCAAGCCATTGGCCCAGTATGAAAGAAAATATGGGTCAAAACCGAGTTGAAAAGGGAAACAATATGTAACTCCAGCTTACAAACAGTACAAAAGCACAAGGATTAATTGCTCACCAGGTTTACACAAAATCCAGATTAAACAGGACAATGACATCTAACTCAACCAAAGTTTTTGGCAATCACAATCAAATGGATCGGTCTGATCCATAAGATCAAGATCTCCATCCAGAAATTCTACTGGTACATGATGACAAGCCGTTGTAAATAGAAGCCGAGCACGATCAGAAGCCCTCAGGTGCACCTGAAACTTCTTTTTATGTTGTTCAACACTTGCAGCCATAAGAAATTTCTTGTCGAAAAACTTAATCCTCACAGACAATAGTGCCCTCGCATTCAACATGAAGAATGTGACAAAGCTAGTGTTTGCATTGTTGGATGCATATCCTTCCCGTGTTACTGTCTTCAAACGAATGTCATGAGATCTGAGAAAATACCGGTGCTTCTTGGACCATCGATTGGTTATACCTTTTTCTCCATGTGTTAGTGCCTAAATAGATGAAGATTGAAAACAATTATGTCTAAAAAGATTATGTTGAAAGAGTGATAGCTCAACGATTAATTATAGTACATTATATATGGGCTTTCAATGTGCGTGAAATCATCACCTTTATATACAAATTCTCCAGACATGGAAATCATGCAGCAAGCCAATAATCGTGTTCAGATCAAAACACCACATATTGACATGTAAGGTCTTGACAGAATCCACCACCACTGATAGGACAGACAAGCTCTTCATTGAGCATAGAACATAATATTAGTACCAAAAGTGTACTCCAAGATGATACTTAACTTATGCGCATACATGAAAAAGGCAGATTACGAAAGTTTACGTGAATAATATACAATACCTCAATAGGTGTGGAGACAAACACCATTTTGAACCATCTAAAAGGATCACGGATTGCACCCAAGGTCTCCAGTTTAGGCGTAGAGACTATAGTTATTTGCGAAGGTACTATACCAGAATCAGGGAGCAACCTTTGAAGTGAAGGGGCATTTTTGATGATGAGATCATGTCCAAAAAAACAAATTCCATGCTTACAAGGTGGGGCAACTTTATTTTGAGACAACGGATGTGAATTCCCATTGCAAAAACAAGCAACAAGCACTCTAGTGCAGCACAGCTGGAGTGGATGATGCTGTGTAGTGCGGCCTCCGATAGATCAACCACCACAAGTGCAAGTTTTTTTAGCAGTGGGAGTCGAAGCATTTGTACCAGATTGTTTGCTAGATGGCACCGGGAAAAGGTGGCGGTGTGGAGATAGGAGGAAAACCACGTGATGGACATTGGTGGTGAGGGCACAGATACATCAGTTTGTGGTATGTTACATACATAGTCATGGTAGAACTCAAGCTGCTGGAGTTTATCGAATTGACGGGATGTCAGCCAGGCGTCCACTGAGCAGGGTATTTCTAGCAGGTAGCATGTCGGGATGCAGATGTGTTGAACGGAGCCCCCGTGGGAGGAGATGATGGCTCCGGGGAGTTCAGAATAATCATCGACAGATAGCTGACGACAGTCGAGATTAAGAGGCACGGTGCGCCACAGAGTGCGCCACCGAGATGTGAGGACTTGTGTGCGGCAGCCATCCTTGGTGGGGAGAAGGGAGATGATCTCCCCAAGGATTCCGTTCGGGAGATCGCTGATGCGGTCCGCCGGAGATTCTACTGGTTCCTCAGGTCCAGGGGGGCGCTTCTGGCCGCACAGCCAGGTCCAAGATCTACATCCGGCGGCGGCGCTGGTTGGAGCCTCATCTGTGTTCATACCAATCTGAAAGAAAAAATGCATAACATGTAGGACATTCAAAATCAATTCCCAAGATCAGGAAGAAAAAAGGCACAAACATCTATGTAGGTGACTAACCGGTTTTCCGTCGGAGTCGCAGTTGTTGCCGGAGTTGCTGTTGACCTCCGGCTCTAGCTGGGGGGGGGGGCACGACGGTGCCGACGAATTCAAGGTCGTGCTACTGCCCGTGTGAGACCTTGTCAGCGGTGACGGAAACCTCTTTGTCCAGCTTGATGCGTTGTGCGGGTGCTTCACCAGCCCCGACGTCGCCACTCCCTCCGATGGTGCACTTCGGCGGCATCGTCATACACTCCGGAGTCCAGACGTCGGTGACCACTGTGGACTGGGGGTGCAGCCGCCTATTATGGCCAGCGGTTCGGGCGTGCAATTAATACAGACCAGTGGGAGCAAGGCAGGTTTATTTTCTGCCGCTTTACTACTTCACTGAACCGTTTGCGTTAAAGAGATGCACAAATCTTGCATTGAACATCTCACACGCTTCCCAGTGAACCTGCGCACCGGACGAGTTTTGGATTTACTAGAATTTAAAAACCAGGCATCTAAATGTTTTGCCGGCAATCAACAGTGCCCTGTTGTTTGAAATTCATTCCCATTTCTTGCATGGGACCTAAGCATGCACATAAGGACACACATTTGATTTTTCAACCAATTTATAGTCACTGGAGCATGTTCATGTAGTTCAAATATGAATTATGCACATAAATGCATTGAGAACTCAGTTAATGCATAAAAATGTCCAAACGAACCCCAAAAAATCACAAAAATTGACACAACACTCCTGTTGTTCTATGTTGACACGAGAAAAAAATTTGAAAGCAATAAGAGGCAATGGATATCGTTTCGTCCCCAAAGGTGGGACGCTCCCTACCGAAAATCATCATGCTTGTTGTGAGAAGCTCCGGTTTGTGAGAATCATATACCCAAACCTGCCCCAAATGGGACAAAATTTGTACCACGGCATGGGGGTGCCCTTCCATGATAGCATGCCAAGTTTCATGAATTTCAAATGAGTTTTAGATTTAGTTGAATTTAAAAACCAAGCATCTCAATGTTTTGCCGGTAATCAACGGTGCCATGGTGTTTGAAATTCATTCCCATTTCTTGCATGGGACCTAAGCATGCACCCAAGGACACTGATTTGATTTTTCAACCAATTTATATGCACTCGAGCATGTGCATGTAGTTGAAATTTGAATTATGCACATAAATGCATTGAAAACTCACTTAATGCATAAAAATGTTCAAACGAACCCTGAATAATTCCAATTCTTTTATGATCACTGCATATAAAAGGTCTAGCAATTGAAACACCGTCCATGGCCGTTGTGACCCCATTATGTAATTCAAATCAAGACCAAAAAACAAGTAGATCCCACACAGTTTATTATAACCAACCATGTGAAATGCAGCACAAAATATCTTCGGACCGTGTCTGAATAAGGGACCGTGTCTGATGACACTTTGCGCGCCAGTTTTTTGGCTGAAGTGATTCCAAATTTTCGGCTTCCGCGGAAATATCTATCTCCTCGCCCCTCCCCCTTACCGAAAGCCACATTTACCCTCTTTCTGCCTTCCTTTCCAAGTTGGAACCTTCACTCCTTGCTTGCAGCGTCGCCGCCTCCTCGCCGGCGACCCTCCTTCACGCTGCTCGGCCTCGCCTATCCAGGCAGGTAATCCACACCCGACCGCCATCCTCCTCCTCCTTCCACATTCCACATGCCCCGACCGCCGACGCGAGCGCGACACCTTCCACCCAAATCACCGACCCCTCCACCAAATAAGCGCCGGCCTAAGCCATGGTGCACGCAGTATAGCCAGGACCCCAAGGAGAATTTGGCAGCAGAGAAGCAAATAGCGGCCGCACGCGCGGATGAGGTCACGATGGCTGCCATTCGTGCCGACCCCTAGATCTTGGAGGAGCACCTCGCCATCGAGGCCAACGTTGACACCTCGCGCGCCGATGCCGCGACGCGGTTGGCTGCTTTAAATAACAATTCGTAGCGTTTTCTCGAGGCCACCATTGGTGTCTTCGACGAAGACTACGAGGTGTTTTCTCAGCGTGCACGTGCTTACCTCATCTCGAAAGACAGCAGGTTGGTGCCCGGAGCGGCTCAGGCAACTCACCACTACAGCGAGGGCACCCACGATGCGGAGGCCTCGCCCTCTTTCATGTCTAAGGAGCCAATCGTCATCGATATCTCCGACAATGAGGAGTAGGTTGTCTTATTAGCTCACTATAAGGACCCATGTTCAGTTTGCTAGTTACTGCCTTTCCTTAACAAATTCTAGTGAATTGTGCTATCTACTTTCACCATGCAATCTTCTGCTATAGTGTATATGTTCTATATGTTATGCAATGTGGTGTTCAATTAACTGCTTGGTTCAATTCCGCAAATGTGATGTTCAATTCTTCAGGGTGCAATATTTCCAAGTTGTTAAGCATGCTTGGTTTGGTTAACTGTCTGATCTTCTATTAGGAGTATGTTATATTGTTCAATTGGTGTTTAGTTAACTGTTTGGTTCATTTGTTGTGGCTTGGTTCACTTGTTGTGGTGTTTAGTTAACTGCTTGGTTCAATTCTGCAATGCGATGTTCAATTGTTGTGGCTGCATTCTGTTATTGTATACCATGTGAGGAATAAATCAAATTTGGTTGTACTAAATACATGAGAAACAAATACAATTTCTATATTTCCAAGTTGTTAAGAAAGCTTGGTTCAGTTAACTATCTGATCTTCTATTAGGAGTATGTTATATTGTGCAATGTGGTGCTCAGTTAACGTTTGGTTCATTTGTTGTGGTGTTTAGTTAACTGCTTGGTTCAATTCTGCAATGCGATGTTCAATTGTTGTGGCTGCCTTCTCTTATTGTATACCATGTGAGAATAAATCGAATTTGGCTGTACTAAATACATGAGAAACAAATACAATTGCTATATTTCCAAGTTGTTAAGCATGCTTGGATTGGTTAACTGTCTGGTCTTCTAGTAGGAGTATGTTATATTGTGCAATGTGGTGCTCAGTTAACGTTTGGTTCATTTGTTGTGGTTTTTAGTTAACTGCTTGGTTCAATTCTGCAATGCGATGCTCAATTGTTGTGGCTGCATTCTGTTATTGTATACCATGTGAGGAATAAAATCGAATTTGGCTGCACTTAATACATGAGAAACATATACAAGTGCTATATTTCCTAGTTCTTAATCTGATGAATCTGCAATGTGCTTATTTATCATCAACCTATTTTACTGATAGCATGTGAACCCTTACTTAACCTCATGACTAACTACCTTATATGTGTTGCAGGGAAATAATGGGAAGCACTGAGGTTTACAAGATGGTACTAACTATTATACCTTGCCTTTTTGTATTCCTTTGCCCCATTTCCAATATAGAGAACATATTTATGCACATCCTTGTTTTCAGGCTTCACTGATGATTACCTCTCAAACCACCTCTGTGGTCAGGAGGCGAGGAAAGTTTTCATACAAGACCCACGCTTCAATATTGAAGTGTTCCTGAAGAGGTCAAAGGATGGACGGTCAATCATCCACAGGCACTGGCCTAAAGTTGCAAAGACCTTCAACATGAATGAAGGCTCAATATTCACCTTCCGCTTCAACAGTTTTCCAGATGAGATACATCTCTCTATGTACCGTCTATGATGCTAATTTCGAAAGTTTCTAGATGTTGCATGTGAAACTTGCTGCTGGTGCAGTTGTGTAATGTGGTAGCTGAGTGCTGAAGCTATATCATGTTGTACTCCGATGTATTTCAATTATGATATCTGCTTCCTTAATATGAAAATGGAATATATTATGTGCTTAATATGAATGTCAAGTAGATTAGTAAATGGATTATTAATAATAGGGCAATTAGCCTGCTAATCGGCCAATTAGCTTGCTAATTGGGTTTTCCTATTGCAAACGGTTAATGAGAAACCATAGTGGGCGATGACCTCAGGCAACGAACACTGTTTATATGAATAAACCGTGTTGGATCAATGAACAATCACACATGACATTCTCTTCCAAACTGTTTGCGTTATGCCACCTTGCGCAAACGTTTTCCTTGTAGTGACTGTGTGGGATGTATATACAAACGGAAACGGTTAGTGGTGAATGATTGTGTGGGATGTACTTACGGTTGGAAATGATTTTGCCTGTATAATTGTATTTTTTTAGCACTACTGTACGTATTTCTGTATTTGAGTGCTCGCCGGTCGCACATGACCTCATTTTGCCGAGCGTGTGTGCCAGGAGGGCATATCCCGAATGGTTTCTGGGTCGTGTGGGAAGGACCCCCCTATCGCCCACACTCACTTGGCGACGGTTCCAAATGCCGTCGCGGAAAGGGGTTAACAACATTTGTTTAGGACCGATGCGCACGAGTGAATCATCATAGAAAAAAAAAATAAAGTTTCTACGATCTGACCGCGGAGGCGAATATTTGAGTTACGAGTTTGGCCTTCATATAAAACAACGTGGAATAGTTTCACAACTAATGCCACCTGAAACACCACAGTGTAATGGTGTGTCCGAACGTCGTAACCGTACATTATTAGATATGGTGCGTTCTATGATGTCTCTTACCGATTTGCTACTATCATTTTCGGGTTATGCATTAGAGATAACCGCATTCACGTTAAGTAGGGCACCATCTAAATCCGTTGAGGTGACACCATATGAACTATGGTTTGGCAAGAAACCTAAGGTGTCATTTCTTAAAAGTTTGGGGATACGATGCTTATGTCAAAAGGCTTCAGCCTGATAAGCTCGAACCCGAAGCGGAGAAGTGCATCTTCATAGGATACCCTAAGGAAACCATTGGGTACACCTTCTACCACATATCCAAATGCAAGATCTTTGTTGCTAAGAATGGATCCTTTCTAGAGAAGGAGTTTCGCACGGAAGAAGTGAGTGGGAGGAAAGTAGAACTTGATGAGGTAATTGTACCTTCTCTCGAATTGGAAAGTAGCACATCAGAGAAAACCGTTCCCATGATGCCTACACCAACTAGAGAGGAAGCTAATGATGATGATCATAAAACTTCAGAACAAGTTACTACTGAATTTCATAGGTCAACCAGAACACGTTGCGCACTAGAGTGGTATGGTAATCCTATCCTGGAAGGCATGTTACTAGACCAAGGCAAACCTACAAACTATGAAGAAGCTATGATGAGTCCAGATTTCGACAGCTGGCTTGAGGCCATGAAATTTGAGTTACGATCCATGTATGAGAACAAAGTGTGGACTATGGCGGACTTGCCCGATGATCGGCAAACCATTGAGAATAAATCGATCTTCAAGAAGAAGACTGACGCTGATAGTAATGTCACTATCTACAAAGCTCGACTTGTCGCAAAAGGTTTTCGACAAAGTTCAAGGAGTTGACTGCGATGAGACTTTCTCACCCGTAGCGATGCTCAAGTCTGTCTGAATCATGTTAGCAATTGCCACATTTTATGATTATGAAATTTGGCAAATGGATGTCAAAAACTGCATTCCTTAATGGATATTAAAGAAGAGTTGTATATCATGCGACCAGAAGGTTTTGTCAATCCTAAAGGTGCTAACAAAGTGTACGAGCTCCAGCGATCCATCTATGGACTGGTGCAAGCATATCAGAGTTGGAATGTACGCTTTGATAAGGTGATCAAAGCATATGGTTTTATACAGACTTATGATGAAGCCTGTACTTACAAGAAAGTGAGTGGGAGCTCTGTAACATTTCTGATATTATATGTGAATGGCATATTATTGATTAGAAATGATATAGAATTTCTGGATAGCATAAAAGGGTACTTGAATAAGATTTTTTAATGAAAGACCTCGCTGAAGCTACTTATATATTGGGCATCAAGATCTATAGAGATAGATCAAGACACTTAATAGGACTTTCACAAAGCACATACCTTGACAAAGTTTTGAAGAGTTTCAAAATGGATCAGTCAAAGAAAGGGTTCTTGCCTGTGTTACAAGGTGTGAAGTTGAGTAAGACTCAAAACCCGACCATGGCAGAAGATAGAGAGAGAATGAAAGTCATTCCCTATGCCTCAGCCATAGGTTCTATAAAGTATGCCATGTTGTGTACCAGACCTATTGTGTACCTTGCCATGAGTTTGGCAAGGGGGTACAATAGTGATCTAGGAGTAGATCAATATACAACGGTCAAAATTATCCTTAGGTACCTAAAGAGGACTAAGGAAATGTTTCTCAGTTATGGAGGTGACAAAGAGTTTGTCGTAAAAGGTTACGTCAATGCAGGCTTTGACACTGATCCGGATGACCCTGAGTCCCAATCTGGATACATATTGAAAGTGGGAGCAATTATCTTGAGTAGCTCCGTGCAGAGCATTCTAGACATAGAAATTTGCAAAATACATACGGATATGAATATGGCAGACCCGTTGACTAAACCTCTCTCACAAGCAAAACATGGTCACACCTTAGTACTCTTTGGGTGTTAATCACATGGCAATGTGAACTAGATTATTGACTCTAGTAAACCCTTTGGGTGTTGTTCACATGGCGATGTGAACTATGGGTGTTAATCACATGGTGATGTGAACTATTGGTGTTAATAACATGGTGATGTGAACTAGATTATTGACTCTAGTGCAAGTGGGAGACTGAAGGAAATATGCCCTAGAGGCAATAATAAAGTTGTTATTTTATATTTCCTTATTCATGATAAAGATTTATTATTCATGCTAGAATTGTATTGATCGGAAACCTTAATACATGTGTGAATACATAAACAAACACTGTGTCCCTAGTGAGCCTCTACTAGACTAGCTCGCTGATCAAAGATGGTTAAGGTTTCCTAACCATTGACATGAGTTGTGATTTGATAACGGGATCACATCATTAGGAGAATGATGTGATGGACAAGACCAATCCGTTAGCTTAGCATAATGATTGTTCAGTTTTATTGCTATTGCTTTCTTCATGTCAAATACATATTCCTTTGACTATGAGATTATGCAACTCCTGGATACCGAAGGAATGCCTTATGTGCTATCAAATGTCACAACATAACTGGATGATTATAAAGATGATCTCCAGGTATCCCGTGTTTGTTGAGTTGGCATAGATCGAGATTAGGATTTGTCACTCTGAGTATAAGAGAGGTATCTCTAGGCCTTCTTGATAATACACATCATAAGCTTGCAAGAAAACGACTAAGGAGTTAGTCACGAGGTGATGTATTACGGAACGAGTAAGGAGACTTACCAGCAACGAGATAGAACTAGGTATGAAGATACCGACAATCAAATCTCGGGCAAGTAACGTACCGATGGACAAAGGGAATTATGTATGTTGTCATAACGGTTCGACCGATAAAGATCTTCGTAGAATATGTAGGAGCCAATATGGGCATCCAGGTTCCGCTATTGGTTATTGACCGGAGAGGTGTCTCGGTCATGTCTACATAGTTCTTGAACCCGTAGGGTCCGCACGCTTTTCGTTGATGATATAGTGCTATATGAGTTATATGATTTGGTGATCGAATGGTTTTTGGAGTCCCGGATGAGATCACGGACATGACGAGGAGTCTCGGAATGGTCGAGAGGTAAAGATTGATATATAGGATGATCGTATTTGGACACCGGAAGTTTTATGGGACGTACCGGGAAGGAATCGGGTCACCAGAAGGGGTTCCGGGCACCCCCGACAAGTTATGGGCTTAATGGGCCAAAGGGAGGGACAGGCCAGCCCACTAGGGGGCTGGTGCTCCCCTCCACTTGTTTGGACAGCCCTAGGGAAGGAAAAGGGGGAGGGCTAGCCCCTCCTGCCTTTCCCTCTCATGGGAGAAAGGAAAGGGAGGGGCGCCACCCTCCCCTGCTTTTCCTGCACTCCGAATAAGGAAAGAAGGGGGCGCGGATTGGGAGGGACCGCAAGTAGGATTCCTCCTACTTGGGTGCCTCCTTTGGCTGCTCCTCCCTACCTCCCTCCCACCTATGTATATGTGGGAGGGGGGCGCCTAGCACACACCAGACAATTGCCTAGTCGTGCGCGGCGCCTCCCTCCATCCTTTACACCCAGTCATATTTTCGTAGTGCTTAGGAGAAGCCCTGCGGATATCACTTCACCATCACCGTCACCATGCTGTCGTGCTGACAGAACTCATCTACTACCTCGACGTCTTGCTCGATCAATAAGGCGAGGGACATCGCCGAGCTGAACGTGTGCAGAACGCGAAGGTGTCGTGTGTTCGGTACTTGATCGGTTGAAGCGCGAAGAAGTTCGACTACATCAACCGCGTTGTGAAACGCTTCCGCTTATGGTCTACGACGGTACGTAGACACACTCTCCCCCTCATTGATATGCATCTCCATGGATAGATCATTGTGTGTGCGTAGATTTTTTTTGTTTTCCATGCTACGATTCCCAACAGTGGCATCCAAGCCAAGTCTATGCGTAGATGATATGCACGAGTAGAACACAAAGAGTTGTGGGCAGTGATCGCCATACTTCTTACCACCAATGTCTTATTTTGATTCGGCGGTATTGTTGGACGAAGCGGCCCGAACCAACCTTACATGACCACGTTCATGAGACCGATCACTACAAGAAATATGTCAACTTATGACCTTATGTCAGTGACTCTCGAAGAATTGGTCATAAATTTATGACCATTTTAGACCAATTGGTCAAAAGCTGTTCGGGGGGCTCCAAACCCTAAACCATTGCGACCATTTTGGTCAGAAAGGTCGTAATTTCCTTACACGAAATGGTCATAAAGCAAACAGCGCTAGTCCGTTGCCTTATTTCTAGTTGTTAACGACCAATATAGATGGTCATAGCCTTGTATATTGTGGTGGGTTGCTATGACTAGGTGCCACCTCATCAGTTTTGCCCATGTGTCATGTCCATGTGGCAGTTTTTGCCCTAGGTTGTGAAGCAACCTATATTTCTGTCATTCCCAAAATTCCCAAAAAATCTCATAAATTCTTTGGGTCATATCTTCGTCAAATATGTAAAAACCTTCCTTGCCTAGTTCGAAAATAATTCAAAAATATTCATTTTCCTATTCTGTTCAGAATAACAGTTTGTGAACGAAGTACCACTTTGGCATGTCCAAATAGTATCCATTTTCTACAGTGCTTTCCTATGCCCAAATAACCATCCTCCACCAAATGCTAGCTCAATACATTCATTATTTTGAGCCGAGCTTCAACATTCGTAGTTATGTCCAGTGTGGTAGTTTGCAAAGCAAGTACCACCTAGGCTCCTCCTTTTGAGCTGAAAATTTATGAAAACGGTCTTCTTAGTAACTGATCATCCTCAACCAAAACTCACGCCCATTAGCCATGTACATTTCCCGTATCGCTAATCAAACACTTGGCTGCTAATTCATGTTTGAGCATCGATCAGTCTCCTCGTGAGAATCTTATGCTGTAATTTTCTTCCTAGCACCAACCTGGGGAGTGCCCAACCCACTAGACATGCCTACGACGCCCAGAACACATGGCAACGCCACGGTCACGCGGTGACCACGCGGCGGGCATGCGAGTTTACGCGCTCTAGAGTTGGGGCCCTCGGCCACCGCCCAAACCTCGACGTATCGCCACCAAACCATGTATTTATGATTAAATAGGTCCTTATGTAACTAGAAATGGTTTTTGGAAAAAAATAAATAGCAAACTATGAGGCAGCTGCAGTTCAAATTTGACCCGCTTCCAACTGAATCGGCGGAAATTTGTCTTTTTCACGAGAGGTGGATCAAAAAAATTTACAACCAACCATTTTGTCAATTGTGCATTAAATATGTCCTAGTATTTTATAAAAATGATTTGGTCCAATTTTGCAACAATTATTTGGTAATTCCTTCACAAAAAAACTCCTTTCGGGCACTCGAAAAATGGAAAATGGTTTTTCGTCCAACGAAAATGAAAACTTCCTTAGGCAACATTGTTTGCCATTCCAATATGCACCCTTGTGCACAATATGAGATCATTTGAACAAACTATGCCATGAATGTGGCCATAAGATTGATCATTTGGCTTGAAAGCCATGAATCTTCACACTTCATAGCTCATTTCTGAGAACACTTTTTTAAAATAATTACCGTATTACAATTTTATGATTTTTCCTGGGAACTTGGCCACATATAATGACACGATGCGAAGGTTTCCCAATTATTTGATTTTTCTGGAATTTTTTATGCCCGTTTCAAAATGCGGTCAAAACGGCGGGAATGACCGTTCCTAGCTAGTGGTTGAATCTTGGAATTTTTTTGATGTTTCTATGATTAAATAGATACTTATGTACCTAGAAATGATTTTTGGAAAAAGTAAAGAGCAAACTACGAGGCAACTACAGTTCAAATTTGACCCGCTTCTAGCTGAATAGACGGAAATTTGTCTTTTTCACGAGAGGTGGATCAAAACTTTTTACACCCAACCATTTGGTCAATTGTGCATTAAATATGGCCTAGTATTTTATAAAAATGATTTGGTCCAATTTTGCAACAATTATTTGGTAGGTCCTTCACAAAAAAACCTCATTTGGGGCAATCGAAAAATGGAAAATGGTTTTTTCGTCCAACGAAAATGAAAAATTCCTTATACAACATTGTTTGCCATTCCAATATGCACTCTTGTGCATAATATGAGATCATTTGAACCAACTATGCCATGAATGTGGCCATAAGATTGATCATTTGGCTTGAAAGCCATTGATCTCCACACATGATAGCTCGTTTCTGATAACACTTTTTTATAATAATTGCCGTATTACAAGTTTGTTATTTTTCCTAGGAACTTGACCACATATGATGACACAATGCGAAGGTTTCCCAATTATTTGATTTTTTTGGAATTTTTTATGCCCGTTTCAAAATGCGGTCAAAACGGCGGGAATGACCGTTCCTAGCTAGTGGTTGAATCTTGGAATTTTTTTTGATGTTTCTATGATTAAATAGATACTTATGTACCTATAAATGATTTTTGGAAAAAATAAATAGAAAACTACGAGGCAACTACATTTCAAATTTGACCCGCTTCCATTTGAATAGACGGAAATTTGTCTTTTTCACGAGAGGTGGATCAAAACTTTTTACACCCAACCATTTGGTCAATTGTGCATTAAATATGGCCTAGTATTTTATAGAAATGATTTGGTCCTATTTTGCAACAATTATTTGGTAGGTCCTTCACAAAAAAACCTCCTTTCGGGCACTCGAAAAATGGAAAATGGTTTTTTCGTCCAACGAAAATGAAAACTCTCTTAGACAACATTGTTTGCCATTCCAATATGCACTCTTGTGCACAATATGAGATCATTTGAACCAACTATGCCATGAATGTGGCCATAAGATTGATCATTTGGCTTGAAAGCCATTGATCTCCACACATGATAGCTCATTTCTGAGAACACTTTTTTATAATAACTGCCGTATTACAAGTTTGTTATTTTTCCTAGGAACTTGACCACATATGATGACACAATGCGAAGGTTTCCCAATTATTTGATTTTTTTTGGAATTTTTTATGCCCGTTTCAAAAAGCGATCAAAACGGTGGGAATGACCGTTCCTAGCTAGTGGTTGAATCTTGGATTTTTTTTGATGTTTCTATGATTAAATAGATACTTATGTACCTAGAAATGATTTTTGGAAAAAATAAAGAGCAAACTACGAGGCAACTACAGTTCAAATTTGACCCGCTTCCAACTGAATAGACGGAAATTTGTCTTTTTCACGAGAGGTGGATCAAAACTTTTTACACCCAACCATTTGGTCAATTGTGCATTAAATATGGCCTAGTATTTTATAAAAATGATTTGGTCCAATTTTGCAACAATTATTTGGTAGTTCCTTCACAAAAAAACCTCATTTGGGGCAATCGAAAAATGGAAAATGGTTTTTTCGTCCAACGAAAATGAAAACTCTCTTAGACAACATTGTTTGCCATTCCAATATGCACTCTTGTGCACAATATGAGATCATTTGAACCAACTATGCCATGAATGTGGCCATAAGATTGATCATTTGGCTTGAAAGCCATTGATCTCCACACATGATAGCTCATTTCTGAGAACACTTTTTTATAATAACTGCCGTATTACAAGTTTGTTATTTTTCCTAGGAACTTGACCACATATGATGACACAATGCGAAGGTTTCCCAATTATTTGATTTTTTTTGGAATTTTTTATGCCCGTTTCAAAAAGCGATCAAAACGGTGGGAATGACCGTTCCTAGCTAGTGGTTGAATCTTGGATTTTTTTTGATGTTTCTATGATTAAATAGATACTTATGTACCTAGAAATGATTTTTGGAAAAAATAAAGAGCAAACTACGAGGCAACTACAGTTCAAATTTGACCCGCTTCCAACTGAATAGACGGAAATTTGTCTTTTTCACGAGAGGTGGATCAAAACTTTTTACACCCAACCATTTGGTCAATTGTGCATTAAATATGGCCTAGTATTTTATAAAAATGATTTGGTCCAATTTTGCAACAATTATTTGGTAGTTCCTTCACAAAAAAACCTCATTTGGGGCAATCGAAAAATGGAAAATGGTTTTTTCGTCCAACGAAAATGAAAACTTCCTTAGACAACATTGTTTGCCATTCCAATATGCACTCTTGTGCATAATATGAGATCATTTGAACCAACTATGCCATGAATGTGGCCATAAGATTGATCATTTGGCTTGAAAGCCATTGATCTCCACACATGATAGCTCGTTTCTGAGAACACTTTTTTATAATAATTGCCGTATTACAAGTTTGTTTTTTTCCTAGGAACTTGACCACATATGATGACACAATGCTAAGGTTTCCCAATTATTTGATTTTTTTGGAATTTTTTATGCCCGTTTCAAAATGCGGTCAAAACGGCGGGAATGACCGTTCCTAGCTAGTGGTTGAATCTTGGATTTTTTTTGATGTTTCTATGATTAAATAGATACTTATGTACCTAGAAATGATTTTTGGAAAAAATAAAGAGCAAACTATGAGGCAACTACAGTTCAAATTTGACCCGCTTCCAGCTGAATAGACGGAAATTTGTCTTTTTCACGAGAGGTGGATCAAAACTTTTTACACCCAACCATGTGGTCAATTGTGCATTAAATATGGCCTAGTATTTTAGAAAAATGATTTGGTCCTATTTTGCAACAATTATTTGGTAGGTCCATCACAAAAAAACCTCATTTGGGGCAATCGAAAAATGGAAAATGTTTTTCCATGCAAAGAAAAATGAAAACTCTCTTAGACAACATTGTTTGTCATTCCTAGATGCACCTCGTGTAAATATTTGATAGCTTCTTCACCAAAAAAAATTCATTTTGGACACTTAAAAGATAAAAAATAAAATGATGACATGATTTTACACTTCATTTTTATTTGACCATGACCAATTTTATATGGTCATAACATCCAATACTAGATGGTCATAACGTCATACGCGCGTGCTGCGTTCTGATTGGGCCATAGCCATCTCACGCGGATCATGCATCAAGCACCGTTGGATGCTCCTGGATCCAACGGTAGTCCTCGCCCCCTCACCCTCTCACCCAGCTAGCCCTAACACAACCACCGCCACGCCCCCCACGCCCCCACTTCTCCACCTTCTCTCCCGCACCCTTAGCCGCCACCGTCCCCTTTGGCCAAAACCCTAGCCGCCCCCGCCCCCGCACCATGGCCGGACTCCACCCCTGCGTCGACGGCGAGGAGCCCGAGTCTCCACGCCTCCCCCCTCAAGTGGCTAGAAACCCACCAGAGGCGAGGAGAGCGCCGCTCCTCCTCTGTCTCTCTCGATTCCCAGCCCACCCACCCAACCCGCCGCCGCTGACCTCCATCCTCTCCGCCAACCCCGGCCACCGGCGACCTCTCCCCTCCCCTCCCCTCCCACGGCCGTGGTCAGACCCTCCTCGCTCGCGCCCTAAACAAAGCCGCACCGCACAGCCATGGCGAGATCCAGCAGCGGCCAGATCCAGCACCAGCGGCCAGATCCAGCACTAGGTGGGCGCGCGTGGAGGACACCGTTTGCCGCCATGGGAGCGCTCGAGGAGGCCCACCTCGCCACTTTCGCCGCGTGCGTGTGCGATGACGACGAGGAGGAGGATCTTCTGGTGGAGCTCGGCGGCGGGAAGGCGCCGGGGGACACCATGGAGCTGACGGTGCGCGCGCTGCTGGTGGGGATCGGCGATGACGACCGCCGAGAGGGGCTGCGCAGGACGCCCAAGAGCGTCGCCAAGGCCTTCCGCGACGGCACCCGAGGTATAACCCGTGGATTGCGCATGCTCGCATTTGTTCCCTGTTTTGACCATTTGATGGAAGCGTCCAAGTCGAGCACTCCTCGTTCATTAGCGCACTCTGAATGTTTTTCATGACGTATTTTCTTTGTCAGCGTACGTGTAAAGAACTTAGACTTAGACATGAAAGATTGCATTGTCTTTCTTAAGTACTCCTATTTCGTTAGCGCACTCTGAATGTTGTTCATGCGTATGTGCTTTTGTCAGCGTCCGTGTAAAGAACGAAGCCTCATGTGTTCCATTTACCTACAGTTTTTCTTCCCATGATAGTATTTCACCAGGATTGTTAAACATGGGCTTTGTGGGCCAACATGTGACTTGTCTTGACTGATGTACGTGCGCCGGTGAGCGCCGATGACTTATCTTTTTCAAGGTTGACTTGCCTTAACAAGTAGTACTCCATTTCCGTTTCATAGTCTACACCGGCTGAATCAACACCTTGTCTGTTGGTTGTTTACTTACTACTAGGCCCAGGTTGACCTGCCTTAACAAGCATATCTCCATTTCCTATTCTGTTCTGGCTGAATGAATGCATCAAACCCTTGTCTGGTGGTTGAATTAATTAATTTACTTGGCTCAGGTTGAAGCTCAAGTACTAATGACAGTAGGATTATGCTGAATAAACTGAATGTATGTATGATGGCTGCAGGCTCGATACAGGCATGTGGACATAGCCACGACCACAGCTCTCCAGCAACCAAGACGGCGACAGCGTCGACGGGATCCTCGGACGACCCGCGTCCTTCCCCGACCACGCCCATGACCTGCATCCAGCTGCTCCTGCCCCGGTCCTCCTCAACTTCGCTCCTGGTGAGCTGCTGTGGGTGAGACAATTGACTCGATCTATTGCTATTGGTAGAACTGCTGATGTAGTCTGGGTGTAGCCGCAACTGTTGTAGGTTGGGTGTGTAGGAGGCTGACCTACTGCTCTTCTTAGTACCATGGCTGCTATAGGTTTGTTTTATCTGCAATACATACTATCTTAGTTTAGTTTAGGGGCAAATAGAGATGTTTCTGTTGGACTGTGTTATGTGATTGATAGGTCACTGTCCCATTACATACTATCATGTAAACCTCCTGTTTTCCTGAAATGCTATTATTGATAAGTCACTGTCCCATGACATACTACTCTATTTGAGCAGGAATAGGTGGTGCCAGCGGTGCTGGATGCGGCATGAGTGGTTTAGGTGAGTTTTTTGGTCCCTCCCCTTTCTTGCCCACGTGGTCTGCGATACCACGATCGTCGAGGCATTTCTGGCTTTTGTTACACTGTTATTTAAACGCATTGAAACTGTTATAACATCCAAGTAGTTCTCTTGAACTTTCAGTCTTTATGGCCAGATAGAGTAAAACATTAAAGGACTAGTGTCATTATAACTTAGTTCCTGTATTCGCTGCCGTGACTTGGTTTCAACCTATTGTTTACTAGCAGAAAATATGTGGCTTATTTTTTATCTTATCTTGTATTAAGCTGCCTTGTCTGTATTGAACTATGTAATTCCAGCAGCGACCACCACATCTGGTGAAAGAGACACTCTCTATGCTGTATTTTCTGTTTATTGTTTGTAGTGAATGACTTTCTGTGTCTTGGTAGGTAATTGGTATCATGTCCATGTTGTTGTTGCATGTGTAATTAATAAATGGCAGAAATAACACCTGCTAGGAATCTCCCTGTCCTGGCGCGTGTGATCTGACTGGGTTGCGTTGGTGTGTGGTTGCAGGACAAGGTGGTGAACCTGCTGTTCGAGAAGAGGCCGAAGTTTTGGCATCGGTGGAGGCCGAAGAGGATCTGCAAGGATCTCAGCAGCATCGGCGACACTGGTATGCTGAATACCAGTTTCCTGTAAAAGAAATCTGCTGCACTTGTCGTCTCTGTTTCCTGTAAAAGAAATATGCTGAATACCAGGTTCTACCAGTCTGACGGCAGATTGTGTGCGTTGCAGTTATTATCTCTGTCACCAAGGAGGGTGTCAAGTTCTCCACTGCTGCAGACATTGGAACAGCAAACATCATACTGCATACTGAAAGTTAAGAACCCCAACTGGTTTGTTCTCAATCTGATTGCTTGCTGGTTACTCAGTTTTTATATCTGGACAGTGTTGTAATACACTATTGTGTCCCTATGATGTGAAAGTTATGGACTGAGTAGCTTTATATTAGGATCTGCTTGAGTCTCTATGATGTTCTCTCTTAGTATCATGTCATGAGCTGTGAGTCGTGCATATATAACTGAGCTGTATAAGACCAGCAAGTTTTTTTGCCAATTAGCTTTTCGTGTGCATGCTCTTAATCCCCATAGCACTAAGAGAGGACCTTACTGATTCCCATATTACTAATTTCTATATCAAACATTATTATTTTGTATCTATGTGCTAGCTCTGTCAAATATAATCAACCTGCCTATGTTCCATTTTGCTATTTGTACTTGGATAGAAAAGCTAAAATCTGTATAGTGCTTTGTGTGTAATACCAAGTTGTTCCTGTTATTTACAAACTGCTGTTCTTATACACTGATCCACAACACCTTACATTACACATTTGAAATTAATTAAAATACATCTAAACACAGTGCTTCAACATAGATTTATCCTATGATTATACCTGAGACATTTGTTTGTTTTGATGCTTTTGGTTCCGACAGTGCTTCAAGCTTGTTTATTAACTCGATTTGTTGTTATTCTGTTTAACAGGAGACCACAGCAGAAGCAGAGAAGACGGATGCTACACCAACCCAAGAGTAGCTAGCTTTAATTAACTTGGCAGAGCGTTTTATTTTTCAATCGCAATATTTGTGATTGTGTGGAATATTGTATGGTTATGTACGTGAAGTTTTAAGTTCCTGGGCATGCAATATTTGTAGGTTAAACTGGTTGCTGTGATGTGAACGAGTGTATGGAGTTTCACATGTTCTATTCTGTACAGAATATATTGTAATAAACCTATTTTGGTTGTTATTTGAAGATTTTCATATTCTTTTCTTCTTTCTGTTTGATATATACTGCTTAAAAAGCGATGTGGATCCACTGCCAGGAAAAATCTGACAATTGGGACCCATCTAAAAACTGGACCACAAAAAACCCTCGAAAATAAAAATGAAATGGACAGCAAAAGGCCATGCCTAGAAAATAAAAAGGCCAAATTGTTGGGCCAGACCCATGTAGCTAGAGAAAATTAATAGAGAAAATATACAGTAAAAAGGCCGAATTGTTGGGCTCGGCCCATGTAGAAAATCGAATTGGACCGGGCTGAATCTTGTGCCACATCAGCTTGCCACGCTGGATGCCTACGTGGCCTGGGGGAGGTTGCTAGTGACCGAAACGCCACAGTAAGAATATTTTGGTCGTAAACGTCTTTGACCATTCCAGAAGAAAGGTCGCTATAGTCAGTTTACGACCGCCAGCTTTTGACCTTCTATTTTTGGTCACAAAAAGGTCGTGAATGGAAATTTGTGACCTTTCAGTGACCAATAGTGGTGGTCACAAGTTGACATATTTCTTGTAGTGGATCCCGTCGTCAGACATGCAACTAGTTTTGCATAAAGGTGGCTGGCAGGAATCTGTTTCTCCTACTTTAGTTGAATCGAATTTGACTATGGCTGGTCCTTGTTGAAGTTTAAAACTTCAAACTTGATAAATCACCATTGTGGTTTTGATGTGTAGGTAAGAACGGTTTTTGTTAGAAGCCCGTAGCAGCCGCGTAAAACTTGCAACAACAAAGTAGAGGACGTCCAACTTGTTTTTGCAGGGCATGTTGTGATGTGATATGGTCAAGACATGATGTGATAAATGTTATTGTATGAAATGATCATGTTTTGTAAATTATCGGCAACCGGTAGGAGCCTTATGGTTGTCTCTTTATTGTATGAAGTGCAAACGCCATGCAATTGCTTTACTTTATCACCATGCGTTAGCGATAGTTGTAGAACCAATAGTTGGCGAGACGACCACGACGCTACGTTGGAGATCAAGGTGTCGAGCTGGTGATGATGGAGATCATGACGAGGCTTTGAGATGGAGATCAAAAGCACAAGATAATGATAGCCATATCATGTCACATATTTTGATTGCATGTGATGTTTATCTTTTATGCATCTTATTTTTCTTAGAACGGTGGTAGCATTAAAAGATGATCCATTCACTTAATCACATGGCGATGTGAACTAGATTATTGACTCTAGTGCAAGTGGGAGACTCTTGGAAATATGCCCTAGAGGCAATAACGAAATTGTTATTACCATATTTCCCGTCATGATAAATGTTTATTATTCATGCTAGAACTGTATTGATCGGAAACTTAAATACATGTGTGAATACATAAACTACACCGTGTCCCTAATTAGCCTCTACTAGACTAGCTCGTTAATAATAGATGGTTATGATTTCCTAACCATAGACACGATTTATCATTTGATAAACGGGATCACATCATTAGGAGAATGATGTGATGGACTAGACCCAATCATAAGCTTAGCAACAGATCGTATCGCTTAGTTTATTTGCTATAGCTTTCTTCATGTTAAGTATCTCTTCCTTGGACCATGAGACCATGAAACTCCTGAATACCGGAGGAATGCCTTGTGTGCTATCAAACGTCACTTCATAACTGTGTGATCATAAAGATTCTCTACAGGTATCTCCGAAGGTGTTTGTCGGGTTGGCATGGATCGAGACTGGGATTTGTCACTCCATGTGACGGAGAGATATCCCTGGGCCTCTCGGTAATACAAAATCACAAAGAGCTTGCAAGAAATGTGCCTAATGAGTTAGTCACGGGATATTTTATTATGGAACAAGTAAAGAGATTTTCCAGTGACGAGATTGAACTAGGTATGGAGATACCGACGACTGAATCTCGGGCAAGTAACATACCACCGGACAAAGGGAATTGCATATGGGATTGACTGAATCCTTGACATCGTGGTTCAACCGATAAAAATCTTGATGGAATATGTGGGAACCAATATGGGCATCCAGGTCCCGCTATTGGTTATTGACCAGAGATGTGTCTCGGTCATGTCTACATGATTCTCGAACCCGTAGGGTCCGCACGCTTAACGTTCGATGATGCTAGAGTAGTATCGGGATATGTGCATTGGTAACCGGATGTTGTTCAGAGTCCCGGATGAGATCTTGGACATCACGAGGAGCTCTAGAATGGTCCGGAGGTAAATATTCATATATAGGAAGTTGTGGTTTGGTCGCCAAAAAGTGTCGAGCATTATCGGTATTGTACCAGGAGTGCTGAAAGGGGTCCGGGAGTCCACCGGTGGGGGTCCACCTTCCTTGGGGGCCCACATGGGCTGTAAGGGGGTGCCTTGGCCTACATGGGCCAGGGGCACCAGTCCCAAGAGGCCCATGCGCCTAGAACAAGAAAAAGGGGAAGAGTCCTATGTGGGGAAGGCACCCCCTAGGTGCATTGGGGAGGGGGGATTCCTCCCTAGGTCGGCGCCTTCTCCCTTGGAGGAGGGACCAGGGCTGCACCCCAATCCTCTCCCTTGCCTCCTATAAATAGTGGGGGATAGGTAGGGGCTGGACACACCAAATCCCACACCCCGGCGGCAGCCCTACCTCTCCCAAAACTCCATTTTATCCTCAGGTTGGTTCCGGCAGCGTTTGGCGAAGCCCTGCCGAGATTGCACCACCACCATCTCCACCACGCCGTCGTGCTGGTTGAGATCCCATATACTTGTCCTATCTTGCTTGTTGGATCAAGAAGGAGGATACATCATCGAGCCGCACGTGTGCTGAACGCGGAGGTGCCGTCCATTCGGTGCTAGATCAGATTGGATCGTGATTGGATCATGAAGAGTATGACTACATCAACCGCGTTATATACGCTTTCGCTTTCGGTCTAAAAGGGTATGTATACACACTCCCCTCTCTTTGCTATGCATCTCCTAGATTAGATCTTGGGTGTTTCGTAGGATTTTTTTATTTTCATGCAATGTTCCCCATCAGTTCCAAGTAAATTTGCATGTGACATCTCTAAATCATCAAATAAACATTTGTTTTGTGTGCCCCAAAGCTCATGGTGCGGTTCCCTCACACAATTGATTGTTGGCACGCATCCGTGGATTCGGCTAGCGATGGTTTGTGTTAGTATGGTGGAAGGGGGTAAAACTTTCTGCATGGGAACCGCCATTAATGTGTTTAGCATGGAAGATATTGGAAGCTCTGTCGTAAACTACAAACTGAAATACACCTCTCAATATGATTTATCCCCGTTTTAAACAAATGAGCTTGATGACCCACAAGTATAGGGGATCAATCATAGTCCTTTCGATAAGTAAGAGTGTCAAACCCAACGAGGAGGAGAAGGAAATGATAAGCGATTTTCAGCAAGGTATTTTCTACAGGCACTGAAATTATCAGTAACAGATAGTTTGATAGCAAGGTAGTTCTTTTCCTCTCGGGCTCACTACTAGAAACCCTAGCCGCCGCCAGGAGAGTCCCTCCGCCTCATTCCTCCGGCGGCTCCCCTCCGCCGGTGACCTTGATCGTCGGTGTTGGGGGGGGGGGGGGAGTCATCAGATCTATGCGTGTGGATCGTGTAGCTTTAGGTTAGGTCCTAGTAGCTTTGGTTTTTCAGCTTTTCATCGTCATCACTTTGGAGGCGGCGATGGCAGCGCTGACTAAAGAAGGTTCAGATCTATCCCCAACGAGACAACCGGTCCTATGGTTGGGGATGGATTTGGAAATCAGTCTGTTCAAGCAAGGGTGGTGTGGCGATGGCATCATCCTCGTGGAGTACTAGTGTCCTCGGGCTCCATCGTTGCAACAGGGTTTGCTCCAATGCCAGTGTGGATCTTGGGAGGTAGTCCAGGACCGGATGCAGATTGTGGTATGCACCAATGACATCTGGAAGACGGGAAGTGTGCTGGATTCGTGGTTCATGGATGGCAGGTATGGTTTCCTCCTTTGACATCTTAGTCGTGGTGGGGTGTCAGATCTGGAGTTCGATGGCGTGTCCGGGGTGTTGCTCCGGTCTGATTCGTTCAACGGTAATGAGTTTACTTTTGGTGAGCCACCTTGGAGGTCCGCAAAGCTGCTTATCAGCGATGGAGCCGCGTCGAGCTCGGTGAGGAGGTGCTCTGTCATTTTTTCCTTTGGTGGTTGTTGTGGTGGTGCCGGAGGCAGGTGACGGGAGTTGGTGTTAAGTTCAGCGACGTTCTGCTATCTTTTCAGATTTGTCATGTCGGTCTTTACGTGACTTGTACCTTGTTTTTCATGATATGAATGAGACACGTATTACAATGCAAAAAAAAAACAAGTAACAATAGTAACAAAAGTGCAACAAGGTAGCCCAATCCTTTTTGTAGCAAAGGACAGGCCGGAACAGTCTCTTATAATAAGCAAAGCGTTCTTGAGGGCAGACGGGAATTTCCTAGTCACTTTCATCATGTTTTTTATTCGCGTTCGCTACTTTGATATGTGGGTGGACCGGTGCTTGGGTGCTGTTCTTACTTGAACAAGCCTCCCACTTATGATTAACCCCTCTCGCAAGCATCCGCAACTACGAAAGAAGAATTAAGAAAAATCTAACCATAGCATGAAATGTATTGTAACACCCTCGATGCGGCTATATCTCCCACGTGTCGAAGCACGACTTAGAGGCATAACCGCATTGAAAGCAATGTCGCAAGTGAGGTAATCTTCACACAACCCATGTAATACATAAGGGAAAGAGATACATAGTTGGCTTACAGTCGCCACTTCACACAGTACATAAATAAACATCCATCATTCAGATTACACTCAAGGTCCGACTACGGAACCAAAATGAAAGAAGAATACCCCAAATGCTACACAGATCCCTGATCGTCCCAACTGGGCTCCACTACTGATCATCAGGAAAAGACACATAGTAACGACCACGTTCCTCGTCGAACTCCCACTTGAGCTCGGATGCGTCATATGCACTGGCGTCGTTGGCACCTGCAACTGTTTTGGTAGAATCTGTGAGTCACGGGGACTCAGCAATCTCACACCCGCGAGATCAAGACTATTTAAGCTTAAAGGTAGGATAGGGTTGTGAGGTGGAGCTGCGGCAAGCGACTAGCATATATGGTGGCTACAACGCAAAAGAGAGCGAGAAGAGAAGCAAAGCACGGCCGTGAAGTTAGAAGTGATCAAGAAGTGATCTTAGAACAACCTACGGCAAACATAACTCCAACACCGTGTTCACTTCCCGGACTCCGCCGAGAAGAGACCATCACGGTTACACACACGGTTGATGTGTTTTAATTAAGGTCAACTTCGGGTTTTCTACAACCGGACATTAACAAATTCCCATCTGCCTCATAACCGCGGGCACGGCTTTTGAAAGATAATACCCTACAGGGGTGTCCCAACTTAGCCCATTATAAGCTCTCACGGTCAATGAAGGACATTCCTTCTACCGGGAAGACCCGATCAGTCTCGGAATCCCGGACTACAAGACATTTCGACAATGGTAAAACAAAACCAGTAAAGCCGCCCGATTGTGCCGACAAATCCCGATAGGAGCTGCACATATCTCGTTCTCAGGGCACATCCGGATGAGCAGTACGTACGGCAACCGAGGATACCCCAAGTTGCCTCAGGGCGGCACTGCAAGTGGCTCTAGTTTGGACCAACAGTTGAAGGAGAACTGGCCCGGGGGGGTCAAAATAAAGATGACCCTCGGGCTCGCGAAAACCCGGGGGAAAAGGCTTAGGTGGCAAATGGTAAAACCAAAGTTGGGCCTTGCTGGAGGAGTCTTATTCAAAGCGAACTCTCAAGGGGGTCCCATAAATCACCCAACCGTGTAATGAACGCAAAATCAAGGAACATAACACCGGTATGACGGAAACTAGGGTGGCAAGAGTGGAACAAAACACCAGGCATAAGGCCGAGCCTTCCACCCTTTACCAAGTATATAGATGCATTAATTAAAATAAGAGATATTGTGATATCCCAACATAATCATGTTCCAACATGGAACCAACTTCATCTTCACCTGCAACTAGCAACGCTATAAGAGGGGCTGAGCAGAGCGGTAACATAGCCACTCAACGGTTTGCTAGGAAAGGATGGTTAGAGGTTTAACATGGCAATATGGGTGGAATGATATAGCAAGTGGTAGGTATCGCAACATAGGCATAGCAAAAGAGCGAGCATCTAGCAAGCAAAGATAGAAGTGATTTCGAGGGTATGGTCATCTTGCCTGCAAGGTTCTCAGGGTTGTCGAAAGCTTGATCCTCGTAAGTGTTCTCAACAGGTTCCTCGTTCAAGTACTCGTCTCCCGGCTCTACCCAAAACAAGAACACAAGCAAAGGAACAACTATCAACCACGATGCAATGCGCAAGCAACATGATGCAAAACATGGCATGATATGCGAGATGTGGTATGCAATGCATATGCGTGCTCCGGAAGGAAAAGATGAACAAGGTATAATCTTGGCAAACCAAGTATGCCACTGGAAAGGTGAGGTGATTTTGGTTGAAACCGATATAAAGATCACCGGAATCGGATGCACGGTTTGAAAATGACAAGCAAAACAAGAATGACAAGATTCTGCCATTAACAGCATGATGCCACTTAGCATGCAACAAGAAATTAAGCTAATGCATCCAAACATATCAGCAAAGCATATGGCAGTGAACTACTCAAGATGCTCGACAAAAGATGAACACTGAGCTACGGCTAAATCACACCATAACAGGTTCAAACAAGCATGGAAAAAGTGCAAAATATATCAGCTTCACAGACTTAGAGAAAATACTATCAAGCCAGGAATTAACATCAGGATGGCATGTTTAGAGCAAGGAAACAACCTGCTATAGGAACATGACATAGAAAAATATGGCATGGCATGGAGCTACTCAAAGCATTGAACAAAAGTCCCTTACTGACCATGAGCCAAAAAGGACAAGAAAATATAATAGCACCCATGTCAATTAAGCAAGTTTCGTTGCAGTTTTCAGACTTAGCAGAAAACTGGACATGTCAAAAACAGATAACAAGTAGGCATGTTTAGGAGCTCGATGCACTCACTACAGAGCACTGCATGATAAACTAAGCATACACCCATCAACAAGACATGGCATAAAAGCTATACATGGCAAGAACAACATCATAGCATGTAAGGATCAACTACAACAAGCTTGGCAAAATAATAAAGTTATTATATATTTCCTTATATCATGATAAATGTTTATTATTCATGCTAGAATTGTATTAATCGGAAACATAATACATGTGTGAATACATAGACAAACAGAGTGTCACTAGTGTGCCTCTACTTGACTAGCCTGTTGATCAAAGATGGTTATGTTTCCTAGCCATAGACATGAGTTGTCATTTGATTAACGGGATCACATCATTAGGAGAATGATGTGATTGACATGACCCATTCCGTTAGCTTAGCACTCGATCGTTTAAGTATCTTGCTATTGCTTTCTTCATGACTTATACATGTTCCTATGACTATGAGATTATGCAACTCCCGTTTACCGGAGGAACACTTTGTGTGCTACCAAACGTCACAACGTAACTGGGTGATTATAAAGGTGCTCTACAGGTGTCTCCGAAGGTACTTGTTGGGTTGGCGTATTTCGAGATTAGGATTTGTCACTCCGAATGTCGGAGAGGTATCTCTGGGCCCTCTCGGTAATGCACATCACTTTAGCCTTGCAAGCATTGTAACTAATGAGTTAGTTGCGGGATGATGTATTACGGAACGAGTAAAGAGACTTGCCGGTAACGAGATTGAACTAGGTATTGGATACCGACGATCGAATCTCGGGCAAGTAACATACCAATGACAAAGGGAACAACGTATGTTGTTATGCGGTCTGACCGATAAAAGATCTTCGTAGAATATGTGGGAGCCAATATGAGCATCCAGGTTCCGCTATTGGTTATTGACCGAGAATGGTTCTAGGTCATGTCTACATAGTTCTCGAACCCGTAGGGTCCGCACGCTTAACGTTCGTTGACGATATAGTACTATGAGTTATGTATGTTGGTGACCGAATGTTGTTCGGAGTTTTGGATGAGATCACGGATATGACGAGGAACTCCGGAATGGTCCGGAAGTAAAGATTGATATGTGGATAGTAGTGTTTGATCTCCGGAAAGGTTCTGGAATCCATCGGAAGGGGTTCCGAATGTTTCGCGAAATGTTTGGGCACGAGAACACTTTATGTGGGCCAAAGGGGAAAGCCCACGAGGTTTTTGGAAAGTGCAAAAGGAAGTTTTGCGGAGTCCAGAGGCCAGACGCCAGGGTCCCTGGCGTCTGGGCCCAGACGCCGGGAACCCTGGCGTCTGGCCCTGGAGTCCGAGAAGGACTCTTGCCTTTCGGGTGAAACCGACTTTGTGGAGGCTTTTACTCCAAGTTTCGTCCCCAAGGCTCAACATATAAATAGAGGGGTAGGGCTAGCACCCAAGAAACATCAAGAAACACCAAGCCGTGTGCCGGCAACCCCGTTTCCTCTAGTTTATCCTCCGTCATAGTTTTCGTAGTGCTTAGGCGAAGCCCTGCGAAGATTGTTCTTCACCAACACCGTCACCACGCCGTCGTGCTGCCGGAACTCATCTACTACTTTGCCCCTCTTGCTGGATCAAGAAGGCGAGGACGCCACCGAGCCGAACGTGTGCAGAACTCGGAGGTGCCGCGCTTTCGTTGCTTGGATCGGTCGGATCGTAAAGACGTACGACTACATCAACCGCGTTCATATAACGCTTCGGTTACGATCTACGAGGGTACGTAGACAACACTCTTCCCTCTCGTTGCTATGCATCACCATGATCTTGCGTGTGCGTAGGATTTTTTTTTGAAATTCCTACGTTCCCCAACAGTGGCATCCGAGCCTAGGTTTTATGGTTTGATGTTATTTGCACGAGTAGAACACAAGTGAGTTGTGGGCGATATAAGTCATACTGCTTACCAGAATGTCATACTTTGGTTCGGCGGTATTGTTGGATGAAGCGGCCCGGACCGACATTACGCGTACGCTTACGCGAGACTGGTTCTACCGCCGTGCTTTGCACACAGGTGGCTGGCGGGTGTCAGTTTCTCCAACTTTAGTTGAACCGAGTGTGGCTACGCCCGGTCCTTGCGAAGGTTAAAATAGCACCAACTTGACAAACTATTGTTGTGGTTTGATGCGTAGGTAAGAACGTTTCTTGCTAAGCCCAATAGCAGCCACGTAAAACTTGCAACAACAAAGTAGAGGACGTCTAACTTGTTTTTGCAGGGGCATGTTGTGATGTGATATGGTCAAGACGTGATGAGTTATAAGTTGTTGTATAAGATGATCATGTTTTGTTGAAGTTGTCGGCAACTGGCAAAAGCCTTATGGTTGTCTCTCTATTGCATAAGATGCAAGCGCCAAATAATTGCTTTACTTTATCGCTATGCGATAGCAATAGTTGCAAGAGAAATAGTTGGCGAGACAACCATGTGACGACATATTGATATAGATCAAGATGATGGAGATCATGGTGTCATGCCGGTGACGATAGAGATCATGACGATGCTTTGGAGATGGAGATCAAAGGCACAAGATGATGATGGCCATATCATGTCACATATTATGATTGCATGTGATGTTTATCTTTCATACATCTTATTTTGCTTGGTTCGACGGTAGCTTTATAAGATGATCTCTCACTAAATTATCATAGTAAAAATGTTCTCCCTGAGTATGCACCGTTGCGAAAGTTCTTCGTGCTGAGAGACCACGTGATGATCGGGTGTGATAGGCTCTACGTTCAAATACAACGGGTGCAAAACAGTTGTACATGCGGAATACTTAGGTTTAACTTGACGAGCCTAGCATATAACAGATATGGCCTCGGAACACGGAGACCGAAAGGTCGAGCGTGAATCATATAGTAGATATGATCAACATAGTGATGTTCACCAATGAAACTACTCCATCTCATGTGATGATCGGACATTGTTTAGTTGATTTGGATCACGTGATCACTTAGAGGATTAGAGGGATGTCTTTCTAAGTGGGAGTTCCTAAGTAATATGATTAATTGAACTTTAAATTTATCATGAACTTAGTCCTGGTAGTATTAGCATATCTATGTTGTAGATCAATAGCTCGCATTGTTGCTTTCATATGTTTATTTTGATATGTTCCTAGAGAAAATTGTGTTGAAAGATGTTAGTAGCAATGATGCGGATTGGATCCATGATCTGAGGTTTATCCTCATTGTAGCACAGAAGAATTATGTCCTTGATGCACCGCTAGGTGATAGACCTATTGCAGGAGCAGATGCAGACGTTATGAACGTTTGGCTAGATCAATATGATGACTACTTGATAGTTTAAGTGCACCATGCTTAACAGCTTAGAATCGGGACTTCAAAGACGTTTTGAACGTCATGGACCATATGAGATGTTCCAGGAGTTGAAGTTAATATTTCAAGCAAATACCCGAGTTGAGAGATATGAAGTCTCCAACAAGTTCTATAGCTAAAAGATGGAGGAGAATTGCTCAACTAGTGAGCATGTGCTCAGATTGTCTGGGTACTACAATCGCTTGAATCAAGTGTGAGTTAATCTTCTAGATAAAATAGTGATTGACAGAATTCTCTAGTCACCATCACCAAGTTAGTAGAACTTCGTGATGAACTATAATATGCAAGGGATGACGAAAGTAATTCCCAAGCTCTTCGTGATGCTGAAATCGACGAAGGTAGAAATCAAGAAAAACATCAAGTGTTGATGGTTGACGAGACCACTAGTTTCAAGAAAAGGGCAAAGGGAAGAAGAGGAACTTCAAGAAGAATGGCAAGTGAGTTGCTGCTCAAGTGAAGAAGCCCAAGTCTGGTCCTAAGCCTGAAACTAAGTGCTTTTACTGCAAAGGGACTGGTCACTGGGAGCGGAACTACCCCAAGTAATTGGCGGATAAGAAGGATGGCAAAGTGAACAAAGGTATATTTGATATACAGATTATTGATGTGTATTTTACTAGTGTTCGTAGCAACCCCTCGGTATTTGATACTGGTTCAGTTGCTAAGAGTAGTAACGCGAAACGGGAGTTGCAGAATGAACAGAGACTAGTTAAGGGTGAAGTGACGATGTGTGTTGGAAGTGGTTCCAAGATTGATATGATCATCATCGCACACTCCCTATACTTTCGGGATTAGTGTTGAACCTAAATAAGTGTTATTTGGTGTTTGCGTTGAGCATAAATATGATTTGATCATGTTTATTGCAATACAGTTATTCATTTAAGTTAGAGAACAATTGTTGTTCTGCTTACATGAATAGAACCTTCGATGGTCATACACCCAATGAAAATAGTTCGATGGATCTCGATCGTAGTGATACACATATTCATAATATTGAAGCCAAAAGATGCAAAGTTAATAATGATGGTGCAACTTATTTGTGGCACTGCCGTTTAGATCATATTGGTGTAAAGCGCATGAAGAAACTCCATGCTGATGGGATTTTGGAATCACTTGATTATGAATCACTTGATGCTTGCGTACCATGCCTTATGGGCAAGATGACTAAAACTCCGTTCTCCGGAACAATGGAGCGAGACACTGACTTGTTGGAAATAATACATACTGATGTATGCGATCCGATGAGTGTTAAGGCTCGCGGCGGGTATCATTTTTTCTGACCTTCACAGATGATTTGAGCAGACATGAGTATATCTACTTAATGAAACACTAGTCTGAAACATTTGAAAAGTTCAAAGAATTTCAGAGTGAAGTGGAGAATCATCGTAACAAAAATAAAAGTTTCTACGTTATGATCGCAGAGGTAAAATATTTGAGTTACGAGTTTGGCCTTCAATTAAAAAATGTGGAATATTTTCATAAACTCATGCCACCTGGAACACCACAGCATAATGGTGTGTCCGAACGCCATAACTGTACTTTATTGGATATAGTGCAATCTATGATGTTTCTTACCGATTTACCACTATCGTTTTGGGGTTATGCATTAGAGACAGCTGCATTCACGTTAAATAGGGCACCATCTAAATCCGTTGAGATGACACTATATGAACTGTGGTTTAGGAAGAAACCAAAGTTGTCGTTTCTTAAAGTTTGGGGTTGTGATGCTTATATGAAAAAGTTTCATCCTGATAAGCTCAAACCAAAATCGGAGAAATATGTCGTCATAGGATACCCAAAGGAGACCGTTGGGTACACCTTCTATCACAGATCCGAAGGCAAGACATTCGTTGCTAAGAATGGATCCTTTCTAGAGAAGGAGTTTCTCTCGAAAGAAGTGAATGGGAGGAAAGTAGAACTTGATAAGGTAACTGTACCTGCTCCCTTGTTGGAAAGTAGTTCATCACAGAAATCTGTTCCTGTGACTACTACACCAATTAGTGAGGAAGCTAATGATGATGATCATGTAACTTCAAATCAAGTTACTACCAAATCTCGTAGGTAAACCAGAGTGAGATCCGCACCAGAGTGGTACGGTAATCCTGTTCTGGAAGTCATGTTACTAGACCATGACGAACTTGCGAACTATGAGGAAGCGATGATGAGCCCAGATTCCACGAAATGGTTTGAGGCCATGAAATCTAAGATGAGATCCATGTATGAGAACAAAGTATGGACTTTGATTGACTTGTCCAATGATTGGCGAGCCATTGAGATTAAATGGATCTTCAAGAGGAAGACGGACGCTGATAGTAGTGTTACTATCTACAAAGCTAGAATTGTCGCAAAAGGTTTTTGACAAGTTCAAGGTGTTGACTACGGTGAGAGTTTCTCACTCGTATCTATGCTTAAGTCTGTCTGAATCATGTTAGCAATTTCCGCATTTTATGAAATCTGGCAAATGGATAAACAAAACTGCATTCTTTAATGGATTTATTAAAGAAGAGTTGTATACGATGCAACTAGAAGGTTTTGTCAATCCTAAAGGTGCTAACAAAATATGCAAGCTCCAGCGATCCATCTATGGACTGGTGCAAGCATCTCGGAGTTGGAATACACGCTTTGATAAGTTGATCAAAGCATATAGTTTTATACAGACTTGGGGTGAAGCCTGTATTTACAAGAAAGTGAGTGGGAGCACTACAACATTTCTGATAAGTATATGTGAATGACATATTGTTGATCGGAAATAATGTAGAATTATTCTGTAAAGCATAAAGGAGTGTTTGAAATGAGTTTTTCAAAGAAAGACTTCGGTTAAGCTGCTTACATATTGAGCATCAAGATCTATAGAGATAGATCAAGACGCTTGATAAGTTTTTTTCAATGAGTACATATCTTGACAAGATTTTGAAGTAGTTCAAAATGGAAAAGTCAAAGAAAGAGTTCTTGCCTGTGTTACAAGGTGTGAAATTGAGTAAGACTCAAAACTCGACCACGGTAGAAGATAGAAAGAGAATGAAAGTCATTCCCTATGCCTTGGCCATAGGTTCTATAAAGTATGCCATGCTGTGTACCAGATCTATTGTATACCCTACACTGATTTTAGCATGGGAGTGCAATAGTGATCTAGGAGTAGATCACTGGACAGCGGTCAAAATTATCCTTAGTGGAATAAGGATATGTTTCTCGATTATGGAGGTGACAAAAAGGTTCGCCGTAAAGGGTTACGTCGATGCAAGTTTTGACACTGATCTGGATGACTCTAAGTCTCGATCTAGATACATATTGAAAGTGGGAGCAATTAGCTAGAGTAGCTTCGTGCAGAGCATTGTAGACATAGAAAATTGCAAAATACATAACGGATCTGAATGTGAAAGACCCGTTGACTAAGATTCTCTCACAAGCAAAACATGATCACACCTTAGTACTCTTTGGGTGTTAATCACATAGCGATGTGAACTAGATTACTGAATCTAGTAAACCCTTTGGGTGTTGGTCACATGATGATGTGAACTATGGGTGTTAATCACATGGTGATGTGAACTATTGCTGTTAAATCACATGGCGATGTGAACTAGATTATTGACTCTAGTGCAAGTGGGAGACTGAAGGAAATATGCCCTAGAGGCAATAATAAAGTTATTATATATTTCCTTATATCATGATAAATGTTTATTATTCATGCTAGAATTGTATTAATCGGAAACATAATACATGTGTGAATACATAGACAAACAGAGTGTCACTAGTGTGCCTCTACTTGACTAGCCTGTTGATCAAAGATGGTTATGTTTCCTAGCCATAGACATGAGTTGTCATTTGATTAACGGGATCACATCATTAGGAGAATGATGTGATTGACATGACCCATTCTGTTAGCTTAGCACTCGATCGTTTAAGTATGTTGCTATTGCTTTCTTCATGACTTATACATGTTCCTATGACTATGAGATTATGCAACTCCCGTTTACCGGAGGAACACTTTGTGTGCTACCAAACGTCACAACGTAACTGGGTGATTATAAAGGTGCTCTACAGGTGTCTCCGAAGGTACTTGTTGGGTTGGCGTATTTCGAGATTAGGATTTGTCACTCCGAATGTCGGAGAGGTATCTCTGGGCCCTCTCCGTAAGGCACATCACTTTAGCCTTGCAAGCATTGCAACTAATGAGTTAGTTGCGGGATGATGTATTACGGAACGAGTAAAGAGACTTGCCGGTAACGAGATTGAACTAGGTATTGGATACCGACGATCGAATCTCGGGCAAGTAACATACCGATGACAAAGGGAACAACGTATGTTGTTATGCGGTCTGACCGATAAAAGATCTTCATAGAATATGTGGGAGCCAATATGAGCATCCAGGTTCTGCTATTGGTTATTGACCGAGAATGGTTCTAGGTCATGTCTACATAGTTCTCGAACCCGTAGGGTCCGCACGCTTAACGTTCGTTGACGATATAGTACTATGAGTTATGTATGTTGGTGACCGAATGTTGTTCGGAGTTTTGGATGAGATCACGGATATGACGAGGAACTCCAGAATGGTCCGGAAGTAAAGATTGATATGTGGATAGTAGTGTTTGATCTCCGGAAAGGTTCTGGAATCCATCGGAAGGGGTTCCGAATGTTTCCCGAAATGTTTGGGCACGAGAACACTTTATCTGGGCCAAAGGGGAAAGCCCACGAGGTTTTTGGAACGTGCAAAAGGAAGTTTTGCGGAGTCCAGAGGCCAGACGCCAGGGTCCATGGCGTCTGGGCCCAGACGCCGGGAACCCTGGCGTCTGGCCCTGGAGTCCGAGAAGGACTCTTGCCTTTCGGGTGAAACCGACTTTGTGGAGGCTTTTACTCCAAGTTTCGACCCCAAGGCTCAACATATAAATAGAGGGGTAGGGCTAGCACCCAAGAAACATCAAGAAACACCAAGCCGTGTGCCGGCAACCCTGTTTCCTCTAGTTTATCCTCCGTCATAGTTTTCGTAGTGCTTAGGCGAAGCCCTGCGAAGATTGTTCTTCACCAACACCGTCACCACGTCGTCGTGCTGCCGGAACTCATCTACTACTTCGCCCCTCTTGCTGGATCAAAAAGGCGAGGACGTCACCGAGCCGAACGTGTGCAAAACTCGGAGGTGCCGTGCTTTCGGTGCTTGGATCGGTCGGATCGTGAAGACGTACGACTACATCAACCACGTTCATATAACGCTTCCGCTTACGGTCTACGAGGGTACGTAGACAACACTCTCCCCTCTCGTTGCTATGCATCACCATGATCTTGCGTGTGCGTAGGAATTTTTTTTGAAATTACTATGTTCCCCAACAAGTTTCCCCGATGGAATCGCTCCACCGGAGAGCAAAAGTGCTTCTGCCCAGATTCCGCCTCGAGATGGTGGCGCTTCATCCCGGAAGTCCTCTCTTCATTTTTTTCTAGGGAAAATGGGATTATTTACCTGAAGATGGGCCACGGAGGATGGCCAGGGGCCCCACAATCCACTAGGGCGCGCCCAGGGGGGTGCCCTGGTGCCTTGTAGGCACCTGGTGGGCCCCCTCTAGTATTTATTTATTCCAGTAGGGCGCGCCCTGGTGCCTTGTAGGCACCTGGTGGGCCCCCTCTAGTATTTATTTATTCCAGTATTTTTTATATATTCAAAATAATTCTCCGTGTAATTTCTGCTCATTTGGAGTTTTACATAATAGGTATCTCTGACATAGCTTTTTCAGGTCCAGAATCCCAGCTGCCAGCAATCTCCCTCTTCATATAACTCTTGTAAATTAACAGAGAAAAGACATTAGAATTGCACCAAAAAGTATTATATTGATCAAAAGCATCATAGATAATAGTAGGAAACATAATGCAAAATGGAGTATCAACTCCCAAAAGCTTAGACCTGGCTTGTCCTCAAGCGAAAGTCGATATCGATAATCATGACCACATGTTTAGAGATAGAGGTGTCAATAAAAACAAAATATAGACATAGAAGCATCATGATAATTACTATAGCAACAATAAACACTATCATAACACCTCTCATGAGCAAGTAACAATTGATCACAACAACAAAGCATAAGGCATAAACTTTCTTGAAAACTAACAAACTATGTTCTCAGTCAACAAGGCAATTGCAATTCATCATATTTTCACGAAGGTTCTAATGTCTACTACACAACTTGTTCTTGTAGACTCGTGTTGGGCCTCCAAGCATAGAGTTTTGTAGGACAGTAGAAAATTTCTCCCAAGTGGATGACCTAAGGTTTATCAATCCGTGGGAGGCGTAGGATGGAGATGCTCTCTCTCAAACAACCCTGCAACCAAATAACAAAGAGTCTCTTGTGTCCCCAACACACCAAATACAGTTGTAAATTGTATAGGTGCACTAGTTCGGCGAAGAGATGGTGATACAAGTGTAGTAGTGATAGTAGATATTGATTTTTGTAATAGGAACAATAAAAAACAACAAGGTAGCAAGTAACAAAAGTGTGCACAAATGGTATTTCAATGCTTGAAAATGAGGCATACATACTTTCGCTAGTTCGATCTTTGAACAACGCTAATATAATTGGATCATATAACCATCCCTCAATGTGCGATGAAGAATCACTCCAAAGTTCTTATCTAGCGGAGAACATAGGACAAAATTGTTTGTAGGGTATGAAACCACCTCAAAGTTATCCTTTTCAGTCCATCTATCGAGCTATTCCTATAAGTGTCACAAACAACCCAAGAGTTCGTACTAAATAACACCATATGATACACATGAACCAACTCTAATGTCACCTAGATACTCCAATGTCACCACGAGTACCCGTGAGTTGGTTATATGATATGCATCAAACAACTTCAGATTCATAATACTCAATCCAACACAAAGAACTTCAAAGAGTGCCCCAAGATTTCTACCAGAGAAACAAATACGAAAATGTGCATCAACCCCTATGCATAGATTACCCGAATGTCACTTCGGGAATCCACGAGTTGAGTGCCAAGATATACATCAAGTGCTCTCAAATCCATAAAAATATTCAATCCGATAATAATGAAATATCAAAGGTAAAACTCAATTCATCACAACAAGATAGAGAGGGGGAAAACACCATATGATCCAACTATATTAACAAAGCTCGCAACACATCAAGATCGTGCCAAATCAAGAACACGAGAGAGAGAGAGAGAGAGAGAGAGATCAAACACATAGCTACTAGTACAAACCCTCAGCCCCGAGGGTGGACTACTCCCTCCTCAGCATGGAGACAGTCGGGATGATGAAGATGGCCTCCGGTGATTATTTCCCCCTCCAGCAGAGTGCCGGAATAGGGTCAAGATTAGTTTTTCGTGGCTACAGAGGCTTGCGGCGGTGAAAGTTTTGATCTAGGGTTATTTTTGGGGGTTTCATTATTTATAAGAATTTTGGTGTTTGAATCATTCAAAGATGGGCCACGAGGTGCCCACTGCCCACCAACCCATCACTTTGGCCCCTAGTGAGCCCTGATGGGTAGTGGCCACCTCGTAGCTCTTCTGGCCCTCCCACAAAGCTTCGGGGGTCTCTTTTGTTCCAAAAAAATCATTAAAAAGTTTCGTTGCATTTGGACTGGATTTGATATGGATTTTCTGGAAAACCAAAAACAAGCAGAAAACAACAACTGGCATTGGGCACTAGGTCAATATGTTACTCCATAAAAACCATATAAAAGTGCACCAAAATCATACAAAACTATAATAAACATGGCATGAATACTTCATAAATTATAGATACAATGGAGACATGTGAGCATCTCCAAGCTTAATTCCTACTCGTCCTCGAGTAGGTAAATGATAAAAAATAATTTATGAAGTGTGAATGCTAGCATAGTGCATAAGTTTGATCGATAATAATTTCATTCACTTTTCTTAGCATCATAACAACAACTATTTCTCATAAAACTCATCATGATAAAGTAGAAATCAATTCGCATGTTACGGTTCAAACAATGCCTTCTCTTGAAACTTAACAACCTATGTTATTAGTCACTAAACAATTGCAATTCAACTTGTTCTCAACAAAGTCTTAAGTAAGAGCTCCACATACTCAATCATCATATAGTCTTATATGATTGCTAGTACTCAAAGCATATCTATTTATATATAAAAAGTGCTTTATGGGGTAACCAGAAAAAAGAGGATTAGCTTAGAAAATCTTATAATAATTAGAAACATCTAGCCATCAATTTAAACCCATTAGGCAAGCACAACCAATGGATTAAAAGATCAAAAATATTACCCACCAATGCCCTTGATAAATTATCTTGGCCATGTAAAAAAAAACAGCTCCACCTATGCGCACGTATCTTACCTGGGAGGAGAAATAGCAATGCTCACGCCCTCCCATCAAGGAAAGGAAAAAAAAAGCAAGCCCTAGACTTCTCATCCTAAAAGCAAAGGAAAACGCCTAAAAAAGCTGCCGCCACTGCATTCGCGTAATCATCAAGTGGAAGATGCATGGTTCGGTGCCGGCGGTGATACATTGTTGATGGATCCAATTAGGTACGTCTTGATTCCTCGAGCCCTAATTAATTCGCTGGCCGTGAAAGAGTCAGATTGGAGAAGGCGTTGGGCCTGCCCTAATCTTAGCAAGCAGCATATCGACATGCAGATCGTTTGAACCCAGGGCAAGTAACCAAGTACTAGCTGGCTGAAGTTCCATTCATGAGCGCCTCCATAGGTATGCATGTACATGCCGTGCCAGCTAGATCCCGTGCCTCCCGCTCCTGATGCATGCAAAGGTAATGGCTAACAAGTTTGATCTACGTATATACTACTCCCTCCGTAAACTAATATAAGAGTGTTTAGATTACTAATGTAGTGATCTAAACGCTCTTATATTAGTTTACAGAGGGAGTACTAAGTAAGTTGGATTACTTTGTATGCATTTATACTTGGATAGGGCGTAATATTGAGATGATTAGTTTACTTCTTTTTACATTAAAACGCAGTGGCCGGAAAATCAATATATTTATTAGAAGCAAGGCTTCATAGTATATTTTGTAAGGGGTGTATTGCTGATGTATGTTGCCCACACACGTATTTTTAATTTTGTATTATGTAGGAGAATTTTTTTTCTACAAAATATAATTACAAATGCAAACTTAATTAAGACTTCACGCACGTACTAAGCCTTTTGCCGAACACACACACATACAAACGGCGCGCTCTTTGGATATATTCACCTACAATAATGACTTGGGAGGAGATTCCACAACCGCAGAGGCATTTGTCAAGCTTGATGGGTATAACTTTTGTTACCAGGTTGAAAAGGATGACTATATTCCAGATGCAGATTTCATACCTCTAATCTGGAAGCAACATGATGATGGCCCAGATAGAGGTCATGGCCGTGATGATGAAATTAACGATGGTGATGTTAGCAAAAAAGGCAAAGAAAGGAAACTCTGCGAGTGTGAATCCTCCTCCGAACTCGAGCTCGAGCACTCCAGTTCCTATGCTGACTGCATCTCTTGCCGCGCCGTTGTCTGAACTGCAGCACACTATAGGGCCTTCGAACATGCTTGGCGAGATTGCTGCAGGTTACACATCGCCGTCGGCGTTGCCGGCGCCGCCTCCGGTATCCATCAACCTTGGTAAACCGCTGCACCAACCTCTTCTGCAGAATGAGCTGCCTTTGCTCAGGACGCCGCGAGTGGCGGCCGTGGAATCTCCACGCACGGAAGTGCATGCTTGCATGAGTGCAACTGTAGCTGCATGTGTACGTACTGATACTTGCATGGATGCTTTAGCCAACAAGAACATGGCTCTGTGCAACCGACGCTACAGGAGCCCGCTGTCGCTGAGCTAGGCTCGTCAACAACTACCGGCGATGGACGCCCAGTACAACCCATGACTGCTCAGGCAAAGGTTCTGCAATCACCTGCGTCATCACCCTCGCTACAGAGCGCGCCGAGCTGTCATCTGGCTGCTCCGGTGACACTTGGTCCAGCCCCGCGGCGCAGCATGGAGCTATCCTCGTCACCCGTTGTTGACATTCTAATGGAGCCAGGAGCTGCTGCACTGTTGGGATCGCCTCCGTCTTCTCCAACGCCGCAGTCGGCGCTACATTCTACTCCAACCAAGCTGACGGATACTCCGTTACGGCGCAGTGGTCGTCACTTCACCTCTGCTGACGGGTCCTCGGCCACTGATGAGTGCTCCCTCTCCAAGGCGATGCGGCGTCAGGCGGAGCGTAACCTCGACCCTCCTTCAGGTACACCTTGCAATAAATCATTTCTTTCTTTTTCTGATTCTCGTATTTCCTCTAGTTTAAATAACGTTGGAATTAAAATTGGAAAAAATGATAATGATGTGTGCATTTCGTGGGGGTGCTTAAACACATGGAGATAGACCGATTAAAGGTGTCTCCAAAGTGTATGAGCCCCATACCATACCCCGAAACCGAGGAGGAGGAACCGACGGCTGCTTATGATGGTTCGCTTCTCTCCCACTTGCTTGGTGCGGTAACCGAGGTCGGATTAGATGACGCACGACTTGGGTCCATGTTTTGTGACTTCACTGCGTCCTCGCGTAAATCAAAATCCCACTCCTCAAAAAAGAAACAAAAACCGCCCAAGAAGGCGAAGGTATCCACCCTGACCCGAGTTTCCACATGAGAGGCATGTTTTGGAATAGCAGAGGTCTTTCAGACTTGGCTAAACATAAACATGTCGGTGATTGTGTGCGTGACTATGGGTTAGATTTTGTGGCAATTTCCGAGGCTGGTAAATGTGACTTATCAGGTGGTTTGGAATATACATGGCATTGCTTACCACCACGTGGAAGGTCCGGAGGAATCTTACTTGAGATACAGACCACAACCATGGACTTGTTAGCTTTTTCAGTTGGTGAATTTCACATAAAATTCCACCTACGAAATAGAGCTGACAATTATACATGGAGCCTGGTCGCAGTCTATCGGGCTGCCCAAGATGAGAATAAATCTGCTTTCCTTCGGGAATTGGTGAACTTGGCTAAGGATAACCCCCATCCAATGCTTATTGGAGGCGACTTCAATATCCTTAGATACCAGGAAGAGAAAAATAATGATCGTTTTGACACACACACTGGCCTTTCTTATTCAACGCTGTAATTGACAGTTTGAATCTTTGAAAAGCTAGTATGTCGGGGCGACAGTTCACTTGGGCCAACAACCGTCCGGTGCCGACATACGAGAAGCTCGATCGGGTACTCATGGATACCGAATGGGAATTAAAATTCCCTATGGTAACAGTGCGTGCCCTAGAGCGTATTGAGTCACTTTCGGACCATGCACCCATCATTCTTTATTCTAACTCTACTAGCTCTCCCACTGTTCGCCGTCCATTCAAAATTGAATTGGGATGGTTACATCGGGATGGTTTTGCGGATATAGTTAGGAATTTATGGGAGAGGCCTGCCGTTGGTCGCACACCGATTCAAAGATGGAACTTCAAAATTCGAGCCATGAGGCGGTTCCTAACTGGATGGGCCAAACACACAAGTGGTATATATAAAAAAGAAAAGCAACGCCTTTCCACTATTATAGATGACCTCGACAAAATAGCAGAGACTCGCATTTTGTCTCAACAGGAGATTGATATGAAAAATCAATCCAATGAGCAGATTGCACGTCTATTGCAAGAAGAGGAAATCAAGTGGTATCGAAGATCAGGTGCCCAATTCATTTTGGAGGGAGACAACAATACGCGATATTTCCAAATGGTCGCCAATGGGCGGCATAGGAAGAAGTGTATTTTTAGCCTCCAACAGGATGAAGGACGGATCGAGGGCCAGGCAGAGCTCAAGCGTTATATAACCAAATACTACAAGTGTCTGTTTGGGGCTCCAGAGGAAGGGAACTTCACTCTAGATGAGACCCGAACAAATGACATTCCACAAGTCACAGAAGAAGAGAATGACATCCTGACGGCACCTTTCTCTGGAGAGGAAGTGCGAGCTGCCGTGTTCCAAATGGAACATAACAAAGCTCCAGGCCCTGATGGTTTCCCCGCGGAGTTCTATCAGAACTTCTGGGATGTCATCAAGACTGACCTAATGGAGTTGTTCAATTTTTTTCATGCCGGCCAACTAGACCTATCTAGGCTTAATTTTGGCGAGATTGTTTTGTTGCCAAAGACTAAGGCGGTTGAACAGATTCAACAGTTCAGACCGATCTTCCTCCTTAATGTCAGCTTCAAAATCTTCACCAAAGTTGCGACTAATAGGCTCAACGCGGTCGCCGATCATGTTGTTCAGCCATCCCAAACGGCTTTCATGGAAGGACGAAATATACTCGATGAAGTAGTAATCCTTCATGAGACCGTCCATGAGATGCACCAGAAGAACATGAGTGGAGTAGTATTTAAAATTGACTTTGAAAAGGCATACGACAAAGTCAAATGGTCATTTCTCCAACAGACCCTAAGAATGAAAGGTTTCTCAGATAAATGGCGCGACTGGGTCCAAAATTTCGTTACTGGAGGTAGTGTGGCTATAAAAGTCAATGATGATGTAGGTCATTACTTCCAGACGAAAAAGGGATTACGACAGGGTGACCCAGTGTCTCCAATGTTATTTAACATTGTCGCTGACATGTTGGCTACTTTGATCAAACGCGCCAAACAAGACGGTCAAATTGCAGGAGTAGTGCCACATCTTATGGATGACGGACTCTCTATCTTGCAATATGCCGATGATACAATTCTTTTTATGGAACATGACCTAGATAAGGCTAAAAATATGAAACTATTGCTTTCAGCTTTTGAGCAAATGTCAGGTCTGAAAATTAACTTTCATAAAAGTGAATTGTTCTGTTTCGGAGAAGCCAAGGAGGCGGCTGCACAATATGCTGACTTGTTCGGTTGTGCACAAGGCCAATTCCCGATTAAATATTTGGGAATTCCGATTGATTATCGGCGTCTCACTAATGCGGAGTGGAAACATGTTGAAGAGCGATTGGAGAAACGATTAAGCAGTTGGAAAGGCAAATTGCTCTCCGTTGGAGGGCGACTAGTTTTGATCAATTCTGTTCTCACAAACATGGTTCTCTACATGCTCTCATTTTTCCAAATTCCCAAAGGGGTTCTGCAAAGACTGGATTACTTCAGATCCAGATTCTTTTGGCAAGGAGATAGCGGAAATAAAAAGTATAGGCTAATCAAATGGAGTGTGGTTTGTCGACCAAAAGACCAGGGAGGTTTAGGTGTTCAGGACCTCCAGGTGAAGAATGATGCCTTGCTCAGTAAATGGCTGTTCAAGCTACTTACCGAGGATGGTGTTTGGCAAACCCTGTTGCGCAATAAGTATCTAGGCCAAAAAGCGTTGTCCCAGGCGTATTGGAAACCTGGTGACTCACATTTTTGGTCTGATCTGATGGCGGTAAAGAAACATCTATTCCGCTTTGGATCATTCGCGATAAAGGACGGCTCCGAGATACGCTTTTGGGAGGACAGGTGGCTAAGAAACACCACTCTTCAGGAACAGTATCCGGCCTTGTACCGAATTGTACGCGATAAGAATGATACTCCTGCGCACGTGCTCAGCTCCTCCCCGCCGAATGTATCATTTAGGAGGGATTTGATTGGCCTCCGCCTTGCGTCATGGCAACATCTTCTATCCCGTTTGGATTCGGTTAACTTGACACAAGGGAGGGATGTGTTTCGCTGGAATCTCACTACATTTGGGTCCTACACAGTTGACTCTATGTACCGTGCACTCTCGCACTCAGAGGCTCCACTGAATAAGAATAAACTAATATGGAAATCAAAGATGCCACTAAAAAATAAGATTTTCATGTGGTATCTTCGGAGAGGAGTTGTGCTAAAAAAAGACAACCTCGCTCGACGCAACTGACAAGGAAGTAAGAAGTGTAGCTTTTGTACTCATGACGAGACAATTAAACACCTCTTCTTTCAGTGCAAGTTCGCGCGTTCTATATGGTCAGTCATCCAAATAGCGTCCAATTTGTATCCACCAACAAGTGTTGCCAATATATATGGTCACTGGCTTGATGGAATACCAAATACTTTTAGTACGCTAATACGGGTGGGAGCGTCTGCCTTATTATGGTCGCTTTGGCTATGTAGAAACCATTGTGTTTTTAATGGCAAAACCTCTTCTTCTATGCAGGTTATTTACCGTTGTACGCACTGGCTACGTATGTGGTCTACGCTACAGCGAATGGAGTATTAATCGCTGTTCAAGGCGGTGTGTATGCGGTTGGAGCGGGTGCCCAGGGAGGTTTTTACCGGATCGGTCCACCTTCTCCGTCGACATTGGCATAGTTTTGGACTCATATGGCTTTACTGTTGCCAACTTGTCGTTTTTTATACATACTTTGCTAGACTCTTCGTTAAGGCTGTGTGCATATTAGCTATGCAGAGGCCGGGTGTCGCTCATTGTGCTCTGTATCCACTTGATGCTACATTATGAGTTAATAAAAACGCCCTTTATCGAAAAACAAACACGCGCGATTATTTTAATCTGTTTCATATGTTGATATGTATGTATATGTGCTGCCAATGGGCCGAATCCCGACTTCAGTAATATTTAGAAACTTGATCATTAATACTCCCTCCGTCACAGTTTAGAAGGCATGTTAAATTTGCGTGCGTCTCCACAATAGACAAGATTTAGGGCGTATTGCATTTATTTCTAGTAGCTAATTAGTACTCCGATATACTATTTCTATATGCATGCATAGTGTGAATGTTATTTTTTAGCCCATCTCACAACCAATAGATAACCACCTAGGTCCCCGAGAATTTCCAAGCACGCCTTCTAAACCGTGACGGAGGGAATAGCATAAGAAACACATCTACTCTCTTTGATCTATGTTAACAGAATCATTAGAAAAAAACAGCTTATTAAAATGCACACGAGCCTGCAGATTTTCTAGCCGAGCTCTTCAATAGCATTGCGTTCATGATCCTATGAAGCACGAGGTTGGTTCACCTAACATAACCTGGTAGACCTCGGTGTCCTCATAATTCAATAATTGCATATGTATGATTCTTTTTAGATCACATGGTGTTTTGATCTACATATAGTCAATTACTTGGCGATGATAATGTGTACTGTAGAGCAATAGAAGCACTCCAACGTTACGGGGTATGTAAGTAGAAATGTATATAATCATATAAAATTGTTTATTTGAGAAATTTCAATACTTATTAAAGTTCTTATTTTTGCCACAGCACGAACAGATACAGCCGACCAAAATGGTTAATTTTTCTTAGTGCAATATGTGTTTGTTATGTAGTTTATCCTAGATCGTATACCGATTATATATTTAATATAAGGCATTGACGTGTGCTCTTCATTTTGTTAATCTTTCAGCACAAGTAAGTTTATTTTGATATGAGGCGATACTGAGTAAGGTCAGGAAATCATTTCAATTATTTGTTTGTTTTTGTACGCTATAGGGAAATCAACTCTGCTTTCTACGGGTGCTCATTAGGTAGATTTTCTTTTTCTTTGTTTCTGTTTCAAGGTTCGATAAATAAATTCATTATGTATAAGGATATGGATCTATTAGGATGAAAAAGATAGCTTCATGTATTAGCGGGATATGTGCCTTTTCTGTTTAATCAAATATATAGAATGCAGCTATAACGCTTCTGTGATCCGAGGTGCTCCGACATGCTTTACATCCTCTAATACTCCCTATGTATCAAAATATAAGACCTTTTTTCATACTTCCCTTGTATCAAAAAGGGTCTTATTTAGGAAGTAATTGGATGTTGTATGATTGACCACAAACCTTAATTATACTTGCGCCAAACTAAACATCTATTATATATAGGAAATGCTTTACGAGCTACCAAAAAAAGATAAATACCCTATAAAATCCCAGAATAATTAGAAACATTTGTCCGTTAATCTGATAGCACCGGAAAATACTATGTTTGTAAACAATTCCCTGTGATTTTTTAAGAAAATACACCTCCCCATGTTGAAAAAGAGTCCACAACCAGAGTCTATACACCTCCTCACGTTAAAAAAGGAGTCCACATGCCTTCTATGAAAAAAAGAGTCCACAAACCTCACGTGACCCAAGCCAGGCCAAAACAAATTAACCAAAGAAAATGCCCACAAATCGGATCTAACAAAGAACAGCCTAGCATCTAGGGTAAAAAGTAAAAACAGCACACGCCCGCATAACCCCTCTATCATCTCCATGGCGTCGGCCAATTCGGGCGATGGAGTCGCTGGCGAGATGGATGAAGCTTCTCCATGGGCTGATCATATGTCCTAAACTTCAACCCATATGTAGCTACTCTTCCCTGATGCCTCCTCTCCATTGTTGACGTTTTTTGTGATACCCTTAGTAAGATGAAAAAGAATTCACTTCCGCTTCGGTAGACCCCCACAAACATAAGGACGGCGGAGATTGCCCAATACCCCATCATAACAGAGGGTAGGATGGGCATATTTTAAAAAAGTTTCCCCTTCCCGCCCGCAATAAAAAAAAACAGCCGGAGCTATACGTATATGAATACAGCCCGCCCGCCCGCGAGGGAAAAAAATTAAACCGCCCGTCCGCACGCGCCTGGTGACGTGGCAGGCATGCAGACGTGGCCGCGCGGCCCGCCCGCAGTCAACGCGACGTCTTCCGCGCCGCGCCGCACCCGTCGCGGCCCCACCCCCCATGTCCCCCGACCCCACGCCAGCCCGTACCCGTCGCGTCCCCTGCTGTCCGCCAATCACGGCGCCCGAGGCGCGCATGCACGCAGGCAGTTGCACGCGCGTGCCGCCTGCCGGACGCCACGGCTGCCGCCGCTGTCGGCTCCTCGCTTGCCGCGCCGCCGCTTCCGCCTGCCGCCGCGCCTGCCGGACGCCACCTCTGCCGCCTCCTCGCCTGCCGCCCGACCGCTGCCGCCTGCCTACCGCGCCGCCGCTGCCTGCCAGCCGACAGCCCCCGCCGCCTAGCCTGCCCCCTCCGGACGCGTCGTTCGCGACGCCCGAGGGTGAAAGCGGCTGCCGCGCGGTCGCCTCGCCTGCCGCGCCGGCGTTAATAGCCCCGCTGCCGCCTGCCCGCCTCCTCCCCGTCCCGCCCCGCTATAAAACGCCGCGCCCTCCCTCCGACGCCCACACCCGTCCCACCGACGTCCGCTGCCGCCTGCCCGCCACCTCCCCGGCCCGCCACCTCCCCGTACCCGATGGCCTTCTTCCGCGGCAGCAGCAGCACCGGCGGCGGCGGCGCCGACGACGACGTCCCCGACGCATGGCCGACGAGCATCGGAGTGCCGGAGACGGAGGAGCTCCACCGCTACTGCCTCCCCGTGCCGCCGGGCTGTCGTCTTCCACGCAACTGGAAGATCGACGCGGACAGCTTCGCGACGCCGGGTCCCGGCGCGACGGAGGAGGAGCTCCGCAACCACAGCGGCGGGCGGCACAACATCGAAGGCCGCAGGAATTTTGGTGCGGGAAGGATTATTGGGAGGTCATGGCCGCCTTCCGGCTTGAGGCGGCCGGCGTGACCCCCGACCTGACGGGCCGCAGCGGTCGTCTTCGCGCACCGTCTCCACCGCACGATCGCCGCAGACGTGGCGGCGGCCACGATGCGCACCCGGCACCGGCGCAAGCGCCGGCCGCCCCTCCCTCGCCGCCGGGGATAGACTTGTCGCCGGAACAGGTCATCCTCCACGAGGACGGCGATCCGGATGATACCCCGGGGTACCACGTGGCCGTTCGGGCGTCGGAGGCTGCGGCGGTGATGGAGGCCGCCGAGATTGCGGCCGCAATCCACGCGGCCGAGGCGATGTCGGCGCAGCAGGCGGCGATGGCGCCACCGGAGTGGCAGCAGGTGCCGCCGGAGTGGCAGCAGGAGTGGGAGCAGGCGCCGGCGGAGTGGCAGCAGGCGCCGGCGGAGGAGGAGGAAGAGGATGCCGACGACGATCCGGTGGACTGGGACGACGTCGCGAACCGGTCCAGCAACGACGAGGACGGCGGCGACGGCCCGGCCGTGATTGACCTCGTTGATAGCGACGAAGAGTAGTTTCTTTGGGTGTTCTTTAGTTAATTTGGTTATGTCATTCTAAGCCTAAGTACTAGACTTGATGTATGAACTTGTAATCATCGAGTTCGCTTGACTATGTAAAATATTTTATCTACGTTGAATGAAATTTGGATGAGATTTTTTGTGTCCATTTCATTCGAGAGTTTTGATTTGATGATGCATTTGTACACGAATATAAGCTAAAACATAAGAAAATAGTAAGGATGCTCAACGTAAAGGTACGTGATTGCATGCATGTAATGGAACGAAATTTTGCGAGTGTGTATGCACCGCGAATGTAGTCCTACACGCACGATATGAACGAAATCAGACAGGAAACACACGTCGCGCCACGTCCAGACAGCGGTTTAGGGTACTTTTGCCTAGGAAACCCTAGAAAATGCGTCGAGCGTCGGAAAAATACGCAAATTGGCGTGGTTGCTGTGGATGGTGATGCCAACATGTGGAAAAAGTTTCGTGACGCTTGACGTTGTAGAAAAAAACCGTAGTTGGGAACCCCCTCTCTAGCAGACCGACAAGTAGCTGGTTGCACTGGGGCTTCGTGATCGCATGCATGCAAGTGCACCAAACTGTGCGTGCATGTGGGCACGACCAACGTAGGCCCCCACGCAAGGTTGGATGGAAAACGGACACAAAACGGATGTTGCGTCACGTCTGGGCAGTGTTTTTGTGATTTTTGACCTGGAAAACCCTAGAAAATGTGCCGAGCGTCGGAAAAAAACGCAAATTGGTGTGGGTGCTGTGGATGGTGATGCCAACTTGTGGAAAAAGTTTCATGACGTTTGACGTTGTAGAAAAAAACCATAGTTGGGAACCCCCTCTCCGGCAGACCAACAAGTAGCTGGTTGCACTGAGGCTTCGTGATCGCATGCATGCATGTGGGCACGGCCAACGTAGGCCCCCACGCCAATTTTTCGGTGTAGGCAAAAATAAAACGGCTTTGAGAGTAGCCCGACCGGCACACCCAAACAGAGCTCGTCGCACAAGGTGTACGTGGTCGCATGCATGCAATTGCACGAAAGTGTGCAGATATGTGGGCACTGCCGACGTAGGGCCCCACACAAGGTTGGAACGCAAACGGACACAAAACAAACGTTGCGTCACGTCCGGCCAGTGTTTCTAGCCATTTTCACCAGGAAAATCCTAGGAAATGCATCGAGCGCCGGAAAAATATGAAAATTGGCGTGGGTGCTATCGAGGGTGATGGAAACGTGTGGAAAAAGTTTCGTGCCATTTGGCGGAGTGAAAACGAAACGTAGTTGGGAACCCCCCCCCCTCCGGCAGAACGAACCGGAGCTGGTTGCACTATGTCTATGTGATCGCATGCATGCAATTGCACCAAAGTGGACGAACATGTGAGCACGGCCTACGTAGGGCCCCACGCAAGGTTGGAACGCAAATGGACACAAAACGAACGTTGCGTCACGTCCGGCCAGTGTTTCTGGCCATTTTCACCGGGAAAATCCTAGGAAATGCATCGAGCGCCGGAAAAATATGAAAATTGGCGTGGGTGCTGTCAAGGGTGATGGAAACGTGTGAAAAAAGTTTCGTGCCATTCGGCGGAGTGAAAAAGAAACGTAGTTGGGAACCCCCCTCCGGCAGAACGAACCGGAGCTGGTTGCAGTATGTCTACGTGATCGCATGCATGTGATTGCACCAAAGTGGCCGGACATGCGGGCACGACCTACGTAGGGCCCCACGCAAGGTTGGAACGCAAACGGACACAAAACGAACGTTGCGTCACGTCCGGCCAGTGTTTCTGGCCATTAACACCGGGAAAATCCTAGGAAATGCATCGAGCGCCGGAAAAATATGAAAACTGGCGTGGGTGCTGTCGAGGGTGATGCCAACGTGTGGAAAAAGTTTCGCGCCATTCGGCGGAGTGAAAAAGAAACGTAGTTGGGAACCCCCCCTCCGGCAGAACGAACCGGAGCTGGTTGCACTATGTCTACGTGATCGCATGCATGCAATTGCACCAAAGTGGACGAACATGCGGGCACGGCCTACGTAGGGCCCCACGCAAGGTTGGAACGCAAACGGAGACAAAACGAACGTTGCGTCACGTCCGGCCAGTGTTTCTGGCCATTTTCACCGGAAAAATCCTAGTAAATGCATCGAGCGCCGGAAAAATATGAAAATTGGTGTGGGTGCTGTCGAGGGTGATGGAAACGTGTGGAAAAAGTTTCGTGTCATTAGGCGGAGTGAAAAAGAAACGTAGTTGGGAACCCCCCCTCCGGCAGAACGAACCGGAGCTGGTTGCAGTATGTCTACGTGATCGCATGCATGCGATTGCACCAAAGTGGCCGGACATGCGGGCATGGCCTACGTAGGGCCCCACGCAAGGTTGGAACGCAAACGGACACAAAACGAACGTTGCGTCACGTCCGGCTAGTGTTTCTGGCCATTAACACAGGGAAAATCCTAGGAAATGCATCGAGCGCCGCAAAAATATGAAAACTGGCGTGGGTGCTGTCGAGGGTGATGCCAACGTGTGGAAAAAGTTTCGTGCCATTCGGCGGAGTGAAAAAGAAACGTAGTTGGGAACCCCCCCCTCCGGCAGAACGAACCGGAGCTGGTTGCACTGTGTCTACGTGATCGCATGCATGCAATTGCACCAAAGTGGACGGACATGTGGGCACGACCTACGTAGGGCCCCACGCAAGGTTGGAACGAAAACGGACACAAAACGAACGTTGCGTCACGTCCGGCGAGTGTTTCTGGCCATTTTCACCGTGAAAATCCTAGGAAATGCATCGAGCGCAGGAAAAATATGAAAATTGGCGTGGGTGCTGTCGAGGGTGATGCCAACGTGTGGAAAAAGTTTCGTGCCATTTTGCGGAGTCAAAAAAAATTATCTATCAATCAATGTATTTTCGATAATGGTTGTTTTAAAAAAGCACTAATGATTGGGAAAAAATTAATGAATGGATTCTTAGAAAAAAATGGATAAGCCCGCGTACATGCATATCCATAGGGGGTCAAAGCCGCCTCCACGCCTCCACGATCTCCAGTCCACGCCGCCTTGACGCCTCCACGCCGCCTCTCCCGACGCCATCTAGGGCAAACGCCGCCCCCGACGCCACCTCACACCGCCTCCACGATCGCCTCCCCCGACGTCATCTGTGGCCAATGCCGCCCCCGACGCCGCCTCATGCCGCCTCCACCATCGCCTCCCCCGACGCCATCTGCGGCCGCCACCGCCCCCGACGCCAAGTCACGCCGACGCCGCCCCAACGCCCGCGACGGCCCTGACGCCATCTGCCACCGACGCCAGCTGACGCCGACGCACCACACGACGACTGCCCCAACACGATCTGCCCCGACGCCATCTGCGGCCGACGCCGTCGCCCCCGTTGCCACGTAAGTGCAGTAAGTACTGCGTAAATACACGCATGCATGAGTGGCTGATACATGCACAGTATATACCATAGTTTTTCTTATTTATGTGAAAACCACCTAAGTGTTTGGCTATAGTGTAGTTTTGCTATAGTTTTGGTCATAATTATGCATGCATGACAGCTGATTCTAATTCAGTTTTTCTAGGTATATACAGCAGAAAAACCATGGTATAAAAAATAGTATAGCATCTTAAACCACACGTACCTGTTCTAGTCCAAACACCTCAAAGTATTACATACCAAAGATTTTTTCAGAAATCATAGTGTTTCTATAAAAACTTTAAAATTATTTACAGGTTGCGACCGACGCCATCTGCCACCAACGCCACCGCGTCGTCGTCCCCCAGGCCCGGCCCTGATCCCATGGCACGAGGTACTATGCATTCATCATGTTTATCATGTGCCCATATAAAGTAGCTAACATTTTTTTTGCTCCTATTCGTAGCGACGGTGGAGTACGGAGAGATTTTTTGTTCGGTTGAGAAGTGGTGTCTCTTGGTCAACAAACTAAACTCTAGGCAGAAAAAGCGTTTTGCAAGCACTAGTCTTGGAAAAATGCTGATGATACCTAGTGTGCTCATGCGCAAATGTTTGCTCAAGTTCATTATTAAATCGTATTCGTTGGACAGAAAAAGGTTCATCATGCCATCAAAAAATGGTGCGATATCATTGCGCACCGAAGACGTGTTTGACATTTTCGGGCTACAGAACAAGGGCAAAGATGCCATGAAAGCGCTAGGAAAAGGGGGGTTAAAGGCGAAGGTGAAGGTGCCTAGTCGCTTTTTATATTCCAATACGGGGGAAATGATGATAGACGACCTGATTGAGAACATCGTTGCCAGTGGCACATACGATGATGATTTCCTCTGTAGAATTGTTCTGGTTCCTCTAGGCACGGTTCTTGCACCGCAGTCCATGATAGAAGTTCCTAATGCTTATTACAAGTTAGTGGACGATGTGGAGGCCATCAAAGCATATAATTGGAACGCGTTTACGTTACGCGTTTGCGTGGAAGGCATCACAAAGACCTTATCAGATCTTACAAAATTTACTTGGCCGGTCGGAAACCTTGCCCTCCTACAGGTAAATCTTATGTTATATTTGTTTCTTTTGAACTATAGTTTGTGATTTTTTTTGCTAATATACTTCATGTTCACGCAGTACATGTTTTGGGAGAAGGTGCAGCCACTGGATGATGAGGCATTTGATCCATTAGCTAATGAGTATCCATTGATGCTTAATTGGTCAGAAGATGAGGCTATGAAGCGTGACGCGTACGACACGGCATACGGCCGTGGTAATGGGACGGTAAGTTACTATTTATGTGTTACTATTTCGTACTACATGCACTTAAGTTACTATTTATATGTTGACAAATTTTCATTGATTTTACCTGTTACAGATTGATGACGTGATAAGTGGGAAGTACAGGCAGACATTAATTGCTCAACAAGGAAGAAAGGCGGAGGAAGAATTACAGCAAGAATTAGAGCAGGAAGATCGTGCCCAAAAAAAGAAAGATAATAGAGATGAGGCTTCATCGAGCAGGGATAGTACATTAGATCAGGTGATGAAATGCATCAAAGATATGCAAAAAGAAATTAGACTTCTCCCTAAAAAATGTGCTGAGGTAATATGAGTGATGTGTACTTCACTTTACATTGGATTATTCATAATTTATGCATGTAGTTAATGCAATTAATGTGTCATTGCAGATAGTAGTGGAGAAGCTGGAGAAGAAAGGTCTTGTCTTCAAGCCAAACAAGGGGTCTGATGATGACATTGAGTATGTGGAGCATAGTGAAGACTGGGTGGGGAAGTATGGTCCATCAAAATACAAATCATCAAAATATTGGACAGATGTACAATCAACTCCTGCAAAAGATGATATGGACAACAGGGTGGACGCATCCTTCACCACTGGGAACGGGAATAAATTGGCGCGTGAGAAAGGTGTGCATCACAACACACCTAGTACAGGAAATGAAGGCGACCCCTTCGTTATTGATGATAATGATAATTCTCCCAACCCATCTCTTGCGACGGTTGACACGAATGACTTTCCAGCTATTACTTCAACCCCCAAGAATATGAATGAAGTGTCAGACGGGTCTAGCGCCGATAAATCTGAGGAATTTAGTATGGATAGTCTGAACACCCGTATTAAAAATGTGAAAGAAAATGGCACTCGGGAGAATGATGGGAAGGAGAATGATGAAAAGGAGAATGATGGGAAGGAGAATGATGGGAAGGAGAATGATGGGAAACGCAAGAGGAAACGGTCAGAATATTGTCTTTCAGTTTTTCTTCAGAACGGTGGACGTAAACATGCAAAGAAAAGTAAGTGCTAGGTAATTTATTCTTGCAACATACTTTTGTCCTTGCATGCACACTTTATTAACTCATTGTTTCTTATTATTTTAGGTCTGTTTGGTACAAGAGCTGCTATGATTAATACTAATTACATTAATGAGGATCACATAGAGGCCGCGGAGGTTTATATCCGGACACTGGCAGACTCGAAGCTTTGCAGCAAAACTGTCGTGCACATGACGGGAATTGGTGGGGAAACATGTACACCTGAAATGCTTGAAGCCATCATTTCGAAAAAGTGGTTGCATGGCAGTGTAAGTATTACCAATAAATTATTAAGTTGTACATGTCATTTACATAAATTATCTAATAGGCGTATTGTTGTTATGTTATTTTGTAGGTCATCAATAGTTATTGCAACCATATGCAGACCCATAATCCTCGTGCTGACCGTCATATATTATCATCTTGGGTGTCCCACTGGCTTATTCTTCGTGCTGATGGAAAGTTTAACAACTCTAAGAGGCATTTTATGGAGCATTTCACAAAGCAATCTAAAATGATGTCTAGAGTTACTGAAGAGTATTTCATCAAAGATAAGGTACTTCAGTTTAGTATGATCATTCGTAGTACATCTGTGTGTACACCAACATGAATAAACTTTGTTGTAGGCATACTTTCCTTTTCATGTGGACGAAAGTCATTGGATAACAGTTCTTATGCACAACAAGAAAAAAGAGTTTCAAGTTTTAAACTCTACTGGTAAATGCAGCAAAAGAGTTCTTGCAAAGATTGCTACGCTGGTAAGCTTACAACGATACATAAAACAATATATAGTTATTCGAAACGTACTTCATATGGATTTTCATTTTTATTTCAGAGGGTAGAAATAGCTAATGATACAAACGAGGTGAATGCTCTTATTGGAACGAAACATCCTGACGTATCTTCCTGGCCAATAAGGGAGTACGATATGCCATCACAAACAGACGGGTATGTTGCAAATGCTGAATTAGTATGTACTTGTATGATCCATCAATAATTGACTTGTGGTTTCTTGCAAAGTCTCTTGTGGTCTTTTCGTGGTGAAATGCGTTCAAAGCTGGGACGGAGATGATTGGACATTTGAGTTCGATCAAGATGAGGTTAATGCTTCAAGGGGACGCATTCTAGCTGAAATACTTTTTTCAGAATGCAACACGAAGGAAGTAGTGAAAGAGAAGATCCTCAAGATCATGGAGAAGAAATGAGTCGGAGGATGGGGTGTTGGCTATTATCTCCACTAAATAAACGTGCCGTTGTCGGTACTTGATACAATTTTCATATTAAGACATCATCTCTATATTGTAATGTGGCATGGTTTAGCATGTTCCGCAACTAAATAAATGTGTTGTGGTCGGTATTTGCTACAATATCTATTTTTCAATGTCACTTTTATTTGCATCATTGTCGGTGACACTCTTATTTACATCATTGTGGGTGATGATATTTCAACTTGTTACATGTGTGAGGTTTACGCCGCCGTGGTCGGCCTGGCGCTGTTTTTTATATTGTTTTGTATTTTGTAGTGTGATGTTTACGTCTTCCGATTGGCCGAAGACGTGTTCTTCATTGCCGGCAAAAATATACTCATGCACAGTGCCAACATACATGTACATACACACATACTCGCGTGCCGGCGAGCCGGGGATACCCATGCAAAGACGTGTATGCAAAGGTTGCCTACATTTTTTTAAATGGGTATATTGTTCTGCACTTTCGTAAAAATATTCAGAAAAAAAATGCCCAACCACCGCAGCCGGGCCCATAGTGGGGAACAGATCATACCCAAATCAAGCCCGAAGGGGGCGACTCAGGCAGCTAATAGAGACCACTAATTGGCCCGGCAACGGGGTCCAACGGGACTGCGGGCAGTGTGATAACAGAGGAGCTCGGTGGAGGGGGCGAAGGCAGCTATTTAAGCCGCTCCTCGCGCCCCCCGGCTTCTGAGGTGTGACTAAAAATGGCGTCCCCATCGCGCCCGACTCCCCTCCCTCAGTGCATGCGGCCGCCGCAGGGCTCATGAGGCCGTTTTCGGCGCTGTCACCGGCCGGCCCAGTTCGGCCCATAGAGGCAAGGCGCCACTCGCCCCCTCCCACGGCCCACGCCCACTCCCCTCCCCCGCGCGCTACCGCACTCCCCTCCTCCGCGCGCTCACGCCAGTTTAGTCCCACCTCGGAAGCTGGGGGGCGCGAGGAGCGGCTTAAATAGCTGCCTCCGCCCCCTCCACCGAGCTCCTCTGTTATCACACTGCCCGCAGCCCCGTTGGACCCCGTTGCCGGGCCCATTAGTGGGCTCTATCAGCCGCCTGAGTCGCCCCATTCGGGCTTGATTTGGGTGTATGATTTGTTCCCCACTATGGGCCCGGCTGCGGTGGTTGGGCATTTTTTTGAATATTTTTAAAAAATATTATTTTACTTTTACAAAAGTGCAGAACAAATATACTCATTTAAAAAAATGTACGCAATCTTTGCATACATGCACATAGGAATCATATAGAAACAGTACAAATAAACAGAATTTCGAAACAGTACAAATAAACAGAATTTCGAAACTTCATATAGAAACAGTACAAATCATCACGTAACAGTACAAATCAAGTTTTCTGGCACACATGTGCGAATAGAAATAGCATAGGTTATTCAGACATGACTCGTGCGACCACTTTTATTCTTCTAACCAACCAAGCTGCTTCTCTACGCTCGATTCCTGAACAAAATATAAAAAAATTGGGTGAGAAAAATATAGTCGGTGAAATCAAATTGGCAACATATAACAAAACAAAAAGGTAGCAACTCACTTCTCGTTCAGACTACATGTAGCCTTGTTATGACCTGGGAGACTACACAGACTGCACAAAGGACCAGTTTTTTTCTCTGAAAAATCTTTTGGCCTACCATTCTTTGTAACGTCGGGGCCACCCTTCGACCGCCCCTTCTTAGGTGCACCCTTCGTCGAAACTTTCTGAGGATCACCAATACCAGGCTCAACTTGTTGCGCCTGACTTGCCTCCTTCTTAAGCATAGCATACCTTCTACTTCCTATAAGTTCCTCCTCTGAAATCTTTTTCTACGCTATTATGTGTTGGGGAACGTAGTAATTTCAAAAATTTCCTACGCACACGCAAGATCATGGTGATGCATAGCAACGAGGGGAGAGTATGATCTACGTACCCTCGTAGACCGAAAGCGGAAGCGTTATATCAACGCGGTTGATGTAGTCGTACGCCTTCACGATCCGACCGATCCAAGCACCGTTACTCCGGCACCTCCGAGTTCTTGGCACACGTTCGGCTCGATGACGTTCCCCGGGCTCCGATCCAGCAAAGCTTCGGGGAAGAGTTCCGTCAGCACGACGACATGGTGACGATCTTGATGTTCTACTGTCGCAGGGCTTCGCCTAAGCACCGCTACAATATGACCGAGGTGGAATTTGGTGGCAGGGGGCACCGCACACGGCTAAGGAAAGATCTCAATGATCAATTGTGTGTCTAGAGGTGCCCCCTGCCCCCGTATATAAAGGGGCAAAGGGGGAGGGGTGCGGCAGCCATAGGAGGAGTCCTACTCCCGCTGGGAGTAGGACTCCCTCCAATCCTATTCCTAATAGGACTCCCCAAGTGGGGAAAGAGAGAGGGGGTTGGCCGGCCACCTTCCCTAGTCCTAATAGGACTAGGGGAAGGGGGGGAGGCATGCAGCCCATGAGGGCAGCCCTTGCACCTTTCCACCAAGGCCCATGTTGGCCCATTTGGCTCCCGGGGGGTTCCGGCAACCCTCCCGGTATTCTGGTAAAATCCCGATTTCACCTGGAACACTTCCGATGTCCAAACATAGGCTTCAAATATATCAATCTTTACGTCTCGACCATTTCGAGACTCCTCGTCATGTCCGTGATCACATCCGGGACTCCGAACAACCTTCGGTACATCAAAATGCATAAACTCATAATAACTGTCATCGTAACGTTAAGCGTGCGGACCCTACGGTTCGAGAACAATGTAGATATGACCGAGACACATCTCCGGTCAATAACCAATAGCGGGACTTGGATGCCCATATTGGCTCCTACATATTCTACGAAGATCTTTATCGGTCAGACCGCATAACAACATACGTTGTTCCCTTTGTCATCGGTATGTTACTTGCCCGAGATTCGATCGTCAGTATCCAATACTTAGTTCAATCTCGTTACCGGCAAGTCTCTTTACTCGTTCCGTAATACATCATCCCGCAACTAACTTATTAGTTGCAATGCTTGCAAGGCTTAAGTGATGTGCATTACCGAGAGGGCCCAGAGATACCTCTCCGACGATCGGAGTGACAAATCCTAATCTCGAAATACGCCAACCCAACATCTACCATTGGAGACACCTGTAGTACTCCTTTATAATCACCCAGTTACGTTGTGACGTTTGGTAGTACCCAAAGTGTTCCTCCGGCAAATGGGAGTTGCATAATCTCATAGTCATATGAACATGTATAAGTCATGGATAAAGCAATAGCAACATACTAAACGATCGGGTGCTAAGCTAATATAATGGGTCATGTCAATCAGATCATTCAACTAATGATGTGACCTCGTTAATCAAACAACAACTCTTTGTTCATGGTTAGGAAACATAACCATCTTTGATTAACGAGCTAGTCTAGTAGAGGCATACTAGTGACACTCTGTTTGTCTATGTATTCACACATGTATTATGTTTCCGGTTAATACAATTCTAGCATGAATAATAAACCTTTATCATGATATAAGGAAATAAATAATAACTTTATTATTGCCTCTAGGGCATATTTCCTTCATTATGTTGTCCAGACACTTCATCAACTCGTCGTACAAGAAGGGATCATTTGCTGCAACATGAGCAGCTTCTGCGGTTTTAATGGTTATTGCACTATACCGTTCTCTCTCCAATGGCCCTGACCAACCCCATCCAAACATATCAGTCTTCCGCTGCACAGGCAACCCATCTCTCGTATGTTTGGACAACCGATGCATGACACAACACTTTGGTATTTCAGTTAAGTTCAGATGATGGAGAACAAACAGAATGTGTTTGCATGGCAGCCCTTTCCGAACCATCCTAAGACAACTGCATGTAATAGTTTGTTCTGAGTTACCTGGTTCATAAACAACATTGTACCTGAACTTGTGGTTATCCTTCCATGTCACCATGAATGTTTGACGCCCAATTCCCACGAGCGTCTCAAATATCTCCAGCTGACCCATCTTATGCAAATCATCTTGCAGGATGTAGAAATTAGCAGGTGTGAATACTTTGGCGGCATGCTCCTCAAGGGCCTTATATTCAATAACCAAAGGTGGTTCCTTCTGGAATGCCTCGCAGTCATCGTACGCCTCGTTCTCACGCAGGCGAACTATACAGTTCTCATAATGCACCACCAAATCAACAATTGTCATACCGTAGTCCAGGTGAAGGTGAAGGCAGGAGTTGAGGCTTTCACTCCTCTGGTTACTTCGCATACCAAGGAAAAAACCATCGGAAAGATATGAAGCTGCCCAAAGTCTCCTCTTCCTGTACATCCTGTCAAGCCACTCTTCGGTTCTCTCCGTCTTCCACTTATCATAGAAAGCTTTCCATCTCTGCTCAAAGTTCGCTTGAGAGGTGGCATAGTACAGGAGCGATCTGAACTCATCCAGTGACTTGTAATGCAGGTGCCTTTGCATATTTTTCTCGATATGCCAGGAGCAAAGACGATGGAAAACATCTGAAAGGACAGTCCGAATAGCCCGGATCATTGCAGCGTCACCGTCTGTGATTATTGACTTTGGCTTCACCTTACAGTTTGCCTTCATAAATGTCTGCATCAGCCACACGTATGTCCCTTCCGTCTCGTCAGCAATGATGGCACAACCAAACACTGTGGTGCAGCGGTGGTTGTTAACTCCGACAAAGGGGACGAACGGCATACCGTATCTGTTCATCTTATACGTGCTATCAAACACGACCACATCTCCGTAGTCCTGATAGTCCCTCCGCGACTGTGCATTGCACCAGAACATACTCTTCAGTCGCCCTTCCTTGTCACGCACATACTAAAAAAAAAACTCAGGGTCCTTCTCCTTCCTGCTCCTCATAACACTACTAGAAAAAAGGCTATTAGTGGCGCACCCAATATTGCCATTAGTGGCGCACCATGGGTGGGCCACTAATACCACGCCACTAATAAGGAATACTAATGGTGCACCTCTGATGCGCCACTGTTAATCCAAATAACAGTGGCGCACCACTGGTGCGCCATTGGTATGCCACCTAGTGCGCCACTGGTATTGCAGCAGGGGTCCCTACTGATGCGCCACTGATATTCATATGGGTGCGCCACTGTTATTTAACAGGGTGCGCCACTAATGTGCAAGATGGTGCGCCACTGGTATTGCAGCAGGGGTCCCTACTGATGCGCCACTGATATCCATATGGATGCGCCACTGTTATTTAACTGGGTGCGCCACTAATGTGCAATATGGTGCGCCACTACTATTAATTCTAGGAATTTTTTTTGCATTTCTGGTATTTGCACAGGTTACAAAATACAATACATCACAGAATATAAACAGCACATAATACAATTCATCACATTAGTCTCCGAATTCGAAATAGCGAACAAAGTTCAAATATTAGACAAGTTTAGGTCTCGAGACCGAGTAGCGAGTTTGTCGTCACATTACAAAGTTGATATCATCTAAACTACCATCACATAGAAGAGAGCTGCGGTCACGATGAGCATCATCGCGATGAAACTAGTCTTCATCCGGTTCCTCCTCCGCTCCCTCCTCTCTCCCTCTAGATAGCGCCAGTATCTAGCTTTCGCCTCCGCCCTAGTGGTGTACCCTTTGTAACTGTTACCGCTGAAACGGTGAACCTGTCTCCGACACTCCTCCCAGTCGTCATAGACTCCGGGAACCCTACCCTTGTACACGACATACGACGGCATCTCTATGCACTAGACAAACAAAACGTTAGTAGCAATTCACAGATAATATATAAGTATGCAACAAAAGGATCGGAAGAGAAAAGCAACACATTAATAGCACGGTTCATGGTCCTACTAATAAATAGCATCGATTACATATAAGTTGAACGACTCTCCAAACTAAAGAGACATACAAGTTCATTAAAGTTTAATTACAACACGAGCTAATCGACATTTCAGAACTACATACCATCAATACTTTCTTCGACTCGACTCAGGGACCGGAGCGTGGATGAAGCCGCCGTCATCCGTCGGCGTCATGAATGTGCGGTAGTTGTCAGCCTGCATTTGTAGCGTTGTTTCTATTTCCCTGTTGGATGGTTGATATTTGAGGTGGAACTGCCCCGAGGTACGAAGGACATCTTGACAGATGATTTCCGCAAACTCCGACTGGATGCGAAAGAATTCTTGTCTGATGTCCATGTCCTGGATTGCCGACAAGCGTGCGGCCCAATCTTGGAGACCCTTTGGTAGCATAAGGTGATTATGGTCCCGTACGATCGCCCGCATGTGATGGAGGGCGTAGTAGGCATCCTTCTGACTGCTAGGCGGCTGCTTAACGCAGGGGAACGTCGTTACGTGGGTGAACACGTGCTTGCCGTACCTACACATTTCCTTCCTGAAGGTGCCTCCAGATTTGGCGTAGCCGGGGAGAGCATCATCAAGAACTTTCTTGATATTTGTGTAGTCTTTCTTCGACTGACGGTCCGAGTCGAAATACGTGGCCGTGGAATATTTCGGGCTTAAGAGGATGAGTGTGCAACGTGTGTCACTGCACAAAACACGGAATGTTAGAAAAAAAAGAACGATCGAAATCTAAGAAATCATATGTTACGGGGCGGTGAGGGGATGACTTACTCGGGAAAGTAAGGCACGAGGAAGGTATCCTTATCTTTGTTCGCCATAATGACGCCTTCGAGGTATGAACTCGCGATTTGCCGGTCCCCAGCGCTGTCCAAGTGCTTGGCACGCATGTAGAAGGGGTCGACTGTCACGATGTCCGGGGTCTTGTCTCTAATGATCTGCATCTCCATATTGAGCGAAAATAGCCGAATGAAGGTGTAGTGCAGCGGATGAAGGTTAAACATAGCGAAGATGTCATCAAACCGCAGGACGATCATACTCCCGATGGTGCCATCGACAAAGCCCTTGCCCTCTGGCACCTTGGCCACGAAAACCGGGTATAAGTCATCTTTCTCGGAGAGACGCCGCTTCTCCATAGAAAGAACACTGTCATGCAGACTCCGCATAGCACCGGTTGCAGCCTTGAGCAGATTAGCCGGTAGCATCGGCCTACCCGCCACATGCACCGCCCTCATGATATCCTTAGGTATTGGTGGCCCGTCCTGAGCACGGATCGTACTCGGTGCCGGCTGGCTCGCACCCTTGTTAGTTTTTCTTTTCCGTCCCTTCTTTGGCTTCTGCTGATGTAACGGGATCGAGGTCTGCTCAGAGACCACCTTCTTGAGTGTGGTGGGGCTGATAATATTTCCCACCTCGGCTGTTTGAGTCTCGGTGAAGGAGGCAGCTGGAGGCGTCTCCTGAGAACCGAACAGACGACGCTTGTTGCAATTGGGTTTCTCCGCGGTACCAGCTAGATCGCGATCGACTTTTGCAGGGTTGGGTTCTTGAGAAGGAGGCGCCAAGAATTCGTCACCGTACCCACCATGTTCGTTGAAGTAGTCATCGACGTTGACAAATGTACCATCGTCGACGTCCGGATCCTGTGCCATATGCATGCCCGGATCAACTGACGGCGGTAGCGTTGCGGCGGTCTTGCCATGGCTTGGCGCCGGCAGGACTGGCGGTGTTGTCTGTGGGGTGGTGACCCCCGCCCCCAAACGAATCTGGCTCTTCGGCCAAAGCAATGGCCAGTTGAAGCAGGCGCCGAGGGTCATCACATCCTCTTCGTCGGCCCCATGGGGTCGATACGGAGGTAACAAGTCGTCGCAGCCCCGCAGCACCCGAACCAGTTGAACCCTATACACGGTGGGTGGCATCGGATTATGGTGGAACACGCGGTTGCCCGGTTCAACGATTTTGGCCTTGGCGACATCGATCAACTTGCCGTCCACGAAGTGCAGGAGAGTGCATGGAACTTCGTTGGCGGCGCCCTGCGAAAACATGTAGGGCGTCAGGGATGCCCAGTCAAAGGCAAGGAGATGAAGTCATCGGCCGAGGCTTAGTTACCGTGATGGCGTCGAGCTCGGCTAATGTCGAGGCACCGCCAACGGCGGGCGTGCAAGTGACGGAGGTGCAAGTGACCGAGGTGCCGGCCGGCGTATTCTTCCCACACCCGGGTGCATGAAGCTCCAATGCCGGCGCCGGCACCGGAGACACCAATGACGCCTCCGCCGGAGACACCACTGCCGGCGCGTTGTGCGAGTTGCTGCCCGTCAAGCTGGGAATCGGGGGCGGCCCCTGTTGGCCGCCCACAAACCACCCCCGCAGCCCCTCAACCAAGGTAGGCATAATGGCGGTGATCGTCGCTCCCAGTTGGTCTCGCACTTGGTCTCGCACTTGCTCTTCGACTATCTGAGGAATCTGCGCCACTTTTGCCTTGAGTTCTTTAACCTCCTAGCTTTCCAAGCTGGTCTTTCTCTCCTTTCGACTAGTCTTATAGTATTCCGACCATTTCGTGGACAAGCCTTCGCCGGCCACACGACCAGCTGACGTCGGCTTAGTTAACTTATCCTTCTATTTCATTACATTCAACGCCCTATTTAAAGTGGTGTCCCAAGGGCAGACGGGGAGCTCTGAGACCCCGCGCTACTGCTTTCAGTTTCCTGCGGAAGGAACGTGAACCATTTAGAAATTTGGCTTCATTAATTAGAATGCAACCATATGGAGCTAATTACGCGGGGGTGTATTCCTTACCAGAACAAGCTCAAGCGCCTTCACCTTCGGATCCGTGGTAAGCTCCTTTGTTACCGAGTCCTCCTTGTACCGGGCTCTGATATAGTTCCTGGTCTGCTTTTCATGGCGGTATTTATCGAAGAGGGGCGGTAGGCCTTGCTCGACACGCTCCGCGTCCTCCTTGTCCCATTTAGGTTCCGCCACTCTGTAACCGCCGGGACCGAGTTTGTGGACCCCTAAGTTCAATTCCCGCATTTCTTTCCCCCACTGACTTGATTCCACGGATGCGTTGCTCTCGCACTTGGTCTTGAACTCCAGGTAGTCAGCTTTGCTGATCGAAGGATTTTTCTCCTTGATCTTCTCATAACTATCACCTCTTTCAATCATTTTCTTCACCCGGGCTCTCCAAGAAGCCAGGGCCGTGCTCATCTTCGTGAGGGCGGCACTGTTCACTTTATTCCCTGAGAGGCGTGTGTTTGCGAAGTCACCGGGGAACTTGTATCGTTCGTGCAGCTTCGTGAAGAGGAGGATCCGCAAATTCCCTCGTTCACGATGCCTTAGGTTCTCGGTGTTGATCGTGACGGTGCTCCGGACAATGCACCCGAGTTGTCCCGCGTACCCACTGACTAATTCTTTGGGCGCCGTTGGATGCCCACTGGAGGACACTTCAGTAAATTCCTCCTTGACGGTGCCGAGCACGTTCGGGCGCCGGTCCTTCCGTTGCCTCTTCGGTTGGCTGCCATCTGTGCGTTCGCTGCCATCATCAGTGGTGGCATCCCCGGCGGCACCATCAGTGGTGTCATCCCCGACGCCACTAGGGGTTGTGTAGTCGGGATCGGTGTCTTCCGCGGCGTCCTCATAGCGGTGAGGGTATTCCTCCATCTCCTGGGACAGCTCCCAGAATGGCTTGCCGCCCGAACCGCCAGCCTCATCGTTGTCGGCCATGTTCGCTCTAAATAGGAAAAAAGTTTGGTCAAAAAGTTGGTTATTGTCAAGGAACAAGATCTCATCATTTAGGGTTTGTGAGGAATTATCATGGTCTCATCACTTAGGGTTTGTCGACACCGAGGCATCCTAAAAGCTACGGTTTTATCATTTAGAGTGCCGTTGATAGAAGCTATTCAGAACTAGTCCTACTTAATTCTTGATCCTACTTAATTAAGTACTAAGATACCCCGGCCCATGCATTAGTCGCAAGTACCCCATATGTCCTATTTTTAGCAAAGTCATGCTAAAATTCACGGAAAATTTCAGCATGACCTTTGCTGAAAATAGGACATATGGAGTACCCGAACTTGCCGGAACGGAAGTTAATCGACATTCCAGCAAACTCAAGGGCCTCTCGGGGTACCTGCAAAATCATCACGACACGATGGTCGGAGACAAAACCCAGCAAACTAGCACCACAATGTGCCTCTACTTTCATATGGATGAAAAGGCCACAGACCATATGGTCTTCTGCTTTCATATGGACAAAAAAGGCCTACATATAGGCACAACAGAGCAGCAAGCCCATCACTCTTTTGGTGAACAGAAACTATGTTTGAATCTGTATAATAACAGAGCAGCAAGTCTATTGTCCAATACTGAAGCGGAATTCAGTTTGCCCTAGGACTTGGTGCTATTCTGAACAAGTGTACTTTCAGAACCATGATAATAATTTAAGTAAAGTAGTATAAGAACCTGTATAGGAACATGGCAGTAGCCATATAACTAGTGCTTATATACCTACAAGAGTGTAAAAGGGGTGCGAGCTCCACTGAGAAAAGTTTGCCTGTGTGATGATTGTCAGGCCAGTTAGTAGTACACTGATACTACTTAAAAGATGTGAACTGTTTGGAGTCTCTGAGATCTGCTACTTTGTGTGTCTCCCTCTATGGATATCAGAGAGATACCGAGGTTCCATGACTGCAACCAAGTTAGTGTAAGTTCCAGCAGGTCACTGAGTTAGAGAGTGGAGCAAGTGCTATCAAACACAGACAAGAACTGGTGCAGAGGAAATGCAGTCTAGTTTTTTCTGTTTTCCTTTTTCTCATTTTCTGAGTGGAAGAAATGTAGTCTAGTGGGAGGTAATCAGATGATGCAATGGCACATCATGAGCAAGAAAAGGAAGCATCGTGTGCTTATGAGTCATAGAGCAACATAGTACATACGGAGCATGTTACTTTCTTGCCGTAAACTTCCTGGCAAATCAACCAGCAGTAGTAGTAGAGTACCATCCAGTCTCACTGTGCTTTGGATCACCGACACATGCAGACAAGTGTAATGGTTTCTGAGAGGAGCACTAGTGGGCATGAAAGTTAGCATCACAAAAAGTGAAGAGCAAAGTACTACATTCATGTGGAATCACTATCATTATCATCAAGCTTGGAAGTTTAACACCGCATCAGCACTAACAAACATATTTCTGTTCTTATACTGAACTGAATGAAGATGGCAATTGTCAACTGTTCATCTTCACCCCAAGTAAAAAGAAACACTGACTTGTCTTGACCTGCTAAGATCTGCAGAATGATCAAAGATTCAAAGGCAGAGACCTGCATTACCCATCTGATGTTTCGTGCTAACTCCCTACTTAAATTCATCAGTGCGGCACGAGAACCCCAAGCAGCGACAAGACAATCAAGTGTGAATCTCAGATAAGGGTTGCCCTCATTTTCCTGGGTGTTCAAAATGTCATGTTAACCTTTAAGCAGTCCTGAGTCATGGTCCCATTTTTATTTTGTGCATCAATTGATAATTAGGTAAAAAACAACTGGTAGATATTCAACCCAAGCCATTAGAACACTAGAATACTAGAACAACAGACAGTAACCACTTAACACTTTATGTCTGACGAAACTGAACTTTAGGTTCAGACAAATTTTGAGACAGAGATGATTAGCTCGAACAAGTAATTAAATTGAACCCTAGAATGAAGTAGAAGCTAGATTAACACCCTAGGAACCCTAAGCTAGTACCCAATTGAACCAGAGCATCATCAAAAGGTATGAACCCTAGAACAGGAACCCTCGAATTCGACAGAGAGCTGGCAGCAGAGAGAAGTTAGATTAGAGAAAGAGAGAGGGAGAGGAAGGGAACTCACGAGGAGGGCGTCGGAGGAGGTCGTCGGAGGAGGGCGTTGGAGGAGGTCGTCGGAGGAGGGCGTCGGAGGAGGTCGTCGGAGGAGGGCGTCGGAGGAGGTCGGGGGCCGCGGTCCAGGCCGGCAGCACGCGGGGAAGGAGAGAGGGCGAGGGCGGAGTGCGGCGGCGGTGGGGGAGAGGGCGGAGTGCGGCGGCGGTGGGGGCGGGCGGCGGGGAGGGGGGATTTGGGTGCTCTCGTCCAAAGTGCGGGAGTGGGAGGAGAGGGAGGCGCGGGGAGAAGAGAAAGCAGGGGGAGGGCCAGCTAGCAATGGCGCACCAGGGGACATGCGCCATAACAGATCGATATCAATGGCGCACTTTTACGTCGTGCGCCATAAACAGCTCAATATCAAAGTCATAAGAATTGTGTGTGTGGTTATGGACAGAACCACACACATGGCCTAGTGGTTGGCGCGTTGGTTATGGACAGAACCACCCAGGTTCGAATCCTGGCAACCCCACTTTTTGCATATTTTTTAAAATTTTATTTTAACCTTATGATAAACATCCAAACACTTTAAAATAAACACATGGCAATTTTAATACTCCCTCCATTCCTAAAAATAGGGCGTATAATTTTTTTACAATGCATCTCCTTTACTCAATCACAATATAGAATCATTTACAATGCTATGGCATGGTTGAAATCAAGTGAGATGAAATAACAGTCATCAAAGATTGACATGAAATAACAGTCGTCAAATTAAGATTGAGTTTGCATGTAAAGTAATATAATGTTTAAAAGATCTTTAATAATGGTTGAAATCAAGTGATACATGTAATAATTTAGTTGCATGTAATAATTGAGCTTGCCACTGACACACACACACGCGGCCGACACGTCGTGATTCAATCTTAGCTATCTTTTCACAATCTTCTTGCCCTTCTTCCTCGCGGTTGAATAATTTAGCCCCGGAACCCCTTGAATTGATCTTCTCTTGAACGGACGTCCTTTAGGTAGGGTGGTCCTGCTTCTTCTTGTGGTGTATGGTACTTCATCGTCGTCGTCATCTTCCATCTTCGGGTCGCCGTACTTGTCAAAGTCTTGCTCATTGGCGACTCCATCCATTCCGATGATGTTCCTTTTGCCTCTCCTCACGACAACACGACTGGGCTTTGGCGGGTCGGTAATGAAGAAGCATTGGTCCACTTTGGAAGCCAGTACCCATGGCTCATTTTTCGCGGTGACGTTTGCGCCCGCGGTCTTGGATTTGGCTTCGGGTATAACCATGGTGGTGAAATACCGGTCTTCTTTTAGGACGCTCTTGGCCCATCTGACACGGAACATCGGGACCTTCTCTCCAGCGTAGCTCAGCTCCCAGATCTCCTCGATCCTTCCGTAGTATCTGTCCTTGTCGTTACCGGTGTAGGATTCCATCGTTACCCCGGAGTTCTGATAATCGCTCTTCATCATGTCCTTTTCCTCGGTGTAGAATGTGTAGCCGTTGATATCGTACGCCTCATAGGTCATCAGGTTGTGCTCGGCGCCCTGTGACAAGGCGAATATGAGTTTTTCTTCCGCGGAAGAATCCTCATGTAAAGGGTACGACAGAAGCTTCTCCTTGAACCAATGCGTGAAACATGAGTTGTGCTCTTTGATTATAGCTCCCTCCGTCCTCTGTTGGCCTCGGTCATTGTACGTCTTCTCAATAAAGATTTTGTGCTCTACCACCCAAGGATCGACCACGTCTATGTGTTGTAGCGCGACTAGGTTTGCTCTTTCAAAGTCGGCGAGTCGACCCATGAAGTCGACATGCATTTCGCGGCGACCCTCGCGGTGACCCCATCCAGCGAGCCTGCCGAGGTGCCTGTTGACGGACAGACCAACGGGGTTCTCGATGCCTAGATAATTCGTGCAGTACGAGATGCACTCTTCGGTCAGAAAGCCCCTGGCTATGCTTCCCTCTGGACGTGACATGTTGCGAACGTATCCTTTGATGACACCATTCATCCTTTCGAACGGCATCATGCTGTGCAGGAACGTCAGCCCGAGTTGGATGATATCCTCCACTATATGGACCAGCAGATGCACCATAACGTCGAAGAATGCGGGCGGGAAGTACATCTCAAGCTCGCATAGTATCACCACGATCTCTTCCTGTAGCCTTCTGAGTTGCCTCACGCCAACCGACTTCCGAGAGATGACGTCGAAAAAGTTGCATAGGCCAAATAGCGTGTCACGGACGTGCGCGTCCATGATCCCACGGATTGCAACTGGAAGTATCTGCGTCATCAGCACGTGACAGTCGTGAGACTTCATCCCGCTGAACTTCTGCTTCGCTGAGTCTAGGTATCTGCTTATCTTCCCCGCGTAACCGTAAGGAAGTTTTACTCCTACGAGGCAGGTGAAAAACTGCTCGATCTCCTTCTGACTTAGAGTGAAGCACGCGGGAGGGTAGTCATATTCGATCTTCTTGGCCTTTTTGCCTTTGCGATGACTTTCCGTGTCCTTCGCCTCATCATCATCATCATCATCATCATCATCATTAGGGCGCCAGAGCTCCTCCCTGATGCCCATTTTTTGCAAGTCTGCCCTTGCTTTCGGCCCATCTTTGGTCCTCTCTGGCATGTTGAGCAGGGTACCAAGCAGACTCTCGCACACATTCTTCGTGATATGCATGACATCAAGGCTGTGAGGCACACGGAGGATCTTCCAGTACGGCAAGTCCCAGAAAACAGACCTCGTTTTCCATACCTTCAGCAGCGGCTCTGGCACCTTTCGCTTCTTTCCCGGCGGTGGGCACTCTTTCCAATTTTTCAACAGCTCGTCTATTTCCTCGCCGCTCCTCGTACGTGGGGGTCTTCGGGGTTCGGTTTCACCATCGAACAGATCCTTGCGTTTTCTCCATGCGTCATCGTCGCGAAGCCACCTTCGATGTCCCATGAACACGGTTTTCGAAGACCCGGGATCTCTATCTAGCTGGCGATACGTTGTGTCATCCATGCACCGTACGCATCCAGAAAATCCATGGACTACCTGCCCCGCGAGATATCCGTAACCGAGATAGTCGTGCACCGTCGTGAGCAGTGCGGCTCTCATAGGGAAATATTATTTCTCTGCGGCGTCCCACGTATTGGCTGGCGTTTTCCACAGCGTGTCTAGCTCCTCCTTCAGCAGCCCCAGATACAGATTGATGTCGTTCCCTGGTTGTTTCGGCCCTTCAATTAGCATACTCATGTGAATGTACTTCCTCTTCATGCACAACCAGGGGGGAAGGTTGTACATCCACACAAACACAGGCCAGGTGCTATGTGTGCTTCTCTGGCTGCCAAACGGATTGACTCCATCGGTGCTCGCGCCGAGCACGATGTTCCTTGGATCCTTCCCAAATTCTGGGTATTCAAAATTCAACGCTTGCCACTGGCTCGCATCCTTAGGGTGACTCAGCATCTTGTCTTTTTTATCTATCTCCGGATCATTTGCGTCATCTTCTCGCTTCTTCTCCTCCCTATCCGCGTGCCAACGCAGGAGCTTTGCTACCTTAGGATCCGCGAAATACCGCTGCAGACGAGGAGTGATCGGAAAGTACCACACCACTTTTCGAGGAGCTTTCTTCCTCTTCTTGTATCGAGTGACGCCGCACACCGGACATATGGTAGACTCCGCGTGCTCGCCCCGATAAATGATGCAATTGTTCATGCAGACATGGTATTTCACGTGCGGTAAATCCAGAGGACACACGATTTTCTTCGCCTCCTCCAAACTGGTCGGGCACTTGTTCCCCTTCGGAAGACGTTCGTGCCAGAATGACATGTTCTCGTCAAAGCATGCGTCCGTCATTTTGTGTTTTACCTTCATCTCCAGAGCCATGAGCGTTACTTTCAGGCGGGTATCCTCGGGCCTGCATCCTTCATACAATGGAGTAACCGCGTCTGTCTCTAGTTGATCCAGCTTGGCTTTCTCTCGGGCGGCAGCTCTTGCGTTACCCGTCTGCTTGCGAAGCAGCTCTTGAATATGAGGGTCATGCACCCAGCCCATCGATGGTCCATCGTCGTCTGCTCCGGCATCTTCATCTTCATGATCATGCCCTTCGTCTTGATCTTCCTCATCATCATGTCCGGCATCTTCTACATGATGACCGTGTCCTGCATCTACTTCGTGATCATGTCCTGGAGATTCTTCGTCTTCTCGCCCGCCCTCGCCGCTATTGTCTTGCTGCCCTTCCTTTTTTCTGCTTTCCCGGCCCCCATGGATGACTTCATAGTCATCTTCATCACCTTGCCACCGATAGCCATCCATGAAACCACGCAAGAGCAAGTGGTCCCGCACCTGCCCGGAATCCGGGTCCGCAATAAGGCTCTTCAGCTTGCATCTTCGACACGGACATCTTATCTCCGTCTCGTTCTTTTGAAGCATCTCGGCCTTCGCGGAGCTCAAAAACCTATTTACGATGCCTTCGGTCATCGTGCGGACCATGGTCGCCTGCGGGGTAGAGCAAAATGATATTTTAGAACAAAAAAAAATTTGGCATGACTTTGCCTAAAAATAGGACCAAAAAGAATGCATATAGTGCCAAATTCTTGCCGAAACGGAAATGAATCAACATTCCGGCAAAATATTGGCAACTATCGCATTTCAAATACCGGTACCTGCAAACACAAACATATGCAACACCACAAACATACGTAGATCTCTAGGCCATAAAAAGTGTGTACGTTATTGGAGACGGAGAGAAAAGTAGATCTAGAACATAAAGAAAGCTTACCCCTTACTTACCTATCAAAAAAAGGAAATTTAACCACTTAATTTGGGTGAATCTATGGTGCAAATGAGGTGAGGAGGAGGAGCAAGACGACCAAATCTGTTTTGGTGGAGGGGGGAAAGTGAGTGTGTGGTAGGTGTGGCTGCCTAATTAATTATAGCTACTGCTCCCAGGTTACTAGTGGCGCACCAGTGAAGGGGTGCGCCACTGCTATGTTTTTTTTGGACCACCATGCCCAGCCTTACCAGTGGCGCACCACGGCAAGGTGCGCCACTACTATCAAAAATAGTAGTGGCGCACTTTGGCCTGGTGCGCCACTGGTAATCCTGGGCATGGCTGGCTACTGTTCAAAAAAATAGTAGTGGCGCACCAGGGCAAGGTGCGCCACTACTATCAAAAATAGTAGTGGCGCACCTTGTCCTGGTGCGCCACTGGTAATCCTGGGCATGGCTGGTTACTGTTCAAAAAAATAGTAGTGGCGCACCCCACACCTGGTGCGCCACTAGTAATGTCACTATTAGTGGAGCACCTGTTTGTGGTGCGCCACTGCTATATAGTAGTGGCGCACCACATCTCTGGTGCGCCACTAACAGTGATATTACCTATAGCCGTTTTTCTAGTAGTGTAATGCCAACTGCCGTCTCTGCATCTCCCTTTGCAATGAGCTTCATTTTTTCTCTGCAACAAAGATTGTAAATGTCCCTCCTGATAAGCCCGCACTTGTCGTACGAACCGTATCTGCTGATGAAGTTGTCCATTATAATATGCTTTCTTATCCCGGCCGTTTCCATCGCCAATATCTCTGCCCTCTGGCCATCTCCAATCCGTCTGTGTGACCAAAAAAAAACAATCCTCGTCGGGCCGAGCCATCGCGTGGTTGTGATCATCCACGAATGATGCGACGAACCAAACGCCACGTTCTCTGTCCAGCTTCACCACCATATGTGCACCGCAGTCGCAACGAGTCTCCGGTCTAAGCCTGCGCTTGCGGCCCTCCATGGTTATGAACTTGCTCTGCCTTCTCCCTGCCCTGGAGCAAAGAAACCGCCGGTACCGTATCATTCCCGAAGCACCTCGTTTCACCTTCTGTTTCCTGATACTAAACCCGTGCTCTCTGGCGTGATTGTTGTAGAATATGTATGCATCCCCTTGCGACCGAAAGGTCATAGCCATGACCTTCCAATGTGTCTCAAGCATCTTCTGCTCCCTTTGAGCCTCCTCAATATCAATCTCTCCCTCATCGTGATCAAGTACAAGACCATCTGACTCCTCCTACAACATTCATTTGAAAATATATATGTCAATTACTATCATTTAAATCATACTATTGATCGACGTACAACATCTAACAACTAACATGGCTCAAGTTATCTGCAAATGATTCCTGCCAACTATGTTGCACATTGTCAACATCCACATCTTCCTGTAAATTTGTACACAAAGATATATAGTTAGCCATGCCATACTTTGCAAATTCAAAAATAAAAACAAAATATACGCCACTTACGTTGTCGCTATTTGCGCCATGTTCATTATTATCAAAATCCTCCGGAGGTAAGATATCATATGACGAGACGGAATCGTTGTCGCTGCTGTCATCATCTTCGTTCAAATTATCGTTATCGGTCTTAGTCACCTTATCAGTACCATTCTCGTCCCTCCCGAATGCGGATTCTTCGTCCATGTCAACACGCCAAACTCACAGAACTGCAAAACATCGTGTGTTAGGTTTAGTACAATGCATCATGCCCAAAGCAACGCTAGTTCTGTAAATCATGCCCTAGTCCGTAGAGGCGCTGCGGCGGGAGGTTTTGATGAACCCTAAACCCTAAATCGGTACATGCATGAACTAGCCCTCACTTCTATCCATCATGCCCGCCCCATGCCCGCTAGATTTAGATGACAAACCTTGGCCCGCGGTGTAGACGTCGCTGGCGTTCGACGACAGTGCTGCGGAGGCGGCGTCAGACGTCGGGCCCTTCACGTCCCCGGCGTAGGACGACGACGGTGAGATGCAGCGACGGACGACGTTGCAACGGCGAGGGCGGTGTCGGACGGGGTTCGGGCGGCGAGGGCGGTGTCAGACGTCGGGCCCTTCACGTCCACGTCGTCGGACGACGGTGAGATGCGGCGACGGGCGACGTTGGGACGGCGAGGGCGGCGACGGACGGGGTTCGGACGGCGGCGATCCGCGGCGGCGGCGATCGGCCACTTTGGAACTACCGTGATCGGCGGGCGGGCGACCAGATGGGCGGGCGAGAAGATGGGGGCGGGCCTAGATCGTGGGTAGTTTTTGCGGGCGGGCGACCAGATGGGTAGTTTTTTTTCAACCGCGTATACGTATGCCCGGCAGAGCCGTACAATACGAGGTGGGTATACGTTTCTTCCGTATGCCCATTCTGCCCTTCTACGTTTTGTTGGGGGGGGGGGGGGTCTACCGAAGCAAGCCCCAAAAGAATTTACATATGCATGTATCTCCCATCGCTCAAAGGTATGATCCGGCTCCCATGTTGTTTCTCATTGGTTACTTTCTACTATTTGCTCTGAAGCTGGATGATGGATTGCCCAGCCCTATGCTTCTCCTGCCATGGATCAGACAGTACATACAAGAGGACTGGAGCACTGAGCAGACGTATGGAAGCAGGTTGATTAATTCCTAATGCTGGCTGAATGCGCACGTACTGACGTACAAGAGGACTTGATGGAATCTTGCCGGATGGAAAACGCTCCCAAGAAACACATGCACATGGCTGGATTTGATTGCAAAAGAATCCTGCAGTGATTTACACTAACATAGGCTGCCTAAATACAATCCTAATCGGTGATTGTTTTAATGTCACAGCTCGACAGGACACCACATATCGTGGTTAATTCCAACATGCTCCATCTCACGTTGTTCATGTAGGTGTAGTTGGGATGTGTTCTTTTTTTACAGATTTGTTGGGATATGTTCTAGCTCTTCTTACTTTGTAGTTTGCATATGATTTTTCACAGCATATTGCCTCAATATGAAATTTAAGATTTGTGGTTTGGAAGTAGAATATGCCAATTAGGATTAACTATATTGGTAGATGTATTTTCTTTGAAATGAAACAGTATATCAGTACAAGAAATTTATGATGTGATGGTTCATGTACAGTCTAACCCATTGTTTAGGTGACTTCAACCTTACAGATTTGAGGTAGGAAAAGGAGATGGTCCACAAGAAATGACTGCCCTGTTGAACACGGGAGCATCATGAGTGATTAATCAAACTTCAGTAGGGATGTCCATAAGAAATATGTTACCTGCTAATCCCTCCACAATCGCTTCTCCTCTTCCCGATGCCACCACAATCACACGTAAACACTAATAACGAGACCATATATGTTCCACACGAAAGTAGACAAACGACTGTTTAAACAAGCACTTATGCCGCATATATGTTCCGCACATATGCCGAAGCCTTGACTCCTATGCACGACAATAGTGTTTATTTGAGACCAATTTAATTATTTAATCATTAATTCATGACTACTTCCGTTGCAATCTTACTGTTCATTGATTTTATAATATACAAAATTGCTAAGTGCCTTATTTGTCATAATGTCACATTGTTCTCCTTAATTCAGAAATTTTCAGGGATGTAATTTAATAGGTGTATGCTTATCCGCAGCGTCAAGTTGACACGCTAGGGTACAAAATCAATGCCATAGAACACACTCACCTGATCAGTGCATTCGGCAAGATACTCCTATAGGTCCAATACGTCGGACTACATAAGGAATTGCCAAGGTATCACAAGACAATGGATATGATAATGAAGCAAGACCATGGATCAACCGAATCAGCTGCGAAGCAAGCAGCAACATGGTGGACAAATGAGCTTCTGGATTTTCCGGCGAAGCACTTCAACAGACTAACCATCATACTTCGTCAACATTACGCAAACCATCAATTTCTTAGCGAATGGTATGTATGCTTCTACCATTAGATCAAAACCGTGATCTTGGAGATCTATTGTAAAAGAAAGTTAATTTTGTTCTGTTACGATACTACATAATGAAAGGGTAGGAGAATGATGTTCCGGTAAACTTAGGACTTTGTTATAGTTAGTTACACGTAGGACATTAATGTAAGGTAAACGTACATAGGAAAAGGTGCATTTTAGCTACAGAAATTTTTCCTAATGAAAATATCTTCTATTTACAAACAAGGCAATTAGCCAAAGTACAAACACTGACTATGGAAAGAAGTCAACTATTTGTTCTGTATACTCCATAGCCCATATAATTACAAGTTAGATGTTCATATTTTATTCAAGAGTTTATTGTAATTGGCTATCCAAATGGATTTTAGAGATTATAAATATTGTTAACATAGATTTATGAACATTAAGATATGATGGATCCTTCAAATATTATGCCCGCCCAAGTAAGATGATTTGGAAAGCAAGAGAATGCTACATAATACAAGGTGGCCAGGGTCTACCAAGTTCCTATTTGTCGACTCCCTAAACCGAATTGTTTATCCATTACTTTGTGTTGTAATACTTTTAATGTAAGAAGTTCATAGAACTAAGCACATCACATATGTAAGACAAAACTATTTTTGCAAAAGTAAGTTTTCTAAGTGTCATCACATTTGGTCCCAATTTTTTTAACGCAAATGAAGTCTCATTATTGAACCTCCTAATTAAAGTTGTAGCCCGCGCATTGAGCGGGCCACTTTGCTAGTTTTTATAAAAAATTGCATCCATCGAACACAGAGAACGATAGGGACTTAATGTTTCGCCTCCCAACTCATTTATCATAGAGATATTTGTCAACAATAATAATTCATGATCAAATATATTTGACTGGCCATATGTGCCTAGATCTTTCTCCACCAGATGATGCTTGCCAACTAGAGAATAATTGAGTTTGAAATGCGAATGCATAATATTGACTCTTGCATAAAAGTAAATACTGAAAAGTAAAAGATGGGCCCTTTGCAGAGGGAAGTAGAGGTTGTCATGCGCTTTTTATTTATGGATGCGCAAGCTCTTAAGGCAAAGGAGCTTCACGTTATATTGCCCCTTATGATATCAACCTTTATTATGGAGTACGTCACTTTTATTTCTTTGCCATCACTTGTTCGTACAACGCTTATTTTCCCTTGCAATAAAAGATCACATATATTTTAGGAGCAATTTTCATTCCTTTTGCACCGATGACAACTTACTTGAAGGATCTTATTCAGTCCATAGGTAGATATGGTTGACACTCATCGCAAGAAACTGGGTTTAAGGGTTTTTGGATGCACAAGTAATATCTCTATTTAGTATGAATTTTTGGGATAGCAAAAGATCCTAAGCAAACACCACATGTTGGAGGATCCATAACAATATAACTTCTATGCAAATATACACAACCATAACTCATTACGTTCTCTTTCTTGTCCAACTTCAACTAATTTTCTCAAGTTTGAAAATAATTAATGGGTATTCACAATCATAAAAGATGTCCAAGATAATATATTTGTATGTGAAAGTTCTCTTTCTTATACTAACGATTCATGAATTGCTTGTATGACCAATATTGTGATTGTCAAGCTTTGATAGATTTCACTTTCTAAACCCAATGTGAAGCTACTACTATGTATGATATGAACATATAATTTGAACTTCGTTATACTCAGTTGATTCAACAATTTACTCATAGGATATAAGTGAAGCACAAGAGTAAATGACAAACTACTCCAAAAAGATATAAGTGAAGATCAAGTGAGTACACTACTGCAGGATGCTGCTAATGCGACACTACAATCACAGACCCTTCGAGGAAACTATGTGTGAGGCATTAATCGCAAAGGGTGATGTAAAAAAGCCATAAAAAATTATACAAACGTTTGCAATGGCGGAGACATCAAACACGACTCGGATTAGAGTTGTGTGTGTGATACGGGCATACGGTTCAGGCAAATGAACTGTTTGCGATGAGGGAGAACAATAGAAACGGTCAACCAGATGAAGGTGTGTGCGATATACGACATACAGTTCACTCAGATGAACTGTTTGCCATTAGGGAACGCAACAGAAACAGTCGCCCATTTTAAGGTGTGTGGGATGTACGACATATAGTTCACTCAGGTGAACTATTTTTGATTAGGCAATACAACATAAACGGTTCAACTTAGTAAGATGTGTGTGACATGCGGCAAACTGGTTCCTAATCATAAATGTGTGCGAAGACCCATAATAACACAGATAATTTCTGCTAATAAGCCGTGTGTGTTGTGGGCAAACACTTGCTGGTATACAATTTTCAGTGATTGATGAATTCATCACCGACGGGTTCCCTAGTATGGTCTGTGTGCGATGTCATTGCATATAGAACAACAATATATGTACTTATAACTTACAAGGACTTGATTCCATAACCAAATTGAACATCCAATTGCATAGGTGGCTAGTACACACATGACCTTTGCACACACCAAAGTATGTACCAAAATGCCTACAAAACTCAAATAATATATAGAAAAGAAAAATGAATGCCAAATAATTTCATATTTTTTAGGACAAAACTCCTATAGTTGCATGTTGCCTTTGTAAAATAAATCGAGGTAGGAAGAGACAATGTATGTTGTTGTGTGCAATGAGGGTAAGTCAACACCACCTTTGATAAGGTTTTTCCTCATGGGTCCCAAATGTCAGAATCCAAATCGCCACAGCCATGCAGCCTTTCTTCTGAAGAATTATAGCCTATTTTGTGTGCTATCTCAAAATTAGTTTGTGGGTGCTGGCGGGTGCTAAGCACTTGGGTTCTGTAATTCACAATGAGCTTGAGCAGCTGGCGAGAGTGATGTTATTTCCCTGGGATTTGTTATAATATGTCTCTCTTAATTAAGGAAATGGCAAGCCATTTGCCTTGTTTCAAATAAAAAATGGCAGTCACATCCGAGTTGAAAAGGGCAACAAGATCTAACTCAAGCCTATAAACGGTACAAAATCACAAGGATTAATTGTTCATCGGGTTTAGACAAAACCCAGATTTAAAAGGGCAACAACATCTAACTCCAACACATTTTTCGACAGTCACAATCAAATGGATCTGTCAGGTCCAAACAATAATATCCTGGGTCGTAAAATTTACTAGATCATGACCACAAGATGTTGTAAATAGAAGCACGGCACATTCATAAGCCCTTTTGTCCACCTGAAACTCCTTTTTTGCTCTTAGACATACCCATCCGCCAAAGCCATGCTGCTGATAAACTTAAGCCTGATGGACAATAGTAACCTCGCATTCAGCAGAAAGAAATTGACAAATCTAGTGCTTGCATGGTTGGCTACATATCGTTCCAGCGTTATTGTTTTTAATCGAATGTCATGAGAAATAAGAAAATCCATGTGCTTACAAAACCACTGATTGGTGATAACCTTCTCACCCCGTCCTGTTGCCTAAATAGAGATGAAGATTGAAAACGGTTAAGGTCTAAAAAAAGAGTGTCGAAAGAGCAACAACTGAATGGTCAATTCTAATACACTATCTACGGGCTTCCAATGTGCGTGAAATTATTACCTTTATATACAACTTCTCCAAACAAGGAAAGCATTGCAGCAAGCTAATAATCTTATTCAGATCAAAAATATTCATGCTGATATATAAGATCTTGACATAATCCAGCACCATTGATACATGAAAAAACTCTTCATTGAGCAGAGAACATAATATTAGTACAAAAAGTGTACTCCAAGATGATATAGAACTTATGCGCACAAATGAAAAATGCAGCTTATGATTCAGTGTAGATGATAATATCCAGTACCTGAAGAGCTGTGGAGCCGAACACCATCATGAAATGAGCACAAAGATCATGTATTTCACCCAAGGTCTCCAGTTTGGGCACACAGAGAAAGTTATTTACGAAGGTGAATAATGAGAATCAAGTATCAACCTTTGAAGTGAAGGGGCATCTTCGATGATGAGCTCCCTTCCATCAAAAGAAATTCCAAGTCTTACATGGTCAGGCGACTTTATTTGGAGATAACCGATTGTAACTGTCAAAACAAGCACCAAGCACTCCAGGGCAGGACAACTGGAGTTGACGATGCTGTGCAATGAGGCCTCCGACATACGAACCAGCACAAGTGAATTTTTTTTGACAAGTGGGAGTCGAAGCTTTTGTACCAGATTGTCTAGTAGTTTGCACAATGCAAAGGTGGCAGTGTGGAGAGAGGAGGAAAACCGCGAGATGGACATCGGTGTTGAGGGCACAAGTACATGGTGGTGAATATGTGATATGTGATTTCTGTGGGAATAGTAGAACTCAAGCAGTTGTAGCTTTCTGAATTTAGGGGATTTCAGCCAGCCGTTCACCATGCAGGGCATGCACAGGTAGCGTGCCATGATGCAACGGCCTTGAACGGAGCCATGGTGGGAGGAGATGATGGATCCGGGGAGTTCAAAATCATTGAAGAGAGATAGGCCACGACAGTCGAGATTAAGAGGCGCGACATGCCACTAAATGCGCCACCGAGATGCAGGGACTTGTGTGTGATACGTCTCCAACGTATCTACAATTTTTTATTGTTCCATGCTATTATATTATCCATCTTGAATGTTTTATATACATTAATATGCTATTTTATATCATTTTTGAGACTAACCCATTAACCTAGTGCCCATTGCCAGTTGCTATTTTTCCCCTTGTTTTTGTCTTTTACAGAAAATAAACACCAAACGGAGTCCAAACAAAACGAAACTTTTTGAGGATTTTTCTTGGACCAGAAGACAACCATGAAGCTTCGGTAAGAGGCTAGAAGACCCATGAGGGGGGCCACAAGCCCTAGGGCCACGCCCCTAGGTTTGTGCCCCCCCCCCCGTGGCTCTCCTAACACTAAATCCGGCTCTATAAATACCCGAATATTCCACTTATGTCAGAGGGCACACCAAAATACTTTTCCGCTGCCGCAAGCTTCTGTTCTTGTGAGATCCCATCTTGGGGCCTTTTTCGGCACTCCGCCGAAGGGGGATTCGATCATGGAGGGCCTATACACCAACCTTGTTGCCCTTCCGATGATGTGTAGTAGTTTACCACAAACCTATGGGTCCATAGCTAGTAGCTAGATGGCTTCTTCTCTCTCTCTCTCTCTCTCTCTCTCTCTCCCTTTGATCTTCAATACAATGTTCTCCTTGATGTTCTTGGAGATCTATTTGTAAGTGCATCTAGTGCCCCTTAGTGATTTTGGTGTATTGAAGACTTATAGGTTAAGGGACTAATGCGTTTGTGAGTGTACACAGGTCTATAAGTCTATGAGGAGTTTGATATTTACAGAGATAGTCGACCCCTAAAAATGAATATGTCTTCATCTGAAGACTTTGTCTTTCTGAAGACTTTGAAAGTGAAGAAATTGGTGTGACCGTGAAGACTTAATATTCATGCGAGGAATATGAAGCATGGAGACTTTTGTTTTCGTAGTTTCGTTTTCTCTTTCTTGAGAACACCGTACTGTTAAAGGGGGTCATGGTAAAACTAAGGAAAAGTTTACAAGTGATGCTCATCTCAAAATCCTACAGCTACTGAATCCTTTCGAGTGAAGCCATTGGAAATCTCATATAGTTCAGTCAATTTCTTCAGTGACAGAGACGAAGATCTTCCGGTCTCTGAGGAATTTGTCCTGATTGAGGAGTTAGGAATTCACCAGTGCAGATTGCCTACAAGTGAGAAACATGATAGTCCTGAGGAATTTGATCTTCAAAGTTCCGACCGTTGATATGCTATGCGCCAGCTATCCCAAAATGTCTACCCACCTAACGGTCATATGATTGAAGGGCATTTATGTCTTATCATGTCGAGTTGCTCCCTAGGCTATAAATAGCCGCCCCCTACAACCACTAGATGGTTGGCTGCTCCGAGGGAAACTGACACTTGTCAATTGAGAGCATCCCATCCTCTGAGGACTTTGAGCGAAAATCATCAAGTGAGGAAAGCCCAAACCCAAACACCTACAAACCCAAAGTGATTGAGCATCACTGAAGAGATTGTTCCTGTGTGGAACAGATGCTTGTTACCTTTGAGTACTGTGCATCCTCCAGACGGTTAGGCGTCATGGTGTAGAGCATCCAAGAGGAAATTGTGGATCGCCGAGTGACCGAGTCTGTGAAGGTTTGGAAGTCACTTGAAGACTTACCACATGTGATTGGGCGAGGTCTATGTGACCTTAGCTCAAGGAGAATACGGTGAGGATTGTGTGTCCTTAGGTTTAAATACCTAGTCGCTCCAACCACACATATGACTGTCACAGCAGTTGGAACTGGTCTACCAAATCATTGTCTTCACCGAGCTACTGGTTCTATTTCCTCAACCCTTCCATTTCCTCATTCGTATACTGTTCTACTTGATCGTTACTCTTTAAAGACTTTGACTGAAGACTTTCTCAATTTCCTCAACCCTATTTCTTCAGTCAGTTTGTCTTCAGCCTGCTTATCCTGTGTTTATGCTACTTGTACTCTATGCTTGTTTTCATTTCATCATGATGACTGTGTTGCTGCTCTGTTATGCTTGCATCTGAGTACTTATTTCGCTGCTAAGTAGTTCGTTCCTTAGGAATTTCCTCACCTTGAAATTCCTCAATGACAAATTTGTCAAAATCGCCTATTCAGCCCCCCTCTAGTCGATATAACGCACTTTCAACTGGTATCAGAGCAAGGTACTCCCTTGTTCTGTGTGATTTTGGTTTAACTGCCTGGAGTTTTAGTTATGTCGACCGCGGGAATGAAGACAGTGACATGCCCCATATTTGACGGTCATAATTATCCCAAGTGGAAGGCCATGATGAAGAAGCGCCTCATGGCGATGAACAGCAAACTGTGGACCGTCACTGAGATTGGTCTTACCGATCTATGCAAGATGGCGGAGGCTTATGATATTCGCAAGTACACTCTACTTACCTCACGGCAAAGGACATCATTTGCTCTTGTTTGTCCCAAAATCATTTTAGGAACATTATGCATCTCATCCATGCAAAGCTTATCTGGGACCGACTCTCTGAGGTCTATGAAGGTCATCAAACTCGTTGATACGTCTCCATTGTATCTATAATTTTTGATTGTTCCATGCCAATATTCTACAGCTTTCATATACTTTTGGCAACTTTTTATACTATTTTTGGGACTAACATATTGATCCAGTGCCCAGTGTCAGTTCCTGTTTGTTGCATGTTTTTTGTTTCGCAGAAAATCCATATCAAACGGAGTCCAAACGGAATAAAAACTGATGGAGATTCTTTTGGAATATATGTGATTTTTGGGAAGAAGAATCAACGCGATACGGTGCCCGAGGGGGCCACGAGGCAGGGGCGCGCCCCAGGGGGGTCAGGCGTGCCCTAGACCCTCATGGCCACCCCGTAAGGCGGTTGGAGCCCTTCTTTCACCGCAAGAAAGATAATTTCCGGATTGAGATCGTGTCCAAAAGTCAGCCCAATCGGAGTTACGGTTTTCCGGTTATAAAAGAAAGGGTGAAAGGCCAGATCTGAGAACGCAGAAACATAGAGAGACAGAGAGATATATCCAATCTCGGAGGGGCTCTCACCCCTCCCATGCCATGGAGGCCAAGGAACAGAGGGGAAACCCTTCTACCATCTAGGGAGGAGGTCAAGGAATAATAAGAAGAAGGGGCCCCCTCTCCCCTTTTCTTTCGGTGATGCCAGAACGCTGCCGTGGCCACCATCATCATCACCGCGATCGTCACCAACACCTCTGCCATCTTCACCAACATCTCCATCACCTTCCTCCCTCTATCTACAGTGGTCCACTCTCCCGCAACCCGCTGTATCCTCTACTTGAACATGGTGCTTTATGCTTCATATTATTATCCAATGATGTGTTGCCATCCTATGATGTCTGAGTAGATTTTCGTTGTCCTATCGGTGGTTGATGAATTGCTATGATTGATTTAATTTGCTTGTGGTTATGTTGCTGTCCTTTGGTGCCCATCATATGAGCGCACACGTGGATCACACCATAGGGTTAGTTGTATGTTGATAGGACTATGTATTGGAGGGCAAGAGTGACAGAAGCTTCAACCTAGGATAGAAATTGATGCATACGGGATTGAAGGGGGACCAATATATCTTAATGCTATGGTTGGGTTTTACCTTAATGAATGTTAGTAGTTGCAGACGCTTGCCAATAGTTCTAATCATAAGTGCATAGAATTCCAAGTCAGGATGACATGCTAGCAGTGGCCTCTCCCACATAAAACTTGCTATCGGTCTAGTAAAGTAGTCAATTGCTTAGGGACAATTTCGCAACGCCTACCACCACTTTTCCATACTCGCTATATTTACTTTATTGCTTCTTTACCTAAACATCCCCTAGTTTTTATTTACGAGCTCTTTATATTCTTGCAAACCTATCCAACAACACCTACAAAGTACTTCTAGTTTCATACTTGTTCTAAGTAAAGCGAATGTGAAGCGTGCGTAGAGTTGTATCGGTGGTCGATAGAACTTGAGTTAATATTTGTTCTACCTTTAGCTCCTCGTTGGGTACGACACTCTTACTTATCAAAAGAGGCTACAATTGATCCCCTTTACTTGTGGGTTATCACTCGTCATGATCCCTGGTTTGAGGATTTCAAGGAATCGCTCAAGGCATTGACTTTCAATCTGGAATGATCATCCTCTGCACCATGCCTTATGGCAAAAGGTGCCAAGGTAACTAAATGCTACCTATCTGAGTCTAGTGATGATGAATCTAGTGATGAATTTGGACCCAGCTATACCAAACTTGCTTCCCTTGCCACTAAACAACAAAGAGCTTTGGAAAAAGTTCAAAACATGCTTAATGAAAACGATGATATGTTGGGTGAAGAAATGGATCGGACTCAAACTCTGACTGATAATCTTCAGAGACTTTAGTCTAAGTTTGACAACCTTAAAAGTCATCATAACACTCTCTTATCTGATCATGAGAAGCTTTCTTATGAATTTCTTCAAATAAAGCAAGATCTTGAAAAGCTAAGGGAGAGTTATGAAGATCTTCAAAAGGAACATGATTCATTGCTTGCTCAACAGATTAGTGCCGCTCAGGAAGAATTCATTCCACCATGTTTGAAATGCATTGAACGTGAATCTTCTGATTCTTCACCTGAAAGTTCAAATGCTTCTATTGCTGCAAATTCTTCAACTGTCTCTGCTATCAAAAAATCCCTCATCTGAGGATGCTACTAGTATCACTGACAATGCAGGGCTGAAGGAATTGTATGTGACAGGCATGTACAAAAGCCTCAAAGGGCATCAGGCTCTTTGTGATGTGCTTAAAATGCAGATGCTCAACAGGAACCCTAGGAAGGAGGGTATTGCCTTCGAGACGAAACTCAATGTTGATGGGACTTACTGGAAACCTGAGCAGTATCCCAAAACCTCATGGGTTGCTGCAAAGGGACCTCCAGTAGATCCATCCACTTTATCTGGCTTTACATGTGAATCTTCATATTCTTCTGATGAGTCATTTGACTCCAACTATAAACTGTTAAAAAATCAGGATGGTGAAGTATTTGCTAGATATGTTGGAACTAACTGCAGGAATGGTCCCATTATGAAGAAAATCTGGGTTCTCAAAAGGTGTCCTGAAAGTCTTCAGGTGAATGTCATCATGACACCACCTGTGAAGAATAGGAACACCGGATCAAATTCTTCATATGGACCAAAGTCTTCATATGTATCCAAGTCCTCGTACGGACCAAATTCCTCACGTGGATCAAAAACCTCATATGAACATTGAGAGAGTCCTGGATTAGGGGGTATCCGGACAGCCGGACTATATCCTTTGGCCGGACTGTTGGACTATGAAGATACCAGATTGAAGACTTTGTCCCGTGTCTGGATGGGACTCTCCCTAGCGTGGAAGGCAAGCTTTGCAATATGGATATGTGGATCTCCTTCCTTGTAACCGACTCTGTGTAACCCTAGCCCCCTCCGGTGTCTATATAAACTGGAGGGTTTAGTCCGTAGGACACAAGATACAACAATCATACCATAGGCTAGCTTCTAGGGTTTAGCCTCTTCGATCTCGTGGTAGATCAACTCTTGTAACACCCATATCATCAATACCAATCAAGCAGGAGTAGGGTTTTACCTCCATCGAGAGGGCCCGAACCTGGGTAAAAACATCGTGTCCCTTATCTCCTGTTACCATCCGCCTAGACGCACAGTTCGGGACCACCTACCCGAGATCCGCCGGTTTTGACACCAACATTGGTGATTTCATTGAGAGTTCATTTGTGTCGTCATCGTTAGGCTTGATGGTCCTTCGATCATTGATAGCGATGCAGTCCAGGGTGAGACTTTTCTCCCCGGACAGATCTTCGTATTCGGCGGCTTCGCACTACGGGCCAACTCGCTTGGCCATCTGGAGCAGATCGAGAGTTACGCCCCTGGCCACCAGGTCAGGTTTGGAAGCTTAAACTACACGGCCGATATCCGTGGAAACTTGATTTTCGACGGATTCGAGCCCCTGCCGAGTGCGCCGCACGGTCACGATGAGCATGATTTAGCTCTGCCGTCGGACAGTGTTCAGGAGATCGCACTTGCAACCGCTCCGACCCTCAATTCGGAGCCAATTGCGCCATCCATGGACGGGTGGCTAGACCCCGCCACGGAGGCCGCAGTCTCAGCGGCGATCGAGCCAAATACCAACCTTACCCTTCACGAGAGCCGTGACTCCAAACTGCCAGATTCTTCTCCGGCCACGGACTTCGAACCGTCTGCGCCCGTGCCTGTCGAATCCGACTGGGCGCCGATCGTGGAGTTCACCTAGGCGGATATCTTTCAGCACTCGCCCTTCGGCGACATACTGAACTCATTAAGGTCCCTCTCCTTGTCAGGAGAAACCTGGCCGAACTACGTCTGACAGGATTGGGATGCGGATGACGAAGAAATTCGCCGCCCACCCACCACCCACTTAGTAGCCATTGTCGATGATTTGACCGACATGCTCGACTTCGACTCCGAAGACATCGACGGTATGGACGACGATATAGGAGACGAACAGGAACCACTGCCCACAGGGCAATGGACAGCCACCTCATCATATGATATATACATCGTGGACACACCCAAAGAAGGCAATGGCGACGGGACAACAGGGGATGACCCCTCCAAGAAGCAACCCAAGCGTCGACGTCAGCGACGCCGCTCTAAGTCCCGCCAAAGCAAAAGCGGTGATACCGGCACAGGAGGTAATAACACTCCGGACAGTGCCGAAGATAATGACAATCCCCTCCAGCAAGATTTAGAGCAGGAGGATGGAGAAGCCAGCCCTCTGGAGAGAGCGGCAGATGAAGAGGCGGAGGATGATAATTACATGCCTCCCTCCGAAGACGAGGCAAGCCTCGACGATGATGAATTTGTCGTGCCTGAGGATCCCGTAGAACAAGAGCGCTTCAAGCACCGGCTTATAGCCACGGCAAACAACCTTACGAAAAAGCAACATCAGCTTCAAGCTGGTCAAGATTTGCTAGTTGACAGATGGACTGAAGTCCTGGCGGCCGAGGAATATGAACTCGAACGCCCCTACAAGAGTTGCCCAAAGCGCAAGTTGCTACCCCGGTTAGAGGAGGAAGCATTAAAGCCTACATCTCCAGCGTATGATGCAGCTGATGGCCACCTCATGGCCGTGATAGAGCGGCATTTCCGTCGAAGGCCCAGCCCGCACCCCGGCGCCATTCAAATAAAAAGGCACAAGGAAATACGCTAGACCTGCGAGACATATTGGAGGACAAAGCAAAACATGCAAGATCGATCTACGGATCACGAGGGCGCGCCACTACGCGAGACGATAACCGTCACGCTGGATACAGTAAAAGTAAATCCGGCCGGGCCGAACATAGCAGACAAGACTCATATGAGCTGCGTTGCGATATAGCCCAGTACAGAGGCGCCGCACACCCCCTATGCTTCACAGACGAAGTAATGGATCACCAAATCCCAGAGGGTTTCAAACCCGTAAACATCGAATCATACGATGGTACAACAGATCCTGCGGTATGGATCGAGGGCTACCTCCTGCATATCCACATGGCCCGCGGTGACGATCTACACGCCATCAAATACCTTCCACTCAAACTCAAAGGACCAGCTCGGCATTGGCTGAACAGCTTGCCAGCAGAATCCATTGGCTGTTGGGAAGATCTGGAAGCCGCATTCCTCGATAACTTCCAGGGCACTTATGTGCGACCACCAGATGCCGATGACTTAAGCCACATAGTTTAGCAGCCAGAGGAATCGGCCAGGCAATTCTGGACACGGTTTCTAACCAAGAAAAATCAAATCGTTGACTGTCCGGATGCAGAGGCCCTAGCAGCTTTTAAGCATAACATCCGCGACGAGTGGCTCGCCCGACACCTTGGCCAGGAAAAGCCGAAATCTATGGCAGCCCTCACGACACTCATGACCCGCTTTTGCGCGGGAGATGACAGCTGGCTAGCTCGCAGCAATAACATATCAAAGAACCCTGGTACTTTGGAGACCAAGGATAGCAATGGCAGGTCACGTCACAACAAACACAAGCGCCGCATCAACAGCGAAAATTCTGAGGATACGACATTCAATGCCAGATTGAGAGGCTCTAAACCCGGTCAGTGGAAAAAGCCATTCAAAAGAAGTACTCCGGGCCCGTCTAGTTTGGACCGAATACTCGATCGCTCGTGTCAAATACATGGCACCCCGACAAGCCAGCCAATCATACCAACAGTGATTGTTGGGTGTTTAAGCAGGCCGGCAAGTTAAATGCCGAAAACAAGGACAAGGGGCTACATAGCCATGACGAGGAGGAGCCCCGGCCGCCGAACACCGTAGGACAGAAGAGGTTCCCCCCACAAGTGCGGACGGTGAACATGATATACGCAACCCACATCCCCAAGAGGGAGCGGAAGCGTGCGCTAAGGGACGTATATGCGTTGGGGCCAGTTGCCCCAAAGTTCAACCCATGGTCCTCCTGTCCGATCACCTTCGATTGCAGGGATCACCCCACTGGTATCCGTCATGGCGGATTCGCCGCACTGGTCCTAGACCCCATCATTGACAGATTTCACCTCACTCGAGTCCTTATGGACGGTGGCAACAGCCTGAACCTGCTTTATCAGGACACAGTGTGCAAAATGGGTATAGACCTCTCAAGGATCAAACCACAAAAACGACCGTCAAAGGCGTCATACCAGGTGTAGAGGCCCATTGTACAGGCTCAGTCACACTGGAAGTGGTCTTCGGATCCCCGGATAACTTTCGAAGCGAGGAGTTAATCTTCGACATAGTCCCGTTCCGAAGTGGCTATCACGCACTGCTCAGGCGAACCACATTCGCAAGGTTCAATGCGGTACCGCATTATGCATACCTGAAGCTCAAGATGCCAGGATCTCGAGGGGTCATCACAGTCAATGGAAACACAGAGCGCTCTCTCCGCACGAAGGAGCACACTGCGGCCCTTGCAGCAGAAGCGCAAAGCAGCCTCTTAAGGCAATCAACCAGTTCGGCGATCAAACACCCGGACATCGTCAAGCGTGCCCGGAGTAATCTGCAACAAGACCGCCTTGCACGTTCCGAGCTCGCATAGCAATGCGGCCCCCACCCCAGTCCCAGCCAAACGGCAAAATCCGTGCCACGCGTACATAATTACCCATTGAAAATACCATGGACGTAGGTGGGGAGGGGGGCACGACTACGGCACGCCCGAAAACGCGGCTTGAGGGAGTCCTGGATTAGGGGGTGTCCAGCTAGCCGGACTATACCTTCAGCCGGACTCCTGGACTATGAAGATACAAGATTGAAGACTTCGTCCTGTGTCCGGATGGGACTTTCCTTGGCATGGAAGGCAAGCTTGGTGATGCGGATATTTAGATCTCCTACCATTGTAACCGACTTTGTGTAACCCTAACCCTATCCGGTGTCTATATAAACCGGAGGGTTTTAGTCCGTAGGATGACAACTCCAACATACAACAATCATACCATAAGCTAGCTTCTAGGGTTTAGCCTCCTTGATCCCGTGGTAGATCTACTCTTGTACTACCCATATCATCAATATTAATCAAGCAGGACGTAGGGTTTTACCTCCATCGAGAGGGCCTGAACCTGGGTAAAACTTCGTGTCCCTTGTCTCCTGTTACCATCCGCCTAGACGCATAGTTCGGGACCCCCTACCCGAGATCCGCCGGTTTTGACACCGACATTGGTGCTTTCATTGAGAGTTCCTCTGTGTCGTCACTTTTAGGCCCGATGGCTCCTTTGATCATCAACAACGATGCGGTCCAGGGTGAGACTTTTCTCCCCGGACAGATCTTTGTCTTCGGCGGCTTCGCACTGCGGGCTAATTCGCTTGGCCATCTGGAGCAGATCGAAAGCTACGCCCCTGGCCATCAGGTCAGATTTGGAAGTTTGAACTACACGGCTGACATCCGCGGGGACTTGATCTTCGACGGAATCGAGCCACAGCCAAGCGCGCCGCACTGTTTCGATGGGCATGATCTAGCTCTGCTGCAGAACAGCGTCCTGGAGGCCGCACGCGCGTCGGCTCCGACCCTTAATTCGGAGCCTGCTGCGCTGATCGAGGATGAGCAGTTGGATGCCACCTCAGGGGCTGCGATCTCAAAGGCGATCGAGCCGAACACCAGTCCCGCACTCTGCATGGCCCGTGACCCCGAGGAGCCGGATTCCTCTCCAGACTTCGAGCCCCCCGCGCCCCTGCCGATCGAATCCGATTGGGCGCCGATAATGGAGTTCACCGCCCAGGACATCTTTCAGCACTCGCCCTTCGGTCACATCCTGAATTCGCTAAAATCTCTCTCTTTATGAGGAGAGTCCTGGCCGGATTACGGTCAGCAAGGTTGGGATACGGACGATGAAGAAATTCAAAACCCACACACCACCCACTTCGTAGCCACTGTCGACAATTTAACCAACGTGCTCGACTTCGACTCCGAAGACATCGACGGTATGGACGACGATGCAGGAGACGAACAAGAACCAGCACCTGTAGGGCGCTGGAAGGCCACCTCGTCATATGACATATATATGGTGGACACTCCAAAAGATGGAGAAGGCGATGGAACAGCGGGGGTTGCCACTTCTAAGAAACATCCCAAGCGTCGACGTCAGCGACGCCGCTCTAAATCCCGCCAAAGCAAAAACGGTGATTCCGGCACAGGAGATAATACTACTCCGGATAGCGCCGATGAACACCCCCTCCAGCAAGATTCGGCACAGGAGGATGGAGAAGCCAGCCCTCATGAGAGAGCGGCAGACCGAGAGGTTGAGGATGACAATTATATGCCTCCCTCTGAAGACGAGGCAAGCCTCGACGACGACGAATTCATCGTGCCATCAGATCCCGCCGAACAAGAGCGTTTTAAACGCAGGCTTTTAGCCACGGCAAGCATCCTCAAGAAAAAGCAGCAACAGCTTAGAGCTGATCAAGATTTGCTAGCTGACAGATGGACTGAAGTCCTTGCGGCCGAAGAGTATGAACTCGAACGCCCCTCCAGGCGTTACCCAAAACGCAGGTTGCTACCCCGATTAGAGGAGGAAGCACCTACATCACCAGCGCATGACATGGCCGACCTGCCACCTCGTGGCCGTGACAGAGAGGCCTCTAGGCCCTCCACTAAAGCCATGTCGCGACGCCGCTCAAAACATGCTAAGGCACGGGAAAACGCGCCAGACCTGCGAGATATACTGGAGGACAAGGCAAGGCAAACAAGATCGATCTACGGATCACGCGGGCGCGCCACGGCACGTGACGGTGATCTTCACTCCGGATACAATAAATTCGGCCGGGCCAAACACAATAGACAAAGCTCCTGTGAGCTGCGTCGTGATATAGCCCAGTACAGAGGCGCGGCACACCCACTATGCTTCACAGATGAAGTAATGGATCATAAAATCCCTGAGGGCTTCAAACCCGTAAAAATTGAATCATACGATGGCACAACAGATCCTGCGGTATGGATCGAGGACTATCTCCTTCATATCCACATGGCCCGCGGCGATGATCTACATGACATCAAATACCTCCCGCTCAAGCTTAAGGGACCGGCCCGACATTGGCTTAACAACTTGCCAGCAGATTCAATCGGTTCTTGCGAGGACCTGGAAGCCGCATTCCTCGACAATTTCTAGGGTACCTATGTGCGACCACCGGACGCCGATGACCTAAGCCACATAATTCAGCAGCCAGAAGAATCGGCCAGGCAATTCTGGACGCGGTTCCTAACAAAGAAAAACCAAATAGTCGACTGTCCGGACGCAGAGGCCCTAGCATCCTTCAAGCATAATATCCGTGACGAGTGGCTCGCCCGGCACCTGGGACAGGAAATGCCGAAATCTATGGCAGCCCTTACGACACTCATGACCCGCTTTTGCGCAGGAGAAGACAGCTGGCTAGCTCGCAGCAACAACTTAACCAAGAACCTTGGTAATTCGGATACCAAGGACAAAAGCGGCAGGTCGCGCCGGAACAAGCAAAAGCGCCGCGTTAACAGCGACAGCAACGAGGATACGGCAGTAAATGCCGGATTCCGAGGCTACAAATCCGGTCAGCGGAAAAATCCATTCAAAAGAAATACTCAGGTCCCGTCCAGTTTGGACCGAATACTCGACCGCTTGTGCCAGATACACGGCACCCCCGAAAAGCCAGCGAATCACACCAACAGAGATTGTTGGGTGTTCAAGCAGGCAGGCAAGTTAAATGCCGAAAACAGAGACAAGGGGCTGGCGACGACGAGGAGGAGCCCAGGCCACCGAACAACAATGGACAGAAGAGTTTTGCCCCACAAGTGCGGACGGTGAACAAGATATATGCAACCCACATTCCTAAAAGGGAGCGGAAGCGTGCGTTACGGGACGTATACGCGCTGGAGCCAGTCGCCCCAAAGTTCAACCCGTGGTCCTCCTACCCGATCACCTTCGATCGAAGGGACCACCCCACTAGCATCCGTCATGGCGGGTTTGCCGCATTGGTTCTTGACCCAATAATTGACGGATTTCATCTCACAAGAGTCCTTATGGACGGCGGCAACAGCTTGAACCTGCTTTACCAGGATACAGTGCGGAAAATGGGCATAGATCCCTCGAGGATCAAGCCCACCAAAACGACCTTTAAAGGCGTCATACCAGGTGTAGAGGCCAACTGTACAGGTTCGGTCACACTTGAAGTGGTCTTCGGATCTCCGGATAACTTCCGAAGCGAGAAATAGTCCCGTTCCGCAGTGGCTATCATGCACTGCTCAGGCGAACCGCATTCGCAAAGTTCAATGCGGTACCGCACTATGCATACCTCAAGCTCAAGATGCCAGACCCTCGAGGAGTAATCACGGTCAACAGAAACACCGAACGCTCCCTCCGAACGGAGGAGCACACAGCAGCGCTCGCAACAGAAGTACAAAGCAGCCTCTCTAGGCAGTTCTCCAGTCCGGCCCTTAAAAAGCCGGACACTGTCAAGCGCGCCCGGAGTAACCTACAACAATACCGCCTAGCATGTTTCGAGCTAGCGTAGCAATGCGGCCCCAACTCTAGCCCTCGCGATATAGCAAAACCAGTGCTTCGCGTACATAACTACGCTCTTGAAATACCATGGGCACAAGGGAAGGGGCATCATCACGGCACACCCAAAACACAGCTTAAACCATACTAGGGGCTGCCGGATTCTTTTTTAATTTTCTCTTACTTTCAGGACTCCATACTTCGGACGACCTGTTCGCCAATTCAACTGCCGCACAAACGATGCAAGATCCAGGAAAGCAGACAAGCCATGCCGCATTATGGAACTCCCAGGTGGTCTCTATTACGAGCAGTATACCTGTTTTGAATACAATTCCGTGGCCTGCCCCTGGCCAGGACATGTTAAATAGTCCAATTTCTTTTTCTTATCGCACTATTTGTATCGTTCTGCTTTGATAGCAGCCGTTCTATAAACAATGCATAGCTTTTGTCTATTTTCTGCATTACCCTCTTTTTCTATCTATGTTTATTAATAACATGTTGCACCCGTACAACGTGGTACGGCAAATACGCCAGGGGCTTCAGTACCCCTTAATATGGTGTGAGAAGACCGAACACTTTCACAAGTGCGGCACCCCGAACTTATAGCACTATATGCATCGGCTCCGAATCATGATTTGGGTCAATAGGTGGGTTTGCCCGGCTCCTATGTTTTGGTGCCTTACGTTCCGCTATATCGGCTAAGGTAGCACTAGGAGAACTACTGCGATTGTGCCCCAGTTGAGCTGTGCTGAGCACCTCAGTAGAGAAAGCTAAAACTGACTGTCATGATGAGGCGAGAGACCGGTCGCTGTTCGAGAGGTTTTTCGAGTCCTTAGAGACTTATGCCGCTTCGAGCGAGGAACCGGCTTTGTCCGGCCAAGGCATAGATAGCGCCCCTAACTCGGTCTTTCGAATACTAGGGGCTTCGCCGAAATTTAAAATTATAGAGTTCTCTGGCTAAGTGAGAGTGTTCAAGCATTATAGTCCGATTGCCTTGTTCGTTGTGCTGAGCGCCTCCCTCGACGGACCCAATCATGGGAAAAAGAGCGCTCAGGTTTATCCCGAACACCCCAGTACTAGTGGCATGGGGGCAGAAGCCGACGACTAGCCATCTCTCAATTTTTGATAAACGGCCGCACAGAAAGTAATATTTTAAATTCAACAAGCATTGCTTAGCGCATATGAAAAAATTTTCAGCGCACAGGATAACACGAGCGAGTTCATTCAAAAATTACATCCTTGGTACATTCATCCACCATAAGGCGGGCACCAGCAAGAACATCCTTGTAATAGTTCTCGGGCTTGCGATGCTCCTTCCCCGGCGGCGGCCCGTCCCTCACAAGCTTCTCACCGTCCAGCTTACCCCAGTGCACCTTTGCACGGGCAAGGTCCCTATGGGCACCTTCGGTGCAGACGGAGCGCTTGATGACCTCGAGCCTTGGACATGCCTCCACCAGCCGCCGCACCAGCCCGAAGTAGCTCCCAGGCAGGACCTCTCCAGGCCACAGCCGAACTATGAAGCCCTTCAGGGCCTGTTCGGCCGCCTTGTGGAGCTCGACCAGCTGCTTCAGCTGGTCGCTCAAGGGGACAGGGTGTCCGGCCTCAGCGTACTGAGACCAGAACACCTTCTCCGTCGAGCTGCCTTCCTCGACTTGGTAGAATGCGGCGGCATCGGATACACTGCGAGGAAGATCTGCGAATGCCCCTGGAGAACTCCGGATTCGGGTAAGTAACAAGTAGTTTACTTTTATATGTCTGCTTTGCATAAAGAATGCCTTACCCGCCGCTATCTTTTTCACCGCCTCCAACTCTTGGAGGGCCTTCTGGGATTCGGCCTTGGCAGACTCGGCAGTCTTAAGGGCCGCCGCAAGCTCGGACGCTCGCGTCTTTGAGTCAAGCTCCAAACTCTCATGTTTTTTCATGAGCGCCTGAAGCTCTTGCTGCACCTCGCCAATCTGGGCCTCAAATTTCTCTCGCTCGGTGCGCTCCGTGGCCGCTCTCTTTTCGGCCTCGGACAGCGCCTGCTTGAGGGTCGCCACCTCAGTCGTGGCTCCTACAATAAGCAGTATAATCCTGTTATTTTTGCAATTGCATCTTTTTTGTATATATTTTTTCTATAAGGTATCTCTTACCTTCTTTCTCCTCGAGCTGCCACTTGGCAAGGCCGAGCTCTTGCTTGGTCCACTCGAGGCCCTTCTTCAGGGCACCCACCTCCGCAGTCATTGCGGCGGCGGCTAGCAGCGAAGCCTGCATACGCATATTAACCCTTTTTTATTAGACTCCTGCGAAATTTAATAGATCCTCTATTTGGCTTTTCTTTCCGAACGCCAAACAGAGCATCAGGGGCTACTGTCTATGCGGTAATATTTTTACATATTTTACTTACCTCGAAGCCTGTTAGAAGGCTGGCACAAGCTTCAGTCAGTCCGCTCTAGGCAGACTGAACCTTTTGGATCACCGTACTCATATTAGTACGGTGCTCCTCGTCGTTGGAGGCGCCGTTACGCACCTCCAGCAAATTGTCCGGCACCTCCGGCTGGACGGAGGCTGCCAGCTCAGAAGGCTTGCTCCTCCTAGAAGGAGTTCTCCTACCGCGGTCCGGAACTGTTGAGGATTCCGGCGCGGTGCCCGGCACAAAGCCGGACTTGGAGCCCTGGGGGGTCTTGTCCCCTTTACTCCTGGAGTCCGGGAGGTCGCCTCGCGGCTCCTCTAGGACCATCTCCTCTTGCCCCAGAGCTTGTCGCGACGCCACTTCGGCGTCGTCCGCAGTACGGTGGGAGACAGCGGGCGGAACACAGTTCACGTCCGATGAATCCAGGGAGCCGCTCGACGACTCGTCGAGTCCGGCCCGGGGCGGCCTCCATAATTACATTCGACATTAGGGATGAGTTGTGCAACAATAGGGATATTATGAGTTACTCTGGTATCCAAATACTCACGATTTTGCCGGACGCTTGGTCCTGTCCGACCATTTCTCTTCGTCCTCGTCGGCGTCGGGGGAGTAGTCCGGTGGAGGGGTCTTCCTCTTCCTGGACCCTTCGGCCTCCCCTGGTGGGGCGACCTTCCTCTTCTTTCCTCCCCCCGCTAGAGGGGGAGAGGATTCTTCTTCCTCCTCCTCGTGTTCACGGGAGGAGTGCGTCTCTGATTCGTCGGACGACGAATCTAACACCACCACATGACGGGAACTCTTTCGAGTACCCGTGGCCTTCTTCTTCTTGGCCTTCTTCTCCAGCACCACGTAAGGCGCCGGAGCCAGCAGCTTCGATGAACGAGCGTCTGCTGGGTCTTCGGGCAAAGGAGCCGGACAGTTAATTGGTCCGGACTTCACCTACCATTCCTGTCAAAGGTAAGGGATTTTAGATCCCGCATACAATCAAACTATGAGAAACAAATGTCCTGTAAAAGGTAAAGATAACTCACCGCACTATCTTGACGCTGCGTGCTGAATCCGCGATCTTCGGATGCGGATGCGGGAGCCTCGGTGCCTTTGAAAAGCACCTTCCAGGCATCTTCGTACGTCGTATCGAAGAGCCTATTCAGGGTTTGGTGCTGCGTCGGGTCGAACTCCCACAGAATAAAGTCCCATTGTTGACACGGGAGGATCCGGCGGACGAGCATAACCTGGACTATATTAACAAGCTTGAGTCGCTTGTTCACCAGGGACTGGATACATGTTTGCAATCCAGTCACCTCTCCCTCGTTGCCCCATGACAGGCCCGTCTCTTTCCAGGACGTGAGCCGCATAGGGGGTCCGGACCGGAACCCAGGGGCTGCGATCCATTCTGGGTCGCGCGGCTCGGTGATGTAAAACCACCCTGACTGCCACCGCTTCAGGGTCTCCACAAAGGAGCCCTCGAGCCATAGGACGTTGGCCATCTTGCCCGCCATGGCGCCTCCGCACTCCGCTTGGCAGCCGTGCACCACCTTCGGCTTGACGTTGAAAGTCTTGAGCCAACGGCCGAAATGGGGGCGGTTGCGGAGGAAGGCCTCGCACACGACGATAAACGCCGAGATGTTGAAGATGAAGTTCGGGGCCAGATCGTGGAAATCCAAGCCATAATAGAACATGAGCCCCCGGACAAATGGGTGGAGAGGAAAGCCCAGTCCGCGGAGGAAGTGGGGAAGGAATACAACCCTCTCATGGGGCTCTGGGTGGGGAGAAGCTGCCCCTTTTCGGGGAGCCGGTGTGCGATGTCTTTAGACAAGTATCCGGCCTTCCTCAGCTTTTTGACATGGCCCTCCGTGATGGAGGAGACCATCCACTTGCCTCCCGCTTCGGACATTGCTGGAGAAGGTTGAGGTGGGAAGTGCGGGCTTGGGCGCTGGAGCTTGAGTGCGCAGAAGATGGATAGGAAAATGAGGAAGAAGGCGTAGGTAAAAAGGTGGGACCTTATCCCCTTATATGGGCGGATGCGGCTATGCGTCCCCACCAGCCTAGTAAAACTTGCTTGCCTCCCAAGCGCCGTGATAAATGGCGCGGGTGGGTTACCCACGTCCGTATTGATGAGAATCCCGTAAATGGGGGACATGATCTCTGCTTTGACAAGACGTGCCAAGGAAACCGCCTCGCAAAACGCGCTGAGGTGGAGATGTGAAAACGATTCGAATAAAGGCTTGGTCGCAGTGTGGTGTCATGCTACGGAATACGTCGAGCAGATTAGATTTGTGTTAATTTTATTCTCTCTATGGCAATATGTGGAAACTTATTTTGCAGACCGGACACTATCCTTGGTGTTTACAATCTCTTATGAAGAACTTGGAGGAGGAACCCGCCTTGCAATGCAGAAGACAAACTGCGCGCCGGACTCGTCGTCATTTAAGCCTGGTTCAGGGGCTACTGAGGGAGTCCTGGATTAGGGGGTGTCCGGATGGCCGGACTATACCTTCAGCCGGACTCCTGGACTATGAAAATACAAGATTGAAGACTTCGTCCCGTGTCCGGATGGGACTTTCCTTGGCGTGGAAGGCAAGCTTGGCGATGCGGATATTTAGATCTCCTACCATTGTAACCGACTTTGTGTGACCCTAACCCTATCCGGTGTCTATATAAACCGGAGGGTTTTAGTCCGTAGGACGACAACTCCAACATACAACAATCATACCATAGGCTAGCTTCTAGGGTTTAGCCTCCTTGATCTCGTGGTAGATCTACTCTTGTACTACCCATATCATCAATATTAATCAAGCAGGACGTAGGGTTTTACCTCCATCGAGAGGGCCCGAACCTGGGTAAAACTTCGTGTCCCTTGTCTCCTGTTACCATCCGCCTAGACGCACAGTTCGGGACCCCCTACCCGAGATCCGCCGGTTTTGACACCGACACGGCTCAACCGCACTAGGGGCTTCCCGCTTTGTTATTCTTTCTCTCTTTCATGAATTTACTCTCTGGAAGCCCAGTCCGGCCGTATGATTACCGGACACACGGTACAACAACCAAGGAGGCAGAAAGCTACGTCGCACCATGGAACTCCCAGGTGGTCTCTGATAACGAGTGAAATACCTGCTTTAAAGCACCATTCCTCAGCTTGCCCTTGGTGGGGACATGTCAAATAGTCCTACTTTTTGCTTATCGCACTACTTGTACCATTCTGCTTCGACGCACCTTTTTGAATAAACAATGCATAGCACTAGTCTATTACTGCATTCTCTATTCTTCCTTTATATATATATATATATATATATATATATATATATATATATATATATATATATATATAATATTCATTCATGACATTCAGCACCCGTACACTCTGGTATTGCCAATACGCCAGGGGCTTAAACATACCTCATAATACGGCGTGAGAAGTCCGAACACTTTCGACAGTGTGGCACCCCGAACTTATAGCACTATATGCATCAGCTCTGAATCATGTCTTGGGTCAATAGTTGGGTTTGCCCGTCTCGCATGTTTTGGTACCTTACGTTCCGCTATATCGGCTAAGGTAGCACTGGGAGAACTACTGCGATTGTGCCCCGGTTCAGCTGGGCAAGCACCTCAGTAGAGAAAGCTAAAACTGATGGTCATGATAAGGCGACAACTGGTCGCTGTTCGAGAGGTCTCGAGTCCCATAGACTTATGCTGCTTCGAGCGAGGAGTCGGCTTTGTCCGGCTTAAGGCGTGTATAGCGCCCCGAATTCGGCCTTCCGAACACTAGGGGCTTCGCCAAAATTTAAAATTGTAGACTTCTATGGCTAAGTGAAAGTGATAAAGCATTATAGTCCAATTGTCTTGTTCGTTGCGCTGAGCACCTCCCTCGAAGGACCCAACAATGGGAAAAAGAGTGCTCAGATTTATCCCGAACACCCCTGCACTCGTGGCATGGGGGCAGTGTTGGGGAACATAGTAATTTCAAAAAATTTCCTACGCACACGCAAGATCATGGTGATGCATAGCAACGAGAGGGGAGAGTGTTGTCTACGTACCCTCGTAGACCTAAGCGGAAGCGTTGACACAACGTAGAGGAAGTAGTCGTACGTCCTCCTCCCGATCCGACCGATCCAAGCGTCGTTACTCCGGCGCCTCCGAGTTCTTGACACACGTACAGCTCGATGACGTTCTCCGGGCTCCGATCCAGCAAAGCTCTCGGGGAAGAGTTTCGTCAGCACGACGGCGTGGTGACGATCTTGATGAACTACCAATGCAGGGCTTCGCCTAAGCACTGCAACAATATGACCGAGGTGGAATATGGTGGAGGGGGGCACCGCACACGGCTGAGGAACGATCACGAAGATCAACTTGTGTGTTCTAGAGTGGCCCCTTGCCCCCGTATATAAAGGAGCAAGGGGGAGGCCGGCCGGCCCTATGGGGCACGCCAAAGGGAGGGGGAGTCCTCCTCCTAGTGGGAGTAGGACTCCCCTTTCCTAGTCCAACTAGGAAGAGAGAGGGGGAAGGAAAGAGAGGGAGAGGGAGAGGGAAAGGGGGGCCGCGCCCCCCTCCTTGTCCAATTCGGACTCCCCATGGGGGGGGGGGGCGTGCCACCTCCTGGCCGCAGCCCTCTCTCTCCCCTCGGGCCCAATAAGGCCCATTACTTCCCGGGGGGTTCCGGTAACCCCTCCGGCACTCCGGTTTTATCCGAAACCACTCGGAACCATTCCAATGTCCGAATATAGTCGTCCAATATATCATTCTTTACGTCTCGACCATTCCGAGACTCCTCGTCATGTCCATGATCTCATCCGGGACTCCGAACTAACTTCGGTACATCAAAATGCATAAACTCATAATAACTGTCATCGTAACCTTAAGCGTGCGGACCCTACGGTTCGAGAACAGTGTAGACATGACTGAGACAATTCTCTGGTCAATAACCAATAGCGGGACCTGGATGCCCATATTGGCTCCTACACATTCTACGAAGATCTTTATCGGTCAGACCGCATAACAACATACGTTGTTCCCTTTGTCATCGGTATGTTACTTGCCCGAGATTCGATCGTCGGTATCCAATACCTAGTTCAATCTCGTTACCGGCAAGTCTCTTTACTCGTTCCGTAATACATCATCTCGCAACTAACTCATTGGTTGAAATGCTTGCAGGGCTTATATGATGTGCATTACCGAGAAGGCCCTGAGATACATCTCCGACATTCGAAGTGACAAATCCTAATCTCGAAATACGCCAACCCAACAAATACTTTCGGAGACACCTGTAGAGCACCTTTATAATCACCCAGTTATGTTGTGACGTTTGGTAGCACACAAAGTGTTCCTACGGTAAACGGGAGTTGCATAATCTCATAGTCAAAGGAACATGTATAAGTCATGGAGAAAGCAATAGCAACATACTAAACGATCGGGTGCTAAGCTAATCGAATGGGTCATGTCAATCAGATCATTCAACTAATGATGTGACCTTGTTAATCAAATGACAACTCCTTTGTCTATGGTTAGGAAACTTAACCATCTTTGATTAACAAGCTAGTCAAGTAGAGGCATACTAGTGACACTCTGTTTGTCTATGTATCCACACATGTATTATGTTTCCGGTTAATACAATTCTAGCATGAATAATAAACATTTATCATGATATGTAAGGAAATAAATAATAACTTTATTATTGCCTCTAGGGCATATTTCCTTCTGTCTCGCACTTGCACTAGAGTCAGTAATCTAGATTACACAGTAATGATTCTAACACCCATGGAGTCTTGGTGCTGATCATGTTTTGCTCGTGGAAGAGGCTTAGTCAATGGGTCTGCTACATTCAGATCTGTATGTATCTTGCAAATTTCTATGTCTCCCACCTGAACCAAATCCCGGATGGAATTGAAGCGTCTCTTGATGTGCTTGGTTCTCTTGTGAAATCTGGATTCCTTTGCCAAGGCAATTGCACCAGTATTGTCACAAAAGAATTTCATTGGACCCGATGCACTAGGTATGACACCTAGATCGGATATGAACTCCTTCATCCAGACTCCTTCATTTGCTGCTTCCGAAGCAGCTATGTACTCCGCTTCACATGTAGATCCCGCCACGACGCTTTGTTTAGAACTGCACCAACTGACAACTCCACCGTTTAATCTAAATACGTATCCGGTTTGTGATTTAGAATCGTCCGGATCAGTGTCAAAGCTTGCATCAACGTAACCGTTTACGACAAGCTCTTTGTCACCTCCATACATGAGAAACATTTCCTTAGTCCTTTTCAGGTACTTTAGGATATTCTTGACCGCTGTCCAATGATCCACTCCTGGATTACTTTGGTACCTCCCTGCTAAATTTATAGCAAGGCACACATCAGGTCTGGTACACAGCATTGCATACATGATAGAGCCTATGGCTGAAGCATAGGGAACATCTTTCATCTTCTCTCTATCTTCTGCAGTGGTCGGGCATTGAGTCTTACTCAACTTCACACCTTGCAACACAGGCAAGAACCCTTTCTTTGCTTGATCCATTTTGAACTTCTTCAAAACTTTGTCAAGGTATGTGCTTTGTGAAAGTCCAATTAAGCGTCTTGATCTATCTCTATAGATTTTAATGCCCAATATGTAAGCAGCTTCACCGAGGTCTTTCATTGAAAAACTTTTATTCAAGTATCCCTTTATGCTGTCCATAAATTCTATATCATTTCCAATCAGTAATATGTCATCTACTTATAATATCAGAAATGCTACAGAGCTCCCACTCACTTTCTTGTAAATACAGGCTTCTCCAAAAGTCTGTATAAACCCAAATGCTTTGATCACACTATCAAAGCGTTTATTCCAACTCCGAGATGCTTGCACCAGTCTATAAATGGATCGCTGGAGCTTGCACACTTTGTTAGCTCCCTTTGGATCGATAAAACCTTCCGGTTGCATCATATACAACTCTTCTTCCAGAAATCCATTCAGGAATGCAGTCTTTACATCCATTTGCCAAATTTCATAATCATAAAATGCGGCAATTTCTAACATGATTCGGACAGACTTAAGCATCGCTACGGGTGAGAAGGTCTCATCGTAGTCAATCCCTTGAACTTGTCGAAAACCTTTCGCGACAAGTCGAGCTTTGTAGACAGTAACATTACCATCAGCGTCAGTCTTCTTCTTGAAGATCCATTTATTCTCTATTGCTTGCCGACCATCGGGCAAGTCAACCAAAGTCCATACTTTGTTCTCATACATGGATCCTATTTCAGATTTCATGGCTTCATGCCATTTTGAGGAATCTGGGCTCACCATCGCTTCTTCATAGTTCGTAGGTTCACCATGATCTAGTAGCATGATTTCCAAAACAGGATTGCCGTACCACTCTGGTGCGGATCTTACTCTGGTTGATCTACGAGGTTCTGTAGTAACTTGATATGAAGTTGCATGATCATCATCATTAACTTCCTCACTAATTGGTGTAGGTGCTACAGAAACAAATTTCTGTGACGTACTATTTTCCAATAAGGGAGCAGGTACAGTTACCTCATCAAGTTCTACTTTCCTCCCACTCACTTCTTTCGAGAGAAACTCCTTCTCTAGAAAGGATCCATTTTTAGCAACAAATGTCTTGCCTTCGGATCTGTGATAGAAGGTGTACCCAACAGTTTCCTTTGGGTATCCTATGAAGACACATTTCTCCGATTTGGGTTCGAGCTTATCAGGTTGAAGCTTTTTCACATAAGCATCGCAGCCCCAAACTTTGAGAAACGACAACTTTGGTTTCTTGCTAAACCATAGTTCATAATGCGTCGTCTCAACGGATTTCGATGGTGTCCTATTTAACGTGAATGCGGCTGTCTCTAGAGCATAACCCCAAAACGATAGCGGTAAATCTGTAAGGGACATCATAGATCGCACCATATCAAGTAAAGTACGATTACGACGTTCGGACACACCATTGCGTTGTGGTGTTCCGGGTGGCGTGAGTTGCGAAACTATTCCGCATTGTTTCAAATGTAGACCAAACTCGTAACTCAAATATTCTCCTCCACGATCAGATCGTAGAAACTTTATTTTCTTGTTACGATGATTTTCAACTTCACTCTAAAATTCTTTGAACTTTTCAAATGTTTCAAACTTGTGTTTCATTAAGTAGATATACCCATATCTGCTTAAATCATCTGTGAAGGTGAGAAAATAACGATATCCGCCATGAGCTTCAATATTCATCGGACCACATACATCTGTATGTATGATTTCCAATTAATCTGTTGCTCTCTCCATAGTACCGGAGAACGGTGTTTTAGTCATCTTGCCCATGAGGCATGGTTCGCAAGTACCAAGTGATTCATAATCAAGTGGTTCCAAAAGTCCATCAGTATGGAGTTTCTTCATGCGCTTTATACCGATATGACATAAACGGCAGTGCCACAAATAAGTTGCACTATCATTATCAACTCTGCATCTTTTGGCTTCAACATTATGAATATGTGTATCACTACTATCGAGATTCATAAAAAATAGACCACTCTTCAAGGGTGCATGACCATAAAAGATATTACTCATATAAATAGAACAACCATTATTATCTGATTTAAATGAATAACCGTCTCGCATCAAACAAGATCCAGATATAATGTTCATGCTCAACGCTGGCACCAAATAACAATTATTTAGGTCTAATACTAATCCCGAAGGTAGATGTAGAGGTAGCGTGCCGACCGCGATCACATCGACTTTGGAACCATTTCCCACACGCATCGTCACCTCGTCCTTTGCCAGTGTTCGCTTAATCCGTAGTCCCTGTTTCGAGTTGCAAATATTAGCAACAGAACCAGTATCAAATACCCTGGTGCTACTGCGAGCTCTAGTAAGGTACACATCAACAACATGTATATCACATGTACCTTTGTTCACCTTGCCATCCTTCTTATCCGCCAAATACTTGGGGCAGTTTCGCTTCCAGTGACCAGTCTGCTTGCAGTAGAAGCACTCAGTTTCAGGCTTAGGTCCAGACTTGGGTTTCTTCTCTTGAGCAGCAACTTGTTTGCTATTCTTCTTGAAGTTCCCCTTCTTCTTCCCTTTGCCCCTTTTCTTGAAACTAGTGGTCCTGTTGACCATCAACACTTGATGCTCCTTCTTGATTTCTACCTCCGCAGCCTTTAGCATTGCGAAGAGCTCGGGAATTGCCTTATCAATCCCTTGCATGTTATAGTTCATCACGAAGCCTTTGTAGCTTGGTGGAAGTGATTGGAGAATTCTGTCAATGACACAATCATCCGGAAGATTAACTCCCAGTTGAATCAAGTGATTATAATACCCAGACATTTTGAGTATATGTTCACTGACAGAACCATTCTCCTCCATCTTGCAGCTATAGAACTTATTGGAGACTTCATATCTCTCAATCCGGGCATTCTGTTGGAATATTAACTTCAACTCCTGGAACATCTCATATGCTCCATGATGTTCAAAATGTCGTTGAAGTCCCGGTTCTAAGCCGTAAAGCATGGCACACTGAACTATCGAGTAGTCATCAGCTTTGCTCTGCCAGACGTTCACAACATCTGGCGTTGCTCCAGTAGCAGGACTGGCACTCAGCGGTGCTTCTAGGACGTAACTCTTCTATGCAGCAATGAGGATAATCCTCAAGTTACGAACCCAGTCCGTGTAATTGCTACCATATCTTTCAACTTTGCTTTCTCAAGGAACATATTAAAATTCAACGAAACAACAGCACGAGCCATCTATCTACAATCAACATAAACAAGCAAGATACTATCAAGGACTAAGTTCATGATAAATTTAAGTTCAATTAATCATATTACTTAAGAACTCCCACTTAGATAGACATCCCTCTAATCTTTTAAGTGATCACGTGATCCAATTCAAACTAAACCATAACCGATCATCACGTGAAATGGATTAGCTCTCAATGGTGAACATCATTATGTTTATCATATCTACTATATGATTCACGCTCGACCTTTCGGTCTCCGTGTTCCGAGGCCATATCTGCATATGCTAGGCTCGTCAAGTATAACCCGAGTATTTTGCGTGTGCAAAAACTGGCTTGCACCCGTTGTAGATGGATGTAGAGCTTATCACACCCGATCATCACGTGGTGTCTGGGCACGACGAACTTTGGCAACGGTGCATACTCGGGGAGAACACTTCTTGATAATTTAGTGAGAGATCATCTTATAATGCTACCGTCAATCAAAGCAAGATAAGATGCATAAAAAGATAAACATCACATGCAATCAATATAAGTGATATGATATGGCCATCATCATCTTGTGCTTGTGATCTCCATCTCTGAAGCACCGTCATGATCACCATCGTCACCGGCGCGACACCTTGATCTCCATCGTAGCATCGTTGTCGTCTCGCCAATCTTATGCTTCTACGACTATCGCTACCGCTTAGTGATAAAGTAAAGCATTACTGGGCGATTGCATTGCATACAATAAAGCGACAACCATACGGCTCCTGCCGGTTGCCGATAACTCGGTTACAAAACATGATCATCTCATACAATAAAATTTAGCATCATGTCTTGACCATATCACATCACAACATGCCCTGCAAAAACAAGTTAGACGTCCTCTACTTTGTTTGTTGCAAGTTTTACGTGGCTGCTACGGGCTGAAGCAAGAACCAATCTCACCTACGCATCAAAACCACAACGATAGTTTGTCAAATAGACTCCGTTTTAACCTTCTCAAGGACCGGGCGTGGCCATACTCGGTTCAACTAAAGTTGGAGAAACTAACACCCGCCAGCCACCTGTGTGCAAAGCACGGCGGTAGAACCAGTCTCGCGTAAGCGTACGCATAATGTCGGTCCGGGCCGCTTCATCCAACAATACCGCCGAACCAAAGTATGACATGCTGGTAGGCAGTATGACTTGTATCGTCCACAACTCACTTGTGTTCTACTCGTGCAAAACGTCAAACCATAAAAACCTAGGCTCGGATGCCACTGTTGGGGAACGTAGTAATTTCAAAAAAATTCCTACGCACACGCAAGATCATGGTGATGCATAGCAACGAGAGGGGAGAGTGTTGTATATGTACGCTCGTAGACCGAAGCGGAAGCGTTGACACAACGTAGAGGAAGTAGTCGTACGTCCTCCTCCCGATCCGACCGATCCAAGCGCCGTTACTCCGGCGCCTCCGAGTTCTTGACACACGTACAACTCGATGACGTTCTCCGGGCTCCGATCCAGCAAAGCTCTCGGGGAAGAGTTTCGTCAGCACGACGGCGTGGTGACGATCTTGATGAACTACCGATGCAGGGCTTTGCCTAAGCACTGCAACAATATGACCGAGGTGGAATATGGTGGAGGGGGGCACCGCACACGGCTGAGGAACGATCACGAAGATCAACTTGTGTGTTCTAGGGTGCCCCCTTGCCCCCATATATAAAGGAGCAAGGGGGGAGGCCGGCCGGCCCTATGGGGCGCGCCAAAGGGAGGGGGAGTCCTCCTCCTAGTGGGAGTAGGACTCCCCTTTCCTAGTCCAACTAGGAAGAGAGAGGGGGAAGGAAAGAGAGGGAGAGGGAGAGGGAAAGGGGGGCCGCGCCCCCCCTCCTTGTCCAATTCGGACTCCCCATGGGGGGGGGAGCCACCTCCTGGCCGCAGCCCTCTCTCTCCCCTCGGGCCCAATAAGGCCCATTACTTCCCGGGGGGTTCCGGTAACCCCTCTGGCACTCCGGTTTTATCCGAAACCACTCGGAACCATTCCGATGTCCGAATATAGTCGTCCAATATATCAATCTTTACGTCTCGACCATTCCGAGACTCCTCGTCATGTCCGTGATCTCATCCGGGACTCCGAACTAACTTCGGTACATCAAAATGCATAAACTCATAATAACTGTCATCGTAACCTTAAGCGTGCGGACCCTACGGTTCGAGAACAGTGTAGACATGACTGAGACAATTCTTTGGTCAATAACCAATAGTGGGACCTGGATGCCCATATTGGCTCCTACACATTCTACGAAGATCTTTATCGGTCAGACCGCATAACAATATACGTTGTTCCCTTTGTCATCGGTATGTTACTTGCCCGAGATTCGATCGTCGATATCCAATACCTAGTTCAATCTCGTTACCGGCAAGTCTCTTTACTCGTTCCGTAATACATCATCTCGCAACTAAATCATTGGTTGCAATGCTTGCAAGGCTTATATGATGTGCATTACCGAGAAGGCCCTGAGATACCTCTCCGACATTCGAAGTGACAAATCCTAATCTCGAAATACGCCAACCCAAGAAATACTTTCGGAGACACCTGTAGAGCACCTTTATAATCACCCAGTTACGTTGTGACGTTTGGTAGCACACAAAGTGTTCCTACGGTAAACGGGACTTGCATAATCTCACAGTCAAAGGAACATGTATAAGTCATGGAGAAAGCAATAGCAACATACTAAACGATCGGGTGCTAAGCTAATGGAATGGGTCATGTCAATCAGATCATTCAACTAATGATGTGACCTTGTTAATGAAATGACAACTCCTTTGTCTATGGTTAGGAAACTTAACCATCTTTGATTAACAAGCTAGTCAAGTAGAGGCATACTAGTGACACTCTGTTTGTCTATGTATCCACACATGTATTATGTTTCCGGTTAATACAATTCTAGCATGAATAATAAACATTTATCATGATATGTAAGGAAATAAATAATAACTTTGTTATTGCCTCTAGGGCATATTTCCTTCAGGCAGAAGATGACGACTAGCCATCTTTCAGATTTGATAAACAGCCGCACAGAAGGTAATATTTTAAATTCAAATAAGCGTTGCATAGCGCATATGAACAAGCTTTCATAACATAGGATCACACGAGCAAGTTCACTCAAAAATTACATCTTTGGAACACTCATCCGCCATAAGGCGGGCACCCTTCTGGATGCCCTCATAATACATTTCGGGGTGGCGATGCTCCTTGCCCTGCGGCGGTCCCTCCTTCACCAGCTTCTCAGCGTCCATCTTGCCCTAGTGTACTTTAACACGGGCAAGCGCCCTGCGGGCGCCCTTGATGCAGACGGACCGCTTGACGACTTCAAGCCAGGGGCAGGCATCCACAAGCCGCCTCACCAGGCCGAAGTAGCTGTTTGGAAGGGCGTCGCCAGGCCATAGCCGGACTACAAGACCCTTCATGGCCTGTTCGGCCGCCTTATGGAGCTCGACCAATTGCTTCAGTTGGTCGCTTAAAGGCACAGGGTGTTCGGCCTCAGTATACTGAGACCAGAACACCTTCTCCGTCGAGCTCCCCTCCTCGGCTTGGTAGTACTTTGCGGCATCCGACACGCTTCAGGGCAAATCTGTGAATGCTCCTGGAGAGCTCCGAACTCGGGTAAGTAACAAGTAATTTACTTTCACATGCTTGCTTTGCATAATGAATGCCTTACCCGCCGCTATCTTCTTCATTGCCTCAATTTCCTGAAGGGCCTTTTGGGCTTCGGCCTTGGCATGTTTTGTGCTTTCGAGGGCCGCGGCAAGCTCGGACTCTCGCGTCTTCGAGTCAAGCTCCAAAGTCTCGTGCTTCTTCACGAGAGCCTGGAGCTCTTGCTGCACCTCGCCCAATCGTGCCTCTTGCTTCTCCCGCTCGGTGTGCTCCGTGGCCGCCTTGTTTTCGGCCTCGGACAACGCTTGCTTCAGGGTCGCCACTTTGGTCGTGGCCCCTGGCACTTTCATGATGATCCTATCATTTTTACAACCACATCTTTTGTTTATATACATACATACATACATACATACATACATACATACATACATACATACATATATATATATATATATATATATACAAGGTATTACTTACCTTTGTTCTCGTCGAGCTGCCTCTTGGCAAGGCCGAGCTCTTTCTCGGACCGCTCGAGGTTCTACTTCAGTGCGGCGACCTCCGCAATCAGTGCGGCAGAGGTCAGGAGTGAAGCCTGCATATGCTTGTAGACATACTTGTATTAGACTCCTACAGATATTATTCGATCCTCTATTCGGCCTTTCTTCGTGAACACCAAACAGAGCATCAGGGGCTACTGTCTATGCGGTAATATTTTCATATATTTTAAATACATACCTCAAAGCCTGTTAGAAGGCTGGCACAGGCTTTAGTCAGACCGCTCTTGGACGACTGAACCTTCTTGATCACCGCACTCATAATAGTGTGGTGCTCCTCGTCTATGGAAGCACCGTTAAGCACTTCCAGCAAATTGTCCGGTGCCTCCAGATGGACGGAGGTCACCGGCACGGGCGGCTTGCTCCTCTTAGCAGGGGGCTGCCTGCCGGAGTCCGAAACCACTGGAGGTTCTGGTGCGGTGTTTGGCCTAGGGCCGAACTTGGAGCCCTTGGGAGCCTTGCTCCCTTTGCGCCTGGATTCCGAAAGGTCGCCTTGAGGCGCCTCCAGGACTACCTCCCCTCGGCTTGGTGCCCTTTGAGACAACACCTCGGCATTGTCCGTAGGGCGAGGGGTGGAGGCGGTCGGAAGTGATCCTCCGCTGCTCATAGCCAACGGATCCAAAGAACCGCTCGACGAGGATACGTCGATACGGGCCCAGGACGGATTGCATAACCATGTCTGACGTTAGGAGAAGCTGGCAATTAAAGTGTGCCACGAGTTACTCTGGTATCCGAATACTTACGATCTCGCCAGGGGCTTGGCCCTAGGTGGCCACTCGTCTTCGCTGTCGGCGGCGGTGGCGGAGCAGTCCGGATGGAGAGTCCTTTCCTTCTTGGACCCTCCGGCCTCCCCGGTTGGGGCGGCCTTCCTTTCCTTGTCTTCCCCGGCTGGAGGGGAAGAACCTTTATCTGCCTCCTCCTCATTTTCAAGGGAGGAGTGCGTCTCGGAGTTATCGGACGATGAGTCCGATACCACCTGGTGCCGGGAACTCTTTCGGGTTCCCGTGGCCTTCTTCTTGATCTTTTTCTCCGGCACCTCATAAGGTGCCGGAGCCAGCATCTCCGTCAAGAGAGCGTCTGCAGGGTCTTCGGGCAGAGGGGCCGGGCAGTCAATCTGCCCCGATGTCTCCACCCACTCCTGTCAAAGGCATGGGGGCTCAGATCCCGCACATAGTTAAACTATGAAAAATGAATACCCTATAAGAGATAAAAAAGCTTACCGCGCCGGCTTGGCGCTTCGCGCTGAGTCCACGATCCTCGGTGAGGGGAGGGGGAACCTCGGCACTCTTAAACAGCACCTTCCAGGCATCCTCGTGCGTCGTGTCGAAGAGCTCGCTCAGAGTCTGGTGTTGGGCCGGGTCGAACTCCAACAAATTGAACGCCCGTTGTTGACACGGGAGGATCCGACGGATGAGCATGACCTGGACTATGCTGACAAGCTTGAGCTTCCTGTTTATCATATTTTGGATACAGGTCTGGAGTCCGGTCAGCTCTACCGGACTACCCCAAGGCAGGCCCTTCTCTATCCAGGAAGTGAGCCGCGTGGGGATTCCAGATCGGAACTCGGGGGCCGCCGCCCATTTGGGGTCGCACGGCTCGGTGATGTAGAACCACCCCGATTGCCTCCCCTTTATTGTCTCCACATAGGAGCCCTCGAGCCATGTGATGTTGGGCATTTTTCCCACCATGGCACCTCCGCACTCCGCCTGCTAGCCGCCCACCACCTTCGGTTTGACATTGAAGGTCTTCAGCCATAAGCCGAAGTGGGGCTTGATGCGGAGGAAGGCCTCACATACGACGATAAACGCCGAGATGTTGAGGATGAAGTTCGGGGCCAGATTGTGAAAATCCAGGCCGTAGTAGAACATGAGCCCCCGGATGAATGGGTGAAGGGGAAATCCCAGTCCGCGGAGGAAATGGGTAAGGAATACTACCCTCTCATGGAGCCTGGGAGTGGGGATGAGCTGCCCCTCATCTGGGAGCCGGTGTGCGATATCCCCGGACAGGTATCTGGCTCCCCTCAGCTTTTTGATGTGTCCCTCTGTGACGGAGGAGACCATCCACTTGCCTCCCGCTCCGGACATGATTGGAGAGGGTTGAGGAGGAAGATGTGGACTTGGGCGATGGAGCTCGAGTGCGCAGGAATGGATGAGCAATGAGGAAGAAGGCGTGGGTAGAAAAAGGTGAATCCTTATCCTTTTATAAGGGCGGATGAAACTATGCACCCCACCAGCCTGGTAAAACTCGCTTGTCCCCCAAGCGCCGCAATTGATGGCGCGGTTGGGTTACCCATGTCCGTATTGATGGGAATCCCGTGAAAAAGGGAACACGATCTCTGCTTCGACAAGACATGTCAAGGAAACCGCCTCACGAAACACGCTGAGGTTTGTTGTAAAAAACGATTTGAATGGTGACCTGGCTGTGGTGTGATGACGCACCGTGAAATACGTCAGCAGATTAGATTTGTGGAAATATTATTCTCTCTACGGTTGTATGTGGAATTTGTTTTGCAGAGCCGGACACGTTCCTCGTGTTTAAAATCTTTTATGAAGTATTCGGAGGAGGAACCCGCCTTGCAATGCCGAAGACAAATCTGCGCACCGGACTCATCGTCATTGAAGCATGGTTCAGGGGCTACTGAGGGAGTCCTGGATTAGGGGGTATCCGGACAGTGGGACTATATCCTTTGGCCGGACTGTTGGACTATGAAGATACCAGATTGAAGACTTCGTCCTGTGTCCGGATGGGACTCTCCTTGGCGTGGAAGGCAAGCTTGGCAATACAGATATGTCGATCTCCTTCCTTGTAACCGACTCTGTGTAACCCTAGCCCCCTCCGGTGTCTATATAAACTGGAAGGTTTAGTCCGTAGGACACAAGATACAACAATCATACCATAGGCTAGTTTCTAGGGTTTAGCCTCTTTGATCTCGTGGTAGATCAACTCTTGTAACACCCATATCATCAATATCAATCAAGCAGGAGTAGGGTTTTACCTCCATCGAGAGGGACCGAACCTGGGTAAAAACATCGTGTCCCTTGTCTCCTGTTACCATCCGCCTAGACGCATAGTTCGGGACCCCCTACCCGAGATCCGCCGGTTTTGACACCGACAAACATCATTGTGCTAACACTTCTGTTTCGCAAGGAAAGACTAAGGGCTATGAATATGTGCATTATTCTTCAAATCATTATGTTCATAAGTCCTCGAAGAATTTCTCTTCTTATTCATATGCTTACTCTAACCCATCTTCTGTGAAACAAAGTGGATTGGCTTCTATGCCACCTTTCTCTTATGGAGCTCACAGAATGATGACCTCTTTGCCACCCCTCTAGATGTGGGTGGTGAAGAAAAAGAACTAATCTCTTATGCAGGGTGAGGTCTCCAGACGAACTTAATCGTCTGAAGAATTTGTTGGAGTCCTGAATATGCTTGAAAGGACGCAAGCTAATCATGAAGAAATGAATTTTCATTTCTCACGTCCTCATACCACTATATCTGTTCTATTGCTTGATGAAATTTATGTCATTTTCTTCACTGACGAAGTATATGAGTTCGTAAGATGCACTAATTCATCTTCAGGATGATCAACCCAAAGCTACTGAATGGGTCCTCGACAGTGGATGTACAAATCGCATGACTGGTGACAGGAACTTATTGATGGACACTGCTTTATCTCATAGAATCTGAAGCATATCACCTATGCTGAAAAGGAAAAAACAAGGTATTGGGTCTAGGTAGGGTTGCGATCTCAAAGGATTGACACATGGACAAAGTCATGCTCGTCGAGTCCTTAGGATTCAACCTCATGGCTGTCTCAATGCTTTGTGATCTTGATATGGTTGTTGTCTTTGGCAAGTATCGTTCTGTTGTGATCATGGAAGCTGACCATTCCAAAGTCCTCAAAGGCTTTAGGAGAGGAGACTTATATATTGTCTCTATAGGACCACAACCTTCTACATGTCTACTTGCAAAAGCTTTAGAAGGCTGGCTATGGCATCGACGACTTGGTCATGCTGGAATGAGGAACCTGCACACGCTCGCGAAGAAGAAGCATGTCATTGGCATCGAGGGCGTTAAATTCCTCAAGGATCACCTATGTGGAGCTTGTGAAGCTGGAAAGATGACCAAGGCCAAGCATCCCGCAAAGACTATCATGACTACCACTCCCATTTGAATTGCTTCACATGGATCTCTTTGGCCCTACTCATTATGCCACATTCACCAATGCTGCATCTTCATATGGCTTTGTTATTGTTGATGACTATTCTCGTTACACATGGGTGCATATCATCACTTACAAAACTGAAGTGCAGGAAGTCTTCAAACGATTTTCCTCAAGGGCTTCAACCAACTTTGGTGTGAAGATCAAGCACATCAGAAGTGACAATGGGACCAAGTTCAAGAATACTGATCTTGATGACTATCTTGATGAACTTGGTATTACTCACGAGTTATCTGCTCCTTATACTCCTTAGCAGAATGACGTCGTGGAGCGCAAGAACATGACTCTTGTTGAGATGGCTCGCACTATGCTTGATGAATACAAGACGCCTCGTCATTTCTGGCCCGAGGCAATTGATACTGGGTGCCACATCATCAACAGGGTATATCTTCACAAATTCTTCAAAAAGACCTCATATGAACTCCTCACCGACAAGAAACCCAATGTGAGTTATTTCGAAGTCTTCGGTGCTAAATGTTGGATTAGAAATCCTCAACACAATTCTAAATTTGCACCGAAAGCACATGAAGGCTTTATGCTTGGCTACAGAAAGGAATCGCACACCTACAGAGTCTTCAACACCGTTCACCACAAGGTTGTTGAAACTGTAGATGTTTGGTTTGATGAAACTAATGGCTCGAAGAGAGAGCACCTACCTCCTGTGCTAGATGAAATGTCACCTGAGAAATCCATCAAGTTCAAGGCTACTGAGGATGTCATTCCTACCGAAGAATCTGCTGAAGAAGTCATTCCAGAATGTGAACAACATCATGCTGGTGCACCTGAGGAAAATGGCTCTGAAGAAAATGCTTAGCCGACTCAACGTCGTCAACCCGCTCACCCTCCCGTTGCAAATGAAGTGCAGTTCGATAAAATGATCAGCGACATCAACGCACCAGGTCCTCTCACACGCTCAAAGGCTTCACATTTGTCTAACTTTTGCGGGCACTTCTCTTTTCTCTTTATCACAGAGCCTACCAAAGTAGATGAGGCATTTCTGGAGCCTGAGTGGATTCAAGCAATGTAAGAGGAATTACATCAAGTCGATCTCAACAATGTCTGGGAACTTGTCAAGCGGCCAGACCCACGCAAGCACAATATCCTCAGCACCAAATGGATCTACCGCAATAAGCAAGACAAAAATGGCCTTGCGGTGAGGAATAAAGCACGACTTGTAGCTCAAGGCTACACACAGGTTGAAGGAATTGATTTTGATGAAACTTTTGCACCTGTTGCTAGACTTGAGGCTATTCGCATATTGCTTGCTTATGCTAACCATCATAATATCATCTTATATCAAATGGATGTGAAAAGTGCATTCGTCAATGGTAAGCTTGAGGAAGAAGTATATGTTGCTCAACCCCAGGTTTTGAAGATCCAAAGTATCCTGGCAAAGTCTTCAGACTCAATAAGGCCCTCTATGGCCTCAAGCAGGCCCCTCAGGCGTGGTATGATACTTTGAAGGAATTCCTCATGAAGAAAGGCTTCAAACCCGGTTCACTTGACCCAACTCTTTTCACCAAAACCTATGATGATAAATTATTTGTGTGCCAAATATATGTTGATGATATTATCTTTGGATGTATTAACCAACGTTAGAGTGAAGAACTTGCCTATATAATGAGTGAGGAATATCAAATGTCTATGATGGGAGAATTGAAATTCTTATTAGGTCTTCAAATTCATCAACAACGCAACGACATCTTCATATCTCAGGAGAAATACCTCAAGGATGTATTGAGGAAATTCGGAATGCAAGATTGCAAAGGCGTCAAAATCCCTATGCCCACAAATGGCCATCTATGCACTGATGAAAATGGTATTGACTTTGATCAAAAGGTATACTGCTCCATGATTGGCTCTTTATTGTATCTATGTGCATCTAGGACAGATATTATGCTTAGTGTTTGCTTGTGTGCCCGTTTTCAAGCTACACCGAAGGAATCACACCATAAGGTTGTGAAGCATATTCTTCGATATCTAGCTCACACTCCAACACTTGGATTATGGTATCCCAAGGGCTTGGCTTTTGATCTCATTGGATATTCTGACTCTGACAATGCTGGTGATCGGGTGGACCGCAAGTCAACATCTGGCACATGACATTTTCTCGGGCGTTCCTTGGTATGTTGGTCCTAGAAGAAGCAGAACTGGGTATCACTTTCTACTGCTGAAACTGAGTATATTGCTGCTGATTCGTGTTGTGCTCAATTGCTATGGATGAAGCAAACCCTCAAGGACTATGACATCAATGTGAAGAATGTGCCACTCTTTTGTGACAATGAGAGTGCCATCAAGATTGCTCATAACCCACTTTTCAGTCCTCTACAACATTCACTTATTGCTATTTCTTCAAGTTGAGTTTTCTACTAAGTGAATGTGATCGGACCCGTCCCCCTCTATACTAAACTCAACCCAGTCTGTTCACAAATCCTTCATGTGCATTCTATTCGAAACCCGTTCAAAATCTTCACTGTGTCCTTGTCAGCTGAAGAATTTGCGAACGCAACTTTAAAATATTCTAATCTGAATTTTCGGCTTTTTGCCACTCAAACCGTTCCACATCCCATGATGAGACTATTATATTCACCCACAATCTCACACGATCCCCACTTCACAGTACGTGGGTGACACATGTCGCTAGGATGAGAAGTGTCAGGGGCACATTCGACCATTTTCCTCGGACAAGCGGTTTTCACCTCGCTATTAAATAACCCTCAGCCTCCTCAGACCGCATTTACCCCGCTCGACCTCACTCCCCTTGCTCGAGCTCTCTAACTGAGCGCCACCGCTACTTCCATTGTTGTCGGCAAGGAAGAGCTTCACTGCCTCGACCTTGTTGCCGTCATACTCGCGCCGACCATGGAAATCTTCACTCAGCCGCTGCCGTAGCTATCTTCCGCCGCCTAGTTAGGGCGTGGAAGATCTGAACGGACGAACTTCTCAACTTCTCCCAGTTCATCATGTTCTTCGTCAAGGGTAAATAAAAGCTATTTTTACTGCCGTTATTGATTCTGATGATTTCCACAAAATCTTCAAAAGGTGTTTATTCTTGAACTTCCACACTCATAAACACCACACATACATCTGTTCTTGATTTGTTTCTCTAAGCAATGTTTTTCTTCAAGATTCCTCAATTGTGGGGATTTTCAATCTATGCAACTATGGAACCTAAGTCAAAGACTGCTTAGTGAAATTCCTCAAGACACTCCTGGTCAAATTCCTCAAACTTATTCTTTTTACAAAAACTTCTGAGAACGCATATGACCTCTCCAAATTCTTCGCACCTATACTTTGTTCACAGGTACACATGTCTGCTGCTGAATCTCTAGGTTCTCATCAACTTAAATCATTTGCAGCGTTCCTCGAAGACAGATCGCATACCATGTTAGAGAATTCCATTGTTCAAAATCCTCAGCTGAAGAAAATGGCTAATGGCAAGCAACCTCTGAAGGGAGGCAAGATACTAGAAGTGAATACAGCTTTTGAGATCCCTGATGACATTTATGTGGAATATTGCACTCCTGATGAAGCCAAACATGGCAAGGAAAACAAAAATCAGTGCAAGGTGCGCATTCAGAGGATAGAGAGGAGATGGGCACGGGAATGGAGGGAGTACAGATATGTAACTCCAAAGTACATGAAGAAATTCGCGTTACACCCTCCTTGCCCAAGACCTCCGTTGGCACCTGGCCAAGAAGCTGATCCCACTAGCCTCAAGAGCGGTGAGGACTATCCAGGTGATTGGGCCAAGCGGCAAGCCAAGTTGGCCAAAATGGCCAAGGAAGCAGTGAGGAAATTTAATGAAGACTCTTCTACTGCCGCCGCTGAGGCCTCTGCAAGCAAGCCCAAGAAGGCTATGCCCAAGAAGCCTACGCACAAGCCCAGTTCCTCAGCAATGCCCTCACGACCAAGCTCATCAAATCCCTCATGGCATATTCCTCAAGCAGCTCCAGTCCCCTCTATTCCAAGACCTTCAGCTGCTGCTACAAAGTCCTTTGCACATGCGCATCCCGCCTCTTGCCAAAGGACCACATGCATCTCAATTGCTTCAGGAGCATCTGCAAGTTCTTCAACTCCCCCACAGTCCTCAACTGGACCAACTTTGCCGAGGATAAAGGCCACTGCTGGACGAGGCACAAGGCCAAGTCCTCACAATAAGCAGGTTGCCTTCCAAGTACCGTCAAGTGAAGACGAAGCTGATGATGAGGAATTAGCAGAAATCATCATAGACAGACAGCAAAGGGCCGCTAGAGCCAAAGGCAGTAATGTGCCATTGATGCTAGATCCTAAGTTGATCCTGGACTTCATCGACCTATGGCATAAGGACCCCAACACTCCTTTGCCTAAGATGAATCTCACTCCTGGCCAAAGTCATGTGTTGACGGCCTTCATTGATGAGGAAAAATGGAAATTTGAACAGGGGAGGAAGGTGAAGAAAGTTCAGTACAAGAAAGAGCGCTTTCTGAAGCAATTTTTTTGAAGCTATCACCTGATGAACTTGTCACTCTGCAATCAGAAATCAAGGGTCTCAGTGATGAATTTGACCGATACTATGCTGATTGGCTGGGAGCCAACATCAGATTCGTCAAGATGACCAAGGGATTCACCTCAAATGTTGCAGCCCCAACACAACATGAAATTCCTCAGACTGAAGCATCTACTCAGCCTACTGAAGAACATGCCAGCACCGCTGATGAAGATCAGGCTAATGAAGAAAATGAGAGCACCAGGGTTGATGAAGATATTCCAGCCGCTGAAGAAACTGCCAGGGCAACCACTAGTATTGCGCCTGAAGACCAAACCAGGCCAGTTGAAGCATCTGCTACTACGCCTGAAGAAACTGAACATGCCAGGGCAACTGTATCAATTGTGCCTAAAGAAACTACACCAATTTACTCTGCTCCTCCTGCACAAACGGCGAGTCCCGCCCTTCCTTCTGCATCAGAAGTGAAGAAAACCAAAGCTGCGGAGCGAGCAACTATAAATAAAAGGAAAGCATTTGCATCATCAGAGTCTTGAGCTCCAAAGAAAGTGAAGACTTTGACGAGCTCCTATGAAAATCCCATAGATGTTGTTCCTGTATCAAGCATGCCATCAAAGGAGATTGTTCGCTTTGGTGAGGAATATGTGATTCCAAGTGAATCTAATGAAGAAAATCCTTTTGCTGCTACGTTAGAGCAGATTGATGAAGAAATTGAAGTGGACAACATCACTTCGACTCCACTGGTATCATCGCCCATGCCACAGTTCACTACTGAAGAGGCCGGTGTTGAAGAAATTGATAGAGAAGATGAAGATGTGGATATTGGGTCTACAACTCTGATTCTGAATGATGAATACTGGGAAAGTCATCACCCCAAGTCATCATCCCAGGTTCAAACTGAAGAAATTCATGCGGGCTCTGAAGAACATCAAGCTTCTCTTCTCACTATTCCTGAAGAAGTTCCAGCCACTAGTGCTAATGTAAATGTTGTTGATGAAATGGAAACCTAGGCTGATGCTAATGACATTGCACCAGAAATTCCTCAGCCTGTGGCTCCAATGGCTATACCTCAAGAGGCTGCAAAGACATCAACTGCGAATCTTCAGCCCAAGCCACATAGTCCTCACTCCAAGAAACAGAAGTTCAAGGTTGAAGACTTCTTCAATGAGCACATTTTCTTCACTGACTACAATCCTTATGATGCTGCTCGACTTCATCGCAAGCGCTTCTGGACTGCAAGCCAGATGAACTTCTATTCCTCACTGCAGTTTGATAAGGATAAGATATTTGACCATGAGAAAATTCCTCATGTGGGGATGGAGTTTCTATTGTGCTTCACCCCAGTACTCAGTGTTCTTCATGACACTGGGCAGCTCAACTTCTGCACCGACGTCTGCGACTGGAATGAAGACTCATTCTTCAGTTCTATGCCACGTTGCACATCACTGGCAACGTTGAAGATGTCAATTCATGGGTATTGGACTGGATGACAGAAAATACTCACTACAAAGCACCGACCTCTGAATTGCTTCATGTCGTCCCAGTCAGTCCTCCCGTTGAAGGTGCAAGGCTTATCTATGCTGAACCTGAACTATCAGATCATCTGATGCAAGTGCTAATGAAGCCTTTGAAGCTAGGCCAAGCTCCAAGGACCAAATTCCTCGTCAAGGAATGCATCTATGTGCCAAGGAATGTGTACAGGATATTGACCAAAACCCTTAGTCCAATCAAGGGCCTCAACTCTGATGAAGAAGAGCTTATTGGCATCATGAATAATCTGCTTTTCAACATCATACATGATATTCCTATAAGCTACCACCATTTCTTCATGAGGACTTTGGCCAATCGCTCTATCACTGTTTGAATTGAAGCCTTACACTCCTTGGACTATGAGATTCATCAGATCAAGGTCTTCAATTCATTACAAGGGTGATTTTCAAAATCACCTTAGCTACTTGCCGCCGATTGAAGTCCTCAAACAGACTATTTCCTTAGATGATGAGAAGGGCAAGGCTGCTGCAATTGATGAAGGCACTCGTCCATTGGATGGACAGTTTCACAAAGCTGCATCTTATTCCACCAATGATGACTCTGCCACCCATGATACTGCCGCAAATGCTTCAAAGCAATTTCCTCAAGCCACTGCTCCAAGGGTGATGACTGATCGTGAGCTTCTCCTCGGTCTTCATCACAAGTTCGATCACAACCACAAATGGGTCAAGCGCCAGTTTGGTTCAATTCTTCAGAATATGACAATCACGCAAAACACTATGAAGAAGAACCATTACTATCTGCATGAAGTTTTTGATCGCACCTGGGCTGTCTTGTCTCACCTCTATGTTGAAGATCTCAAGCAGATGGGATTCAAGCAAGACTCTTACTGGTCTCAGCCACCTTCGAAGAAATTCAAGAAGGTCAAAGTTCCTCACTTGGTGGCCAGATCATACTCTTCATCGCGCGAGACTAATGAACATGAAGACTGGAACAATGCTGCGGCAGGCCCTACTCCAATGGACGACCCCAACAACGCTGGCGCACCTCCATCGACTTCTTGATGATATTCTTCAGGGGCATTAGTCCTCATTTTTCGTCCCTTTTGCTCATTTGATGACAAAGGGGGAGAAATTTGAGTTAGTCTTCAAGCGGGTCTCTATATATGGGCGTTTTTTGCTAACTTACAACTCTTGTTCTTCTGATGCTTTTGTTGATCGAGTTGTAAACTTAAGTCCGATGGTGGTCTGATACTTTTGCTCTGTTCTTCTGCATTCTTTTTCATCGTATATGTTAATGCACACATGCTGAATTACATCAGTCACCATATTTCATCATGCATTTTAAATTCATCATATCATATGTTAAATGCGTGTATGAATTACAAGATATAGGGGGAAATCTTGATGATTCTACTCTACAAGGTGCATTCACTATTCAAAGCAAATTCCTCACATATGCACATCTTCAGGGGGAGTTCTTCTATATCTTGCAATCATATTCCTCAATATCTGTATTTACACTTCATATGTTTTTCCCCGTTGAAAACTTAACCTATATTGTCATCAATCACCAAAAAGGGGGAGATTGTAAGTGCATCTAGTGCCCCTTAGTGATTTTGGTGTACCGAAGACTTATAGGTTAAGGGACTAATGCGTTTGTCAGTGTACATAGGTCTATAAGTCTATGAGGAGTTTGATATTTACAAAGAAAGTCGACCCCTAAAAATGATGTCTTCATCTGAAGACTTTGGCTTTCTGAAGACTTTGAAAGTGAAGAAATTGGTGTGACCGTCAAGACTTAATATTCATGCGAGGAATATGAAGCGTGAAGACTTTTGTTTTCGTAGTTTCATTTTCTCTTTATTGAGTCATAGGAAACACCGTACTGTTAAAAGGGGTCGAGGTAAAACTAAGGAAAAGTTTCCAAGTGATGCTCATCTCAAAATCCTACACCTACCCAATCCTTTCGAGTGAAGCCATTGGAAATCTCATACAGTTCAATAAATTTCTTCACTTACAGAGACGAAGATCTTCTAGTCTCTGAGGAAATTTTCCTGACTCAGGAGTTAAGAATTCGCCAGTGCGGATTGCCTACAAGTGAGGAACATGATAGCCCTGAGGAATTTGATCTTCAAAGTTCCGACCGTTGCTGTGCTATGCGCCAGCTATCCCAAAATATCCCTACCTAACGGTCATATCATTGAAGGGCATTTATGTCTTATCATGTCGGGCTGCTCCCTAGGCTATAAATAGCCGCCGCTACAACCACTAACTGGTTGGCTATTCCGAGAGAAACTGACACTTGTCAATTGAGAGCATCCCATGCTTCGAGGACTTTGAGCAAAAATCATCAAGTGAGGAAAGCCCAAACCCAACCACCTACAAACCCAAAGTTATTGAGCATCACTGAAGAGATTGTTCCTGTGTGGAACCGACGCTTGTTACCTTTGAGGACTGTGCACCCTCCAGACGGTTAGGCGTCATGGTCTAGAGCATCCAAGACTAAATTGTGGATCGCCGAGTGATCGAGTCTGTGAAGGTTTGGAAGTCACCTTAAGATTTACCATGAGTGATTGGGCGAGGTCTGTGTGACCTTAGTTCAAGGAGAATACGGTGAGGACTGTGTGTCCAGGACTGTGTGTCCTCGGGTTTAAATACCTAGCCACTCCAACCAGACGTACGACTCTCACAATAGTTGGAAGTGGTCTACAAAATCATTGTCTTCACCGAGCTACTGGTTCTATTTCCTCAACCCTTCCATTTCCTCATTCGTATAATATTGTACTTGATCGTTACTGTTTGAAGACTTTGACTGAAGACTTTCTCAATTTCCTCAATCCTACTTCTTCAGTCAGTTTGTCTTCAGCCTGCCTATCCTGTGTTTATGCTACTTGTACTCTATGCTTGTTTTCATTTCATCATGATGATTGTGCTGCTGCTCTATTATGCTTGCATCTGAGTACTTATTCCGCTGCTAAGTAGTTCGTTGCTTAGGAATTTCCTCACCTTGAAATTCCTAAGTGACGAATTTGTAAAAATCGCCTATTCACCCCCCTCTAGTCGATATAACGCACTTTCACTATTCGATGTAATGTTCTTTTGCGGTGCGTTTGTTGAGATCCGATGAATTGTGGATTTATGATCAGATTATCTATGAATATTATTTGAGTCTTCTCTGAACTCTTTTATGCATGATTAAGATAGCTTTGTATTTCTCTTCGATCTATCGATTTGGTTTGGCCAACTAGATTGGTTTTCTTTCATTGGAGAGGTGCTTTGTGATGGGTTCAATCTTGCGTTGTCCTCACCCAATGATTGTAGGGGTAGCGAGCCACGTATTTGTATTATTTCCAATAAGGATAAAAATATGGGGTTTGTACCATATTGATTGGATCTATCCCTCTACATCATGTCATCTTGCTTAAGGCGTTACTCCATTCTAGTTAACTTAATACACTTGATTCATGCTAGATAGCGGTTGATGTCTGGAGTAATAGTAGTAGATGCAAGCAGGAGTCGGTCTACTTGTCACGAACGTGATGCCTATATTCATGATCATTGCCTTAGATATTGTCATAACTATGCGCCTTTCTATCAATTGCTCAACAATAATTTGTTTACCCGTCGTATGCTTTCTTCAAGAGAGAAGACTCTAGTGAAACCTATGTCCCATTGGTCTATTTCCTATAATATTATTTTCAGATCTATAAAATCAAAAACTCAAAACACCTTGCTAGAATTTATTTATATTTACTTTATTTTACACTTTTACTTATCTTTTATACCTATCTCTACCAGATCTCACTCTTGCTAGTGACCGTGAAGGGATTGACAACCCCTTTTTCCCGTTGTGTGCAAGTGTTTGTTAGTTTGTGCAGGTGCATCTATTGGGGACTTGCTTGTGCCTCGTACTAGATTGATACCTTGGTTCTTAACTGAGGGAAGTACTTATCTCTACTTTTCTGCATCAGCCTTTCCTCTTAAGGGAAAAATCAACGCAAGCTCAAGAAGTAGCAGTGTGCGGCAGCCATCCTTGGTGGGAAGAAGGGGGATGATCTCCCCAAGGATGGCGTCCGGTAGATCGCTGATGCAGTCCGCCCGAGATTCTACGGGTTCCTCAGATCTAGGGGGGCCGTGGCCGCTTCTGGCCGCGCTGCCGGGTGCAAGATCTACAACCGGCAACACCACTGCCCGGAGCCTCATCTATATACATACCAATTTGAAAAATGGCAGAAACATACATGTAGGACATTCAAAACCAATTCTCAAGATCTGGAAGAAAAAAAGGCACAAAAATATATGTAGGGCATTGAAAATCAATTCTCATGATCCGCCCATGAATTATTAGCACGCACGCTAACCCTAGTCGGATTATTAGCAAAAATCATTTGTACATAACAAACAATTAATCACTAACCCTACACGGAGACCATTCAAACAATCAATACACTACATGCATCTAACGGATCTTAATTACTCTTGTTTCATGGACTGGGAGAACATAACCATCGGATTTGTATTCCAAAAAAATTAGAGGGGCTGGGGGGAGTAACCAGAGAAAACACATGATATGTTTGCCGCACAAATGGATATAGATGACTAACCGGTTTTCCGTCGGAGTTGTAGTCGTTGCCGAAGTTGTTGTGGACCTCCGGCTTCAGCTGGTGGGGGGGGCACGATGGCGCTGACGAAGTCAAGGTCATGCTGCTGCCCGCGCGAGACCTCGTCGGCAGTGACAACAACCTCTGTGCCCAGCTTCACGCGTTGCGCGGGTGCTTCACCAGTCCCGGCGTCGCCACTCCCTTCGATGGTGCGCTTCGACAACATCCTCATACACTCCAGACGACTGTGACCACTGTGGACCGGGGGTGCGGCCGCCTATTATGGACAACGGCTCGGGCACGCCATTAATATGGAGCAGTGGGAGCGAGGCGGGCGGCGGTGAAAGGTTGTCTCGCCTCCCGACCTGCTTGCACGGCGGACTGCTCGCATGAATCCCGTCAACTCACGCCTGCTCGCACGGCACATGGGGCGCGTGGCGGCATGTACATTGTTTTTCTTTTTTGATAATTAATTCCGCCGCTTTATTGCTCAACCGGAGCATGGCACATACACATTGTTGGTCTAACGCACATGGTCCAAATAAATAATCTATATGCGATCTAAGTTGCCAATTATTAACAATCTCCCATTTGTAAGAAGGGTATATCAAAACTTGTCTCAAATTTGACTAAAAAATACAATATCATAGTCTTCTAGTCTCCATATGACACCACGATAAGTTTCATGAATTTCAACTAAAATTTGGATTTACTGAATTTTAAAAATCAATATTCTCAAAGTTTTGAAATCTCTTGCATGGGGAAACATGCACCCAGGGACACACATATGATTTTACAATCCATTTTGGTGCACACGTAGCTTAAATTTGATTTTTGCACATTAAATCCCTAGGAAATCAATCGATGTATAAAAAGGTTGAACGATCTCTATTTTTTAATTTTAAAACGACACTCCTTTGGTCACATGTTTATTGCAGAAAAAGTTTGACATGCCTCAGAGTGGCGGTGGTGGTGCGGGAAGTATGTGTCTGTGTGTGTGTGGGGGGGGGGGGGGTCCGGGAGGACACTACGAGTCGTGAGCCTCCGTGTGTGATTGATCATTTTGTGAGTCATATGTTCCACATCAAAGTCGTGAATTGGTTATTTAAAACATTACACAACCCTTTCATACATACATGTTCGGGCCACATGCATGCATTGGTGGTCCTCTCGGACACTCCCTCGTGCAGTTATCAGCGACGTGTCCATTCATTAGCCCGCAAAGGTTTTCAGTTTCCACTGACAATGAGAGGCATTTGACCAAAGGTGGATTCATCTTGGCATGTGTGTTACTGTGTGGATCATGGTGAGATTCCATATCAAAGTTCGGGCACGTGCGTACACATGAGTCCCTCCCACCGGCTCGAAGTGAGGGGGCTATGCATTGTGAACCTCTGTGTAGTGCGTTTCCGGTTTGTGAAGCATGTGTCACATCAAAGTTGTGCATTAGGTATTCAAACATCACACAACACACCTCTTTTGGGCACATGCATGTGGTGGTTGTCCTATGACGCTCACTCTCGTGTGACTCTCTCTGTGGGCCCGCGAGGTCGTCCTCGATCAGTTGAACCTACAACGAGAGAGAGGTTAATTTGATCGACAAGGATGGTTATTTTTTGGTTTGTGTTACGTATATGCACGGTAGGAGTATGTAGTCCATGTCAAAGAGGGGGAAACATGTATACTATATATGCATCATAACCTCACTCCATGTGGGGACTTTCCAGTTCCCGAGGCAGGTGCCACATCAAAGTTGTGCATTGGTATTCAAACATCATCCAATACCATGCAGGCGGTGGTTGCCCTATAGGTACTCACTCGCGTGCAGCGCTTCCATCTGTGGGCCTGCGATGTTGTCCTCCATCACTTTAACCCAATGGGAGAGAGAGAGAGAGGTTAATTTGACCATCAAGGAATGATTCTTTTTGGTTTGTGCTATAGTAGGCATATATATATACCACCCGTCGAATTGGGGGGGGGGGGGGATAGCACATACCTCGCATCATGAACCTCGCTCTCTATGGGGACTTTTCGGTTTCTGAGGTATATATAGGTGCCACATCAAAGTTGTGCATTGTGTATTCAAACATCACACAAACACCTCTTTGGGACACATGCAGAGTTGTCCTATATAGGACGCTCACTCACGTGCGATGTACGCTTCGCTCCTGTGGGCTCGCAAGGTCGTCGTCCTTCTCTTTCACCCAACGAGAGAGAGGTATAGTTTGACGAACAAGGAGGATTAATTAATTTAGGGTCGTGTTACGGTAGGCGTATATAGTCCGTGTCGAAGGGGGGGATGGGACCAGCATATACTAGGCGTCATGAACCTCACTTTGTGTCGGTACTTTTCTGATTTTGAGGCAGATGCCACATCAAAGTTGTGCATTAGGTATTCCAAACATCACAACCACACACCTCCCTATATATATGTTTGGCACACATGCAAGAGATGGTGGTTGTCCTATGGCACTCTCTCACGCGGTTATCGGCGATGCTTCCATCTGCGGGCCCGCTTGGTCCATCACTTTCACGGACAACGAGAGAGGTTAATTAATTTGACTTAGGAGGGAATTGATTTTTTGTTTGTCTCATGGTATAGGTCACAATAGCGCATGTGTACACATGAATCCATCCAGCTGGATCAAAGTGGGGGGGGGGGCGAGCACACGACACAACATGAACCTCTTGCTCTGTCTGGGACCTGTGCGATTTTCAATGCGTGCGCCACATCAATGTTGTGCATTGGGTATTCAACACATATGCATGCATCACACATCTCCATAAATATGTTTGGGACACATGCATGCAATGGTTGTCTTTGGACACTCTCACTCGCTTGGTTATCGGCGGCAAGCCTATATATTCGTGGGCCAGCGTAGACGTCCATCATTTCGACCAACGACGAGCAAGGTTACCAGGGTGGATTCTTCTTATTTGGTTCATGTTACCGTATAGTAGGTCGATCATTCCAGGCCTAATTAAGTTTGAGCGCATGCTACGCGTTATGAACCCTCGCTCAGTGTGGGGATTTTACGGTTCCAAAGCATGGTGCCACATCAAATTTGTGCATTGGGTATTCAAACACCACACACCACTTCCATATACATATGTTTGGGACACATGCACAAAGTGAGTTTTGTCTTCAAGAACTCCCTCGCGAGGTTATCGACGACAAGCTAGCCCGTTTTGCGGGGCCGTGCGGACGTCCATCACTTGGTGAGATGCCCTCCCCCCGATGTGTATGGGTGGCTGGGTGGGTGGGTGGGGGGCTACTTTGCACTACCTGCAACCTCCGTGTGGTCGGGGAAGTTCGGTTAATTTGTGAGGCACATGTACCACATCAAGGTTATGAATGGTAGTTAAATATCACACCACATCCTATTCATACATATAGTAGAGCCACCTGCAGGTGGTTCGTATGTGGTCTCACCCATCTCGCGCCACAAGCACACATTTGTGGGCCGGCACACGGTCCACCTTTGTCCAAAAGCAAAAGTGGGTTTGACCATGATGGACTCCTATAGGTTTTGTGTTACGGTAAGTTTACATTTCAGACCTAGCTATTTGGGGCCATGCGTTCATAGCTAGGATTCCCTTACCACCGACACGATGTGGGGTTTGTAGGGGGTGGCTGACTAGCAATACTGTGTGCTTTGTGAGACAGGTGCCACATCAAACTTGTGCATTGGGTATTTGAACATCAAAACACCCTTTTCTTACATATATTTGGTCCACATGCAAGTGTGTTTGTCACACCCTGCATTTTGTAACATGTCATTTGCATTAATAAAGCATGAAAATTTGGACCAACAAAAACTTTTGAATTATTTGGCTTTTATTTCGAAGTTGGTTTTCTGTGTGTGGTTTTTCAAGTGCTCTTAATAGTCAACTACTCCACCTTCTATACTTCATCTCCTTGACCCAAACTTCTGCCCAATGATCATGCCATGTGTATAGAGCAATATAGTATTTTCTTACAAAAATAATTTGACCAAAAAGTATTTTCAAAAATTAGTTTCCCAAAAACCCCTGGATTGAGGTTTGCACTTCAAATACTTAATTAAGGCCAGTAAAATATTTCAAAAGGTATATTTGAAACCTATTAGATATAGGATACCCAGAAACCACAAAAATATAATTTTGAAAGTTATTTTCCTGTTTTATTTAAAGTATTTTTCTTAAGGCCAGAAATGGTCTTAAATAGGTTAAAATTATTTAAAAGCTTTAAAAATATTTGAAAAAAATTAGGGAGACTCAATGGACATATATTTTCCATATATATGAGTTTCAACACATGGTTATGATCAAAATATTGGACAAAACCTCCCAAAACCATTTCTGCCCATTTCAAAGATTTGAAATATTTCTACAGGAAATATTTTCATAAAAATCCAAGGAAAATCTAGCAAGTCACAAATGCATATTGTGATCACCTTGCAAAGCCTCATATCAATTAAAGTCATTTTGGTTCACCAAAATGCCCCAAAACCCTCTCTGACCAGAATCAAATTTGATCAATTTTGTACTACTAACTTTCTCTCCTTAACCCCAACTTTTGTGAGAATGTTAACATGACCAAATGAGGCCACTACACCAAGTGGTGCACCAAGGAGAAGTGATTTGCTCAACTAGATCTATACAAGTCTATTTCTGCTCATTTCTAGGGTTTACAAAAGTTGCATTGGCAACTTTGCCCAATTAAGCTCCAAATTGGTGGAAGGCCCTAATTATATGTGTCATTTCACCCTATGGAGTATCATGGCAATTGGAGATCATTTGCTTGCCAAAACCCTTATCAAACACCTTCTGCCACTTTTCAAAAATTCCCATTTTGACCACTAAAACTATTCTCCTTGAGCTAAGCTTTTTACCACAGCTCCTCCTAGACCCCTTTCACCTCCAGTAACAATGGAAAGTCCCCAGCTCAATAATTGAGGGGTGAAACCCCCCTCTTTCTCTCTCTGGACAGCCCACTTCTCCCTCTTCCTCACCTCCCTCTCTCTATCTCACCCGACGTGGTCGACGTCCAGGAACGCCCCAGACACCACGCCTGCTCTCCCCGAGCCCTGCAGCGACGAGCGTGAGCTCGCCGGCGCACGGGTCTGCTGGACCTCTCCGTTCGCCTATATAAAGGCCTCCCCGAGCCTTTCTCTCCTCCCCACTCGCTCTCTGCACCACCGGATCCTCCCCTACACCCCCAGTTCCTCTCCAGAGCCGCCCGAGCTCGAGATCAAGCTCGAGCTCCGCCGTTTCGGCTCGCCGGAGTTCGCGAGGTATAAGCCTCCCCCGCTCCTCCTCTGCCTCGATCTGGAACCCCTGCAGCCCCCTGACCTTTTCCCCCTTGTTTCCCCTCTCTGTAGCTGGCGGAAACGGCCGGAGCCACCACCTCCCGAAGCTCCTCCGCCGCAGCTCCTCGTCGCCGGCGATCCAGGCACCCCCGCCGGCCAAGTTCACCATCCCCCGACGTGCTGTAGTCCCGTGAAGCCATCCCCGCACTCGCCGGAGCTCGCCGTGGCGTGCAACGTCGCCGGTGAGCACCGCGACCCCCCTGTCCATGGGTTAGTGATGACAGGCGGGCCCCGCCTGTCATCCTCTCCCTCGTTCCCGCGCCCCTCTCTCTCTCTCTGACCTGCGGGCCCCGCCTGTCAGGTTTGAAATGGGTGGACGGGTGCGCGCGCGCTGTGCGCTGGCTCGGCTGGGCCGGCCCACTGGCTGGGCCTGCTGCCCTGCGGCTGTTTTGGCCTAGTGGCACAGTGCCACTTTTCTTTTTCCTTTTTTTGTCTTATAAAAATTCCACAGGATAAAATATTTGTCCAAATGGGATAATCCCAACTCCTAAAATCCCACCTGTTTAATGGTGTAACTTTCATATATGTCCATCAAACTTTTCTGCAATGTTCAAATTTAAATTCAAATTTGAGCATTTAAATCCCCCTATAAAAATCCATTTCTCCTATTCCACAAATCCAAATCCAAAACTAGGAATTTTCCCCTTCTTGGTTTTCAACCTAGTATTTTACAAAAATGAGTTGACATTTTTCTGAGCACTTTGCTTTTTCTGTTTTATTATTGCCTTATTTTCTCGCTATTATTTTTGCGACGATAGATTGCGTTGCTGACGAAGGAGTTGGACCAGAAGACTTTGAAGACCCAGAAGACTTTGTTGAACCAGGCAAGCAGCCCTTTGACCATGTCTATGAAACTGTTTTTATGCATGTCATATAGCACTTTATTACTAGTGTTGCTCCGAGATCATGATGAGGTGGTAACCACTTTGATGGGTTGCCTCTGTTGCTTCCTCGTTGATACTTGCATTGTGCATGACCCTACCTCCTCATGAGGGTTATGCCGGTGGGAGTAGATAGGATGCTAAAGTAGTTTCTACGCAAAAAGGGATGGGAATATGCATGGTGATGGAGGCAAAGTGTTTTCATAGGACTTTTTCGAAAACCCCGTCGGGTGCCACTTATGCCCGAGGGAGATGATGAGTTGGGTAGCCCCTTCACGACGAAGTGGTGTACCGAGGCAAGTGTGGGTGTTGTTTTCAAAAACGGAATGGTTTAAGTTGCGACCTTATTCCAACCTTACATGCGCAACCACTCTACCCTTATATGGGAAAGGGCATTATTGATTACCTAGGCCGATACTAGCATGGAGCCCGCATTACTAGTGACGGGGGAGAGTTGGTGCTCTCTCTCGGGACGGGGTCGTGCCAGGTAGGGCGGCCATGACTGTTTTCACAGGGCACCGGATACACCGTTGTGTCCCCTCTCGGATGTTACGATCCCGAGTAAGTCTCGTATGATGTACATCGTGAGGATACGGAACAACGAGTGGACTCCTTGTTAGTGTCTTCTAGGGAAAGATAGTGATCGGGTGCTTACCCCGGGTACTTGAGGTACCGCGGGTCGTGGATAACACGGAAGTTCCCCGGATCTTGTGGGTAAAGTGTGCAACCTCTGCAGAGTGTAAAACTATTCGAATAGCCATGTCCACAGTCAAGGACAGTTGGGTAACCGCTCTTGGGCTACGTCCACATGTTTACAAACCAGTGTGTGTGTTTGGATAAGTGGGAAGAAGTACTTGGGTCAAGTCAAGGACTTGACATGATTGAGTTGGGTTGGTGCCCACCCCGTTTATGTTGATATCTGTAACCTACTTGAATTCTCCTGATGCATGTCTTACAAGTTGTTGAACATGTCATTGCACTCAAAACTAGCTTTCCGCAAAAATTTACCTATATCATGCATTTTTGTATCTTGAACCAAAACATGGGTTGCTTGCGAGTACATTCAAAGTACTCATTGGCTTGCCACTTGTTATTTAATTGACCAGGCATGGAAGAACAGGAGTTCGAGGAAGAATTCTTTGGAGACGAACATGCGAACTAGGACGTTTCCCAGTCAGAATGCCTGTAGGGTTAAGGCAGATGCCATGGGTTCTACTTATCGACGAAGATTTCCGCTGCTTGTGTTTCATTTGATTATCAGCCCTTAAGGCTTTATCTATGTAAGACTTGACCATAATGGTCATAATTTGTGTAAGACGGTATGTATGGATGTAAGACTCTTGTTATTCAGCTTTTGTGTGTTCAGTGAGTATTGATCTCTGGGTTCACTGTACACGTGCATTCGGTGATCACGACTTATGAGTCGGGGTCCCCACAGAGCTGGTATTAGAGCCATCCTGACTGTAGGAAGCCTTAGTTAGCATGGACGTTAGTTAGCCTGAGACCATCTAAACTTCTCTTCTTTTCTTAAGCTTACCCAACCCAAGATATATTTCCCTTATTGACCTCTCCCATTCAACTTTTGTAGATGGCTGCCATACCTGAAGACTTCCCGACCACCGGATTTCCCGTGCTTCTCGAGGATAGCCTCAAGAAGTGCCAGTTCCACCAAGCCCCCATGTTCACCTACCATGAGCATTGGATCAATGACACCGAGACGGAGTATCATGTGGAAGTGATCGTGAAGGCCAATGACCCTCCAACAAGCTGGTTCTTTGAGGGACCCCAGATGGCAACACTAGTTCTTGCCATCGAGACGGCAACCCTCAAGGCACTCACCCGCCTTCGAGACCTGCTCCCTGAGATGGCAGACGAGATGGCAACCCACTTCTTGCCTTACCGAAAGGAAGCTGAGGATGAGAGCAGTGCACCAGCTCCACCATTAGAAGAAGGACTTCCACTCCGATTCCAGACCTACTTCAGCCTTTGTGCCAATAGTTTGGCACAAGACTTGGCTTCGGAATCAATGGAACTCCGAAAGGAACTCCACGAGACCAAGGCACTTCTTCGCCAAGCACAAGAGAAGACGGATAGGATCAAGAAGGAAGGTGCTCCCCCTGGCCAGCCCGCAATCGCATACAGAGGCGGAAAACCCCCAAAGGATGGAGAACCACCACAGCAACACCGCATGAGCGCAAAGGAATACCGCAAGCTCTTCGCACCATCGGCAAAGCAACGCCGTGTTGAGCTCCTCCACTCCCCCACCCCTTCAAGTGAAGAGGAAAGTCAGGCCACCGATGATGAGGAGGAAGACCCAGAAGAGCAAGACTACGCGACCGAGCATTCCGCCACTTAGGCATCATTCGCAACCCGGATGTGCCCGTTAGTAACCCCTACGGTAGGATAGGTCGTGTACCCCTATGCGAAGTCGAGTCCTTGTAATGGTTCATATGAAACCATGTGGCGTGTATTTGCTTTTAATGTGTTTGATGGATGTCGTGGTTTCCTACGGGAACTTGTAAGCGACTACATCACCCATTTGGATTTTAATGAATGTGTTTGGCCTTTTGGCCCATGCATGAAAACAATTAGTGTCAAACCAACCCCCTTACTAGGCATCCCATCTATATTGCTTTCCCCATCTTTCCCAATCATGAGACCTTGATCGCTCCAACAGGATGCCTGTTGTAACCCGTACTGGTACTTCTACCCAGCAGCAAGAAGCAGGAGAAGGAGCCAGTCAGGACCAAACCCAAGGACAAGCTCCACCACCACCACCACCTCCAAGCATGGATATGGCTCAGCTTCTCCAAGCCTTCCGAGCGGAACGCCAAGCCAACACTGCAGCCCTCCAGATGATTGCTCAAGCTGTCAACCGCCAGCCGGCGGGAAACGGCAATGGACGTTCCACATTGGTGGAGTTCAAGAAGCATGCACCACCCACCTTCATCGAGACTGCTGAACCCCTGGTTGCAGACGACTGGGTCCGCACCATTGAGGATCTGCTGGAACTAGTCGGATGCACTGAGGACCGTGAGAAGGTGGCTTATGCTGCTCACTGTCTCGGGGGAACTGCTAGGGCTTGGTGGGATGGATTCAAGGCCATGCATGCTGAGCAAAACATCACTTGGAATGACTTCAAGGCAGAATTCCGCAAGGCCCACATTCCTTCCGGAATTATGGCCATCAAGAAGCGTGAGTTCCGAGCCCTGAAGCAAGGTAGTAGCACTGTCAAGGAGTACATGCAGAAGTTTAGTGTTCTCTCAAGGTATGCCCCTGAAGATGTCAGCACTGATGCTGCCAAAAAGGAGCGCTTCATGGAAGGCCTTAACCAGACTCTGCAGTACTCGCTCGTTGTCTGTGACTGCCCGACCTTTCCTGATCTGGTGAACAAGGCACTCATGCTTGAAGACAAGCGACGTGCTTTGGATGATACCCGTAAGCGCAAGATGATCAGCAAGGGTAGCTCCAGCAACCAGAAGCCTCGCCCGTGGCAGTCCGCCCCGGTCAAGCCGACCTATCAGCAGCCAAGAGCTCCTGCACCCCGCACCAACTATCCACCTCAGCAGTATGCCAACCCCAATAACAATGCCGGCAAGGGCAGCAACCCCAACCAAGTCACTTGCTTTGGATGTGGTCAGCCAGGACACTACTCCAAGAATTGCCCCAACAAGAATCCCGACGCCCCGCGCCCCAATGCGCAGAACCCAGGACAAGGCCATGGAATGCCACTAAGGAACCAAGCTCCCCGCAACCCGCCCAACAACGGCAAGGGTCGTGTGAATCATGTCACTGCAGAAGAAGCCCAGGAAGACCCGGATGTCGTGCTGGGTACGTTCCTTGTCAACTCAACACCTGCAACTCTCTTGTTTGATTCTGGAGTCACGCATTCATTTGTCACCCAAAAGTTTGCATTAAAAATTGGCATGACCCCTACACCCCCGAATAACCCTATAGTGGTACAAACCCCCGGAGCAGAGATGAGAGCCAAGATAGGATGTAAGGGAGTCGGGATTGTCATTAATGGGGTAGACTTCCAAGCAGACGTTATCATCTTAAGATCACAAGGCTTGGATGTGATCTTAGGAATGGATTGGCTCATCAAGCACCAAGGCTTGTTAGATTGTGCCAACCGGTCAGTCACTATGACCAATGACCAAGGAGTCGAAGTAAAGTTTGCTCCCAACCCCTCCTCTGCTCGAGGCACCCAAGTCAACTGTCTGACTGAAGTTGGATTGGAGCAAGTGCCGGTAGTATGCGAATACCCCGATGGCTTTCCTGATGAGCTACCGGGAATGCCTCCTGACCGAGACATCGAATTCATCATCGAGCTCATGCCCGAAGCAGGACCCATCTATAAAAAGCCTTATAGAATGGGATCGGTAGAGTTAGCAGAGTTGAAGAAGCAACTGGAAGAGCAGTTGGGGAAGGGATTTATCTGCCCTAGTGCCTCCCCTTGGGGGTCGCCAGTTCTGTTTGTGGCAAAGAAGGACGGTACCATCCGCTTATGCATTGACTACCGCTCCCTCAATGAAGTTACAATCAAGAACAAGTATACACTTCCCAAGATTGAAGATCTGTTTGATCAACTCAATGTGGCCAAGGTGTTCTCCAAGATTGACCTCAGATCTGGGTACTACCAGCTGAAAATCAGACCCCAAGATATTCCGAAGACGGCATTTGTAACCAGATATGGCATGTATGAGTGCACGGTCATGTCCTTTGGATTGACCAATGCCCCAGCTTACTTCATGTATCTCATGAATAAGGTCTTCATGGAATACGTGGACAAGTTTGTCGTTGTCTTCATTGATGACATTCTTGTCTTCTCAAAGACGGAGGAAGAGCACGAGCAACACTTGAGGATGTCCCTAGACAAGCTTCGAGAGCACCAACTGTATGCCAAGTTCAGCAAGTGTGAATTTTGGCTGCATGAGGTTGGATTCTTGGGTCATGTTTTGACTGAAGAAGGATTGTCGGTCGATCCCGCTAAGGTTGAAGCCGTGACTGAATGGCAGTCCCCAAGCAATGTGAAGGAAGGCAGAACCTTCCTCGGACTCGCGGGATATTACCGCAAGTTCGTTGAAGGATTCTCAAGCATTGCCCGACCCATGACTCAGCTCTTGAAGAAGGACAAGAAGTTTAAATGGACGCTGAAGTGTGAAGAGAGCTTCCAGGAGCTGAAGAAGAGATTGACCACTGCCCCAGTTTTGGCCACACCAGATATACACAAGGAGTTTGTGATATATTGTGATGCGTCAAAAACCAGACGGGGAGGTGTTCTGATGCAAGAGGGCGGAGTCGTAGCTTACCTTTCAAGGCAACTACGGCCTCATGAAGATAAATATGCTACTCATGACCTCGAGTTGGCCGCTGTAGTTCATGCCCTGAAGACATGGCGACATTACCTCCTAGGGAAGCGGTGTGAGATATACACGGGTCACAAAAGTCTGAAGTATATTTTCACTCAGAAGGAATTGAACATGAGGCAAAGAAGTTGGCTAGAGTTGATCAAGGATTATGACCTCAGTGTTCAATACCACCCTGGGAAGGCTAATGTGGTAGCAGATGCATTAAGCAGAAAGGCTTGTACCTTGAATGCTATGCTTAAGAAGAGGCTACCCGCCTTGTATGTAGAACTTGAAAGCTTCGGGTTGGAACTGGTTGCACCAGGATTCTTAGCCAACCTTGAAGTCAAGCCTACCCTGGTGGATGATATTAAGGAAGATCAAAAGGGACACGAGAGTATTGAAGGCATTAAGAGGAAGATCAAGGCAGGCAAGGCCCCAGGATTCTCAGAGGATAAGCAAGGAATCGTGTGGTTTGGAAATCGCATTTGCGTACCCAACAAGATTGAGCTCAAGGTTTTGATCTTGCAAGAAGCTCATGACACCCCGTATTCCATCCACCCCGGAGGAACCAAGTTGTATCAAGACCTGAAGGAAAGATTTTGGTGGCACGGGATGAAAAGGGAGATTGCCACCTATGTTGCAAGGTGTGATGTATGCCAAAGGGTCAAAGCTGAGTATCAGCGATCTGCTGGATTGCTCCAACCACTCAAGGTTCCCGAGTGGAAATGGGATAAAGTCGGAATGGACTTCATCACTGGATTACCCAGGTCAAATAAGGGACATGACTCCATCTGGGTCATAGTCGACCATTTGACCAAAGTAGCCCATTTCATTCCTGTCAAAACGACTTACAAGGGAAACCAGCTAGCCAGCCTCTACATCAACAGAATCGTAAGCCTTCATGGTGTTCCCAAGGAGATTGTGTCAGATCGAGGAACCCAGTTTACCTCAAGGTTCTGGAAGAAGTTCCAAGAGGCCATGGGGACCAAGTTGTCCTTCAGCACTGCTTCCCACCCGCAGACCGGAGGTCAGACAGAACGAGTGAATCAGACACTCGAGGACATGCTCCGAGCCTGTGTCTTAGCATATGGAGCTAGGTGGGAAGATTGCCTCCCTTTCGCCGAGTTCTCCTACAACAACAGTTATCAGTGCAGCCTCCACATGGCGCCATTTGAGGTGTTGTACGGACGCAAGTTTCGCACACCCCTCAATTGGTCAGAGACTGGAGAAGGGCTAGTCTTTGGGCCCGATATCCTCCGTGAAGCAGAAGAGCAAGTCCAGCTTGTCCGAGAGCGTTTGAAGACTGCCAAGTCAAGACAGAAGAGCTACGCTGACTCACGTCGGAGAGACATGACCTTCCGAGTTGGAGACCATGTCTATCTCCGGGTCACACCTCTCAAGGGAGCCCAGCACTTTCGATGTCAGAGGAAAGCTCGCCCCAAGATACATCGGCCCCTTCAAGATCACTGACCGACGAGGAGAAGTGGCTTACCAGTTGGAACTGCCACCTGAACTATCCGATGTTCACAACGTATTCCACGTGTCACAACTCCGGAAGTGTCTCCAAGTCCCAGACAAGCCTAATCTTTACAAGGACGTCAATCATCAAGCCATTGACCTTCAGCCTTATTTGACTTACCGTGAGAGGCCCATCTGCATTTTAGATGAGGCTGAGCGATGCACTCGAAGCCGCACGATCAAGTACTTCAAGGTCCAATGGAGCAACCACACTGAAGCAGAAGCAACCTGGGAATGTGAAGACTACCTTAGATCCGAGTTTCCATATCTCTTTAAAGCCTAGTTTAGGAATCTCGGGGACGAGATTCTTGTAAGGGGGGTAGGTCTGTCACAGCCTGTATTTTGTAACATGTCATTTGCATTAATAAAGCATGAAAATTTGGACCAACAAAAACTTTTGCATTATTTGGCTTTTATTTCGAAGTTGGTTTTCTGTGTGTGGTTTTTCAAGTGCTCTTAATAGTCAACTACTCCACCTTCTATACTTCATCTCCTTGACCCAAACTTCTGCCCAATGATCATGCCATGTGTATAGAGCAATATAGTATTTTCTTACAAAAATAATTTGGCCAAAAAGTATTTTCAAAAATTAGTTTCCCAAAACCCCCTGGATTGAGGTTTGCACTTCAAATACTTAATTAAGGCCAGTAAAATATTTCAAAAGGTATATTTGAAACCTATTAGATATAGGATACCCAGAAACCACAAAAATATAATTTTGAAAGTTATTTTCCTATTTTATCTAAAGGATTTTTCTTAAGGCCAGAAATGGTCTTAAATAGGTTAAAATTATTTAAAAGCTTTAAAAATATTTGAGAAAAATTAGGGAGACTCAATGGACATATATTTTCCATATATATGAGTTTCAACACACGGTTATGATCAAAATATTGGACAAAACCTCCCAAAACCATTTCTGCCCATTTCAAGGATTTGAAATATTTCTACAGGAAATATTTTCATAGAAATCCAAGGAAAATCCAGCAAGTCACAAATGCATATTGTGATCACCTTGCAAAGCCTCATATCAATTAAAGTCATTTTGGTTCACCAAAATGCCCCAAAACCCTCTCGGACCAGAATCAAATTTGATCAAGTTTGTACTACCAACTTTCTCTCCTTAACCCCAACTTTTGTGAGCATGTTCACATGACCAAATGAGGCCACTACACCTAGTGGTGCACCAAGGAGAAGTGATTTGCTCAACTAGATCTATACAAGTCTATTTCTGCTCATTTCTAGGGTTTACAAAAGTTGCATTGGCAACTTTGCCCAATTAAGCTCCAAATTGGTGGAAGGCCCTAATTATATGTGTCATTTCACCCTGTGGAGTATCATGGCAATTGGAGATCATTTGCTTGCCAAAACCCTTATCAAACACCTTCTGCCACTTTTCAAAAATTCCCATTTTGACCACTAAAACTATTCTCCTTGAGCTAACCTTTTTACCACAGCTCCTCCTAGACCCCTTTCACCTCCAGTAACAATGGCAAGTCCCCAACTCAATAATTGAGGGGTGAAACCCCCCTCTTTCTCTCTCTAGACAGCCCACTTCTCCCTCTTCCTCACCTCCCTCTCTCTATCTCACCCGACGTGGTCGACGTCCAGGAACACCCCAGACACCACGCCTGCTCTCCCCGAGCCCTGCAGCGACGAGCGTGAGCTCGCAGGCGCACGGGTTTGCTGGACCTCTCCGTCCGCCTATATAAAGGCCTCCCCGAGCCCTTCTCTCCTCCCCACTCGCTTTATCCACCACCGGATCCTCCCCCTGCACCCCCAGTTCCTCTCCAGAGCCGCCCGAGCTCGAGATCGAGCTCGAGCTCCGCCGTTTTGGCTCGCCGGAGTTCGCGAGGTATAAGCCTCCCCCGCTCCTCCTCTGCCTCGATCTGGAACCCCTGTAGCCCCCTGACCTTTTCCCCCTTGTTTCCCCTCTCTGTAGCTGGCGGAAACGGCCGGAGCCACCGCCTCCCGAAGCTCCTCCGCCGCAGCTCCTCGTCGCCGGCGAACCAGGCACCCCCGCCGGCCAAGTCCACCACCCCCGATGTGCGGCAGTCCCCTGAAGCCATCCCCGCACTCGCCGGAGCTCGCCGTGGCCTGCAACGTCGCCGGTGAGCACCGCGACCCCCCTGTCCACGGGTTAGTGATGACAGGCGGGCCCCGCCTGTCATCCTCTCCCTCGTTCCCGCGCCCCTCTCTCTAACCTGCGGGCCCCGCCCGTCAGGTTTGAAATGGGTGGACGGGCGCGCGCGCGCTGTGCGCTGGCTCGGCTGGGCCAGCCCGCTGGCTGGGCCTGCTGCCCTGCGGCTGTTCTGGCCCAGTGGCACAGTGCCACTTTTCTTTTTCCTTTTTTCTGTCTTATAAAAAATCCACAAGATAAAATATTTGTCCAAATGGGATAATTCCAACTCCTAAAATCTTAGAAAAATCCCACCTATTTAATGGTGTAACTTTCATATATGTCCATCAAACTTTTCTCCACTGTTCAAATTTAAATCCAAGTTTGAGCATTTAAATCCCCCTCTAAAAATCCATTTCTCCTATTCCACAACTCCAAATCCAAAACTAGGAATTTTCCCCTTCTTAATTTTCAACCTAGTATTTTACAATAATGAGTTGACATTTTTCTGATCACTTTGGTTTTTCTGTTTTATTATTGCCTTATTTTCTCGCTATTATTTTTGCGACGATAGATTGCGTTGCTGACGAAGGAGTTGGACTAGAAGAATTTGAAGACCCAGAAGACTTTGTTGAACCAGGCAAGCAGCCCTTTGACCATGTCTATGAAACTCTTTTTATGCATGTCATATAGCACTTTATTACTAGTGTTGCTCCGAGATCATGATGAGGTGGTAACCACTTTGATGGGTTGCCTCTATTCCTTCCTCGTTGATACTTGCATTGTGCATGACCCTACCTCCTCATGAGGGTTATGCCGGTGGGAGTAGATAGGATGCTAAAGTAGTTGCTACGCAAAAAGGGATGGGAATATGCATGGTGATGGAGGCAAAGTGTTTTCATAGGACTTTTTCAAAAACCCCGTCGGGTGCCAGTTATGCCCGAGGGAGATGATGAGTTGGGTAGCCACTTGACGACGAAGTGGTGTATCGAGGCAAGTGTGGGTGTTGTTTTCAAAAACGGATTGGTTTAAGTTGCGACCGTTATTCCAACCTTACATGCGCAACCACTCTACCCTTATATGGGAAAGGGCATTATTGATTACCTAGGCCGATACTAGCTTGGAGCCCGCATTACTAGTGACGGGGGAGAGTTGGTGCTCTCTCTCGGGACGGGGTCGTGCCAGGTAGGGCGGCCATGACTGTTTTCACAGGGCACCGGATACACCGTTGTGTCCCCTCAGGATACGGAACAACGAGTGGACTCCGTGTTAGTGTCGTCTAGGGAAAGATAGTGATCGGGTGCTTACCCCGGGTACTTGAGGTACCACGGGTCATGGATAACACGAAAGTTCCCCGGATCTTGTGGGTAAATTGTGCAACCTCTGCAGAGTGTAAAACTATTCGAATAGCCGTGTCCATGGTCAAGGACAGTTGGGTAACCGCTCTTGGGCTATGTCCACATGTTTACAAACCAGTGTGTGTGTTTGGATAAGTGGGAAGAACTACTTGGGTCAAGTCAAGGACTTGACATGATTGAGTTGGGTTGGTGCCCACCCCGTTTATGTTGATATCTGTAACCTGTCCTCATGGTTACTTGAATTCTCCTGATGCATGTCTTACAAGTTGTTGAACATGTCATTGCACTCAAAACTAGCTTTCCGCAAAAATTTACCTATATCATGCATTGTTGTATCTTGAACCAAAACATGGGTTGCTTGCGAGTACATTCAAAGTACTCATTGGCTTGACACTAGTTATTTAGTTGACCAGGCATGGGAGAACAGGAGTTCGAGGAAGAATTCTTTGGAGATGAACATGCGAACTAGGACGTTTCCCAGTCAGAATGCCTGTAGGGTTAAGGCAGATGGCATGGGTTCTACTTATCGACGAAGATTTCCGCTGCTTGTGTTTCATTTGATTATCAGCCCTTAAGGCTTTATCTATGTAAGACTTGACCATAATGGTCATAATTTGTGTAAGACGGAATGTATGGATGTAAGACTCTTGTTATTCAGCTTCTGTGTGTTCAGTGAGCATTGATCTCTGGGATCACTGTACACGTGCATTCGGTGATCACGACTTATGAGTCAGGGTCCCCAGAGTGTTCGTGTTCTATCCCTTTCCTGCGTTATTCCTTTTGCCAAATTTATAAATAGCAGACGAGTTGGATGCAACAACCGTGTGATTGGGGACACCAATCGCTCAGACTACCCGTGTGCCACACCCGTGCCCCTGTCACTCACATTGGCACAGTACATTGGGCTCCACGAGACTAGCCTCCCGCTCTCGAAAATATCTACTACCTTGCAATCGCGAAAATATCTACCGTCTAGAAGGTTTTTATGTTGGATAGCACACGGTTAGTACGTGTGGACCATGTGCGATGTATGTTACCCCCGCTCTGCTGGACCGTGTGCGATGTCTGTTACTCTCGCTCTGCTGGACCGTGTGCGATGTCTGTTACTCCGCTCTGCTTCAATCCCTTGATTCAAATTTTCAGTAGCCCCGACATTTTACTCCGACCTGGATGCCTCGCAATCTCAAAAATATCTTCTTCCCTCGAGGTTTTTCTATTTGATAGCACACGATTAGTATGTTTTGACCGTGTGCGATGTCTGTAACTCCCGCTCTGCTTCTATCCCTTGATCCAAATTTTTAGTAGCCCCGACATTTTACTCCCGCCTCTACATCCCTCACAATCTCAAAAATATCTGCTCGCCGTTGATCCAAATTTTTTGTAGCCCCGACATTTTACTCCTGCCTAGTAAAATTTTCAATTGCTGTGGTATTTCCTCAAACACCACCTTGGCCCCCATCCACACCCACTCATCCCAAAACATCCGCTCACACAGACACAAACCACCCCTCCCTCACTCGAAACCATTGGTAGGTTGTCACCATCGCTGCCCCCTCCGCCTCCATCATCAACCTCTGCCTATGTGCAGCAAAGCTCGAGGAGCCAATGGCCCAAAAGAGGTTAATCGCGGCCTCTTCGCCTGATGTCAGCGTGGTGGCTGTCGAGGTGTCCCTGTCGTCCTTCGTGGGCTCTTTATCGAGCCGCCGTCGTCGGTCGGCCGATCCGCCCGTCGCCGCGCCCCTACGCCAGTTTGAGGACTTCTCTGTCCTCCCTCGTATCCAGCCGCCAACGAGGTCCTACCTAGGGGTCCGGCAGCGGCGGTGGGGGACGTGGGTCACCGAGATTATGGATCAGGAGAGATCCACCCGTCGGTGGCTCGGTAGCTTCCACACAGCCGGGTTCGCGGCCACGGAGTATGACCGCTGGCAGGTCTGCTACCACGACGCGATGGCTAGGCTCAGTTTCCCCTTTGGCACACGTCCGGTCGACCTCATCCCGCAAGAGCTCTGCCGATAGCACCCAGAGCTTGGAGGCGGAGCAAATGATCTTTGCCGGCGTGGAGCGCGGCGAGGTTATCGTGCTCTCCTCCGATGACGAGGTTGAAGGCGGAGGATGGCGGTGCGGAGGGCGTTGAGGTGGGTGGCGAGGACGAGGAGATCGACGTCGACGAGTGGAGGAGTATCTTCCCCAACGACCCCAACGACGGCACCAGCCCGGACCCAGCTCGTGGCACACCGTACCTGAAAAGGAAGGATTAGCTCAACCTCCACTTTGACCGAATGTAGTTTAGTTTAGTTTAGTTTACATTTATGTTTTATGTTCGGTTATGCAATACTATCTATGTTTCTTTTTTGAATGCATGCTACTTTCGGTCGAGCCTGCTTTGAACTTGATCAAATTGAAATTTACAATGTTAAGTTTAGGGGATCGATTAGAAACGGCCAAACATTGCTGGAGTATATATATACTCACTAAGGGTTTTACTCTGTTAAGTTTTAGGGGATCGGCTAGAGATGGTCGTATTTCAGTTATTCAAAATGTGAGGCTGTATATGTGCAACAATTTGCCGTGCAGTTCAATTTCATCAATATCAATTTCAACAATACCACTATGAATTATGACATTTGGTTGTTGTTAAGGATGTTGTAGTTAACATGCTTTTCTATTTTTGAACAATAGCTAGTGTACTTTAGACCTGCACAATACGAGTTTGAATGATTATATTTTCTTGTTTTTAAATGTTATGCATGTTGTAGTTAACACACCTTTCCACTTCTTGTTTTGCTTAACTAGCATGCTTAAACCTGCACACTGAAGCTATCATTTGGAGATTATGTTATCTACCATGGATATATTTGGTTGATGTTTAAAATGTTGTGCTTAATATGCCTTTAGATTTACTCACACAAGACAATATTGGGAACATGTGTTGTTTCCATCGAGGTTAGTTTCATCGCATTGCTTATATATACTCACTGTTTAGGATATCGGTAGCTGGTACCATATAGCCCGGGGGCTGATAAGGGACTAATCATCGAATCAGACATTTCACTGAATATATCTCTAACCCATTTATCGGTAGGTTAACTAGGGACGTATTTAATATATCTGAGGCTACATAGCAACATGCATTGTGCTGAATGACTAAATATGCAATCCCAGGCTACATAGCAACAAGAAAGGGTGTTACCTTAATGTTCTAATGATGTCTATATATACATGTAATAAGATCTTATATAACGGGACGGAGGGAGTGTTGTAGTACATCATTGTGAAATTGTTGTTTAGCTTCTAATATTTAACTTGATGCTTTTAGGTACATATGTCATTGGTAAAGATCCATGCTTCGACCCTTTCTGCGCATGGGGCAATGAGATATTCATGAACCAGCATCCAGTGAGGAAACTAATAAAGATTGTTATTAAAATGGGTCAAAAGATGTCAATTGAACTATTTGTTTACACTTTATGCAAGACAATAGTGAACTGCAGGATGGTAAGTAAGAACTCTGTAGCCTTCTTTTTACTACCCATAATGAGTTGTGTTAGATGACAATGTTTCAATCTTTTTCCTTTGCAGTTGTTTCCGAAGCAGTACTCAAGATTACCTCTCAAACTACATGATTGTCAGCTGGCCATCATAAGGGGTTGGACTAGAATCATGCGTGCCTTCTGCATGGAGGAGAGCAAAATAGGTGAATTACGCTTCACCTTGTTCAGCAACCAGAATGTCTCTCTGTCGGGCCCGGGGGACTGGGGGTACCCAGGCCTGTCTGCCATCCGCCTAAGGCCCGACGCTCTATGTGAGTCTAGTACGGCCCATTGATGTCTCCATCGTATCTACTTTTCCTAACGCCTTTCCTCTTGTTTTGGACTCTAATTTGCATGATTTGAATGAAACTAATCCGGACTGACGTTGTTTTCAACAGAATTACCATGGTGATGTTTTTGTGAAGAAATAAAAGTTCTCAGAATGGAACTGTCAGGACCCCGATCCTAAGCCACATCGATCCAGCGTGTAACACATCATATCACTTTGCGGCCTCACGCACGGTACTCCCACGGGTGCCACCTTACCTGGCCCGGGACCGTTTGCGCCTTTTGGCTCACGTATATGATAGTGTCGCTAGCATCCATATGACAGAGAACCCGGGCCGACATGGCTAGTCGTGAACCCAAAGCGGCGCTAGCCTATGAGGACAGGCATACATGAATCACATCGAACATGTCGGTCATCAACGTATCTATTCGGGCTGTAGCACTGGGCTAACAGGACTCCGGTAACCCGGGCTGTAGCAGGCTAGGCAGGACTCCGAATATCAACGCGTGACATTTCCCTGAAGGGACAGACATAGGAACGACGTGAGACACATGCCGGCCAGTCAAGTGTCCAAGCAGTAGTGCTGGGCTAGCAGGACTCCGGTGAACCGGGCTGTAGCGGACTACTATCGCTCAGAAGCACAAGACTTACATTTCCCCATATGAAAGGCTGCCAAGGATAAACAACTAGATAGTCGGATCCCACTCATACCAAGCATTTCAATCATACACACAATATGCCCGATATGAGTAGATACAACATGGCAACACAACAGTACTCTACGACTCAAGTACTTTATTTAGAAGGCTCCGAGGAGCCATACATATCATTCATACAGATAGGGGTCACATGACCCAACACTCAAGTCATACAAACATACAAGCACATGCGGAAGCAAACTAGTCTGAGTACAGACACTAGAAAGAAAGAAGGCTTGATGAAGCCTGTCTATCTACATCGACCCTTCACAAGTCTTGGATCACCACCTGGGTGATAAGTCACTCGTCAACGTCGAGGTCTACATAAAACCCATCAGAAGGGTTGGTGCAGTCGTCTAAAAAACATGATTAAAGCAACGTGAGTACAGAAGTACTCAGCAAGTCTTACAACAGGAACCTATCATACATGCACATTCTCAAGAAGGTAGTGGGGTTATTGCAGCAAGCCAGCTTTGACTCTTGGCTAAGCTATCCTACGATAGACACCACTTGTAAAACATTTGTCGCACACGAGTCCACTAACACCATCACAATACTCCACCGAGGATCCTCTCTCGCCATCCTACGAGAGGGCCATCCACGGTACTCACACTTATCTTGAGATTTTTAGTAGTATCCATTTAACTTGTCTATGAACTGATATAGGCAAACCAGAAGTCCATTACCGCGGACACGGCTATTCGAATAGTTCATTTATAACCCTGCAGGGGTGTACTTCTTCACACATGTTTCCACCACTTAGCGTCTGCACACGACATGTGCTCGGCAGACTTCAAGCGAAAGCCGACGTGGGTGTAGACCACGACCTACCTAAACACTCAAGTCTCTAGTCCAGGTTTATCGCCTATTCGGGTTCCATCCGCAGGGAGTCCGGCCGAGGTTTCCACTAACGGCCCCGAACGATGTGAACAGGGTTCCCGAGACACCAAACGGGCGAGTCGGTACACCGTGCCACGTGCCTACCGCAACACAGCCCACCCCGATGGTCAGCGCCGCGTGCGGCCCCCAGCATACTACAAACACCAGAAACTACTTGCAACTCCTGGACAGAGGACAAGGGTGGATAAGAAGTCGAGCGGGGTCATATTTCAGGGCCCAATGTGTGGTAGTAACTGTATCATGGATCACAAACACAGATCTCAGTTCTTAAGGACGGCCTCAATGAAACAACCCACCATGTACTCCTACATGGCCTCTCATCGATTCCTTTACCAAATCGTATTCACACTTCACTCTTGTCACCGACACAACCTTTCACTCCAGTTCATCATCCCGATGAGCCAGACCTGACACAACTCTAAGCATAGCAAGCATAGCATGGTAGGAACACACACACATGTATTGGCTCAATCAACTCCTACACATGCTAGTGGGTTTCATCTAGTTACTGTGGCAATGACAGGTCATGCAAAGGAAGTGGGTTCAACTACCGCAACACACAGCAGTTTGAAACGCGTTGTCTTAATGCAGTAAACGAGAGCAGAAGCGAGAACATGGGTTTGTATCGGAATGATCAATGGGTTGCTTGCCTGATGGAGTAGTGGTGGGATACTGCCCTTCAGTTGGATACTCGGAGATATCCTCGGAGGCAGAACCTACCACGAATGACACATTGCAACACAATCAATACATGACGATATGCAACAATATGACGCATGCAATGACATGGCAATATGAATGTGTCCTGGTCTTGTGCAAGTTAAACCAGAAGGAAATGACCCCATTTGAACCAAAGATTCAAATGGTAGTGCATTTATAAGATCATATTAGTGCAATATCTTATAATGCCTAAACAGTGGGTTTAACTTGTTTTAACATGCATGAAACCAGTTCCATTGGATAGATTGGATTTTTCTGATAGATTTTCATATATAGAACTTTGCATTTGGAGTTACAGATAATTTTCTATGAATTTTTGAAGTTTGAACTATTTTCTGGATTTTCCTGTATAAAAATAAATCCAGCAAAATAATAACTGCGTCAGCACTGTGTCATGCTTGCGTCAGCAGTCAACCCCGCTGACTGGGTCAAACCTGACATGTGGGGCCACACGTCAGTGACACAGGGGCTAATCCCGGTCAAACCCGCGCTGACCAGGGTTTGACTTGGCCCTGGGCCCACGGTCAGTGGCTTAGGGGGGGGGTTTAGGTTGCGGGATTAGGCGCTAATGACGCCACGTCGGCCTCGCCGGAGTTTCGCCGGCGACGACCTCAAACCGCGGCGGTTCTTCACCAGAGTTGCGCTACAGGCGGCGATTAGGCGTGCGGAGACCACGGGAGCGAAGCCCGCGCTCGTCCGCACCGATTGGAGCAGAAGGGAGAGGCGGGGGCGGCCGGAGCTCGCCGGAGCGAAGTTCAGGGCGGCGGCCGGAGTCGAGCTTGAGCGGGCGCAGCGCTGCGGGGCTCGAAAAGACAGGGGAGGAAGGTGGAATCGAGGCGGGAGCTCACAGCGGAGGCAGCGGCGGCGTCAGCGGGCTCGGGGACGAGTCGGAGACGACGGGGCGGCGAGGACGATCTGCGGCGGCCGGCGACGAAGAGGACAGCGAGGGCGACGCTACGGGGCACTCCGGCTCGCATGGCTCGTCGAGGAGGCAGCTAGCGACGAGGCGGAGCAGCCGGGCTTGTCGGAGAGGCGAGGGAGCGGCTGTGGGCGCGGCAGCAGCGGGCGTCGGCGACGAGCTCCGCTCAGGGAGGGGGAAGAGGAGGATCCAGAGGAGAGGGGGGGAAAAAGAGCGAGCGGCGGGGCGTTGCGTGGCGACGTGCGGGACGTCCAGCGTCGGGGGGGGGGGGGAGGGCCAGGCAGGCAGGTGGCGTGGCGGCACGGCCGTGCGCGCGCGCCGGCCACACGCCCGGCCGACTGGCGCCAGGAGGACGACGGCGCTGGTGGGCTGGCCCAGCTGGGCCGCACAGGAGCGGGCCTCAGCTGGCACAGGTAGGCCTCCTTTTTTTTAATTTTGTTTTCTTTCCTATTTCTTCTGCAACTTTGTGGAGTTATTTAAAATACCTAGACCACTCCAAAAATTCTCAAACTGCACATGCTTGCTATTTAAAATATAGACAACATGAAACATTTCTGTTTGAGAATATTTGAACATTTAAAATATTTTTATAAATTTTAAATGCCCAAATTCAAATACTTATGTGTTAATTCAATAACCTTCTGTTGACCTAGAAAAATGTGCACTATTTTTGCCAGGGGGTTTAATCCAAGACAAAGAGGGTGAACATTTTAGAAGGGCATTTCAGGTTCATTGAAAAAGATTTTAGTAAACCCTAGTTATTTCCAGGGGGGGGGAAGTGTGTGTTGGGGGTTCTGGCATTTCCCATTTCAGAATTAATAGAATTTAAACATGATGCACACTCTAATGCATGGCCTAGCTAGGGATGTGACAACTCACCCCCACTCAAAAGAATCTCGTCCCGAGATTTAGGTTCCTCCGGAAAGAAGGCGGGGTACTCAAGTCGAAGACGATCCTCCCTTTCCCAGGTAGCCTCTTGCTCGGAATGGTGTGACCATTGAACCTTGAGAAACTTGATATTGTGGCGTCGAGTGGTACGCTCGGCTTGATCAAGGATACGAACGGGGTGTTCCCGATAAGTGAGGTTATCTTGGAGATCAAGCGTTTCGTGGTCCACTCCACGGATAGGATCCGCGAAGCAACGCCTGAGTTGAGAAACATGGAAGACATCATGAACTCTGGAGAGATGCGGAGGTAGTTCCAGTTGGTAGGCAACTTCCCCTCGTTTGGCAAGAATGCGAAAGGGTCCAATGTAGCGAGTAGCCAATTTGCCTTTGATACCGAATCGATGGGTTCCCTTTAAAGGTGTAACCCGAAGGTAAGCCATCTCGCCGACTTCATAAGCCATGGGCTTATGCTTGCGGTCATACTGACTCTTTTGTCGAGATTGGGCGGTTTTCAACTTCTCACGAATAATACGAACTTGCTCTTCTGCATCCTGGATCATGTCCGGGCCAAAGAGTTGTCTCTCGCCGGTTTCTGACCAGTTAAGAGGCGTTCGACATTTTCGTCCATAAAGAACTTCGAAAGGAGCTTTGCCCAAGCTAGCTTGATAACTATTGTTATAAGCGAACTCTGCGAATGGTAGGCACTTCTCCCAATTTATACCGAAAGAGATGACAGAAGCTCGGAGCATATCCTCCAGAATTTGATTGACTCGTTCTACTTGACCACTTGACTGAGGATGGAAGGCGGTGCTAAAGGAAAGTTGAGTTCCCAAAGCATTTTGGAAACTTTCCCAAAATCGAGAGGTGAAAAGACTTCCACGGTCCGAATTAATTTCCAATGGAACACCATGGAGAGATACTATTCGAGAGATGTACAAATCAGCTAGCTGGCTAGCGGTTATACTCTCGCGAACAGGTAAGAAGTGGGCTACTTTGGAAAGACGATCGACAACAACGAAGATAGCATTATTCCCTCTTTTGGTTCTGGGAAACCCGGTAATGAAATCCATACCGATTTTATCCCATTTCCATTCAGGAATCTCCAAAGGTTGAAGGGTGCCAGCAGGCCGTTGATGCTCTGCTTTAACACGACGACAGACGTCGCAAGTTGCAATGTATTGAGCGATTTCTCTCTTCATCCTAGTCCACCAAAACCTCTGGCGTAGGTCTTGATACATTTTAGTACTACCGGGATGAATGGTGAGAGGGGATTCATGAGCTTCCTTAAGGATCAATTGTCGTAAATGTTGTTTCTTGGGAACCACCAAGCGGTTCTCGAAGAAGACAACACCTCGTTCATCCATGGAGAAACATTTAGCAACTCCGCTAGCGATGTTTTCCTTAATCCGAGATATGCCCTTATCGCGCTTCTGGGCAGCTATGATTTGATCCGTAAGGTTAGGTTTCGCCACCAGGATGGAAAGGAATCCTCGAGGAACAATGTGAAGGTTAAGCTTACGAAATTCCTCGTGGAGAAGTGGTTGACTTTGCTGTAACCTCAGGTTGTTACAATAAAATTTACGACTTAGTGCATCAGCCATGACATTGGCTTTGCCTAGGGTGTAAGTTATTCCTAAGTCGTAATCCGAGATCAACTCGACCCAACGTCTTTGCCTGAGATTCAAATCCGGTTGGGTGAAGATATATTTCAAACTTTGGTGATCAGTGTAAATTTCGCAACGGTTACCCAAGAGGTAATGTCGCCAGGTTTTGAGTGCATGGACTACCGCTGCAAGCTCTAGATCATGAGTAGGATAATTATCCTCATGTGGACGCAACTGTCGAGATGCGTAGGCAATCACATGACGATCTTGCATGAGTATGCAACCTAGTCCTTGTCGCGAGGCGTCGCAATAGATAACAAAGTCCTTAGAGAAGTCTGGTGGTACCAGTACGGGAGCAGATGTCAGGCGTCTTTTCAGTTCCTGGAAGCTGAACTCGCACTGTGGGGTCCACTCGAACTTTTTATCTTTCTTGAGGAGTTCAGTTAGAGGCTTAGCAACCTTGGAGAAATTCTCGACGAAGCAGCGGCAATAGCTCGCTAAACCAAGAAAACTCCGGACTTGCTTGACCGTTTCAGGTGGAGTCCAGTCAAGGACAGCTTGAACTCGCTCGGGATTGACAGCAATGCCCTTGCCAGAGATTACATGGCCCAGATAGGTCACTTCTGGCAACCAGAATTCGCACTTGGAGAATTTGGCATAAAGGCGATGCTCTCGAAGTTTCATCAATACTAGCCTTAGATGTTCGGCATGTTCTTCCTCATTCTTGGAGTAGATGAGTATATCATCGAGGTAAACCACGACGAATTTATCCAAATACTCCATGAAGATCGAGTTCATTAACCGAGAGAAGGTGGCTGGAGCATTGGTTAAACCGAAGGACATGACGGTGTACTCGTATTGGCCGTAACGAGTGACGAAAGCCGTTTTGGGAATGTCCCCGTTCTTGATTTTGATTTGATGGTAGCCCAACCTCAAATCCATTTTGGAAAAGACTGAGGATCCAGCGAGCTGGTCATACAGATCGTTGATCCTGGGGAGCGGATACTTGTTCTTGATGGTGACCAAATTGACAGGTCGGTAATCTACAACCATCCGATCCGTTCCATCCTTCTTCTTGACGAAGAGGACGGGGCAAGCCCATGGAGATGAACTAGGACGGATGAAACCTTTTTGCAAGGACTCATCGAGTTGTTTCTTAAGCTCGGCTAGTTCTAGGGGTGCCATCTTATAAGGTCTCCTAGAGATTGGGACGGTTCCTGGAACAAGGTCTATTACGAACTCGACATCTCTGTCAGGTGGAACACCTGGCAATTCCTCTGGAAAGACATCCGGAAAGTCACGAACTACCGGAATATCTTCGAGGTCTGGAAGGGGATTGGCATTTAGAGAGTAGAGCTGACGCTCCGATACTCGGGTCAAAACATTGACTGTCTTGCCCGATGGATGGGTAAGTTGAACAGTTCTAGTTGAGCAGTCAATCTTGGCGTAATGAGCTGACATCCAGTCCATACCCAAGATGATGTTTATGTCTGAGGACTTGAGAGCTATTAGTGACGCAAGGAAGACCAATCTGTCAACAAGAATTTCATTTCCATGGCTGATTCTAGAGGTTTGCCACTTAGAACCAGGGGTTTGAATTACCATGGAGGTAGGCATGTCACAAAAAGTGGTGTTGTGCAAACGAGCATAGCTCTCAGAAATAAATGAATGAGATGCTCCAGTATCAAAGAGAACAGTTGCCGGATGGCAATTAACAAGGAGCGTACCGAGAACAATGTTGGGGTCCTCTTGAGTCTCTTCAGCTGAGACGTAGTTGACATGGCCACGAGCAGTGGTGGCTGGCTTGGCGACAAGCACCTTCGCTGTTGACTTACCACGGCCAACAGACTTTCCGAACTGACTGGGGTTGTTCTGGGGACACTCACGGATGTAGTGGCCCGGCTCACCACACTTGAAGCAAGTTGTTATATTGGGGCGTGGAGCAGTATTGGCAGTGGGGCCACCAAAAGTCTTGGGCGGCATATACTGCTGATTGGGGCGAGGCGCCTCAAAGGATGGCCTCGGGGTATACCTGGGTGGCATAGCAGAATTTGGAATCCAGACCCGGCGCTTCTGAGATCCAGAGCCGGATGAAGAACCATAGTCACGGAAGTGCTTGCGTGAAGCTTCAAAATCATTTTGCCCCGTCTCGGCACTGATGGCCTTATTGACTAGCTTCGGAAAAGAAATTCATTCATGCAGACGAAGGTCACGTCGGAGCTCAGGGCTAAGTCCCTTGCGGAACCTTGCCTGCTTCTTGGCATCGGTGGATACCTCTTCGGGAGCATAGCGTGCAAGCTTCCCAAACTCGCGACTGTATGCATCCACAGTCAGCTTCCCCTGGGTGAAGTTACAGAACTCCTCCCTCTTGCGATCCATGAGACCTTCCGGAATATGATGCTCATGAAAAGCGGCACTGAAATCAGCCCAAGTAGTGAGTTGGCCGACCGGACGCATAGCTTCATAATTCTCCCACCAAAGGCTGGCAGGGCCTTCGAGGTGATAGGCAGCAAAGGTGACTTTATCATCTTCAGCCACGTTAGCAGAACGTAGCTTGTGGGCGATGCTGCGGAGCCAGTCATCCGCATCGAGAGGTTCGATGGAATGATTGAACTTTGGCGGGTACAGCTTGACAAAGTCATTGATGGACACCGAATTGATCCTCTGCTGACGTGCAGTGTTCTGCTCAATCCGCTCTAACAAGCGGTTGGTGTCGCGCCTGTTGCGCTCTGCCTCCAGCATCACTTCGGCCAGAGAAGGTGGTTGAGGCAGACTTTCCTCTCTAGGTGCACTAGCTTCTCCCTGCTCCGAAGCAGCAGGGTTGCTGCGGGTGTTGACCATCCTAGGAAAAAACAAAACAACGGTTTAAACCAGGATGGCAAAATCTGGCCAAGGAAGTGCGGAATGTAATGGATAACAAGGAATGCAGAGATGATCATCCGTATGACATGGTAATATAGAAACTGCCATATATATACCAACGGTCATACACATCATACATAGTATAGTACAAGCTCAAGCTGAGGTACAACTAAGACGAAAGACGTTACATCTCATCGGAGGCATTCCAAGCTCCTATACATTATTTTTCTACACCTCCGGAATTGATACACACTAAGTTATATTCCACAATCACGCAGGACGGTGGACATACAACTATTACAATACTAGCGAGACTGCTACTAGCTCAGACGGTTCCGTAGAAGTCCTCATAGAAGTCACCACCCAGACCTGGAAGCGGAACATGGTCATCTGGGAACAGACGGTCCTGCGGTGCTTGTGGACCATAGGGACTTGGGTGCGGCCTCGGTCCAACAGATGGCGGCAGAAGAGGCCCACGAGGAGGGGTGATGCCTCCCACCTCACGCCATTCCATGAAGTCTGGCAGACTAGCCCGCACAGGGTACAAGTCTCTCATGTCCATGTATCCGGCTTGCACAGCAGGTGCAAACCTCGTCAAGGTGGCCCAATGATCAGCACGAGCATTAAAGAGCTCCATACGCAAGGCCCGGTTTTCACGGTCCTTATCTTCCAACATCTCAGTAGTGGTGCAAAGGAGTGAGTCCTCATGGGATGCATCACTGTACATGCCCTGAAGGTAACCATGCGCCCCAGGGAGGGATGCTGGCATGTAGCGAAACTCAGTGTTGCTCAACAAGGCAGTTCTAGCTCGCATAATGGTCATCATCGAGTAGGCTGCATCTTGAACGGACATCCCAATAGTGATCCCGAGTCCATAAGAACAGTGGAGTGGTTCCGTGGCTCCGGGATAAGATGGATATATCCTAACCGTGCACAGATATTGGCTCTGGTTAAAATCTCTAAACTGCTCTTCGACGGTGTATTCGGGGTACCATCGGTAACCTGCCTCAACCATCACTCGAACCAACATGGCGGTATGACCACATACACCGATGCAACGGGTCAGACGAACCACTTGGTTTTGGGGACGGGTAGCCATCTGAAAGCACAAATTAGTGCAAAGGCATTAGAATTTCTGGATGAAATTGGACAGCATAACGGCTGTAAATGCTCAGAAAAAGACTTGAGGCATCCACAACAGTTTGCGAAACCACTCAACAACAATATCATATCAAGGTTCTGGTTCAATGGCAACATACTAAACTTTAGTAGAACTGAACTGGGTTGTATCCAACAATCCTATAAGTTACTACGGATTTAGTAACACGTGAACCTGATAGAGAGAATAGAGCCTAGTCCTTAACCCACGTAGAATGAGAAGAGAATGACTCAGAATAGAGGGCATAAGGTAAAGAAGTAAAAGAGCCTTACGTTCCCTCCCACAATCAATTCCCCTACATATAGCTAAAGCAATTCTAGACTCGACATCGACCAGTTGGCTTAGCGAACCTACAGGCAGTCCGGCTCTGATGCCAACGCTGTCAGGACCCCGATCCTAAGCCACATCGATCCAGCGTGTAACACATCATATCACTTTGCGGCCTCACGCACGGTACTCCCACGGGTGCCACCTTACCTGGCCCGGGACCGTTTGCGCCTTTTGGCTCACGTATATGATAGTGTCGCTAGCATCCATATGACAGAGAACCCGGGCCGACATGGCTAGTCGTGAACCCAAAGCGGCGCTAGCCTATGAGGACAGGCATACATGAATCACATCGAACATGTCGGTCATCAACGTATCTATTCGGGCTGTAGCACTGGGCTAACAGGACTCCGGTAACCCGGGCTGTAGCAGGCTAGGCAGGACTCCGAATATCAACGCGTGACATTTCCCCGAAGGGACAGACATAGGAACGACGTGAGACACATGCCGGCCAGTCAAGTGTCCAAGCAGTAGTGCTGGGCTAGCAGGACTCCGGTGAACCGGGCTGTAGCGGACTACTATCGCTCAGAAGCACAAGACTTACATTTCCCCATATGAAAGGCTGCCAAGGATAAACAACTAGATAGTCGGATCCCACTCATACCAAGCATTTCAATCATACACACAATATGCCCGATATGAGTAGATACAACATGGCAACACAACAGTACTCTACGACTCAAGTACTTTATTTAGAAGGCTCCGAGGAGCCATACATATCATTCATACAGATAGGGGTCACATGACCCAACACTCAAGTCATACAAACATACAAGCACATGCGGAAGCAAACTAGTCTGAGTACAGACACTAGAAAGAAAGAAGGCTTGATGAAGCCTGTCTATCTACATCGACCCTTCACAAGTCTTGGATCACCACCTGGGTGATAAGTCACTCGTCAACGTCGAGGTCTACATAAAACCCATCAGAAGGGTTGGTGCAGTCGTCTGAAAAACATGATTAAAGCAACATGAGTACAGAAGTACTCAGCAAGTCTTACAACAGGAACCTATCATACATGCACATTCTCAAGAAGGTAGTGGGGTTATTGCAGCAAGCCAGCTTTGACTCTTGGCTAAGCTATCCTACGATAGACACCACTTGTAAAACATTTGTCGCACACGAGTCCACTAACACCATCACAATACTCCACCGAGGATCCTCTCTCGCCATCCTACGAGAGGGCCATCCACGGTACTCACACTTATCTTGAGATTTTTAGTAGTATCCATTTAACTTGTCTATGAACTGATATAGGCAAACCAGAAGTCCATTACCGCGGACACGGCTATTCGAATAGTTCATTTATAACCCTGCAGGGGTGTACTTCTTCACACATGTTTCCACCACTTAGCGTCTGCACACGACATGTGCTCGGCAGACTTCAAGCGAAAGCCGACGTGGGTGTAGACCACGACCTACCTAAACACTCAAGTCTCTAGTCCAGGTTTATCGCCTATTCGGGTTCCATCCGCAGGGAGTCCGGCCGAGGTTTCCACTAACGGCCCCGAACGATGTGAACAGGGTTCCCGAGACACCAAACGGGCGAGTCGGTACACCGTGCCACGTGCCTACCGCAACACAGCCCACCCCGATGGTCAGCGCCGCGTGCGGCCCCCAGCATACTACAAACACCAGAAACTACTTGCAACTCCTGGACAGAGGACAAGGGTGGATAAGAAGTCGAGCGGGGTCATATTTCAGGGCCCAATGTGTGGTAGTAACTGTATCATGGATCACAAACACAGATCTCAGTTCTTAAGGACGGCCTCAATGAAACAACCCACCATGTACTCCTACATGGCCTCTCATCGATTCCTTTACCAAATCGTATTCACACTTCACTCTTGTCACCGACACAACCTTTCACTCCAGTTCATCATCCCGATGAGCCAGACCTGACACAACTCTAAGCATAGCAAGCATAGCATGGTAGGAACACACACACACATGTATTGGCTCAATCAACTCCTACACATGCTAGTGGGTTTCATCTAGTTACTGTGGCAATGACAGGTCATGCAAAGGAAGTGGGTTCAACTACCGCAACACACAGCAGTTTGAAACGCGTTGTCTTAATGCAGTAAACGAGAGCAGAAGCGAGAACATGGGTTTGTATCGGAATGATCAATGGGTTGCTTGCCTGATGGAGTGGTGGTGGGATACTGCCCTTCAGTTGGATACTCGGAGATATCCTCGGAGGCAGAACCTACCACGAATGACACATTGCAACACAATCAATACATGACGATATGCAACAATATGATGCATGCAATGACATGGCAATATGAATGTGTCCTGGTCTTGTGCAAGTTAAACCAGAAGGAAATGACCCCATTTGAACCAAAGATTCAAATGGTAGTGCATTTATAAGATCATATTAGTGCAATATCTTATAATGCCTAAACAGTGGGTTTAACTTGTTTTAACATGCATGAAACCAGTTCCATTGGATAGATTGGATTTTTCTGATAGATTTTCATATATAGAACTTTGCATTTGGAGTTACAGATAATTTTCTATGAATTTTTGAAGTTTGAACTATTTTCTGGATTTTCCTGTATAAAAATAAATCCAGCAAAATAATAACTGCGTCAGCACTGTGTCATGCTTGCGTCAGCAGTCAACCCCGCTGACTGGGTCAAACCTGACGTGTGGGGCCACACGTCAGTGACACAGGGGCTAATCCCGGTCAAACCCGCGCTGACCAGGGTTTGACTTGGCCCTGGGCCCACGGTCAGTGGCTTAGGGGGGGGGTTAGGTTGCGGGATTAGGCGCTAATGACGCCACGTCGGCCTCGCCGGAGTTTCGCCGGCGACGACCTCAAACCGCGGCGGTTCTTCACCGGAGTTGCGCTACAGGCGGCGATTAGGCGCGCGGAGACCACGGGAGCGAAGCCCGCGCTCGTCCGCACCGATTGGAGCAGAAGGGAGAGGCGGGGGCGGCCGGAGCTCGCCGGAGCGAAGCTCAGGGCGGCGGCCGGAGTCGAGCTTGAGCGGGCGCAGCGCTGCGGGGCTCGAAAAGACAGGGGAGGAAGGTGGAATCGAGGCGGGAGCTCACAGCGGAGGCAGCGGCGGCGTCAGCGGGCTCGGGGACGAGTCGGAGACGACGGGGCGGCGAGGACGATCTGCGGCGGCCGGCGACGAAGAGGACAGCGAGGGCGACGCTACGGGGCACTCCGGCTCGCGTGGCTCGTCGAGGAGGCAGCTAGCGACGAGGCGGAGCAGCCGGGCTTGTCGGAGAGGCGAGGGAGCGGCTGTGGGCGCGGCAGCAGCGGGCGTCGGCGACGAGCTCCGCTCGGGGAGGGGGAAGAGGAGGATCCAGAGGAGAGGGGGGAAAAAGAGCGAGCGGCGGGGCGTTGCGTGGCGACGTGCGGGACGTCCAGCGTCGGGGGGGGAGGGCCAGGCAGGCAGGTGGCGTGACGGCACGGCCGTGCGCGCGCGCCGGCCACACGCCCGGCCGACTGGCGCCAGGAGGACGACGGCGCTGGTGGGCTGGCCCAGCTGGGCCGCACAGGAGCGGGCCTCAGCTGGCACAGGTAGGCCTCCTTTTTTTTTAATTTGGTTTTCTTTCCTATTTCTTTTGCAACTTTGTGGAGTTATTTAAAATACCTAGACCACTCCAAAAATTCTCAAACTGCACATGCTTGCTATTTAAAATATAGACAACATGAAACATTTCTGTTTGAGAATATTTGAACATTTAAAATATTTTTATAAATTTTAAATGCCCAAATTCAAATACTTATGTGTTAATTCAATAACCTTCTGTTGACCTAGAAAAATGTGCACTATTTTTGCCAGGGGGTTTAATCCAAGACAAAGAGGGTGAACATTTTAGAAGGGCATTTCAGGTTCATTGAAAAAGATTTTAGTAAACCCTAGTTATTTCCAGGGGGGGGGGGGAAGTGTGTGTTGGGGGTTCTGGCATTTCCCATTTCAGAATTAATAGAATTTAAACATGATGCACACTCTAATGCATGGCCTAGCTAGGGATGTGACAATGGAACAAAACTTTTTGGAGAATTTTTAAACAATAAAAGAAATATACTAGAGCCAAGAACCAGCGGAGGGGGCCCCCAGGGCGAGCACAACCCGCCAGGGTGCGCCCCCCTCCAGGGGTGCCCAGGTGGGTTGTGTCCACCTGGTGGCCCCGCAGACCCTGATTCTAACTCTATAAAATCCTATTTTTGGAGAAAAAATAGGCAGAAAGAATTATTGTGTTTAACGAGACAGAGCCACCGCCACCTCATGTTCTTCATTGGGAGGCCAGATCTGGAGTCTGTTTGGGGCTCTGGAGAGGGGGATCTTTAATCTTTGTCATCACCAACCCTTCTTCGTCGCCAATTCCATGATGCCCCCATCGGGAGTGAGTAATTCCTTCATAGGCTCGCTGGTCAGTGAGGAGTTGGATGAGATTCATCATGTAATCGAGTTAGTTTTGCTAGGGCTTGATCCCAAGTATCCGTTATGTTATGAGATTGATGTTCCTATGACTTTGGCATGCTTGATGCTTGTCACTTTGGGCTCGGGTGCCATGATTTCAGATCTGAACCATTTATGTTATCACCAGTATATCTATATGAGTGAAAAGGGTGGTCTGTGATGTTCAAAATTTCAATGCACAACTTTGACCACGCGGGCCCATGGTTGGGCGCGTCGTTGAATATCGATGAGAGGGGCCAGAAGTCAAGAACCACCTGGAAGTGGCCAAATATATGTACGAATATTGGCGATGTTTAAAACTTTAAATACACAATGCATAACTTTGGTGGCACCTGCCTCGCAAACCCGAAAGCACCCTAACAACCACCTAGCTAGGATATATATAATGACATAATGTTGTACCTAGATAGGATGCTTGGCCCACCCCCTCCCACTTCGTGTCAGTGGTGCGGATGCACATAATGATCGATACTTTGGTCATACATGCATGTCGCCATGACCTACCATAAGACGGACCAATGAATATATCGTTTGGTCAAATGACAGTTGTTGTTGTCAATAAACCGCTTGGGCCACTAGACTGAACCATCATAAAAATCGCACGAGAGGGACCACAAAACCAACACCTCTTGCATGTGACCCAAAATTATGTACGTGGGGAAGGGGTGATGTGTGTTTTCAATATAGAATAATGTACAATTTAGATGTGGTTCCTACCTCTCGATACAGACAACAACCATGAAGGCAAGGTAGTTAAGGACGAGATACACAGGGTTTGATGTAGGTCGAACCCAGCAATCCGAGCATGTGGGAGGGAATCCTGACAACGCATGAGCTCGAGCTTTGGTTGAGTGACATGTGACGGTGACCATCCCTAACATGAACTAGGAGGAATACATTCATGGCCAACACATAATACCTCTCATTATCGGTCAAAGGGATGATATATAAACACTCGGGGAGCCCACATATATGCATGTCGTCATGAAAAACAGCACAAGGGAGACGTGGTCGATCAGAAGACCCCGTATACACTGCATGTGGCCCGAAAATATGTATGGGTACGGTACTTGTGATGTGTTTAAATCCCAAATGCACAACTTTGATGGGCCACCAACTACATTACAAATCGAACACCATACCCGACTCCAAGCCTGGTTCAATACGTACGATGTCAATTTCCCAACTTTGAGGCGACGACGGAGGGGGGGGGGTCCCTCTCATGCGCTCAAACTTTATTTGGTCTAGCATGGGACACATCTATATATCTGTACATCTATACACCTATATAGTGTGCGAATAACTTTGAAAGTTGGTCGTTGGATGAAGCCAATCCGACGGTACAGAGATGGCAAATCCGAGCACTACTGGTCGTTGGATATCATCTACATTACACCAAATTCTGCCACATGCATGCATGTACAATCTAGAAGACTCCATGGTTGAACTTAAGCATAATGCACAAACCTCAAACACACAAGCACTTCTCCTTTGTTCTCTAGAATCTTCCATATCTTAATTGCCCAAACCTTTTTTTCTAAATGAATTGTCACGTTTTGTTTTCACCTTTACAATGCACAATTCCATGAATCTTAAAATATTTTTTTTTATAAAATTAATTGATTTTGGATGAGATGAACTATAAGAATTAAACGAACATCTACATCATGCATATATGACTCAAAGCTTACATGCTATAGTGTGGTATTTATTCATAATTTGGTTATCGAATCTCAAGCGTGCAATGCACGCGTATCTTACTAGTATCTATAGGAAACCATCATGGTCAAACCCTTCTCGTTTTGGGTCAAAGGGATAGATTGTGTGGGCCCCCCTAATTGTCGGTAAAGGATAGTATATATACCTCGGCGAGCGCACAAATATATGCCGCGTCTATAAGCCGCACAAGGGAGACATGCTCGAGAAGAACACCCTGCCCCTATACCCTGCATGCAACCTGAAAAGGTTTATATAATCGCCATACATGTCAAGTCAATCATTCTTTAATTTTTTACAGGAAAAAATAACCCATAAAAACATAGTAGGTTTATATAATAGCCATGTCAAGTCCGGTCAATCATTCTTTAATTTTTAGAGCAAGAAATAACCCATAAAGACATAGTGTACAAATTAGCAAAACAAGGATCCCAATGTTTATAAAATTGCCATGATAGGTCATCATAGAGATATATTAATACATCTCTATATCTCTATAATGATATTTAACACGCTTAACTTCTGCGTTCTATTCGACTAGGCTAGCAGATGGGAAGCCGGCCCTTGCTGATAAGAATTGCCTCCTTGGCATTAAGGCGTTTCATGCTGTCGAAAGGGCTCAGGGTTGCCGTTAGGTCTGGGAGCATCCAACGGTGCACACGTACGATCCATGGGGTTTGTGTTCTGGCCAATCAGAACACACGACTCAGATCGCGCACGGAGCAAAGGGGGGGCATCGGCCACGGTTTTGTAGGCACACGACTTTCGTGTGTGAACCGTGTGCTATTTGAAAACATTTTTTTGGAGGGGCTATTTGAAAACATTTACATGTGCTGTGAAAAGGGATGAGGATCGCCGTTCGATCAAGGAGAATCCAACGGTGTAGACATACGATCCATGGGGTTTGGGTTCTGGCCAATCAGATCGCGCGCGCAGCAGGGGGGATATCATACGGAAACCAACATTAGGTGGAAACCGGTGAAAACCATGAGAAAAAGATGTTTTGAAGTTTAAAAAAAATGGAAAAAATGCGGGATGTTAAGAGGATGATGTTTTATTGCCACCCAAAATTTCAAGTTGAAACACATTGCGAGATGTGAGCTATGAAAAAGACAAAATCAGCGCTGAATAGTGCCGAATAGTAATGTCACTATTCAGGGCTGAATTTGTCTTTTTCATAGCTCACATCTCGTAATGTTTTTCAACTTGAAATTTTGTGTCGCAATAAGACATCACCTTCTTAACAACGACAACAACAACAAAGCCTTTAGTCCCAAACATGTTGGGGTAGGCTAGAGGTGAAACCCATAAGATCTCGCAACCAACTCATGGCTCTGGCACATGGATAGCAAGCTTCCACGCACCCCTGTCCATAGCTAGCTCTCTGGTGATACTCCAATCCTTCAGGTCTCTCTTAACGGACTCCTCCCATGTCAAATTCGGTCTACCCCGCTCTCTCTTAACATTCTCCGCGCGCTTTAGCCGTTCGCTATGCATTGGAGCTTCTGGAGGCCAGCGCTGAATATGCCCACATTTTTTAGATTTTATGAAACTTTAAATTGTGGTTTCCACAAAGTTTTCATTGAATACCGGCTTTCATGAGTGAACTGTGTGCTATTTGAAAACATTTCGTGAGAAGAATCTCGGTTTTTAAATTCCCGTAAATACAAAACTAAGACGAAAATCATGAAACCTGGCATGGTGTCACGACATGGCACTTATAGGTCGAGGAATTTTTTTCGTCCATTGTGGCGCAAGTTTTATTACAAGCCTGTTACAAACCGAAGCTTCTCTCAAAGAAGCCTCGTGGTTCCAATAGGGAAACGTGTCCCCCTTGTGGGCGAAACATAATCAATGCCTCTCTTCGCCTTGTATTTTCTTCTACGGGCAACATGGAACAACAGGATATCCGTGCTGAGATTTAAACTTATTCAGGGTTCGTTTGGCCTTTTTATACACTAATTGAGTTCCCTAGGCATTTAATGCCCATAATTCAAATCAGAACTACAAATACATGCTCGAGTTCACCAAAATGGCTAGAAAATTATACATGTGTCCTTGGGTGCATGTTTAGGTCCCATGCCAGGAATGGGAACGAATTACAACCGTACCGGTGTCATGGCTCGTCCTCAAACATTTCGAATCTCGGTGTTTAAGTCCCCATAAATCCTAAACTCACTAGAAAGTCATCAAAGGTGGCATGGTGTCACGTCATGGCACATATATGTCGTGGTAAAAACATTGCCAATTTGGGCCAAGCTTTATTACAAACTGGAGCTTGTCGCAAGAACCCTCGTGGTTTCGATAGGGAAACGTGTCCCCTTGTGGGCCAAACGATAATCACTCCCTCTTCTAGCCTCGTATTTTCTTCTACACGCGACACGGAACAACTGGAGATTCGCGCTAAAATTTGAAATTATTCATGGTTTGTTTGACCTTTTTTATTCATTAATTGAGTTTTCTAGGCATTTCAATGTCCATAATTCAAATCCGAACTACAAGTACATGCTCCAGTCCACCAAAATGGCTAGAAAAAATGTACATGTTTCCTTGGGGTGCATGTTTAGGTCGCATGGAACGAATGGGAACGAATTCAACCGTGTCGCCATCCTGGCTTGGCCACAAACATTGTGAATCTCGGTTTTTAAATCTCTGTAAATCCAAAACTCACGAGGAAATCATGAAACTTGGCATGGTGTCACTACATGGTACATATAATTCTCCAATTTGGGCAAAGCTATATTACAAGCCTTTTTACAAACCGGAGCCTATCGCAACCCTCATGGTTCCGGTAGGGAAACATGCCCCTCTTGTGGGCGAAACGATAATTGCTGCCTCTTCTCGCCTTGAACTTTGTTTTCTACAGGCAACATAGAATAACAGGAGTGTCGGGCTGAAATTTGAAACTATTCAGGGTTTGTTTGGCCATTGTATATATATTACTAATTACTAAGTTTTCTATGCATTTAATGTAGTCCATAATTCAAATTTGAACAACAACCACATGCTCCAGTGAAGCAAAATGGGTGAGAAATCATACATGTGTCATTGGGTGCATGGTTAGGTCTCATTTAAGGAATGAGAATGAATTACAAACTTGTCGTCGTCCTGAAACATTGAGAATCTCGGTTTTTAAATCCCAGTAAATCAAAAAGTCACCCAAAAAACAAGAAGCTTGGCATGGTTTCATGACATGGCACATATATGTCGTGGTAAAAAATCGTCCAGTTTGAGAAGAGGCGCACACATCAGTAGCCAACAAAGTGTTTTTTGAAACAAAAAGCTGACACGTTAATATCACAAACAGTTGTATTATATTAACCGTGTCAAAATTTAAACATACTCAGTGGCGTGCGTGCAGCTGTTTGATTAGACGGGACGAGCGCGAGAAGTCCGCCGTGCAGGCTCGACGGGACGCGTGCGAGCAGTCCACCTCGCAGGATCGATGGGACACGTGCATCCTGTCCACCTTGCAGGCTCGATGGTACACGTGCGAGCAGCAAGTCCGCCCATGCTCACCGGGAAGCGAGCTCTTTGACCTCCATGCACCAGTCGCCGCCCGCCTCGCTCACAACTTCTCCATTAATGGGTTAACTAAAGCACCTGGACGGAGGGTGTTTGCTTGTGATCCCATGGCAACATTTACTTTGTTCGTGTTTTCAACTCGTATTCCGCCCTAATTTAAATTGCCACATAGGGCAACGGATAATACGACCACAAATAAAATGGCAATGGATAATACAATGACAAATTTACAATGACGCAGATAATTATTGTCTTACATATTTCGGATAATTTAAAATGCGCTTGTGAGAGCCCTCACGTGCCCATGAGAGCTCGTTCGAGGGCTCCGCGGCGCGCTGACATATCTGCTGCAGCTGCGGCTTCACGGCGGGACCTCTCTAGTGCTTCCGCGGCCTTGGTCTTTCTTGCCCGGTTATATGTCCACCCTAAACTCTTCCTACCGGTCATGGCGGAACGTCTTGATAGAAAAACCAATTTTGTGGGTGATGAGAAGAGGAACTGTGAAGTAATTTTCGAGTCGGTGGTTTTTATAGCACGGTGCTAAGTGTGAACACATATTAGTTTGATAGTTCTGAACAGATTTGCAATTACTTATTGGATTGTAATCAACAATGTGACGAGAAATAAGGTCAAAATTTGTTGATGGCAGAAGGTTGACCACGTGGTTGCTTGCTGTTGAGGCGGCCGCGGGGCGCTCCGCTCTGGCGTCCCTGCATGCTCTGCTCGCCGTTGAGGCAAAGTTACAATGTCAATGGTTAATAATTCTTAATAATTGTCTTACATATTCAGGATAATTTAAAATGCTAAATGCGGCAAGGCCCAGAACACTCACAACCTACATATGCAGACAATTATAATAAAATATAAGCTAAAAGGCAGAGCTAGCGGCCTTCCGACGATGGTCTTCTCAGACTCCATGATCAACATAGCACCGTTCTGGCCATTCACTCCATGTATCCCGACCCGCCTCCGCCTACGGAGCTGCTGGCGCCGGGAGGCTCTTGGGGATGCTGGGCCTCTTCCAGAAGACCTTGACAGCGTGCAATCGCGTGCATGACAACTCTGTAGAACCGCTCCATTTTCATGTCTCTGGCCTGGTAGCAAATTCCGTCGATCACCTGCATCCTCAAGATATCACGTTGGCGATGTTCTTCTTCATCGGGGATGTCAACTCTACCAAGGATGCGCTCGAGCCTGGCCACCACATCATCAGGATTGAGGTTGGCATGGCTGCCGCGGGCAATGATGAAGCCGCAGCCTGCCTTTGTCTTGACTTAATCGCAGAGGTCGTCTGCCCATTCCTTGCGAGGCATCAGGCTCTCGATGAGCACTGGTGACGGTGGTTCTTCGGGTGGGTCGTCGATCATGCCGCCCAGCAGCTTAGATCTTTTGCACGATGGATGGCAAACTGCTCATCACACCTTCTCTGCAATATGTCGATTGTGCTCCCAAGGATTGTGACACCGATATCACTGTCTATGGGCCATGGTGCTTGCACCGGCCGATGAAGCTCTTGGTCCCCGACCAGCTCCGACTCGTTCTCCTTGCCGAAGATGTAACGCAGGTAGGCGTCGACGTCGAAGCTTTGGTCATTGCCTGGCATGCTTGGAATAACTAATGGTAGATGAGTGAGGACTAGATCTTCGTAGAGTGTCATGGAGGTGCGTTGCCGCCTGGGTTATATGCAGCAAGCCATTAGCTGGTGGCGGGAAACTGGTGAGGGAATAGGCGTGGATTTTACAATTCACCCATGTGGAGCGCGGGAAGCATTTGCTGGAGCGCAGGAAGCATTCGCTGGAGCGCGGGAAGACTAAGTGGAGCACACACACAACCCGAATACCGTATTCGGTGCCACGTGTTATTTATCACACAAGTGTTAACATAAGGAAGCAAATGTGTAACTTACTAATCATCGCACATGAGTACTCGCAGACACATCATGTGCGATACTCCTAGACACCGCAAGCAACTAGTTTGCATTTTTCAAAGTTTTTTGTACACACAAAATTGCACACGAACTAACTATATTAACCGTCTGTGTTGTAATTTCTCATCGCACACAGTTCATCCGAGTTGGTGGTTTCCCACGTATCACACACATCTTGTTAATTTGAACCGTTTCTGTTGTGTTCGCTAATCAAAAACAGTTCGCCCGAGTGAACTGTATGCCCTATATCACACACACCTTGATCTGGCTAACCGTTTATGTTGCACTCCCTAATAGAAAACGGTTCATCGGAGCGAACTGTATGTCGCATATTGCACACACGTTGATATGGCTGCCCGTTTCTATTGTTCTACCTCATTGCAAACAGTTCAAACGGGTGAACCGTGTGCCCTGAATCGCACACACAACTAAAATCCGAACCATGTTTGTTAGCTCCACCATCGCAAACGTTTTGCACCTTTTTTGATGGTTTTTTTACATCCCCGTTTGTGATTAATGCATCACACACAGTATTGTCAAAGGGTCTCTGATCATAGTGTCGCGCTAGCAGCATCCTGCAGTAGTGAGGTGCCCCCCTCCGGTGGTTCTTAGCTCCAGAAATTCTCATATATTGCATAGAAAATCCTCGCAAAGTTTAGTTCCATTCCGAGAACTTCTATTTCTGCACAAAAACAAAACCATGGTAGTTCTGCTGAAAACAACGTCAGTCCGGGGTTAGTTTCATTTAAATAATGCAAATTAGAGTCCAAAACAAGAGGGAAAGCGTTAGGAGAAGTAGATACGTTGGATACATATCAACTCCCCCAAGCTTAAACCTTTGCTTGTCCTCAACCAATTCAGTTGATAAACTGAAAGTGAAAAAGAAAAACTTTTACGAACTCTTTTGCTCTTGTTTGCATAAATAAGTTTAAACATCACCGAGGTTTCCGGCCAATATTATAACTAACCATGCCGACAATAACTCTTAAAAATTATATTAACTCATATCAATGACATAATCTGCTAGCGAGCAATAATAATATATCTCAAATGGCAACACGTTCTCAAAACAACCATGATATAATATGACAATAGTGGTATCTCGCTAGCCCTTTCTGAGACCGCAAAACATAAATGAAGAGCACCTCCAAAGTTCAAGCAGTGACTAAACATTGTAATTCATGGTAGAAAAGATCCATTCATGATGCACCCAACATTAGCTACACAAAATGCATCAGCATGACGGCAGTGCTCTCAGGTTCTGGCGCTTATTTTAGAAGGTGATGACACAACATGAAAGTAAATAGATAGTCCCTTCGTAGAGGGAAGCAATGATTTGCAGCGGTGCCAGAGCTCAAGTTTTTAAAACAGAGGTAAATGATATTTTGAGACCATCAGTTATTAATATCTTCCATGCTAAGCACGCTAGTGGCGGTTCCCAAGCGATAAACGTAAAGGTTTACTCCCCCTTCCACCAACAATCACACTCAACGGCTTGTCCAAAACAACGGGTGCCGTCCATACCAACAATAGTCTCGGGGGAGTTTTGTTTAGTTATTTGCAATTTAAGTTCGGGAATGGGAATCCCTATTACCGCCCTTTTCTCGTGCTCTGGTGAGTGAATAAACACTCATCCTGAGAATAACCCGCTTAGCATGGAAGATACCGACTACCTCCTGTCGTTCCATGAACGATCCAGGCACACAAAAATGATATTTATTTGAAGTTTTTTAGAGATGGCACATGCAAATTTACTTAGGACGGCAGGGTAATACTGCATACAGTTAGGTATGGTGGACTCATTTGGAATAACTTGGGTTCAAGGTTTTGATGTACAAGCAGAATTGCCACTTAGTACAGGCGAAGGCTAGCAAATAGGTTGAGAAGCAGCCAGCTAGAGAGCAACAACGGTCATGAACATGCACTATGCATAAGTAACATTGGACACTAGCATGAGTAGGATATGAACACCATGAACATAAATATCATAGAGGCTATGTTGGTTTTGATTCAACTACATGCATGAACATGTGCCAAGTCAAGCCACTAGAACATTCAGAGGAGGATACCATATCATCATACTATATCACAATCATTTTAACGCAATGTTGATATCCAAGATAAATCATTATCAACCCCTAGCTACTTATGCATGGCATGAGAAACTATAATCTCTAATTGTCATTGCAAACATGTTTAATCATAATGATCTAAATCATAGATAGGCTAAACATTTTTACAAAAACAGAACAAGTCGAGTTCATACCCGTTTCTCTCTGCCACGGCCAGTTCATCAAATATCGTCACTATTGCCTTTCACTTCCATGATCGAACGATGTAGAAATAATAATAGTGCAAGAGTGCCATGGACTAAGCTGGAATCTGCAAACATTTTATTCAACAGGAGAAGACAAGGTAATGGGGTTTCTTTGTTAGATCAACAATTATACATATGAGAGTCACTCAACATTTTCATCGTGACCTTCTCCTCGGTATGACTCAAATAAAAATAAAAGAAATTCAGAGAAACACAATGAAATATTTTTGGAGTTTTAGGTTTTCTTGAAGAAGCAAATAAAAGGGAAAAGAAATAAAGTGAAAAACTATTTACACGGGAAAGCTCCCAACAAGCAAAAGAAGAACAAGGAAATATTTTTGGGTTTTCTTTTTAGTGCTACATCTAACTACTCTAGAAAGAAAAAGTAAAAGAAGTAGGAAATATTTTTGTATTTTCTCAAGGTTTTTCAAACACTCAAGAAGAAAGTGAGACAATAAATTCAACATGGATAATACAATGAAAAAGTGTGGACACCAACAACTGGAATGAAATGTGTGAACATGAATGTAATGTCGGTGGGAATATGTACTCCCCCAAGCTTAGGATTTTGGCCTAACTTGGTAATAAGTCAGTAGTCGAACAAACCATGGGGTCCCATGTCGAACTGCCGAGGAGCGGGCACCTGTGGATCCCACTGCTGAGGCTCCTCCTCTGTTGTAGCCTGGTTGGTCTGGTAGGCGATGATATCCGCATGCATAATCCTGTATCCACCCCTGGCAATAGGATCAAACAAAGCAAGTGCATGCAATGGAATAATATCACGAGTTCTCACACTGAAAACCAGGTTATACGGAGTAGGGATGTGAGGGTAATCGGCAGCAATAAACTGGTGATGTTCCATGGCCGCGCGATCTAGGTAAACCTAGGGCAAAGGATAATCATGCAGGCATATCTCAACGTTAAAGCAAGCCGCCAAAAGAGTAGCTTAAATTCCTCCATGTATTTTACCCTTGGATTTATTAATGTGAAGGTGACGTGCCACAATATCCCCCAAGCTATCAGTGTTGTCGCTCTCAAGTGCACATGTAAAACAGCAAGGTCTGCGGCACTGAGTGCACCCACCTTCTCTCTAGCAAGCAAGCATTTTGCAATAAAAAGAGTAAAATAATGAACAACAGGAAAAAGAAAGCTAGCAGCAGTGATACTCAACACCCCTCTCTCATCACCCACTGTCAGAGTACGATAAAAGCCTTCAAACTCCGTAGGCCTAGGCTCTACCTAACCACAATCAGAAGGAAGCAAGCATATTTCACAGAACTCAGTAAGCTGTATCTGATGGGGTTCAGCGTATAAATTAAACTGCACCTCAGAAGGATTATTCCTAGGAAGGAAATTAAAACTTTGCACAAAGGAGTTCATGAGGAGATGATATTGTTCGCATTCAGCTATGATGAAGTCAGTGAGGCCGGCATGAGCAGCATATTGTGAGAACTCTTGAAGGATTCTGGCCCCTTCCATGAATGGGGTATGCGGCCATTCGCACGGCAGTATTTCCGCCAATCTCCGGGTTTGGAGATCACTGTCAGACGTCGCCCCAATAAACTCCTTGGAGTTCTTGGAAGCAAACTTCCTAAAGATACTCATCTTTTTCCTATGAACAAAATTTTAAAATTTTTAGTCCACCAAAATTTCTCAACAAAATTTTACAAAATTGGTAGCAACTACTCATAGGGATACATAGAGGCCATAGCAATCATTCAAACTACTTAGAACTCTAATAATTCAACATGCAAGCTCATCTACAATAGCACCAAGAGTAGCTAATTATTCCAAATATAAACCACTAAAGCAAAAACTAATTGGACAAATGGAGGAGTCACATACCAAGCAACAATCCCCCGAAACAGTTTCGAAAACAGAGGTTCGAGCAAAGAGATCGAAATTCGCGACTTTGAGATCAAGAACACGAGAGAGAGAGAGAGAGAGAGAGAGAGAGAGAGAGACATAGAGACAGAGAGAGAGAGAGCAATGGTGATTTTTTTCTGGAGGAGGTGATGAAGTGGTATGAAGGGATAAGTGAGGGGGCCCACGTGGGGACCATAACCCACCAGGGCGCGACTGGGGGTCCTGGCACGCCCAGGTGGGTTGTTCCCACCCGGTGCACCTCCCTCTGATATTATTTGCACCAAAAATTCTTAAATATTCAGAAAAAACGTATTAAATTTTCAGAGCATTCTGAGAACTTTTATTTTTTGGTCATTTTTATTGCACAGGAAATTAAGAAAAAAAAACATTATTTTATTTAACTAATAAAAATAGAAAACAAAAGGTAGGGACAGAAGGTAGTTCTTACGAAATTCATCAACTCCACACCTCTCAAAAATGATCCATTAATAAGGTTAATCAAGTCTTATTAACAACCACTTTCGGTTAGCATGAAACCAAAGAACTTTCGTAAATCACTAAGTTACCTCAAAGGGGATATGAATATCCCCAACAATAAGCATTTCATATTTCTTTTTAATAGTAGGTAGAGGTAGTTGAAAACTTCCAATAGTGATTGTCAGAGATTTTTCAATAACATTAATACCATTCACTTGGAATTGTTTCTTCAGAAAGTGCACCATATGCTCATTACCATTGATATGAAAAGTTACCTTGCTTTTATTGCAATCCATAACAGCCCCTGCAGTATTCAAGAAGGTTCTACCAAGGATAATCGACATGTTGTCGTCCTCAGACATCTCAAGTATAACAAAGTCAGTCAAAATAGTAACATTAGCAACAACAATGGGCACATCCTCATAAATACCGATAGGTATGGCAGTTGATTTGTCAGCCATTTGCAAACATATTTCAGTAGGTGTGAGTTTATTCAAATCAAGTCTTTTGTATAAAGGGAAATGCATAACACTAACACCAGCTCCTAAATCACATGTAGCAGTTTTCACATAATTTCTTTTGATGGAGCAAGGTATAGTTGGTATTCCCGGATCTCCATTTTTTAGGTACTCCATCTTTAGAAGTATAATTAGCAAGCATGGTGGAGATTTCAGCTTCCAGTATTTTCTTCTAATTGGTGATGATGTCTTTCATGTACTTTGCATAAGGAGGCATTTTCGAGATATCAGTGAAGCGAGTACGCAAAAAGACTGGCTTCAGCATTCAAAGCGTTCAAATTCTTCATCATGTTTCTTTTTACTTGACTTAGGTGGAAAGGGCATAGGTTTTTGAACCCACGGTTCGCTTTCTTTACCGTGTTTTCTAGCAATAAAGTCTCTTTTATCATATCGTGTATTCTTGGGTGGTGGGTTATCAAGATCTACTGTAGGTTCTATCTCAACATCATTATATGGTTCTTTATTATTTGTTTGAGTATCTTCATGAACCTCATCATTATCATTTTCATTATCAGAAGGTGAGTGTTCATTACCAGACTGAGTTTCAGCATCAGAGATAGAAATTTCATTATCATTATCAGGAGGTTTTTCTACTTCAGGTTCACTAGGATCTTGCAAAGTCCTATCATTTTTCTTCTTCTTTTTATTTTTAGAAGGACTACGTGCATCAGTGTTAATTCTTTGAGAGTCTTGTTCAATTATTTTTGGGTGTCCCTCGGGATAAAGTGGTTCCTGAGTCATTTTACCCCCTCTAGCTGCTACTCCAACAGCAAAGTCACTTATATTATTATTCATTTCATCAAGCAACTCTCTTTGAGATTTAGCAACTTGTTCTAACTGAGTTTGAACCATAGAAGCATGCTTCCCCACACCTCTAACATCATTTGAGATTCTAAATAACAAGTTGCTCAGGCCAGCAATCATATCAGAATTGTATTTCAATTGTTTCATAACATTTGCATTGAAGTGATCTTACTTTATAATGTAATTTTCAAACTCATAAAGGCATTGGCTAGGATGCATATTGTGAGGATTGTCATTAACAATGAATTTCATTAGAGAATTTACCTCTACCACCTTAGGTGGTGGTGGTGTATCAAGCCCATGTATTTCTTCAATAGGAGGTAAATTTTTGACATCCTCAGCTTTAATACATTTTTCCTTCATAGGTTTCTTTGCCTCTTGGATATCTTCAGGACTGAGATATAATATACCCCTCTTCTTCAGAGTGGGTTTAGGCGGTAGTTCAGGAAGAGTCCAATCATCATAATTTTTCAATATGTTATTCAATAATTCTTCAGCTTGCCCAATAGTCCGTTCCTTGAAAACACAACCAGCACAACTATCTAGGAAATCCCTGGAAGCATCGGTTAGTCCATTATAGAAGATATTAAGTATTTCATTTTTCTTAAGAGGATGATCATGCAAAGCATTAAGCAATTGGCAAAGCCTCCCCCAAGCTTGTGGGAGACTCTCTTCTTCAATTTGCACAAAGTTAAATATTTCCTGTAAGGCAACTTGTTTCTTATGAGCAGGGAAATAGTTTTCAGAGAAGTAATAAATTATACCCTGGGGACTACGCACACAACTAGGAGCAAGAGTATTGTACAAAGCTTTAGCATCACCCTTTAATGAGAACATAATTAATTTGAGGATGTAGTAATAGCGAATTTTCTCATCATGAGTAAAAAGGGCGGCTATGTCATTCAAGGTGTGCCACAACAGTTTTAGTTTCGTAACCATGGAAATGATCAGATTCAACCAAAGTAATTAACTCTAGGTCGACAGAGAATCCATAATCCTTATCATCAATAAAGATAGGTGAAGTAGCAAACTTAGGATCATATTGCATTCTAGCATTCAAGGATTTTTCTTTATACTTGCATAATAATTTCTCTAGATCATCTCTATCCTTACAAGCAAGAATATCTCTTGTTGTCTCCTCATTCATAACATAACCTTCCGGTACTTTTGGCAATTCCTATCTAGGAGGGCTAGTTCTAGTAGGTGTTTCAAGATTTTCAGTTTCAAGCTCATCGTCAGTTTCAACAATATCATGTTGTCTTACTCTAGCAATTTGTTCATCGAGAAAGTCACCTAGTGGAACATCATCATCATCATCATCATCATCATCATCATCATCATCATCAAGAAATGTACTAGCATCTTCATAAGTATCATTCATAGCAGAAGTGGCATCATCAGGATTAATAGCATGTGGTGGTGTTGGAAGTTTACTTATAACTAAAGGTGAATCTAAAGCAAAGCTAGATGGCAGCTCCTTAACTCACCTCATCTTAGAGGGATAAGTCTTAGTCTTAGCATCCTTTATATTCTTCATAGTGATAAATTAATAATAATCCCAAGTGACTCAACAAAAATAGCTATGCTCCCCAGCAACGGTGGCCGAAAAAGGTCTTGATAACCCACAACTATATGGGATCGCAACAGTTTTCGAGGGTAGAGTATTCAACCAAAATTTATAGATTCGACAAAAGGGGAGCCAAAGAATACTTGCAAGTATTAGCAGCTGTGTTGTCAATTCAACCACACCTGCAGATTAATTATCTGCAGCAACATGATCAGTAGCAAAGTAATATGATAGTTTGATAATAGTAGCAACTGTAACGGTAAAGGTAACAATGATAGCAGTAGTTTTGTAGCAAGTGCAACAGTAGCGATAGTAGTAATAACTTATCAAGAACAGTATAATATAAATTCGTAGGCATCGGATCGGTAATTTTTTGGATGATATTCATCATGTGAGAGTCATAACCTAGGGCGATACGGCACTAGCTCCAGTTCATAAATATAATGTAGGCATGTATTCCGTAAATAGTCATACATGCTTATGGAAAGAACTCGCATGACATCTTTTGTCCTACCCTCCCGTGGCAGCGGGGTCCAATTGGAAACTAAGGGATATTGAGGCCTCCTTTTAATTGAGAATCGGAACAAAGCATTAACACACGGTGAATACATGAACTCCTCAAACTACGGTCATCACCGGGAGTGGTCCTGACTATTGTCACTCCGGGGTTCCCGGATCATAACACGTAGTAGGTGACTATAACTTGCAAGATCGGATCTAGAACATGGATATAATTGTGATAACATAAATTGTCGGTGGGAAACGACACCTATGGGATCACAGGAATCCCTACTACCGTTGCGGGGCGCGGGGTTGTGAAAAGAGCGGATCAAACAGATAGCACACGGTTCCTTTACCCAGGTTCGGGCCGCAAGGATGCGTAAAACCCTACTCCTGCTTTGGTGGATTGGATATCTGAGTTCCTGAGCTAGCTATGGGGCATCGAGAGCTCCAAAAAACCGAATCATTCTCCTGGTCGCCTTGGGCCTCCTTTTATAGGAAAGGGGTTGCCACAGTGGCGCACAGGAGGTGCAAAGGGTACAATAGTGCGAGGTTATCCTTCGCATTACATGACGAGGCGCATTTAATGTGCCTTGCTTAGGTGTCCTTGCTTTATCAGGGGCGGAGGAGAGCCCCGTCTCGTCCGTCGCCGCTCCCTCTCGCGTCGACATGCGCCCTGGCCAGCGGTGCTTGTGGTGCCACGTAGGCAGTAGGCAGCTGAGGTGGCGCAGTGGTGGATCTCCACGAAGATCTACATGCCGCCACGCAGGTGCCTGCCCAACTAGTTGGGTTGGTAGCTGCATGCGAACGGCGGTGGGGGCCCTACGACGTCCTTGGCAAGGGCCTTGCTGCGGCCCCGACAAGGTTCTTGCCGCGGCCCCGGCAAGGTTCTTGCCGCGGCCCCGGCAAGGGTCTTGCCGCGACGCCTGTTGTCATCCCCGGCAAGGCTCTTGCCGGGGGCCTTGTGGTCCTCCTTGGCTGGGATCCCGCCAAGGATCATCATCTTCTGAAGTGGGTATCTGATCTTGAATGTCTTCACAAAGATCTGCATGCCACCACGGGGATGTCTCCCGAATCCTTGCCCGCATGGGTCAGCGGACTCGAGGGTGACTTCGGTCCGTAGGTGTGGGGCGAGCGGCCTACGGCAAGGGTCTTGCCGGGTTAGCTAAAGCTGCCCCCCGGCAAGGATCTTGCCGGGGGGTGTCTGCTCTGTCCCTTTGCTCTTTGTGGTCTTGGCGTCGTTCTGCTTCCCTTCAGCTTTGGCCTTACCTTGGCTTACCTCCCTTGCCGTGCTTAGCGTGGCGGCGCTCGTGGCCCAGACTACCCGTGCACAGTTATAGGGGTACAAAAAGTGCACCCCCTTTTTGCACACCGACAGGAGCCCCCGGGCCTGGGTCACACATAAGCGCAACGCGTTGGTGGGCTAGGCCCTAGAACGGTGCGCGGGCAGGCGGGGCGGTTTTTACCGCGGTAAGTTTCTTTGCGCGCTGCGCTTCCTATGCGTCCCACGCGTGGCGTGGAGTGGGGAGGCGTGCATGACATGGGCGGCATGCGTGGGGCTGAGCTCTGCACGCATGCGTCACGTCGTAGTAAAGGGGGTGGTTCATGCCTTCCCCATAAACGGAGGGAGGCGTGGAGGCGCAGCCCATTTACTGAACGGGGCCGAGGCGTGGTCTTCAAGGCGTCCACTCCCTTCGATCACGGGGTGGGGAGAGGTCGCCTCACCCGTCGCCTCGGTCCTGCACGCTCGCCACGTGGCGCCCATGCGCTTGGGGTGGCAATCGGTGGAGGCGGGAAACCGGGCCGTTGCGGGCTGGGGCAGCGGGTCGGTCCCGGTTCCCTGCGCCTTCCGCGTCTTGATTGGCAGAGCGGGGCGGCCGATCCCCCATCCCGCCCCTTTATAAAGAGCGGGAGAGGGGAGGAATGGCGTCCTGCATTCCCTCATCTCCTTCCTTCTTCAGCTTCTGTTCCCCTCCCTTCCATTCGCCACGGAGAGAGGGAACCCTGGTCCTTCAACGGTGGCGACGCGGGTCGCCGCTCAACAACGCGCCCCTCCTTCTCCTGTACCCGTGGTGGCAGAGCCAGCCGCAAGGGGAAGGGGGAGGGGGCGAGGCCGTGGGCGAGGCCGAGGCGCTCGAGGAAGAGGAGGACAGGGCGGCGCGCCGGCCTCGCCTCTGCCAGCAGCTCCTCCCCCCATGGAGGGCCACGTTGGGGACGACCCTTGTCAGTTCTTCGTCAGGCTACGCCGGCCGCCTCGCCGTCGCCTTCGTCTCTCGACCCCATTCGCGCGGGAGATGGGGTTGGATCCGCCGGAATCACTGCGGCTGCACATGAGGGGCTGTGGGATCAGCGGTATGCGGGTTCGCGTTGGCTTCCCAGCCCCTCACGTGATGTATCTCTGTCGGGGATGGAAGACGTTTGCCCATATCCACCGCTTGATGGAGGGGCTCACTCTCCATTTCAAGCTGATAGAGGGCAGCCTCCTCTCCGTGAAGGTCTTCGGGTGCTTCGGGACCCGGACAAGGTGCTGCGTGGAGAGATCTTCTAATAGCAAAGACTCCTCCTCGGGCGGGTGTGGCGAGGAGGGCAGCGGCAGCGACGACAAGGGTAGCGGGCGGCAGGATGACGGGTCCGACTAGGTGTCGGGCGCCGCGTCGTGCGGCACCGACGACCCCATCATCCGTGTCGCCGGCTCCCTGAACTTCTCGGGGTCGTCTCCTTGGGCGGCTGGCGTTGGGAGGCTGCGGAAGAGGAAGAGGGCGGGCGGCAAGGCCATCAGCTCGGAGTACGCGGGCACCGACGCCTTCGACGCATGCTGACGTCCTGCCGCCTCGTCTTCGAGCTCTGCTTCCGGCGCCGCCATCACCATCCAGCCTCCGGACGGCCACCGAGATGTTCTCTTGGTGTCTTCTGCCACCCGTAGCTCGCCTAGGCGCCCCTTTTGCCCTTTTCGCCTCCTTGACCTGCCTCTGGAGGAGAGAGACAAGAAAGGGATTACGGGCACCTTATCTCTTTTTAATTTGTAAGCCTTCGGGCCTTAGCTGAATTTAGAACTTGTAATCCCATCATTCATGTTTTTCATTCCCTATGGACTGTACCTGAGTGGAATGTTTTTAATGAAAAAGGGATGCTTGCCGGCTCATTTGTTTGCGGGTAGAACCCACGACAAGGAGCAAATCCTTAATATCTTTAAGATAAACATTTCCTCGCCCGGCAACAGGTCTTGCCATCCCCCCACTTCATTCGACCTTTCGCACACCCTTGGCGGAGGCAGGGATGAGGCGGGTTCCGGCCCCTCGTTTCATCCTTTTGTTGCCGCGACTACGACCAAACCCGGCCCCAGGAACGAGCCCTAGGGCCTAGAGTTAGGGGAGCATGGTAGTTTTTAGGAAAATCAAGGTTTCACATACCTCAGTCCATAAGGGAATGCATGATAAGGGATGAAGAACTTATCTGGAGCTGTAGCCCCCGGCAACTTTGGTTTGCCGGGGGTGAATCTTAGCCCTTGAAGCCCCCGGCAGTACTGGCTTGCCGGGGTCTAGATGCTGGTTTGTCCCTCCTATCTTCTTCGTCCTTAGTGATCCGGCAAGGATATCAGTGAGTCCTGTGAACCAAAGAAGACAAAAGAACGGCGAAGGGACACACACTCGACCTCTAAGCTAGGGGTTAGCCGCCGCCAAGCACTATCAACCCTGACCAAGGACGAGACTCAACCTAGCATGCATGGTATAACTTTAGGGCGCCAGCGCTTCATTTATTTATGCTCAGGGTCTGCGCTTGGATTTGTACAAAGGGTTACATGCATCATCGGCAATGCTTGTACAAAAGGTGGCTTGCCGGGGGCCCCGGCAAGCCGCGCCTTACGGGTAAAACTTGCGAAGATGCTCAATGTTCCAGGAGTTACTCACCGGAACAACATCTTCGGTCTCTAGGCGGACTGCGTCGGGACTGGTGACTCGTATTACCCAATAAGGGCCTTCCCACTTTGGCGTCAACTTGTTGGAATTATTGGCCGATTGAATGCGCCGAAGGACAAGGTCGCCTTCCTCAAGGCTTCGGGCATGAACCTTGCGGCTATGGTAGCGGCGCAAGGCTTGCTGGTAGCGTGCTGCTCTCACAGCCGCCCAAAGACGGTCTTCCTCAAGGAGCAGTTGCTCTTGCTCAAGCTCATCTTAAGCGAGCACTCGAGGTGACCCGTATATGAGTTCAGTGGGGATAACTGCTTCTGCCCCGTATACCAGGGCAAACGGTGTCTGGCCAGTGGCTCGATTTGGTGTCGTCCTGATTGACCAAAGAACCGTCGGCAACTCATCAATCCAGCGCCTTCCGCTCTTGTGCAGCCTGTCAAAGGTCTTGGTCCTTAAGCCTCACAGCACTTCAGCATTTGCCCTCTCGGCTTGACCATTGCTTCGCGGGTGAGCAACGGAAGAGAAACAGACTTTGCTGCCGAGGTCTTGAGTATATTACATGAAGGTGCGGCTTATGAACTGCGTGCCGTTGTCGGTGATGACCCTGTTGGGTACACCAAAACGGCACACTAGCCCCTTGAAGAACTTTACGGCTGACTGAGCGGTGACCTTCCTCACTGCTTCCACCTATGGCCACTTTGTGAACTTGTCGATTGCAACGTACAAGTACTCAAAGCCCCCGGCAGCCCGGGGGAATGGGCCCAGTATGTCGAGCCCCCAGACCGAGAAGGGCCAGGAGAGAGGAATGGTTTGAAGGGCTTGAGCTGGCTGATGAAGCTTCTTTGAATGGAACTAACATGCTTCACACCTGGTGACGAGTGTCGTCGCATCCTGGAGGGCGGTGGGCCAGAAGAAACCTTGCCGGAATGCCTTGCCGGCAAGGGCCCTTGACCCAATGTAGGATCCACACATGCCTCCGTGTATCTCCGCCAACAGCTCCAGTCCTTCCTCTCGAGGGATACACTTCAATTTCACACCGTTCGGTCTCTTCCTGTACAGGACGTCATCGACGAACTGGTACATGGTAGAGCGACGGGCTACTTTTTCCGCTTCTTCCTGTTCTTCAGGAAGTTCCCTTGTTTGGAGGAATAGGACGGTATGATGTGCCCACGCTGGAGCCTGGGGCTCAATGGCGAGGACTAAAGGCTTCTCCTCCGCTATAGGAAAGGCTGTTTCGACGGCAAGAGCTTGGCGCTCTACAGGAGCCAGCCGTCCCGTGGCGGGCTCAGTGTCCCCGGCAACATCCTTACCGGCGGCTCCGGGGAGCTCGGCGGGAAAGTACTTGCCGGGCCCTAATTTCCTTCTCTTGTTCTGCTCTGTTGATGGATCAACGGACGGCTGAGTTACCTGAAGCACAAAGGTACCTGGTTCCACAGGTAGCTTGAGGGCAGCGCGCTTCGACAGGTAATCGGCGATATCGTTCTCTGCTCGGGGAACGTGTTCAGCCTGTATACCGTCGAAACACTCTTCGAGCTTTCTCACTTCATCAACGTAGGCCTTCATCAATGGGCTCTGGTAATCCTTGTTGACTTGCTTGACGACAAGCTGCGAGTCGCCCCTGACGATAAGCTTTTTGATTCCGAGGTCCGCCGCGATCCTAAGACCGGCAAGCAGCCCTTCGTACTCTGTTGTATTGTTTGTTGACACCTCCCTGGGGAAGTGCATCTGGATCACGTACTTGGGGTGCTCTCCGGTGGGGGCGACGAGTAGTACGCCAACCCCGACACCTTGTAGGGAGAAAGCCCCATCAAAGTACATAAGCCAATTGCAACTTGCCTCCTTGCTGGGGAGAGCAGTTTCTTGGGCTTCTTCGTTAGGTGTTGCGGTCCACTCTGCACTGAACTCCGCCAGGACTCGGCTCTGGATTGTCGAAGTACTTTCAAACTTGAGGCCAAAGCTGGACAGCTCCAGTGCCCATTCCACAACCCTCCCCATCGCATCTGGATTATGCAATATCCGTTGCAGAGGGAGGCGAGTGACGACAGTGATCTCGTGTGCCTGGAAGTAGTGATGCAGCTTCCTCGAGGCCATGAGGAGGCCGAAGAGCAATTTCTGCACGCTGGAGTACCTTGATCTAGCCCCCTGCAGGAGGGAGCTAACAAAGTAGACCGGGTGCTGCATCATTTTCTTCTTTGGTGGCACTTCGACTGGTTGTGTCGTCTCTGCATTGGTGGCATCGGGCTCTGTCGCTGCCATTACCTCGTCGTCAACCTCTCTCTGCGCTACTAGTGCGGCGCTGACCACCTGGTTCGTTGCCGCCAGGTATAGCAGCAACGGCTTCTGGGGCCTAGGCGCAACTAGTGTTGGCGCGGCGGAGAGGTACTTCTTCAAATCTTGCAATGCTGCTTCGGCTTCTGGCGTCCACTCCACCGGGCCCGCCTTTTTTAGGATCTTGAAAAAGGGAAGGGCGCGCTCGGCAGACTTGGATATGAACCTGCCCATGGCAGCGACACAACCAACAAGCCGACGCACATCCTTAATTCGCTGGGGTGCTTCAATTTGCTCTGTAGCTTTGATCTTGTCCGGGTTGGTCTCTATCCCACGCTGTGACACAAAGAACCCGAGAAGCTTGCCGGACGGGACGCCAAAGACACACTTCTCAGGGTTCAGCTTGAGGTTGATCTTGCGTAGGTTTGCAAATGTTTCTTGCAAATCTGTGATGAGGGTCGCCCTGTCCTTGGTTTTGACCACTATGTCGTCCATATAAGCCTCCATATTCCTATGGAGCTGGGGTTCAAAACCAATCTGGACCACCCTTGCAAACTCGAACCAACACTCTTCAACCCGAAAGGCATCCGTATAAAACAATACGTACCACATGGGGTGATGAATGTTGTTTTCTCTTCGTCTTCTCTTGTCATGAAGATCTGGTGGTAGCCGGAGTAGGCGTCGAGGAATGACAGCAGATCACACCCAGCTGTGGAGTCAACAATCTGGTCGATGCGCGGCAACAGGAAGGGGTCCTTGGGGCAAGCCTTATTAATATCTGTGTAATCAATACACAGCCTCCACTTCCCATTCGCCTTGCGCACTACGACTGGATTGGCCAACCACGTTGGATAGAGCACTCCTCTTACCAAACCCGCTGCTTCCTGTTTCCGGATCTCTTCGGTGATGAACTCTTGTCGTTCCAAAGCTTGCTTTCTGACCTTCTTCTTGACGGGCCGCGCATGAGGACAGACAACAAGGTGGTGCTCAATCACCTCCCTGGGAACGCCGGGGATGTCGAAAGCTTGCCAGGCAAACACATCGACATTCGCCCGCAGGAAGGTGACGAGCGCGTCTACCTATTTGCCATCAAGGGTGGAGATTATAGTGAAAGCTCCACCCGTGCCGTCGTCATTGACAAAAACCTTCTTGGTTCCCGGCGGAATGGCCCTGGACTTCTTGTTTCTGCCGGCAGAGCTCTCTGGCACGTCCTCGACGGCTGCGCTAACTCTGAAGAGGTGCGCTTGCCGGAGTGGGTGTCCGAGGTCTCACCGCCCTTCTTCTTCTTCTTCCCTCTTGGGGTCCCAGCGGCAGGAGCAAGTGCCCTAGCGGCGGCAGCTGCTGCGACTGCTTGCTGGTATAGTTGGTCAGCGCAAACCAATGCATCTTTCTTGTCGGAGGGGATGGTGATGATCGTCACGGGCCCTGGCATCTTCAGGGTGTTATATGCATAGTGTGACGCCGCCATGAACTTGGCCAGTGCTGGGCGGCCAAGGATCCCGTTGTAGGTCAAGGGGATCTTGGCAACATCAAACACGATCCTCTCCGTCCTGAAGTTCAGGTCGGTCCCAAAAGTCACGGGCAGCGTGATCTTTCCCTTGGGTTGGCTTCTTCCCGGGTTGACCCCTTGAAACGTGCCCGTCTCTTCGAGGTCTCCGTCAGGAAACTGTAGTTTCTCGACCACGATAGGCGAGATCAGGTTCAGACCGGCCCCGCCATCGACTAGCATCTTTGTCACCTCGAGGTTGCGTATTGTTGGTGAAACCAACAACGGCAAGCACCCGACTGCGGTAGTGCGATCAGGGTGATCCTCAGTGTCAAAAATGATAGGTGTGCTGGACCACTTCAGCGGCCTTTGGGCATCAAACGACGGCTCTGCCGCTGTAATCTCTCGCGCCCACTGTTTAAGCCGGCAGTGAGAAGTATGCAACAAGGCGCCACCGTCGACGCCCATGGCCTCTGTAGCTTTCTTAAACCCTTGGTCGCCGGACTCGTCGTCTTCTTCGTGATCGTCGTCTTCGGGCTTCCAGTCACGGCCCCGGGCGGGCCTCTCCTGTTGTTTATCCTTGCCGCGACGGCCCGCCTGGCCGTCACGCTTCTTGCCGGAGCCCTCAGCACCATCTTGGCTCTTCTCCTTGTCCCGCCTCTCATATTCAGCACTCTGCTTCTCAGCGAGGAGCTCAACCTGTCGGCAGTCTTGGAGAGCATGGCCTTTGGTGCGATGGATCTTGCAGTACCGCTTGTCGAAGTTTCTTGACTTCTCGGCGGCCGCCAAGGCCCGGCAGGCGACACATTCGGCAATTTCCTTGCCGGGGTCATCTGCCTTGGTTTTCTTGGTGGAGCCGGTGTCATCAGATCCCTCGACGGCAAGCACGGCTTTCCCTTTGCGCTTCCTATTGCGGCGTCGGCCTTTCTTCGCCGGGGCGGCAGTATCCTCTTCTGAGGAGTCGGTTTCCACGCCGGCATCTTTGTCAGGGTACTTCCTTCCCTCTTCAGCCCGGGCACATCTGTCTGCAAGAACATAGAGTTCCGCTACATCTTTCACCTTGTTCATCGCCAGCTCTTCGCGCATCTTGCGATTACGCACGTTCTGATGGAACACGCTGATGATGGCGGTAGGATGAACATCTGTACTGTATCCGTCTGAACCTCTGTATATACTTGCGGAGACTCTCGCCTCCCTTCTGGGGAATGACGTGCAGATCGCTTGCTTGGCCATGGGCTTGGTGACCGCGAGTGAAGGCACCCACGAACTCATGGCACAAATACGACCAGGAGGAAATGGAGTCTACCGGCAAGTGCATCAACCATGACATGGCGTTGGGTTTAAGAGCCAACGGAAAGTAATTCGCAAGCACCTTATCGTCGCGGGCTCCGGCAGCCTGCGTCGCGATGGTGTAGATGCTGAGGAACTCGGACGGGTGGGTCTTGACGCCGTACTTCTCGCCCACGTCAGGTTTAAAGGTGCGGTGAGTGGGCCACTAGAGCTGCCGCAGCTCACGGGTAAAAGTCGGGCAGCCTACCTCGTAAGGCAGGCCTCCAGGGCTCCCCGGTGCCGGGTGGTCCACAGCAGGCCCTGCTCGCCTGTCTGACTGGTGGCGCGCTCTGCGTCGGCACTCGATAGTGGTCCGAGCGTCTTCATGTTCCCGATCCCGAAGGACCTGGCACTGGTCACGGTGGGTCCGCGGGTCGGACGACGCTATGGAGATTTCGTCGCCCGTAACGTCGCGACGGGCACGTGTCCATGGTACCGGGCGAGGAGGAGGCGAGTGCATCGTGGTCGCGGCACCGCCAGTTTTCCTGCCACTGGTACGCGGGACTCCGTCGGAAAATCGACCCGGGGGACCCGCCGGGCTTGGTTCATCTTTGTTGGCCACCGCAACAAGGCTTCGGATGGTGGCTCTCCATTCATCGAGTTTCCCCGTAGTGGGAGGAAAATAGAGGAGCAACTGCGCGCGCGCCAAGGCTTCTGCCAGCGTTGGTGGCAGCGAAACCTGCACAGATCACGACGCGCTTCGACTTCTGACCATGTCAGAAGGAGCTCTATCACGATCGCGCAGTCGCACGCCATCTTCACCAGCACCTCGGTGAGCGGGCAGGTCTTCTACATCCCGGGAGTGGCGCTCGGGGCTCTTGCCGCGGCGACGCCCGGGGTCTTCGGTGTGATTGCGCCGTTCGTCACGCGCCGCTTGAGAGGAGCGCTGCGTCGGCGCCAGCGTGGGAGTCTTGGAAGCCCTTGCGTAGCCCTCGGGCGGGGCGGCAGCGATCCTGGAAGGCCCCGCGCCACCCGCGGAGGGCCCGGCTCTGTCCTTGGATTTGGCGGCGTGCGTCCCGTTACCAGGCGCACGAACATCGCCGCCTCCCAAACTCCCGCTGCTGGGACGGTGTTGGTGTTCGCGAACAGCGCCCCGGGTCCTTTCTGCGACTGGTCCGCTGCTCGGACGTGTCAGGACCGGATGCCCGGCCTCCGACGGGCCAACCGCCATCGTCGTCTTCTTCTTGGGCGCCATGACGATGAAGAAGCGTCGAACTAACTGCTAAAGCCGATTCTCACAACTGCGAGCCCCTACCTGGCGCGCCAAAGATGTCGGTGGGAAACGACACCTATGGGATCACAGGAATCCCTACTACGGTTGCGGGGCGCGGGGTTGTGAAAAGAGCGGATCAAACAGATAGCACACGGTTCCTTTACCCAGGTTCGGGCTGCAAGGATGCGTAAAACCCTAGTCCTGCTTTGGTGGATTGGATATCTGAGTTCCTGAGCTAGCTATGGGGCGTCGAGAGCTCCAAAAAACGGAATCCTTCTCCTGGTCGCCTTGGGCCTCCTTTTATATGAAAGGGGTTGCCACAGTGGCGCACAGGACGTGGAAAGGGTACAGTAGTGCGAGGTTATCCTTCGCATTGCATGACGAGGCGCAGTTAATGTGCCTTTCTTAGGTGTCCTTGCTTTATCCGGGGCGGAGGAGAGCCCCGTCTCATCCGTCGCCGCTCCCTCTCGTGTCGACACGCGCCCTGGCCAGCGGTGCCTGTGGTGCCACGTAGGTAGGTAGGCAGCTGAGGTGGCGCAGTGGTGGATCTCCACGAAGTTCTGCATACCGCCACGCAGGTGCCTGCCCAACTGGTTGGGTTGGCAGCTGCATGCGAACGGCGGTGGGGGCGCGACTGGCGCGGGCCTGATGGTGGCCCTACGACGTCCTTGGCAAGGGCCTTGCTGCGGCCCCGGCAAGGGTCTTGTTGCGGCCCCGGCAAGGGTCTTGCCATGGCGCCTGTTGTCATCCCCGGCAAGGCTCTTGCCGGGGGCCTTGTGGTCCTCCTTGGCTGGGATCCCGCCAAGGATCATCATCTTCTGAAGTGGGTATCTGATCTTGAATGTCTTCACAAAGATCTGCATGCCACCACGGGGATGTCTCCCGAATCCTTGCCCCCATGGGGGCAGCGGACTTGAGGGTGACTCCGCTCCGTAGGTGTGGGGCGAGCTGCCTATGGCAACGGTCTTGCCGGGTTAGCTAAAGCTGCCCCCCGGCAAGGATCTTGCCAGGGGGGGTCTGCTCTATCCCTTTGCTCTTTGTGGTCTTGGCGTCGTTCTGCTTCCCTTCAGCTTCGGCCTTAGCTTGGCTTACCTCCCTTGCCGTTCTGGGCATGGCGGCGCTCGCGGCCCAGACTGCCCGTGCACAGTTATAGGGGTACAAAAAGTGCACCCCTTTTTGTACACCGACATAAATTGTTCAGATCTGAAATCATGGCAACCAGGCCCAAAGTGACAAGCATTAAGCATGGCAAAGTCATAGCAACATCAATCTCAGAACATAGTGGATACTAGGGATCAGGCCCTAACCCAACTAACTAGATTACATGATGAATCTCATCCAACCCCTCACCGACTAGCGAGCCTACGAAGGAATTACTCACTCCCGGTGGGGAGCATCATGGAATTGGCGATGGAGAAGGGTTGGTGATGACGAAGATCGAAGATCCCTCTCTCTGGAGCCCCAAACGGACTCCAGATCTGGCCTCTCAATGAAGAACAAGAGGTGGCGGTGGCTCCGTCTCGTGGAACGTGATAATTCTTTTCCCCTTGTTTTTTTCTAGAAAAATGTGATTTTATAGCGTCGGTATCAAGGTCTGCGGGACCACCAGGTGGGGACAACCCACCTGGGCGCGCTTGGAGGGGGGGGCGCCCTGGTGGGTTGTGCCCACCCAGGTGCCCCCCTTCGGTGGTTCTTGGCTCCAGAAATTCTCATATATTGCATAAAAAATCCTCGCAAAGTTTCGTTCCATTCCGAGAACTTTTATTTCCGCACAAAAACAACATCATGGTAGTTCTGCTGAAAACAGCGTCAGTCCAGGGTTAGTTTCATTCAAATGATGCAAATTAGAGTCCAAAACAAGTAGAAAAGTGTTAGCAAAAGTAGATACGTTGGAGATGTATCAGACAACCCTTAAAATATGCATCCTAGTCAATGCCTTTATGAGTTTGATAATTACATTAGAAAGCAAGATCACTTCAACAAAAATGTTATTAAACAATTTAAATACAACTCTGATATGATTCCTTGTTTGAGTGACTTGTTATTTAGAATCTCTAATGATGTTAGAGGCATAGGAAAATATGCATCTATGGTTCATACTCAGTTAGAACAAGTTGCTAAATCTCAAAGAGAATTGCTTGAGGAAATGAATAATAATAATATCAAGGATCGTGTTATTAGAGTAGTAACTAGAGGAGGTAGAATGACTCAGGAACCACTTTATCCTGAGGGCCACCCTAAAAGAAATGAACAAGACTCTCAAAGAATTAACACTGATGCACCTAGTCCTTCTAAAAATAAAAATAAAAATAAAAATGATAGGACTTTGCATACCTCTAGTGAACCTGACATAGAAAAATCTCCTGAAGATAATAATGATGTTTCTATCTCTGATGTTGAAACTCAATATATTAATGAACATTCATCTAGTGATAATGAAAAAGATAATGAGGATGTTCATGAAGACACTCAACCAAACAATGATAAAGAACCAGATAATGATGTTGAGATAGAACCAGTTGTTGATCTTGATAACCCACAACCTAAAAATAAAAGATATGATAAAAGAGACTTTGTGGCAAGAAAACATGGAAGAGAAAGAGAACCATGGGTTAAAAAGCCCATGCCCTTTCCACCTAAATTAACTAAAAATAAAGATGATGAAGAATTTGAACGCTTTGCTGAAATGCTTAGGCCCTTGTTTTTGCGCACTCAGTTGACTGATATCTTAAAGATGGCCCCTTATGCAAAATACATGAAAGACATCATCTCTAATAAAAGAAAGATACCTGAAGCTGAAATCTCCACCATGCTGGCTAATTATTCTTTTAAGGATGGAGTACCTAAAAAACTTGGAGATCCGGGAATACCAACTATATCTTGCTCCATCAAAAGAAACTATGTTAAAACTGCCTTGTGTGATTTAGGAGCTAGTGTTAGTATTATGCCTTTATCCTTATATAAAACACTTGATTTGAATAAACTCACACCTACTGAAATATCTTTGGAAATGGCTGGATAAATCAACTGCCATACCTATCGGTATTTGTGAGGATGTGCCTGTTGTTGTTGCAAATGTTGCTATCTTAACTGACTTTGTTGTACTTGAGATGCCCGAGGATGACAACATGTCGATTATCCTTGGTAGACCACTGGTGCGTGTTGGTGCTATACAAACGGTTTTTAACCCCTTTCCGCGATGACATTTGGAACCGTCGCCAAGTGAGTGTGGGAGATAGGGGGTTCTTCCAACACGACCCAGAAACCGTCAGGGATAGGGAGGCTTGATGCATACATTTGTTCCTATATAACCGTTTCCGATATCTCGAATATCCCAAATGCTTCATCCTTTCTAGTCGTTTGTGCTCGCATTGCCATCGCAGACGGAGTTTTGTGCTTTTACCTAGAACCAGGCAGATTCCAGGCACGGGAGCTTTCCAGGCAGATTCCAGGCACGGGAGCTTTCCAGGAAGATTCCAGGCACGGGAGCTTTCCAGGCAGATTCCAGGCACGGGAGTTTTACAATGCCTGGCACATCACAAACAGTTCATGATTATAAACCGTGTACGATAGGTAGACAATCACACACATTTAGTTTTCCCGCACCGTATGTGATAGTGTCTGACATCATACACGCTTTGCAAACGGCAACTGTGTGCATGCTTCCACACGTTTCCTCTGTGTGAACCGTCTCGGATTATGGTGTATATCACAAACGTTTGTGTTTTACCAACTGTGTGTACCGTAATGACCTGCACAACGTAATTTCGCCCTAATTTAATTGCTGCTATTCAAAATTTTACCTAATTTAAACTTGAAAGTAGGCTATAGCTTTATTCATATCCATCAGGTTCAAATAACCAATGCATTATTCGATTCAAGGTACATATGTTTAAGAATTACATAGGCACCAAATAACGAATGATGAACCAGGGTTCTATACTTGTACTATTACAGATGGTACAGAAAGAGGTGACAAACATTCCGGTTGACGAACAAGGTGAAGCGGAATGGCCCTATTGTGCTCTCCTGGATGCCGAAGACATGCAGGACTGTAGTCCAACCCCTTGTGATGGTCGGCCGCCAATCATGTAGTTTGGGAGGTAATCTTGAGTAAACTGCTTCAGGATCCCCTGCAAAAGAAAAAAGATTCAGATATTGTCATCTAACACAACTCATTACGAGTAGTAAAAAGAAGGCTACAAGGTTCTTACTTACCACCCTGCAGTTCACTGTTGTCTTGCATAAAGTGTAAACAAATAGTTTGATTGACATCTTTTGACCCATTTTAATAACAATCTTTATCAGTTTCCTCACTTGATGCTGGTTCATGATTGTCTCATTGCCCCATACGCAGAAAGGGTCGAAGTGTGGATCTTTGGCAATGATATATGTATCTAAAAGCACCAAGTTAATATTAGAAGCTAAACAACAATTGAAAAATGATGTAGTACAACACTCCCTCCGTCCCATTATATAAGAATTTATTACATGTATATCTAGACATCATCAGAACATTAAGGTAACACTCTTCCTTGTTGCTATGTAGCCTGGGATTGCATATTTAGTCACTCATTACAATGGATGTTGCTATGTAGCCTCAGATACATTAAATATGGCCCTAGTTAACCTATTGGTAAATGGGTTACAGATATATTCAGTGAAATGTCTGATTCGACGATTAATCCCTTATCAGCCCCATGCTATATGGTACCAGCTACCGATATCCTGAACAGTGAGTACATATAAGCAATTCGATGAAACTAACCTCGATGGAAAACAACATTGTTCTCAATATTGTCCTGCATGAGTACATACAAAGGCATGTTAAGCACAACAGGCTAAACATCAACCGAATATATCCATGGTACACAGCATAATCTAGAAAGGATAGCTTCAGTGTGCAAGCTTACACAAGCTAGTTAAGCAAAACAAGAAGTGGAAAGGTGTGTTAACTGCATCAGGCATAACATTTAAAAACAAGCAAATAGTCATTCAAACTGGTATTGTGTAGGTCTAAAGTACACTAGCTATTGTTTAAAAAACGAAAAGGCATGTTAACTTGTAGGATCGAAAGTATGTCTAGAGAGGGGTGATTACACTACTTGACCAAATAAAAACTTAACCTTTTCCCAATTTTAGTTCTTGGCAGATTTTAGCTATTTTAGGACAAGTCAAGCAATCATCACACAATTCAAGCAAGCATGCAAAGAGTATATAGGCAGCGGAAAGTAAAGCATGCAACTTGCAAGAATGTAAAGGGAAGGGTTTGGAGAATTCAAACGCAATTGGAGACACGGATGTTTTTGGCGTGGTTCAGATAGGTGGTGCTATCCTACATCCACGTTGATGGAGACTTCAACCCACGAAGGGTAACGGTTGCGCGAGTCCACGGAGGGCTCCACCCACGAAGGGTCCAAGAATAAGCAACCTTGTCTATCCCACCATGGCCATCTCCCATGAAGGACTTGCCTCACTAGCGGTAGATCTTCACGAAGTAGGCGATCTCCTTGCCCTTACAAACTCCTTGGTTCAACTCCACAATCTTGTGGGAGGCTCCCAAGTGAGACCTAGCCAATCTAGGAGACACCACTCTCCAAGAAGTAACAAATGGTGTGTTGCTGATGAACTCCTTGCTCTTGTGCTTCAAATGATAGTCTCCCCAACACTCAACTCTCTCTCACAGGATTTGGATTTGGTGGAAAGAAGATTTGAGTGGAAAGCAACTTGGGGAAGGCTAGAGATCAAGATTCATATGGTAGGAATGGAATATCTTGGCCTCAACACAAGGGTAGGTAGTTCTCTCTCAGAACATATGAGTTGGATGTGTAGATGTGTTCTGATGGCTCTCTCCATGAATGAAGAGGAGGTGGAGGGGTATTTATAGCCTCCACACAAAATCCAACCGTTACACACAATTTACCAATCTCGGTGGGACCGAATCAACAAACTCGGTCGGACCGATTTAGTAAACCTAGTGACCGTTAGAGATTTTCGGTGGGACTGACATGCAATTCGGTAGGACCGATATGGTTAGGGTTAGGGCATAACGTAATCTCAGTGAGACCGATTACACAAACTCGGTGAGACCGATTTGGTAATAAGCTAACCAGAGAGTTAGTCAGGTAAACTCGGTGGGACCGATTTGCTCTTTCGGTGAGACCGAAAAGTTACAAAAAGGAAACAGAGAGTTTACATTGCAATCTCGGTGGGACCGATCCGCTCTTTCGGTGAGACCGAAAAGTTACGAAAAGGAAAGAGAGAAATTGCAATCCCATCTCGGTGAGACCGAGATACCTATCGGTAGAACCGATTTGCTAGGGTTTGGCAGTGGCTTATGACAAATGAAACTCGGTGGCGCCGGATTGAAAGAATCGGTAGGTCCGAGTTTGGCTTTGGGTTTAGGTAAAACGTGGATACGGGAAAGTAGCTGAGGGTTTTGAAGCATATCACTAAGCACATGAAGCAAGAGGTTTATTAAGCAACACCTCATCCCTCCTTGATAGTATTGGCTTTTCCTAAAATATAAAATGAAGAGTCTTGAGCTTTTGAGCTTGAGCCAATCTTTTGTCCTTAGCATTTTGAGGGATCTACTTTCATCATCCTTGCCATGCCAATCATTGAGCTTTCCTGAAATAATCATCTTGGAATAGCATTAGCTCAATGAGCTATATGTTGTTATGAATTACCAAAACCACCTAGGGGTAGTTGCACTTTCAATCTCCTCCTTTTTAGTAATTGATGACGACATATAGATCAAAGCTTCGACAAATGATAATAAGAATGAAATATATCGTCGCTTTGAGAAGTATGTGAAAAGTAAGAGCTCCCCCTAAATTTGTGCATATTTAAAATTTGCTTTGGACTGCAAATGCACAAAGAGTTAGAATCATGGGCTACTCTTCCATGTCACATACATCTTGGTGGAGCGCTCAAAATGATAAGAATTGAATACATGCACTCATCACCAATAAAAGCGAATGATCACATAAGATAGATAGGATAATATCAAGCATGCATAAGTGTAGCTTATGATCAAACACATGATCATCAATGTCTCACAAGCATATCATAGTATCTCAACCAAAAGCAAACAAAGTTTGAAAAACCACCAAATAAAGCAAGAGAGAATAAAAGCAACTCTCTCTCTCTCTCTCTCTCTCTCTCTCTCTCTCAGCCTATGATCTATACATTTTTCTCCCCCTTTGGCAACAAGTTACCAAAAAGTTCCTAGAAAATGCATAGTGCTAGACCGACACTCAGGCTTGATCTTCTGGTGGTGGTGGAGTCTGGATCACTCCAAGGACGAAGTCTTCTGTAGACGTGGTTGGAGCTGGAGCTGAAGTGGATGCTAGAGCTGGTTGGGCTGGTGCTGTAGCTGGAGCTGAGGTGGTGGCTCTGGTGTCAGGAACTGGCACTGCAGTTGACCTCTGAGCTCGTGGCACTCTGGGAAATGCATCAGTTGTAGTCTTCCCTTTCCTCTCCTTCATGTCATCTTGAAGTTGCTCCACTACAGACTGAATCTCTGTTACTTTGACATCCAAGTCATAGAACTTTTGTTCTACGATTCTCTCTAAGCTCTCCTAATTCTGAGTGAGGGTGGCCAGTCCTTTCTCAATCCTCAGTGTGGATGCAATTAAGTAACTAAGCTGCTCTTGCTTGGTTTTCAGGAAATACTCAGATGCCTCCTCTTGAGTTGGCGTCTTGGCAGCTTTCTCCTTCCTTGCCTTCTCCTTCTTAGCTTGTGCATGAGCTGATGATGGTTCATCCTTGTTCATCACAACTTGATTATCCTCAAAGTCTGGATGAATAGGCAAATGTTCCTTGTCCAATAAGTATATGCCTGTGCCCATCTTGGAGTTGAACAGCTCTTGGATCTGAGGGGCATAACCACAACTCCTCTTCTAATCTGCTGCAGTCCTTTTGATAGTTTCTACCATGAGGCTAATCACCTTGAATTTCTGTGGCACATCAAAGATATGAAGCAAATTGATTGCATGGCCTCTGATCATATTGTGATCACCTGACTTGGGCAATAAAGTGTGCCTCAGAATCCAATTAATGGTTGGCAGCCCTGACAGAAGATAATGTACTGAGCCAAACTTGAAAGTATCAAGTGCCTTGTTTGGGATCTCCTTGTACATGTTGGACATGGAGTTGTGGTCCATCTTCTTCTTGGCATATATGTCTAAGTCATCCTCATGCTCCTCTGGGGAATTGATCAATTTTGCCCATTCCTCAACAGTTGATTGGTACCTTGTACCTTCAGACATCCATACAATCCTTCCATCTGGATAGAAGTGTGTTGTGGAGTAGAACTGCATGATCAGCTCTTCATTCCACTTTGTGACCTTCTGCCCAACAAAGTCAGCTACTCCACAAGCCTTGAAACTGTCTTGCACTCCAGGATAGTGCTCTTCATTGTCCTTGATGTATTCCCAGTCTACCCATTTCATGTCACAAACTATTGGCTTCTTATCCAACAAAACTGTCTCATAGAAGTCCTGTTGTTCCTTTGTGTGGAACCTGTAGTCAATAGCAGTTCTTCTCTTTGAAGCATATGGATCTTCTGCTCTCCACTCCCTCAGCCCTGAATCTCTTCTGATTTTCATATCCTCAGCCACAGGATGAGCATCGTTGTTGTCTGGGATCTTGGGCTTTAGCTTTCTGAGAACTTGATCTTCTTCCTCTTCTGCAATGTCAGGCACTTGGGCCTTGTTCTTTTCAGCAGCTGGGATGCTCCTTGTATTCCTCTTTGGTTTTGGCTTTGGAGCTGGCTTGGCCTTTGATGCAGCTTTGGGTGCTTCCTTGGGCTTGGATGCAGTAGCCCCAGATCTTATAGCATCACCCATCAGTTTTGGTGCCTTAGGTGCTGGTGCAGCAACCTCTTCTTCTTCTTCTTCTTCCTCAGAAGAATGCTGTTCAAACTCAGCCATGGGATCAACTTTCTTGCACCATCTGCCCCTTTTCCTTTCCTTCTTTCCTTCAGCAGCAACTGGCCCTTTGGGTGCAGGCTTTTCAGCAAACTGAGTTGAGGCTCTGGCCTTAGGCATGGGCTGTCTACCTGCTGGCCTTTTGATTTTCAATCCTGGCTTTGTGCTCTGGGCTGAGCCATACTCTTTCTTGAGCACTACTCTCTTGGAAGTAGCTTCCTCTTCCTCTGCCACATAATCCTCATCCTCTGATTCTGAGGTTCTCTTCTTCTTTTGTCTAGTGGCAGCTTTTGGCAAATTGCTAGGAGTGCTCCTACTGCCTTCATTTGAAGAACTGGAGGGACTAGTGCCCTCACTCATGTGCACTTGCTGTTCTGACACATTCTGGCTGTCACTCTGATCAGACATGATGAAAAAGCTGACTGCTGACCCTGTGAAGAGTTTATAGATGAGGTAGAATAGATGAGCATCACAAAATGAAGAGATTTTGGCAAAAGAATGATTCAAAATCTTAGTTTTAGTTTCCCACAGGAATCTTTTCGGATCTACCGATTTTTAAACTCGGTGATACCGAAGCAGTTTTTGGAACCAAAACTGGTGAACTCAGTCATACCGAGTCACAGTTCGGTGGCACCGAGACTGCTAGGGTTTCACAAAGTTCCAAAATCGGTCACACCGATTAGTAATTCTCGGTCAGACCGAGTCTCACTTGTGCAATGGCATGAGCCAAATTGGTGGGACCGAGTTTTTAAACTTTGTGGGTCTGAGATGGTTTCGGCGGAAACCTAACCCTAAAATTTCAAATTAAACCCATTCTACGAATTGCATTGACTGGATAGGAGTGTTTCAATCGTGGCAAGAATCAATATGATCACAATGTGCTAGAAATCGGATGGGGAATAGCACAAAGATCGAGTCCATACCCTAGTCCGGCGGAGACTCGCTATGGCGGCAACAGCGGGGTTGAATTCCGTTGACGGTGATGGAGACCAGCGACTGGCGGCGAGGAGACGATCCGGAGACCACGTTGGCAGAGCGAGCTATCGCACGGGCGAAGGGGTTCGGAGAAATTTCCAAAATTTTCCCCGTGACTATATATATCCCGAACCTGTCGGTGTGACCTAGTGGAACAACTCGGTGGCACTGAGATGCAAAACTGTATATAGTTATTGCAACTCAGTGTGACCGAATGGTTCAAATCGGTTGCACCGAGATCGAAGACATAGATTGACTTAATGATCTCTGTAGGACCGAAAAGGAGATATCGGTCAGACCGAGAATCACAAAGGAGTTTTGGAATTTTAAGTCTATGACGAATCGGGGACTCCGAGTGCTCCTCACACAGAGTGGTTCGAATCTGACTCGATCAAATTTTGTGATGTAGCATGAATAGTCTGAGACGAGAAAAGCATAGATAGCTAGAGAAGGTTCTTACGCATTCTTGTCCATCCACTTGGCCAAAGATAAAGAAACCAACCAATCAAAACAACAAGTGGACGTCCTCGAATGAGTAAAATATGCAACCAACATGCTCACACAATAAAATGGCAATAGAAGTATGTGGCAAAGCATGCACAACCAATTCTAGCATCTATCAAGCAATTTGCGATGACTAGGTCATCTATATATGAGTATATTGACTTAGGAGTCAAATGAGAACATTTGATCATAAGTCATACTCATCGTTTAAGCACAAGTGGGGTTACCACTTTTAAATAAAGCATTGTTGTGTTCACATCATTAGAGTTGCTTTAGCTCAATTCTTAGAGTAAAGCTCCCCATAGATTTGAGATCCCTTTTCAGAGGCATGAATTAACCTTCGGTTTTTTCGATGATGACTTCATGTAGATGTTGAAGATGTGGATGCTCAATGTTGTTGTAGACCATTTGGACTATCCATTGGAGTGAGTTGCACATTCAATACCTACACGGGTTAGTCCCAGAAGGAACAAACAAGCATATCCATAGATATAGAGTGATGCACACACAAGATGATGTCTATGAAAGCTTTTAGGTTACCTTGTCCCTTTCTTACCAACAAGAGGGTTTGTGACTCCTTGAACTAGTGCAAGATGTGGAAGTTGATTGCACTTGTTCTTCCCAAGATGATAAGAGTGAAATATGTTGGCGGAGTCACCCTCAAGAACTCTCTAGTTCTTCTTCTTCTGGATCCAGACCATCTTGATGGGAATCCTCGGAGTTGTAGTTGTACTTGATGAAGTGGAACTTGAAGTAGTCTTGGGGACCCATTTTATCAAGGCCTTAGGAGCTTCTTCAAATGTATCAATTTCCTCTTGAAGCTTTTCCTTGCCTTTTTGCTTGTGGTCTTGTGGTGGAAGATCATCTTGAGCTTGTGTCCCTTTGAAAGAAGTAGGATCATACTTCTCTTGTTGAGGAACAAACTTCGTCTTGGGGTATTGATGTTCTTCCCACTCAACTCCATTGGCATTGAACTTCCGTTCAAAACCAACACCTTGATTTTTCTGGTGCCTTCCTTATTTGCGTACAATTTCCTCGAATTGCTTACTTCCGGCAAGGCTCTTGTAGACTCCTTTCTCTATAATTCCCTTCAATAAGCTATTTTCTTGCTCAAGTAACTTGGCTAAGAGAATCATTAGTGGAATCAAGAGAACTACTAGAAGCAACAATATTGGATTTAACATGATTATTGTTACTACTAGAGGAAGAATCTTTCTTGTTCTTGTTACTAGACTTGACTTGAGGCATGTAAGTGGATAAGAGTAAATGCTTGGCAATGTAAGAAGAACTTTTCTTGCGAAGATCATCATTGATTGCCTTTAAAAACTCATGCTCTTGCTCAAGATTGAGCTTTTCAAAGCGTAACTTCTCATGAGCTCTTAAAAGTTCTCGATGATCTTCGAAGATAGTTTCATGAGCTAACTTAAGAGTGTTTAGTTCTTTTGAGCCTCAATCTTCTCCTTATCATTGTCATTCGTTTTATCTTGATTAGCATGATTAATTGACGTTTCATCATAGTATTCATCACTAGAGTTGTCAACAAGTAAATCATCATCACCTAACAAGTCATCTTCATCACTATTGAAATCGACATACTCGGGGTGTGTTACCTTAGGACCTTTGGCCATGAAGCATCTTCCAATTCCTTCATTTGGTGAGTCAAATATGTCGTAGGAGTTGGTTGACACAAGTGCTAGACCGGCAACACCTTCATCTTGAGTATATTCAGAATCGGAGTGATAACTTCTCTCGGAGTGGTTGTCGGAGTCGGAGTCGGAGCCGGATACCCATTTACCAACATGAGCTTGATGTCTTCGTTTTGTGTAGCTCCTTGATGACTTTTCCTTTCTTTCCAAATCCTTGTTTCTCCGTGAGTATCTTCATTCATAACGATCATCTCTAATCCTTCTCTCTCTTGATGGTGATTCTTCTCTTTTGCTTCTTCTTTTTGGAGAATCTTCTCTTCTTTTGTAGGGAGCCGTACACTCATTGGAATAGTGTCCGGGTCTTCCACAATTGTAGCAGTTTCGCTCTCGACTAGAAGATCTTTTGTCATTGTAGGACCTTGACTTGGAGCTTCTATCTTTGCTTCTACTCTTGTAGAACTTGTTGAAGTTCTTCACCATTAAGCTCAATTCTTCATTGAAGTTTTGTTTCTCACTTGATGATGTGGGGGCTTCACATGAGGCTTTGTAAGCACCACTTGATTTGTTGTGAAGTTCCTCTTTATCCTTGAGTGACATCTCATGAGCAACAATTCTTCCAATGACTTCCGTTGGCTTGAGATCTTTGTAATTGGGCATCATTTGGATCAATGTGCACACGGTATCATATTTTCCATCCTAGGCTCTTAGGATCTTCTTGATGACGAATCTATCGGTCATCTCTTCACTCCCTAAGCCAGCAATCTCATTTGTGATGAGACTACAGTACATTTTAGCGACACCTTCACCATCCTTCATTTTGAACTTGTCAAGTTGACTTTGAAGCACATCCAATTTGGATTCCTTGATGGAGTCAGTACCTTCGTGCATATCAATCAAAGTATCCGAAATTTCCTTTGCATTCTCAAGACGGCTGATTTTGTTGAATTCTTCGAGACACAATCCGTTGAAGAGAATATCACAAGCTTGAGCGTTGTATTGCAACATCTTCAACTCTTCCGCGGTAGCTTCACGGTTTGGTTCTTTCCTATCAAAGAAGTCACCTTGCAAAACAACACACACAATAGCCCAAACGGCGGGGTTATGTCCGAGAATATGCATTTTCATTTTATGCTTCCAACTAGCAAAATTAGTACCATCAAAGTAAGGACCTCTACGGTGATAATTTCCCACGCTAACGCCATACTCTCCTAGGTTGTGAAACCAAGGCTATGACCACCAAAAGCTATGGAAATCAAAGCAAATGGAGACCAAGGCTCTGATACCACTTGTAGGATCGAAAGTATGTCTAGAGAGGGGTGATTAGACTACTTGACCAAATAAAAACTTAACCTTTTCCTAATTTTAGTTCTTGGCTGATTTTAGCTATTTTAGGACAAGTCAAGCAATCATCACACAATTCAAGCAAGCATGCAAAGAGTATATAGGCAGCGGAAAGTAAAGCATGCAACTTGCAAGAATGTAAAGGGAAGGGTTTGGAGAATACAAACGCAATTGGAGACATGGATGTTTTTGGCGTGGTTCAGATAGGTGGTGCTATCCTACATCCACGTTGATGGAGACTTCAACCCACGAAGGGTAACGGTTGCGCGAGTCCACGGAGGGCTCCACCCACGAAGGGTCCAAGAATAAGCAACCTTGTCTATCCCACCATGGCCATCTCCCATGAAGGACTTGCCTCACTAGCGGTAGATCTTCACGAAGTAGGCGATCTCCTTGCCCTTACAAACTCCTTGGTTCAACTCCACAATCTTGTCGGAGGCTCCCAAGTGAGACCTAGCCAATCTAGGAGACACCACTCTCCAAGAAGTAACAAATGGTGTGTTGCTGATGAACTCCTTGCTCTTGTGCTTCAAATGATAGTCTCCCCAACACTCAACTCTCTCTCACAGGATTTGGATTTGGTGGAAAGAAGATTTGAGTGGAAAGCAACTTGGGGAAGGCTAGAGATCAAGATTCATATGGTAGGAATGGAATATCTTGGCCTCAACACAAGGGTAGGTAGTTCTCTCTCAGAACATATGAGTTGGATGTGTAGATGTGTTCTGATGGCTCTCTCCATGAATGAAGAGGAGGTGGAGGGGTATTTATAGCCTCCACACAAAATCCAACCGTTACACACAATTTACCAATCTCGGTGGGACCGAATCAACAAACTCGGTCGGACCGATTTAGTAAACCTAGTGACCGTTAGAGATTTTCGGTGGGACTGACATGCAATTCGGTAGGACCGATATGGATAGGGTTAGGGCATAACGTAATCTCAGTGAGACCGATTACACAAACTCGGTGAGACCGATTTGGTAATAAGCTAACCAGAGAGTTAGTCAGGTAAACTCGGTGGGACCGATTTGCTCTTTCGGTGAGACCGAAAAGTTACAAAAAGGAAACAGAGAGTTTACATTGCAATCTCGGTGGGACCGATCCGCTCTTTCGGTGAGACCGAAAAGTTACGAAAAGGAAAGAGAGAAATTGCAATCCCATCTCGGTGAGACCGAGATACCTATCGGTAGAACCGATTTGCTAGGGTTTGGCAGTGGCTTATGACAAATGAAACTCGGTGGCGCCGGATTGAAAGAATCGGTAGGTCCGAGTTTGGCTTTGGGTTTAGGTAAAACGTGGATACGGGAAAGTAGCTGAGGGTTTTGAAGCATATCACTAAGCACATGAAGCAAGAGGTTTATTAAGCAACACCTCATCCCTCCTTGATAGTATTGGCTTTTCCTATAGAGTCAATGTGATCTTGGATCACTAAAATATAAAATGAAGAGTCTTGAGCTTTTGAGCTTGAGCCAATCTTTTGTCCTTAGCATTTTGAGGGATCTACTTTCATCATCCATGCCATGCCAATCATTGAGCTTTCCTGAAATAATCATCTTGGAATAACATTAGCTCAATGAGCTATATGTTGTTATGAATTACCAAAACCACCTAGGGATAGTTGCACTTTCATAACTGCAATATCCTTAACAGCAACCAAATATCGTAATTCATAGTGGTAATCTTGAAACTGTTATTGATGAAATTGAACTGCACGGCAAATTGTTGCACATATAGAGTATCAAATTGAAAAGAACTGAAATAAACAAGTCATAAGGCCATCTCTAGCCGATCCTTTCAAAGTTAAAGGACTAAAACCCTTAGTGGATAACCTAAACTTAACGTTTGTAGTCGCTTTCCTGAAATACTCCAACAATTTTTGGCCTTTTCTAGTCGATCCCCTAAACTTAACGTTGTAAGCTTCAATTTTATCAAGTTCCAAGTAGGTTCAACCGAAAGTAACATGCATTGAAACATAAACATAGATAGTTTTGCATAACCGAACATAAAACATAAATTTAAACTAAGCTAAACTACTTTCGGTCGAAGTAGAGGTCGAGCCAATCCTTCCACGTCATTTACGGTGTGCCGCGAGATGGGTTCGGGCCGGTACTGTCATCAGGGTTGTTGGGGAAGGCACTCCTCCACTCGTCGACGTCGATCTCCTCGTTCTCGGGGCCCACCTCGACACCCTCCGCGCCGCCGTTGCCGCCGGTGTCGACCTCGTTATCGGAGGAGAGCGAGATAACCTCGCCACCGTCCTCGCCGCCTTTGACCTCGTCATTGGAGTAGAACACGATAACCTCGCCGCCCTCCTTGCCGGCAAAAATCGCCCGCTCCGCCTCCACGAGCTCCAGGTGCTGCCGACAGAAATCTTGAATGTAGGCCTCAGCGGCGGCCTCGGCCTTGAGGCGCTCCCACGCCTCGCGGTCCTCCCGCGCCATAATCGAGCTCACCACCCCTGGCTCCGGTGGACCGAGGTCGACCGGACATGTGCCGAAGGGGAAATTGAGGCTAGTCGTCGCGCCGTGGTAGCAGACCTGCCAGTGGTCGTACTCCATGGTCGCGAGCTCGGCCGTGTGGAAGCTACCGAGCCACCGGCGGGTGTGGGTCGCCTGATCTCACTACAAAAAATACACTTGCATGATGATACGTGTTTGTCACAGTGGGTCGCGTTTTCTGTCATGCATGTACATCCATGACGATTTTATGACAAAATCAAGATAGTCATACCTGTGTTGTTGTAGAAGTGTTCCATGACATTACCAAAGTTATCATCACGGAAGTGTCCACTTCCATGATGATAAATCGCACGTCACAGAAGTGCTTTCATCAAGGGTGACCGACACGTGGCATCCACCGTAACGGAACGCCGTTAAGCTATCGGGTCCGGTTTTGGATCCGATAACCCATTAACAACCCCTACCAATGGGGATTTTCCATGTGTAAAATCATCATTGGCTGGAGGAAACACGTGTCGGCTCACCGTTGGGACAGATGTGATCCACTCATTGGACCCAAAGCGCCTATGATACGTCGACATGTGGCACGGCCCAACAGAGGCCCATTCCTGTGAAAAGGATGGCCCGTTTGACTTGGTCAAAAGGTGGCGGGCCGGCCCACGGCAAGCCTGTTAACGGCCTGTTCGCATATTGCCCATTTACAGCCCACTAACCCAGGGCCCGTTTACAGCCTATCCGAATTAGGCCCAGTAGCGTCATCTGGGTTGTCCAATATAATTCCAGCCCGTTTTAACTTCCGGCCCATGTATGGCCCATGACGTCTTTCGGCCCATATGATGCCCTTATTACTCTCGGCCCATTAACGACCCGTGGTAAAACTGGCCCGTAATGAACAGTGTATCACTTTATACCCATTAACGACACGTCGTGAAACTGGCCCGTAATGAACAGTGTATCACTTTATACCCATTAACGTCCCATTATTCCGTTGGGCCGTTTCCAGCCCATGTTATCTTTCGGCCTTCTTGGGGCCCATTTATTCTTGGGCTCATTTCCACATTCGTTTACTTACGGCCCGTTACTGTCATTTTCTGCTTGTGGGCCAAATTCAGCCCGTGGTTACAGTCGGCCCGTTTGTGGCCCGTTAATACGTTGGGCCGTTTTCATAGCGTCATCAAAATACGGCCAATTAACGACGACCCGTTATGGTCGGCCCATGAACGGACGATTTCAACTCTAGCACAATTACAGCCATAATGTGGTCTGTTATTGGCCCATGTTTGGCCAACCGATCATATGGCCCGTAGGAAGCCCGTTGATGATACGGCCCATAGAAGGCCCATTGTGCCTACGGCACGTATAAGGCCCATTGTTTCTACGCCACTTAGAAGGCCCATTGTTTCTACGGCCCTTAGAAGGCCCATTGTTTCTACAGCCCGTAGGAGGCCCATGCTAACTACAGCCGGTGGGCATCAAAGTTCGCCATGAGTGCAAATATAGGGAACACCCTACACTATACAAAAAATGGCTTGCTGTTTTCTTCAGCCGGCGGCTGCACGTTAAGAACAAATTTTGTATCGCACCAAAACAAATTACAACTATCAAACAAAAGGAAGGTTGGCATAAAAGTTAACATTCTAGCAGATAAATGCACCACCATAAGTTCAGAAGCTCAGTTCATTTGACCTAACTGTTACGTTTTCATGTTGTATTGTCCGATGGAGCACCATAACCTGCGCATTCAGTTCTCCTAGGCTCCTGAAAAACTTAGCAAATGTCTGATAGTCTGGTTTCAAAACCATGCATATCTTGACAACATCGAACAATGTCTCTCCTTGTTTCACAAAGGGTCTCTGTTAGGGAATGGATTGTGTCTGGAGCGCAGATACAACATTGTCTTGAGCTTGTATATCTTGTCATGAGGAAGTTTGGACGAGATTTCCTTAACAACCAAGCCAGTATTATGCAGGAACATGCTTTTGGCACTGTTACTGGACAGGTACTGACCCACTACAGCAAGAGCTGGCATTGCGGTTATAGTTGCCTCGCCAACTTTAGAAGGTGGCGGTTCCACCATTTTCTCCATAACTCGCTGAAAAGTTGAGGTTTTACATTAGTAGTACCAGAACAGAAGATATTACGGAGTTAGCAAAACCAAACAAAATAGCTTTGGTCTATATACAGAACTTATTCTGGTCAACCCATGTAAAATAATAGTTGTATTTTATTGCAAAGTACATAATAAAACCAGGTTCCACATATGACCATGTACCATCGCTAACGTATTGACTATTTCTTCACATTGTATTGAGGGATAAGGATAAAGAGACGAAGTTTGTAATATGGTAAGCATAGTATGACATCATTCATATCACAAAACAACTGAGAACAGACAAATAGGCAATTGTAACGTTGTGTGGGCAAGTCCAACACGGAACTAGATTACAAGTCAAGATCAAAGGAACATCACTCCTCTCTTTTAAACCTTGTAAGGTGCAATGAGACGCTAAGACAATTGTGTATAAAATTGAAAAGAGTAATAGACATTGGCTGCAAACCATGCAGTTCAAGGCACAAGTCAGAGTAAGTAGTAGTTAAAAGGCATGAGGATTAAGGACTTACAATAGCGGCTTTGACTGTTGTGGTCATGCCCTTCTTCTTGCTGGTGTGATAGTCCTTGAAGATTTCCATAGCATTTGGTTCAGGTACTTTTTGGTCCTTGCGGGCTTTCCTCTGCATTTGGAACAAGTCAATATAGATCTGATAATATGGTACAGCGAAAAGATTGAAACAACAGCTAATTACAAGAGCCTCGCAGTGTGCAATATAGCTACGAGATCCTATCGTCTGTTGGAATTTCACTTTCGTACGGTTGGCCTTGTTCTTTGAACAGTTCACCTACAAGAAGATAGATTTGTGTGGCACATGCGTAAATAGGACTTCAACATGTGATCTGATCACATATATATATATAATGTACCTGATACTTCGGATCGGACCAGTGTTTAACGAGGCCTCTCCAGTCTTCATCAGATATATTTTCCACTGGAGATGTTTGGGCAAGTTCACTGTTAGCCTTGCCTTCAAAGTGAGTTTTCCTCAAGTTATACTGATATTATCACAGAGCAGACTTGAAAACATGGGTGCAAGCTTGTCTGGTTGTATCATCTTGGCTATCCAACTTGAACCTCATCTGTTGAAAATTATGGGAGTCTCATTATCAGCAACCTAGAAAGTATTGGACAGAGCAAGACGATATTACTAGTTTCCATACATAACCATACTTACAGATAAATGGTCGAGGAAGGTGTTGAACTGGGTTTTGTCTTTGTCATTCTTGTAATGAATCCATGTTGGGAGGATATGTACATGACACCTAACAGTAACCGCTACCTCTGATACTAACTTGGCTGACTCTGTAGCATCACGTGGCCTTTTTAAACCTCCTCAAAATGGATCTCCATTCTTCCTCCTCTTGATTTAGTTAAGCTATCGAGCATTATCCCTGATGTTTGTTTCCTCTTGCGCCTAGGTGCTAGTCCAACAACAAACATAGGAAGTGTTAGTGTACATCAAACTGTGAGACTACATATAAAGAAGCATGCAACTGTAACTTGACTCCAGCAACTACCTTCTTGCTGTTGAAGCTCACAAAGTTCATCTGATCTTGCCAACTCATCTTGTGTCAAGAGTGCTTCGGAAGTAGTGTCAGGTGGCAAGGGAGCTTGGGAACATGCTGCTAGCTGAGTTGACCAACGAGTAAATCGTGCAGCTGGTGGTACTGTGGAAGGTATTGCAACAACTAGGGTTGTCTCTGCTTGTTTGGTGGCAGCTGGTTGTTTCTGTTTGGCTTGTTCTGCAACTCGTTTAGCACGGGATACCCTGTCGGTACAATTTTTCACCGGACTTTGACCTTCTATTGCACCATTAGTACCAGCATAATCTACAGGATTCTTCCGCTTCCCTTTCCCTGTCGTTCTGTCTTGCTTCCTCTTTCTCTGTGCCATGTTAATTCGAGCCGACAAGAAAAACGAATAACAATTTAGTTCTTCAGAACAAATTGATGTGTGATACAGACAAACTGAACATTGATGTTAGACAACCACATGATAGGAGGATGAAATATGTAAGAAAAACAGGACGGCATGAGATAACCAGAACTGTGATGTGTAAACTAAGCAGAAGACATTTCACTAAATTAGAAGCAATGCAATGGAAGGTAGACACCATATGAAAGATGCTACAAATATCGCTCTGCTAAGTTAACAGTGTCTCATCATAAATGTCGTTCAAAAAATGTGAAGCAGTACAAGAAATAAATCATATGCAAGATGCAAACAACATCACACTATCAAGTTAAAGGTCTCTCGTGATTAGTGCCATTGCATAGTCACAACATTGCATATTCACAGCTTATGATGTGTAAACTAAGGATAAGGCATTTCAACAAATTCGAAGCAATGAAAGTTAGACACCATATGAAAGATGCAACGAATATCACTCTACCAAGTTAAGACTGTCTCATCATAAGTGCCATTTCAACAAATTAGTAGTACAAGCTAGAAAAGAATGTGATATGTAACCTATGTCACACTCCAAAGTCAAACGTGTCTTATGATAAGTGATTGTTGCAGGTTACACAACAGTAGTAATGTGCTGTAAGAACATGGTGTGATAGACAAATATTGTATGTTCTAGAAATAGGAACACGTGTCTTATTCAAGTATAATGTGTATACGTAAAGTAAGCAGATGGAATTCAACAAAATTAGAAGCAATACAAGCTAGACCTCACACATAACATGCAACCACATATAACAGTGCCAAGTTAGAGGGAGCAACGGTGATGGTGCACTAGGGGAGACGTGCTCATCATAAACAGAGCTACATTGAGTGTCTATGCATGTGTTGTCTTGGAAATCATCTTGGGGGGATGGAGGAGTAGAAACTATAGAGGCCCTTTGTTTGGAAGGAGCACCTTTATCCGCTGCCTTGCTAACTTCGTTCCGCTTTATTGATTTTGAATTGTCAAGTAAAACGGACAAGAAAAAGCAATAAAATTCTCTCTTCAGAACTAATTCATGCCTGATACTGACAATCACTACTTTGATGTAAGGCAAACACATGATACTAGGATGGAATATGTACGAAAAACAGGACGACATGGCATGTACACAACTGTTTGGGTAAACTAAGCAGAAACCATTCCAACAAATAAGAAACAATGCAAGCTAGACACCACATGAAAGATGCAACCAATATGACTCTGCCAAGTTAAAAGTGTCCCATCATAAACGGCATTTCAACTAATTAGAAGCGGTGCATGCTATAAATCATATCAAAGATGCAACTGATATCACACTGCATATACTGAAGGTGTCTCGTCATATTGATTTATGCGGGATACAAAAAAACAATAGTTTTATGTCAGGACATGCTTAATAGACAGATGTACTATGTACTAAAAATAGGAAGGCATGTCACACTAACAGGTATAATGTATAAACTAAGCAGAATAGCACATGCAATTTAACCAGATTAGAAGAATTACAATCTAGACACCATATGCAACATGCAACCGCATATCACGCTGCCAAGTTAGAGCAAGCACCTGCGATGCTAGTGTAGGGGAAATGCGGTAGTCAACTATAGAGCTACGTTCACTATCTTCATCTGGCCTTGCTATTTCTTGAGAATCATGTGGGGAGGCTGACGCTGCATTCTTTAAATGAGGATCTTTTATCACAGTCGGCCACTGGCCTGACTGCCTCATCATAAGTGATTGATGAGGGATACACAAGAACATTAGTTTGATGTAAGAACATGGTTAATAGACAGATGTACTAGTATGTACCAAAAACAGGAAGGCATGTCATATTCAAAGGTATAGTGTGTAAGCTAAGCAGATGCAATTTAACCAAATTGGAAGCAATACAAGCTAGACATCCGGCTGGAGTGGTGAGCCTGATCATCTAGGACCTGAGAGCTTGGTGGGAGGCGGGCTACTTCGCCACCATCGTGGCTTTTTAGTTGGCTTCCAGGTGATGCATGTCTGTGCTGGGCTTGTCACTGGCTCGGCCAGTGCCCTGACTAACTATTTATCTTCTGGTGCTCCCGGGATGGTGGTTCATGTAAAAATATCTTTCCTTATCTTAATAAAGACCGACTTCGACCTTTTGAATACAAGCTAGACACCATATGCAACATGCAACCACATATGCACCGTGAAGTTAAAGGAAGCACCTGGGATGGTGGTTCATGGCGAGCGAGGTCATCAACTCCAGAGCTACGTTTGCAATCTCCATCTGCGGACATTGCACCCTTTATAAGGCTCAAATGTGTCTGTCCTAGCCGTGTACTACGCTGGAGCGATTTCTCTCTTTTCTTTTCTGCTTCTATCAAGGCAGCAGAGTCTGAAATACCCTTGCATAAAAACACAATAGTGAGAGTATGGGTGAAGTGTGTGCAGAACTAGTGCACTGTAAAAGTAGCAGATAGCAAGTGGCTGAAAAATAAATGACAGGAGACATATGATAGCTCTACAAAATTGCATGGCAAACAAAATTAGATTCTACTCCGTATGATTTTGTAATATATGAGCACTGGGATGGCTGGGAAATGCAGGTACTCCTCCAGCACACACCACATGTGGTCCTATCAAGATAACAGTCGACTAAAAATAAATAGGTCGGTCAATTTTTTTATGATCCGTCCGATCTATAAGGAATGGGCAGATGGCCTTCGTCTACCTCCCGCCAGTCGCTGTTGACGATATTTCTCGAACCGCCATCGGCCATCGGCCCAGACCCCTGCCTCTGCCGCCCCACCCTTCCCTCGACCTCACACCACTGCCGTGCTTGGTAACGCCCCCAGGCCATCCCTTTAATCCCGGCCGACGTCCAGATCGGGCGCCAGCAGCTCTAGGCCCCACATGCCCCTAAGATAAACACCGAGGCGCTGCTTCCCCGACGTAATAGGCGGAATAGCGCCTGTTACGCTGGGGAATGCTTCTGTTAATTGGGAATCAACTGACCAGGAATTGAAATCCAGGGGGCGACGGACCTCTAGCTAAGGTGAAATAGTATATGAGGAGAAACCTTGTGCATCGCGAGTAACTAGGAACATCTAGTATCAAGAAGAAGCGGTCAACTAGTGTCTTCTATGGGATGAATACCGTGCAAGCAGACACGTAAGATTTGCATGAATAAGGGAAGAGGAGTACCATTTTTGGTTGTTGGTGTGGTCGCCTCCACATTTCGCGCCGATCTTCTTCTTTTTGCGGGGGAAATCGATGTTCTGGAGGAGGGTGCAGGCTTGGACGAACCCATGGCCAAATTGTTGATTGTGTTGCCGTGGTCATATGTCGACGGAGGGGAAGCAGATCCGAGGCGGCAAAGGACGGCGTAGCAGGAACAGCTCCGGTGCGGTGGAGGGTGGCGAAGTTGGAGAGGTAGCGGTGAGGCGCAGGACGGCGTGATTGAACTGGCTCGGGTACGGACGACTCATCCTCGGCTTCAACTACTAGCCGTGGAGCGCATTGCGGTTGAGGTTGCAGTGGACGACGGCGTGATGTCTACTACGCAACCTTCTCCTTGTAGACGTTGTTGGGCCTGCGAGTGCACAGGTTTGTAGGACAGTAGCAAATTTCCCTCAAGTGGATGACCTAAGGTTTATCAATCCGTAGGAGGCGTAGGATGAAGATGGTCTCTCTCAAGCAACCCTGCAACCAAATAACAAAAAGTCTCTTGTGTCCCTAACACACCCAATACAATGGTAAATTGTATAGGTGCACTAGTTCGGCGAAGAGATGGTGATACAAGTGCAATATGGATTGTAGATATAGGTTTTTGTAAACTGAAAATATAAAAACAGCAAGGTAACAAGTGGTAAAAGTGAGCTTAAACGGTATTGCAATGATAGGAAACAAGGCCTAGGGTTCATACTTTCACTAGTGCAAGTCCTCTCAACAATAATAACGTAATTGGATCATATAACTATCCCTCAACATGCAACAAAGAGTCACTCCAAAGTCACTAATAGCGGAGAACAAATGAAGAGATTATGGTAGGGTACGAAACCACCTCAAAGTTATTCTTTCCAATCAATCCGTTGGGCTATTCCTATAAGTGTCACAAACAGCCCTAGAGTTCATACTAGAATAACACCCTAAGACACAAATAAACCAAAACCCTAATGTCACCTAGATACTCAAATGTCACCTCAAGTATCCGTGGGTATGATTATACGATATGCATCACACAATCTCAGATTCATCTATTCAACCAACACATAGAACCTCAAATAGTGCCCCAAAGTTTCTACCGGAGAATCACGATGAAAACGTGTGCCAACCCCTATGCATAGTTTCATGGGCGGAACCCGCAAGTTGATCACCAAAACATACATCAAGTGGCACGTGATACCCCATTGTCACCACACATACGCACGGCAAGACATACATCAAGTGTTCTCAAATCTCTAAAGACTCAATCCGATAAGATTACTTCAAGGGGAAAACTCAATCCATTACAAGAGAGTAGAGGGGGAGAAGAGACATAAGGTCCAACTATAATAGCAAAGCTCGCGATACATCAAGATCGCGCCAAATCAAGAACACGAGAGAGAGAGAGAGAGAGAGAGAGAGAGATCAAACACATAGCTACTGGTACATACCCTCAGCCCCGAGGGTGAACTACTCCCTCCTCGTCATGGAGAGCGCCGGGATGATGAAGATGGCCACCGGTGAGGGTTCCCCCCTCCGGCAGGGTGCCGGAACAGGGTCCCGAGAGGTTTTTGGTGACTATAGAGGCTTGCGGAGAAGGAACTCCCGATCTAATCTCTGTTCTCGAAGATTTAGGGTACGTGAGTATATATGGGTGCAGGAGGGACGTCGGTGGAGCTTTGGGGGCCCCAAGAGTTAGGGGACGCGCCCCTCACCCTCGTGGCCAGCTCCCTCCTTTCCTGAAGTGTCGGGGTGGACGGCGTCCCCCGCGAGCACCTATGGGGCCGGAGCCCCTTTCGTTGTCCGGTGAGGGGGGCGGAGGGAGCACGGAGAGCAGATCGAGGCGAGCACACGGGCGGTTTACCCAGGTTCGGGCTGCGATGGACGCGTAAAACCCTACTCCTGCTTGGTTGTATTGAACTGGGGAGCTCGGGAGCTTGGAGAGCTAGCTACGCCGAGCGTATGGCTGTCTGGATCCCCAACCTCCGAACCCGAACCCGAACCCCCTCTACGTTGCACACGGGCCTCCTTTTATAGCGCAAAGGGGTCACCGACAGGTGTCAACGTAAGAGAAAGGGGTAAAAGTGTAAAAGGGGTGGAAGTTGTAACAGTGCGGGAACAGTGGCGCTACAGTGCGGCACAGTGTTATCATACCTACTTCTGACGGTAGGGGACAAGGGCATTAAATGCCCGTCACGGTCGCCTGGACAGCACCGAGGCGGACCGTTAGGTGCGCCACCGCTCGCCACGATGGTGGCTGCATGCCACCGCATACCCCAGGCTGCGCGGTGCTCCGCCACGTGCCCTTGGGGGAAACCCCGGAGCGACGCGTGGGCGGGTGAGCTGGAGCGCAGTCCTGAGGTGGCGATTTGCCGCGGCAAGTGGCTTGCCGCGGGGGTCGTCTTCCTGTGCCTGATAGCTTGCCGGCTATCAGGCCTTGCCGGGGCGCATGGCGCGCCGTGGCGGGCTTCTCTTGTGGAGCCTGGGTTCGGCCTTCCCGGCAAGCTCCTCTTGCCGGGGTCTCGATCTTCTGTCTTGTGTACTTTGTTCTTGGATGGTATTACATGGGCTTAGTCGTCCTGGCAAGCTCCTCTTGCCGGGGTCTTGTCTTCTTGGCCCGGCAAGCTCCTCTTGCCGGGGGCCTTGTCTTGAATGCTTGGTCTTCTCTTGGCGCTTCCTGGGCGGGCCTCGCCGCAGGGTGCTACAACTGCCCGTGCACAAGTCTGGGGTACTAAGGTACCCCTACTTTAGTACACCGACAGGAGCCCCCGGGCCTGGGCCACACACGGTGCCGAGCGTCGTTGGGCCAGGCCCTAACAGTGCACGGGCACGCGTGGCCTTGGTCGCGCTGCTCCTTAACTCCGCATCCATCGCACCTTCCCCAGGCGGCGCGCGCTTATCGCGGCGTCGTGGGGGCGGGGCGTGCGGGGTGAGCGTGACGTGGGTGGCGTGCGCGGGGCTGAACCGCGCAGGCGCGCGTCACGTCGCGCACGATCCTCAATGGCAAGAACGGAGTGTCCGCCACTTCCCCATATAAGGCAGAGGAAACGGGAGCGGCTCCCCTCCTTCGCCTTTACTGCGTCCTCTCCCGTCTCCAGAGATCCCCTTTGTGCTCCGCCTCCATATTTCCTCCGCCGCTCGCTCGCACCTGCGGTGCTACCGGATTCTTCGTCTCCCTTCCCTCGCCGCCTCCGCCATGGCCCCGAAGACCGAGAAGGCGAAGGCGGAGAAGACCAAGAAGGAGAAATCGGAGCACGCGGCGATGCTCACCTTGCTGCGGAAGCAGAACCTCGTCTTCTCGCCGAAGCTCAGCGCGCGGGAGCTCTGGAACAAGTACTACTTGTTCTGGGCCGAGGAGACCAAGGCGCATCCCCGCACCCGAGCCTATCCGGCCGCCGCCAAGGGCAACTACCCCGACGGGTATTATTTCTTCGCAGCCTTCTTCCACTGCGGTCTTTGCCCTCCTTTTTCTGACTTCTTCTGCGACATAATGAACACCTTCGGCCTCCACCTTCTTGACTTCACTCCCAACGCCGTCCTCACGATGGCGGTTTTCGCGCATATGTGCGAAAACTATATTGGGGTATATCCAAACGTCGCGCTTTTTAGGCACTTCTTCATCCCTAGAGTAGAGGCCGGCGCCCCCCCTCGCCGGAGGGATATCTTGGGTCTTTCGCCTGAACAAGAAGGATTCCTACTTGCCGGGGGAGCTCCGCGGCAAATGGGAGGAGTGGCGTGCCGACTGGTGCTGGGTTGTCGAGGACCAGCCGCAACCTTTCACCGCGCCGCGCGCAACACCTATTATGCGCGGCAAGGATTGGAGCGAGCTAGATTCGGACGACCGCAAGCTCGACGTCGCCCTCATCAGGATTCTCCGTCTTCGGTCAGCGAGGCTGTCCGTCGGAGAGGTGGGCGCAGACTTCCTCCGCCGCCGCATCGCCCCTCTCCAAGATAGGAAGAGGCCAGCCTGGGAGTATAGCAACGCGGCGGACATAATGAGGCTGCGCCCCGGGCTCAACTTCAACTTCACGTCGGTGGAGCTGAAGGGGATGGTCCGGGAGCTATTCAAGCATGACCCGGCCCACCCAGAGTGGTTCAGGGAGCCCCGGGGAGTTGTGCCTCTTTGCAACAGCTCGGCCCAGGATTCCCTTCGCGCCATGATGCCCGCGTGCGACTCGCACGGCGTCGACCGCACGTGGATTCCGCCCAAGCCAGACGTCATCATGAACTTCTTCGACAACCTGGCGGAGGTGGCGAAGAAGAAGGACGAGGCCCAGGGGCTGACGCGGGACACCACCGCGCGAGAGGTAGCATGCATAGCTTCTTGGGCTGAAGAGGCCACCGCAGCCGCAGCGGCCGGGGAGTTCGGCTTCTCGCCCGAGGAGGCGGAGGCCGCGGAGGCGTCCCGCCAAGCGGAGGTGGCGGAGATCCGCAGACTGCTGAAGCTGCCCCCCGACGAGCTCGCCGGGGTTCCCTCTCTGAGGCACTCCGGGATCCAGGGGATCTTGATCGAGGCCGCGGCGAGGGCCACCACCGCCGGAGGACAAGGGGCCACAGCGCAGGACGCTGGGTCCAGCGGGCTTGCCGGGGTGGAGGAGGAGGACGGTGGTGACGACGGCTCCGACGGATCCTTGGAGCTCTACGCCGATGACCTTCCCTCAGCGTCGGAGACCTCCTCGCCCCGTGTAAGCCCCAGGCGTTCTCCAGCGAAGCGTCTCCGCAGGACGGCGATGGGGGCAAAGGCGCCGGCCTCCCGGCAACAACCACCCCGCCAAGCGGCACGAGCCTCCCGGGGGAGCCAGGTTGCGACGAGGGCGCCCGGCGCGTCAGCCACGTCGGGGGCGCCCCGTAAGGCAGCGCCGCACGGAAAGGAGCCCTTGGAGGGTGGAGCGGCGGCTCCGCCCGCTCCCCGGGCCCCGGCAACCGTCGGGACCGCCAAGCGCCCGAGGGAGACCTCGCCTCCCGCTCCCCGCGTGACCGCGCGTCAGGTGGAGTTTGATTTCTCCGCCTTGAGCGACGACGACGACGAGGACGAACGGGAGTAAGAGCTTTGAGGTCTTGCATCTTCGTAAACTTTGCCTTGATTGTCGCAGGCTCTGATCTTGTTCCTTATCTTAACTTCAGGACCTTGGCGGAGCGAGTGGCGAAGAAAGCCAAGGCGCCCGTGGTTGAGGTTGTGGGCGACTCGCCCACCGCGGCAACTGGGGGCGTGCCGGAGCCCAGCCTGACGGATCAGAGCGCTGCTCCGAGGGGCAGCCCCCAGCGTAGCCCCCAGCGCAGCCCCCAGCGTAAGTCTGGGTTCCGTACTTTCGCTCGTCGGGCGTGCTTGAGGGATCGTCCCTGCGCTGGTATCTTGATAATACTGTCTCGTGCAGAGGTGGGGCCGCAGCCGCAGGAGCGTCCAGAAACCGCCCACGAGGAGCCGCGGGCCCCGCCGTCCCCGCCAAGGTCGAGCTCTCCGGTAAAGGAGAGCATCCCGCCAAGGGCGAGCACTCCGCCGAGGGCGAGTACCCCGCCAGGGGCGGGTAGCCCGGCGAGGGCGGTGACCCCGCCAAGGCAGAGCTCCCCGGCGAGGGAACCCGCCGCTGATGACGTCCGCCAAGGCAAGCTCTGTGACTTAGTCATCTTGGGTTCGTCTTTTTTTGGATGTTTGCTTGAATTTCTTTTGTTCTCTATTCTCCTTCTTCTAGATTCCCCTCCCCCCGAGCAGATGGAGACGGAGGTCATCAACATCGAGGAGGAGGAGGGTGCGCGCGGCGGCAGCGGCGACGCCCCTGCCGCTGAGGACGCGGCGGGAGCTGCCGAGCCATCCGCGCAGGAGACCGCCCCAGCGGCGGACGCAACGGCCGGGGAGGGGGACGGCGGTCGCACTGCCGACCCGGAGGCAGCAGGAGCACCAGGCGCTGCGCCGGCCGCCGACCCCTCCGCCGAAAAGGAGCGGGCGGGTCATTACCTTGAAGCCCCCAATGGCATCTTCATCCAGGTGCCATGGGGCTCTTCTGCGCGGGCCCCCGCGGAGGGCGAGGCCCTTGATGGGGAGGTCCTCGCCTCCGCGGGCCTGAAGATTGTCGAGGCGCCCGGCGGGGCCGAAGAGCCCGAGGAGGAGAAGCTGCTTCGCCGGCTCCTGGCCCTTTACCGGGCCAGGCAGGCGAAGCTTGCTTCCCGGGAGACCCTCGCTGCGGAGGCCGCCGTCGAGATAGAGAAGCGTGCGACGGAGCTCCGCGCCGCCAACCAAGCTGCCCTCCGCGGCGTGGCGGAGGAGCGCGAGAGGCTCGCCGGGGAGTACCAGGAGTGGGTGTTGTAGAAGGCCGACGCCGAAGAGCAGCAGCGGCTCGCCGGGGTGGAGCTGTCCCGGCGAGAGGGAGAGCTTGCCCTGCTGCAGGCCAATCTCAACTCCCACGAGGAGGAACTTGCCGCTCGGGAGCAGGCCCTTGGCGAGGAGCTGGAAGAGGCGAAAGCCGCCGCGGCTGCCGCGGAGACCGCCAGGGAGGAGCTTGCCGCCAAGGTCGCGCAGCTAGAGGAGTCGTTGAAGGCGAGCGCGGAGAGGGTCGGCGCGCTCAATGCGGAGCGGGAGAAGGACGCCCACGCCAACTCCGAACTCCAGGCGCGTCTCTCCAAGCAGGGCGACGAGCTGAAGGCCGCCAAGGACTCTATCGAGGCCCTGGAGCTGAAAGTCTCCGCGCTGGAGGAGGGGCTCCGCAAGGAGCGAAGCTTGGCGGAGAGCGCCAACACTGCGGCCGAGGACTTCCGTCGGACCGTCGCGGCGTGGACCGAGGACCTGGTGTCTTCTGCATCCAACATCGACCAGGAGTTGCTGGCGTTGAAGTTGGAACACCTCATCTACTCTCCGGACCCGGACCTCCCTCACAGCGCCAAGCTCAGCCTCTTCTTCAGAGGGGTCGCGCCGGCTCTTGCGGATCTTCGGAAGAAGATCCCCGCGCAACTGGCCGAGGAGACGCGCCGGGCCTGCACGGGAACCTTGGAGCGTGTGCTGACGAAGATTGTATACCGCAATCCCGGTATAAATCTCATCAACGTTCTTCGCAGCCTGCCGGCCGACGCTGACATGGAGGCGCTGAAGGAGCAGGTCGCCGACATCATCGCCAGAGTGGGCAAGATTTCCAGGATTGAGGGCGACCACGTAGACTAAGCCTCCTTTATCTTATCTCTTTTTGTCGCTGCACACGGCGTTATGAGCTCATTAGTCACTGTGATAAGTTACGTAAGGTTTTTATCTTATCTGAACCAATCAGTGCATTGTTATCTTCCTTGTCCTGGCCCTTTACTTTGTATGCTTTTCACCATACGCTCCCGGGGAACTTTCCGGCAAGGGGCCCTTGGGCTTATAGCAGCCTGCCGGCCAAGGCCTCACCGGGAAGCAACCTCGCCGCAGCCAGTCGCAATCGCGCTCAGCTTGTTGAGTGAGCTCGGAAACGAAACAAGGGCGCGACGCTCATCGCAGCTCACTTAAATCGTTGAGCGTACTCGAAACAAGGTGAGGGTGCGGCTAGCCGCGGGTAGGTCCCTCCGCGCACAGGTTTTCCATACAAAGTGTGACTGTTCAAGGAAGACAACCGAAAATTAAGAATCTGAACTGCTCAAATTCTAATAACTTAGCTTATGTATAACGCTCGTTCCTCGACGAGGCTTCTTTTTCTCGGACAGCACTTGGTTCCTCTCCCATCTCCTTCCCCCGGCAAACTTTGTGCGCGAGGAACGCTCCCTCTGTCTAAGAGGCAAGGAAAATAAAGAGGGAAGCAAGCACATGGCCTTTCGGCGTGCTGATGCTTACTGGACATGCATGTTACGCAGGATGCCAAATAATACATGCAAATAACGAAGAGGAGCATGTAAAAGGCAAAAAGCGCAAAGCATAGGAGCTTTCACTGATGCGCGGGGTCTGCGCCCGCCCCTGCGCCAAGGATCACATGCAACTGCGGCAAGACTTGGGCAGGGAGGTTGGTTGACGGAACGGGTTCCGGCAATCGCGCTGGCGAAACTCCTCCCACGGTCGGCGTCGACTCGTTTGGATCTTGGCGTGGCGAAACGCGCCGAAGAACGAGGTCGCCTTTTTCGCGGCTTCCGGCGCTAACCGCTGCGGCTACAGGAGCGGCGCAGGATTCGCTGGAAGCGAGCGGTTCGCCCAGCGGCCGGAAGGCGGTCCTCCTCAAGGAGCAGCCGCTTCTTGCTCGAACTCTGCGTGAGTGGGTACTCGAGGAGGGCCGTGCACGATTCCATAGGGAGGAATGCCTCCGCCCCGCAGAGCGGGGCGGAAAGGTACCTGTTCATACCTGAACTTACCAGTGTTCGCCTGAATCAGATCCGCACAAACTCGACGCGACCCCCTACCTGGCGCGCCAAAGATGTCGGGGTGGACGGCGTCCCCCGCGAGCACCTATGGGGCCGGAGCCCCTTTCGTTGTCCGGTGAGGGGGGCGGAGGGAGCACGGAGAGCAGATCGAGGCGAGCACACGGGCGGTTTACCCAGGTTCGGGCCGCGATGGACGCGTAAAACCCTACTCCTGCTTGGTTGTATTGAACTGGGGAGCTCGGGAGCTTGGAGAGCTAGCTACGCCGAGCGTATGGCTGTCTGGATCCCCAACCTCCGAACCCGAACCCGAACCCCCTCTACGTTGCACACGGGCCTCCTTTTATAGCGCAAAGGGGTCACCGACAGGTGTCAACGTAAGAGAAAGGGGTAAAAGTGTAAAAGGGTTGGAAGTTGTAACAGTGCGGGAACAGTGGCGCTACAGTGCGGCACAGTGTTATCATACCTACTTCTGACGGTAGGGGACAAGGGCATTAAATGCCCGTCACGGTCGCCTGGACAGCACCGAGGCGGACCGTTAGGTGCGCCACCGCTCGCCACGATGGTGGCTGCATGCCACCGCATACCCCAGGCTGCGCGGTGCTCCGCCACGTGCCCTTGGGGGAAACCCCGGAGCGACGCGTGGGCGGGTGAGCTGGAGCGCAGTCCTGAGGTGGCGATTTGCCGCGGCAAGTGGCTTGCCGCGGGGGTCGTCTTCCTGTGCCTGATAGCTTGCCGGCTATCAGGCCTTGTCGGGGCGCATGGCGCGCCGTGGCGGGCTTCTCTTGTGGAGCCTGGGTTCGGCCTTCCCGGCAAGCTCCTCTTGCCGGGGTCTCGATCTTCTGTCTTGTGTACTTTGTTCTTGGATGGTATTACATGGGCTTAGTCGTCCTGGCAAGCTCCTCTTGCCGGGGTCTTGTCTTCTTGGCCCGGCAAGCTCCTCTTGCCGGGGGCCTTGTCTTGAATGCTTGGTCTTCTCTTGGCGCTTCCTGGGCGGGCCTCGCCGCAGGGTGCTACAACTGCCCGTGCACAAGTCTGGGGTACTAAGGTACCCCTACTTTAGTACACCGACATGAAGTGGGGTCCAAGTCTATCCTGTAGCTTTCCTTCCAAAAATAACTTCTGCAGTTGATTTCGTTCCGTTTCGACTCCGTCTGATATTCCTTTTCTTCGAAACACTGAAATAGGCAAAAAACAGCAAATCTGGGCTGGGCCTCCGGTTAATAGATTAGTCCCAAAATAATATAAAATTGGATAATAAAGCCCAATAATGCCCAAAATAGTAGATAACATAGCATGGAGCAATCAAAAATTATAGATACGTTGGAGACGTATCACGACGTCGGGGTATCGGCTCCAGCGTGATGGAGGAGGGCGGCAGTTGATGGGTGGAATGGGGTGGCGGACGGAGGACACCGGGGTTTCGCGGCTAGTGGAGAGGTAGTTTTTGCGCCCACGGAGTACGAATGGGGAATCAGACGGGTGGGTAGGGGGGGAGAACCATGTTTCGGTCTGGGACGCGGTTGTTTTTGGCTTTTTTGAACAGAAGATGGGACACGCTTGTTTGAAATTTGGGGAAAGTACAAACTTTGCCCCCCTCTTAATTTTCGGACCTACTGCGGGTCGGGGTAGGATGGTAATCCCAGGTGTCCCAAATAGTGGGCAGGAGCGATTTCGGCCGCGCGCATGTGTGCTTAGGCGGCCATTGTGTATGAATGTTTTTCGGAGGCGGTTGCGTGGCGTCTAGATGAAGCTACAAACCTACTCCGGTTTGGACCTTTGGACGTCAGGCCGGTAGGTTTCACGGGTCGGAGTTATTAGAAAATTAATTTCCTTGTACTACCAAACATTGGTCTCACGCGGTTTCGGGCGAGTAGAGGCTCTTTTGGCGCTTTGTTCGAAATTTTGAAACACAAGCATTCATGTTTAGAGTACTCTTGAACTTTGAGGATTGACCTAAATAGACAATGTTAAATTTGACCTTGTATGTTTGAAAACCTCATTAAATTATCTACTTCTTTTTGAAATTTTGACACTTGAAAATCCTATAACTACGATTATTTTGGAATAGAGGAACTAAATATGAATCTGTTTTGTACACAACTACATATGCTATTATGTACAAAGTCAGAGCAAAGATTGGTGCCCCTGTAATTTAGGTATGATTTACAAATGCCATGATATCAAATGCAAATAATTGAATGGACTTCATGTTGAATTCATTTTTTTAAACCACCTTACGTTGAATTCAAATGTATACTAGTTCATAGGAAGCTATTTATAATGTTCATTGTGTAACTTTCATATGTATAATGTGCTTTACACACACTACATGAACTATACTCACATTTATATTTGATTGCTAAAGCGATGCATTGTCTGGAGTTCAAAATACTAACTATGTGGATCAATTGTGTCGAATAATAACATAGACATGCTCAAATTCGATAGAATCTAGATGCCTGATGGATCAATGACCGTTCCTTACGCGAATTCCAAATATCATGATCCCATCCTAATATTTGGATACACTTTATATCTTTTAATCAATGTGTGCAGCAGTCTTGTACATGTAGTTTCACTCTCCATCGATGGTCTCTCACACATGCTCACACACTCTCTCCCGAGGTGTCTTTCTTGCACACATGCTCTCGATATAACCCTCCCTCTCTCTCGTAACCATTTACGATTGTTTTCACTAACCTTTATCACAAGCACTCTTCCTCTCGCAAGCATACACACGCACAATCCCCATCAACCCTTTCTATATACATAGAACTGCCTACGTGTCTCATGTACGCACATTATATTTAGGCATGTCTCTCACGCATTGTCTCGCACCTCTCTTCCTAATCAACGAGTATGATTCTAGCAAAGCATTCTGTAGGATGCCCCTTAAAGTTAGGTTGGATGAATAGTAATATCAGAGATAAAGGGGTTACCTTAGTCCGAGAACCTAGGGTTACAAATCCTAGCCGACTTTGTTAGTGGACATAGAGTCCTTATAATTATGCTATTTTTGTCTTGTACGACTAGTCATCCATGGGTCTCCCTAAATGCGTCACGGGCTGACCAATGTGGCACAAGACGGAACCGAACGAAGGGCCTCACCTCGACCCACCGGACCTCACGCGGTGACAAACCCTCTGCCCCCATGTCTCGTTATCTTCTCACACCCACACATACCAACACAGACACCACACACAAAAAAATATTCTCCCGGTGCCTCTATCGACTCCCCCTTGCATATACACACTCAAGGGAATCTCTCGCCGTGACGTCATATTCGTCTCTCTCTAGACCACTCTCATTTCTCGTGCTATCTCTCCCCCCCCCCCCGCTGGCCCCTCTATCCATGCCTCTCTCAAATATGTAATACACACACATACCTCTCCAGGCCCTGCCAAATGCATCAACTACACATTCACACATGTTACATCACGTACCCCCTTGATCTAAAAAGCCCTCTCTTCACGTTTATTTCGCATACAACATTCCTTTTGATTAAAGTGTGGCCAAAAAAATATTTTAGAATTTCTACATATATACAACATTATAAAGTTATATGGAGGAGTATGAACGCTTGCATTGTATGGTGCCCATAATGATATTTATTTCGCAGTGTGAATTTGTATATTTTTATACTATATATAAAGTTAGTCATAATAAAGAGAAACGAAGAGCATCTCTCTCTCCATCGCATACCCCCTCTCTATGCCCCTTTCACATACGCACATACCCCAACACATTCACGCATGTTTCATCTTTCTCTCGCGATATATATAGTGACGATCATTGTATTTGAAGCGAAAGCACGATACATACATTGGACTTCAGAATCCACTCATAACGGTCACCATTTACGTTTTGTGGTTATTATACAGTCACGGGCTCACCGTACAACTCTGTATTTGCTCAAGACACGACTAGTTGACCAGTTAAACACTCCACGTGGCACCTCTAGTGTTGCATCACATTATCTCACTACTATCAGGCCCACCTGTCAGCTTGTATCTACTCTACATCTACACTCTTATAAAATACTAGCAAGATGCCCATGCATTGCACGGAACATCAAGATGTATTTGTATGAGTAGTTTATCTTGTGGGAGAAAAGGATGAACAAGGGAAGGCCTTATTTGCAAGTGTGGAGAGGGGTGTGGGTATCTTTTTGCAAAATTACCATAGTTTCCTTCCTATCCGTCATATATAGATCAGACGGCCTATATTGTAGGATGGCAGGCACACGATCATCACCGACTATGCTTTTTATAAGAGTAGGGATAAAATACACTCTTATCGACTCTGTTTTTTTATAAGAGTGTATTTTATCCCTACTCTTATAAAAAGCATAGTCGGTGATGATCGTGTGCCTGCCATCCTACAATATAGGTCGTCCGATTTATATCTAACGGATAGGAAAGAAACTATGACAATTTTGCAAAAAGGTACCCACACACCTCTCCACATTTTCAAATAAGGCCTTTCCTCATTCATCATTTTCTCTCACAACATAAACTAGTCATACAAATGCATCTTGATGTTACGTGCAACACACGTGCATCATGCTAGTAAGAATGAAAACAAACGACAAAAAAATATTGGACAGTGGTTCGAAGTCATGACCGCGGGCATAGCAAACAAGGTGGCCTTGTATTGGTATGCTGAGCCGTCTGCTTTAACACACAGGAGCTGGTGTTGTGATTATACACACACGCACGCATGCACACGAACTGCATGCACGCAACACTCACACGAACACATGCACCCACGCACGCACGCAACACTCACACGTACATACGCAGCCACGCACGCACACATGCACGCATGCATGCACACACCAGTACACCACACGACCAACACACACTCTCACGCTCAAGTGCTCAACCTACACGTGCATGCGCACACATCAGGCCCTGACACACACATACACAACTAGGTGATTCCCGCACACAGGGTGGAGTCTTGTCGCGCCTGCGTAAATTTGTGTTTATCTGACCTTTTCCCTATGCAAACTGACAAGTGGGACCCACAAGGAATGTGGTCAATTTAACTAGTCAACATGGTGCCATGCAGACTATTTGGTCGGTCAACAGAGTGCAATCCGATGCTGCACCGTGAGCAAGTGACCGTTTAATCACCGCAAAACGTATATAGTGACCATAATCAGCTTATTCTGAAGTTCGGTGAACGTATTATGCTTTTGTCTCTGTAGGCCCTCCAAAACTACATCTCTACACGTTCTCGCATGTTACATCTAACAACTATGCAATACAACACTACTACTACACTCTAACACAATAAATCATATGTGTTTTTAGTTTTACTAGATATCATATTGTTACTTAATTATTCAGTTTGCATATTAAAATTGCCTTTGAAATATATGGCCAGTATCATATACCGCTCGGGAAAAATCCCGCCCTTTCCTGTTTAAGCGGGTTTGTATCGATGGATCGTGCGAAAAAGCAAAATTATAGTACTATATACAATACAAGTGACAGTTCACTGGGCCGTCGTGTCGTGTACTCCTCCGTCGTAAGAGTGGAGCGCTCGCTTTCATAAATCTTCTAGTCCCTTTCGCCGACATGTGGGACATCAAGCTACCGGGTCCACGTGCCATACCGGAATACAGTGCAGAGCAGCCGGGGTGAAGCACGCAGTCATCACGCCAGTGTAGTAATGAGCAATGAGGTGTCAAATCACAAAGCTGCACCTTTCCCGCAGTTAAGTTGGAGGGACGAAGTAATAATGTTAAAAAAAGAAGTTGAAGGAACGAAGCAACCATCATTTTACTCGTTGTTGAATCCACTTCTCCTTCATCTTCTTCAAGTTAACCACGTGTTGCTTCTGCCGTTGTTCTGCGTCATGTGGGAAGCGGATCGGCTTGGTAAAGCACTGACACGTGGGACCGCATGTTAGCAAACCGCCAGGACAACATCCTCTAGAAATAAGAAACCTCCCCCGCCATCCGCGCGGCAAAATCACCTCCTTTTTACTAATCTTGATTCTATAAGTTTTTTAGATCAATATAAGTGAGATTTGTATAGATAGCACACAGGAGAAAAACCAAGTGGTATGGTTAAGGGCATCCACAATGTGTAGCCAAATGTGAAAATAGCTTTTGGCATCGTGGGAACCATTGTGGATGGTGTTGCCAAAGCCAAAAGGATGGAATCGAAGCTCCCTGATTGATTGATTGAAGGAATAGAAAAATGCAACGTCTCTCCTCTTTCTCCCGTGCTTGGACGCATGTACAATATAGAGGACAGAGTCTACTCCCCTATCCCTTGTATCACAAATCACAAAGCAGTGAGGCGTCAAATCACAAAGCACGGACGAAGCAACCATCATTTCACTCTTCGCTGACTCCGCTTCTCCATCGTCTTCTTCGAGAAACCATCTCACCGCACTAAGCTGTACGGATGACACTATTGTGTACGAGTAGTACTAGTACATTTACGCGTCCTTTGGTTCAACGGACTTCCTGGATGCAAATAAGGCGTTTGTCTCGGCTTGCAGGCGGCACTTGCGAACGACTTACCGTGGTCTCCCTCAATGGTGTTCTCCGTCGAACGCACTTCACCAAACCACAATGTTCGAGATATCATCGACGTCACCGCAATGGGGAAGGAAGTAAAATATAGTTACTACCTCCATTCTTTTTGTACACAAGGCTATCAAAATTACAATTTGCAAAAGGCCACTAACACTAATCGAGGAAAAATTGATGGGCTTTGCCTCATACTAGCAACCAAGGACATTAATATCCCATGCATGCATGCGGAAGTGAGAAGGTTGGTTTGCATGGCGCTGCATTAATCAAGCGATGATGAGTGAGATGGTTAGCTCTTTGGTCTTTGGAGAAAAATATATGCATTAATTGACACGTGAAACGAGGATATGTATCGATTAATCCCGCGAAGGTAAACCCCGCCTTTCTTTTTTAACACTAGTACTCCTAGTACGTAGTACTACGTACTTATCCTGTTTGGGTCTAGGCCTTGCATTGCTATACTTCACCACACATTTTTGCCAAGCTTGCCTAAAGTTTTCAAAATGAAAAGGAGGTGCACTTGCGCACGGCTGTCGCGGTCGTACCGCACCATCACACGGTCGCTCCTGCATGCCGCGGTCGCACAGCACCCTCACACAGTCGCTCCTGCATGCCGCAAATCCAACCAAGGGAACGCACCCTCACTGACACGTGTTGTCGCATGTGAACAAAGCAAACTCAGCCATCCTACCGCTCACACATAATTTTCGTTCATAGAGTATGTTTATCCGACCGCATGTTGGGAAGTATCCGTACGGCCCGTGCGATGGTCTGTTGGGGAAGAAGAAGAGGTGAGGAAGAAGGGTTAGGGGACGTAGGATATTCATCCAACCTCCTGAAATGGAAGACTGACCCAAGTCAGGCGACTTGCATAAAAATATATGTTTTTACACAGCAAAAGATCCATAAAAACAACAACATAAAGAAAAACTATCACTGCTCGCGGAACAAGACGACCTCGTCGTCTTTGGCTGCCGGCGCGAACCAGCTGTAGCTGCCGACATGTGTCTCCGCACCGTTGTTGTCCTCGGACTCCAGCTACTCGTTCCGGAGCATGTGGGTGCTCTGCACGGACAAGAGTACCGCCGGTTAAAGTCGAGGACGTCTGGTTCCGCCTGAAGGAGGGCCTCAATGGCAACGGCATCCGCGTGCTCTGCGTCGAGTCGAGCTTCCGCCGCCTGGTTCAAGTCCAGGATGTTCGGTTCCACCTGCAGGTGGGCCTCGATGAGAGCGGCATCCACGCGCTCCGCGTTGAGTTGATCCTCTGCCGCCCGGTTCAAGTCTAGGACGTCCGGTTCCGCCTGCAGGAGGGCCTCGATGGCAGCGGCATCCCTGCGCTCCGCCTCAAGTTGAGCCTCCGCCACCCGGTTCACATCCACGACATCCGGTTCCGCCTGCAGGAGAGCCTCGATGGCAGCGGCATGCGCACGCTCCGCGTCGAGTTGAGCCTGTGCCTCCCGGTCCTCCATTAGTATCGGCAGGTTGAACCTTTGGTCCACCTGCACCATGGGGGACTCGGACGCCGGCACGAAGTCGACGTGCATCGTCTCATACCCATCGGGGGCCTTCTGCACGGTGACCTCCGCCTCGTACATTGGATCGACTTCCTCCTCCTCGTAGCTTGGCTCCAGAGAACTCGGAGATTGGCCCGCCGCAAAGCCAGCTTGGGAATGGAGGTCTCTGGCGCCGACCGCCGCCTTGATTTCTGCATGGCGCTCCGGCGTCAGCATCTTGTAGTACATGATCTTGCGGCGCACCATGGCTTTCTGGTGAACTAGGGGACGCTTGATACGGGCTAGGGGATCGAAAGGTGGGGGAAGGGGCTGGAGATTAGGTGTGATTTTAGGGCAGTGGCTGGCGTAGGCTGAGCAACGAAGGTTCTGGTGTGAATAGTGGTTCCGGTGACGACCGGTCAATCAGTTTTGAATGCACATCACTCTTGTCGCGTTCGCGTTGCAGCCCGGCACGCTGGACCCTCCACGTCGCTCACCGAATGGAACGCACTTCGTCTTGCATTTTCGCTCGCTTGTGGGACCGCAGTTGAGAGCAAACCGACGTCCCTCCCCATCCCCCGCCCGCGTCATTTTATGCGGAGTAAATAAAAACAGAGGGAGTATACTACGGATGAGGATCCCCTGATGTGGCCGAACCCATTGAGTAACTGACATGCGGGGCCTAGAAAGCATGGGGTCCGCTAGTAAGTGACTGAAAGGGATGGTAAGGCAGGGATACGTATGTGAAAGGAGCTTCCAATGATATAATTTTCACATTATACATCTCATGTACTATTAATCTTGTCAATAGTCAGATGCGGTTTTGAAAAACGCATTAGAGCATGGTTAATAATATAGCCAGTCGATGGCTATAAGGAATTGCCATGTCATCTATAGCCATCATATATTATATGCACTCATACAGTAGTGTGGGCTATAAGGTTGGCTATTTCCAGCAAAGAAAATTATAAGGTTGGCTATTGTATTAGTACTTTTTTCCATCTCCTCTCCATCTCTTTCTTCATATTTATTGTACGTATTTAACCAGGAATGCGTGTATAGCTAGGCTCTTGCATGAGAGCTCACTCCCCTTTCTTTTTCACATCTCTCTCCTCCACATAGGCCCTATATAAATGGAAGGAGGGAGTACAACTATGAGCACTGCATACTCTAGTACTGATGTTGTCAGTACTCCACTAGTACTATTGGACAGGGAGCTTAAAACAGGTACTATTGGACTGGCTATACGTGGCGAAATCCTAGTAGGAAGAGCATGTGCGAGAACAAGCACATTCACGTGGTTGAAAACAAATTGGAAACCATCTCGAGTACAAATCTAGGAGGGACTATATATAAACTAACATAAAACTTATATATAAACTAGAAAGGATAGGAGGGACTATATTGTACGTTCAAAAACGAAACGAACATTGAATACCCTTTGTATATGATTTGCGGATGCTATAATCACCGGTTCAAAATTTTGAATCCGCCTTAGGTATCACACACGCCCCCACTCGTTCACTCTCGATTTCATCTCGGGGTCCGGATATCGATTGAAAGAGGACTAGGGTGGGTACAATACGTTCGTTTTGCTTATGAACATACAATATACTCCCTCTGATCCCCACAGACCCCCCCCCCCGATGGGTCATTTCTATCATAGAAACAGACCAAACCTTTATCTCCTTGCACGACACACAATTGATCTCTGAACATCAATCGATCTCGTCAACATGTGTCGGGCATGAACCGAATGGGATGTCAAAACTAAGACGCGAAGCGACACGTACTGGAGGCAAAGTGAAACTTCAAACGAACCGTTTGTTTGTATGCATGTCGGACAAATTACAAATGAACATTGGAACTACAAGCATGGTCTAGGCCCACATGCGAATAATACTCAGCGAAATGTTCAAATGAGGCATGCGGGAGGATGGACTCGACCGGAGGGAGACATGATCGATGGAGAAGAGGGTTGGAGAGGAATGAGAAATAAGCAAACGCCACATGATTATACTTGAACGACTCAAATAAACAATAAGTTGTCTCGCTTGGCCTACATAGTGAAAGGCCTAATGCGCAACGCGGAGCACTGACGCTCGAATATGGCCGGGAAAACAGGGAAACCGACATGTGGGGCACACCTATCGAGACGACGTAGCGCAAACTAGTCCAATGAAGGAGCTGGCCCACGACCTCCTCGCCATCGGCAACCGTTCATGTGGGTCATGGGGGCCAACAACATGGCGCAGCTCCAGCACTGCCTCTAGACACAGCGACCGCGGTGAGCGACATGCTCATCGTCGCTAGACACAGTCAGTTTCAGTGTGTTGAGGGTGGCGTTAGTGCTGTGGCACGACCAATAGTATGTTTGGTTTGTGCCCAAGGTTTCCCCATGATAGCATTGGGTAGCCAAAATTTTGGTTGAGGTTTTGGTTGCCCATGATTTGGCTGACATCAGCAAGAAAAATGAACTAGAGTTGGCTAGAGTTCATTGGCATGTCAAAGAAATGGCAACCATCCAAACAAAGACCAATCTTTGGGTCATGACCAAAATTGTGGTAAGGTGCACTTTGGCCACAATCCAAACACACCCCAACACCCGGCTCGTCGAGGATGCACGGATGATACGTCTCCAACATATTTATAATTTTTGATTGCTCCATGCTATATTATCTACTGTTTTAGGCAATATTGAGCTTTATTATCCACTTTTATATTACTTTTGGGACTAACCTATTAACCGAAGCCCCAGCCCAGATTTGCTGCTTTATGCCTATTTCAGTGTTTCGAAGAAAAGGAATATCAGACGGAGTCGAAACGGAACGAAATAAACTGGAGAAGTTATTTTTGGAAGGAAACCCACCAGATAGACTTGGACTCTACAGAAGATACGGGAGCTGGCCACGAGGGTGGGGGGCGCGCCCACCCCCTAGGGCACGCCCCCTGCCTCATGGCCCCCGCAACTCGACCGACGTACCCCTTGCACCCATATATACCTATGTATCCTAAAACTTCCAGAACAGAGATTAGATCGGGAGTTCCACCGCCGCAAGCCTCTGTAGCCACCAAAAACCTCTCGGGACCCTGTTCCGGCACCCTGCCGGAGGGGGGGAACCCTCACCGATGGCCATCTTCATCGTCCCGGCGCTCTCCATGATGAGGAGGGAGTAGTTCACCCTCGGGGCTGAGGGTATGTACCAGTAGCTATGTGTTTGATCTCTCTCTCTCTCTCTCTCTCTCTCTCTCTCTCTCTCTCTCGTGTTCTTGATTTGGCACGATCTTGATGTATCGCGAGCTTGCTATTATAGTTGGATCTTACGTTTCTTCTCCCCCTCTTCTCTCTTGTAATGGATTGAGTTTCCCCTTTGAAGTATCTTATCGGATTGAGTCTTTAAAGATTTGAGAACACTTGATGTATGTCTTGCCGTGCTTATCTGTGGTGACAATGGGATATCACGTGCCACTTGATGTATGTTTTGGTGATCAACTTGCGGGTTCCGCCCATGAACCTATGCATAGGGGTTGGCACACGTTTTCGTCATGATTCTCTGGTAGAAACTTTGGGCACTCTTTGAGGTTTTATGTGTTGGTTGAATAGATGAATCTGAGATTGTGTGATGCATATCGTATAATCATACCCACGGATACTTGAGGTGAGATTGGAGTATCTAGGTGACATTAGGGTTTTGGTTGATTTGTGTCTTAAGGTGTTATTCCAGTACGAACTCTAGGGCTGTTTGTGACACTTATAGGAATAGCCCAATGGATTGATTGGAAAGAACAACTTTGAGGTGGTTTCGTACCCTACCTTGATCTCTTCGTTTGTTCTCCGCTGTTAGTGACTTTGGAGTGACTCTTTGTTGCATGTTGAGGGATAGTTATATGATCCAACTATGTTATTATTGTTGAGAGGACTTGCACTAGTGAAAGTATGAACCCTAGGCCTTGTTTCCTATCATTGCAATACCATTTACGCTCACTTTTACCGTTTGTTACCTTGCTGTTTTTATATTTTCAGTTTACAAAAACCTATATCTACCATCCATATTGCACTTGTATCACCATCTCTTCGCCGAACTACTGCACCTATACAATTTACCATTGTATTGGGTGTGTTGGGGACACAAGAGACTCTTTGTTATTTGATTGCAGGGTTGCTTGAGAGAGACCGTCTTCATCCTACGCCTCCCACGGATTGATAAACCTTAGGTCATCCACTTGAGGGAAATTTGCTACTTTCCTACAAACCTGTGCACTTGCAAGCCCAACAACGTCTACAAGAAGAAGGTTGTGTAGTAGACAACAAGCTCTTTTCTGGCGCCGTTGCCGGGGAGGCTAGCTAAGTGAAGGTATATCTTTAGATCTTGCAATCGAATCTTTTTGTTTCTTGTTTTAGCACTAGTTGGTCTATAAAAGAAAACTAAAAAAATGGAATTGAGTTTGTCTCATACGCTTCACCTTTTTAATATCTTTTGTGAGTATGATGGAAAGGATAATTGTGCTCAAGTGCTAGAAGAAGAGATCTCTAAAATGTTTGGCACTAAATATTTGAATGATGAGCATGATTTCAATGTTGTTAGTATGAATTCCTTGAATATCCATGATGCTAATGATATGCAAATCCACAAGCTTGAGGAAGCTATGTTTGATGAAGATGATATTTTTTGTCCCCCGAGCTTTGATGAGCAAATTTACTATGATGAAAGCATGCCTCCTATCTATGATGATTATTGTGATGACACGTATGCTGAAAAGAATAATTATAACCATGAAACTTGTCATCTTGATCTTAATTTTCAATCACATGATAGTTATTTTGTTGAGTTGGCTCCCACTACTATTCAGGAGAACAAATTTGCTTATGTGGAGAGTAGTAAAATTTCTATGCTTGTAGATCATGTAAATAATGCTTTAGGTGCTGGTTATATTGTTGAATTCATTCATGATGCTACAAAAAATTATTATGAGGGAGGAATATATGCTTGTAGGAATTGCAATAATATCAAGTTTCCTCTCTATGTGCTTAAAGTTTTGAAGTTATGCTTGTTTTACCTTCCTATGCAAGTTGATTATTGTTCCCGTGAGTTGTTTGCTCACAAAATACCTATGCATAGGAAGTGGGTTAGACTTAAATGTGTTAGTCATATGCTTCATGATGCTCTCTTTATGTTTCAATTCTTATCTTTTATGTGAGCATCATTGAATTCATCATGCCTAGCTAGGGGCATTAAACGTTAGCGCTTGTTGGGAGGCAACCCAACATTATTTTAGTTTCCTGCTTTTTGGTTCTGTTTAGGAATAAATAATCCATCTAGCTTCTGTTTATATGTGGTTTTGTGTTTTAATTAGTGTTAGTGCCAAGCTAGACCTATTGGATCTTCTTGGACGATAGTTATTTGATCTTGTTGTAATTTCCAGAAACTTTGCGCTCAGTGCCTGAATTATTAAAATTCCCCAGAATGTGATAAAATACTGATTCCAATTGCTGCTGATCAATAAACAAATTGTCTAGGTCATCCAATTTTGGTAGATTTTTTGGAGTTCTAGAAGTATACGTTTGATACAGATTACTATAGACTGTTCTGTTTTTGACAGATTCTGTTTTCATTGTGTTGTTTGCTTATTTTGATGAATCTATGGCTAGTAAAATGAAACATCCCAATTTTCCCAATTTGGATGTTAATAGATCATTCATATGCATATCATATTTTTATTGCATTATTTGCTTTTCTGAAATATTCAAATCATTATGCAACAAAGGAAATTTATTGGAGTGGAGATAACATGACTTCTCCCCTATTTTAAAAATGTTCATAATGTGCAGAATATTATTTCTAGTTCATATGATATGTTCTGGTAATTTTTGCAATCTTCAAAGTATTTTATTTGATTGTTTTATGGCTGTTTGAGTGTCCTATTGCATCAAAATGAATTTCTAAAATTGGATTAGGTGAGGAACTATTGTTCCTCTAGTTTATATTAGCAGTATAGATTTTACTGTGTGTCTAGGTATTTTTATTTAGATTTTATATTGTGTATTTTATTTTATTTATTTTGTTTTCTGCAGTTGTGTTTTTTTAAAAAAAAAGGAAACTCAGCGCTGCAGCTCCACGCACCCGTGGCCCAGCGCCAGCGCGCAACAGGCCGGCCCAGCCGCAGCGAAGCAATACGGGCCCAGCAGCTCCCCTCGCCCGCACCCGACCCGCAACCGATCCGCTAGCCTCCTAGCGCCACTGACTAGCGGGCCCCGCGTCGCTTCTCCCACCCCAAGCCGGACCCCGCCGCCACCGCACGCACGCCGAGGCCGAGCCGGATCGCCCAGCGCCCCTGGTCCACCCCGAGCGCGCCTGACCTGCCGTACGCGAGCAAAACTCCTAGGGGAGACCCCGCAGCTCCTGTCCCAATCCTCTTCGTTGCCGCACGCGCTGTAGGGCGAAAACGGATCTCGCCATCGAGCTCAGAGTTCGCTGTCGTTCGCCGGTGGATTTCATCGCCGTTAGTAAGCCCTGCCGCCGCAGTTCGTCCTTTTGTATTCCCCACTCGAAGCCGCCGCCGCCTGACATCTTTGTACCGCCGAAGGCGCAGCAGAGGGAGAGGAACGAGCTCGGCCGCCGCCGCTGGAGCACCGAGGTTCACGTGGCCGTCGCCGCCCGTAGAGCACACCCACCGCCGTCCGACTTCACCAGCGCCTCCGCCACTCACGCCGCATCCGCCCGTCACCTCGCCTTCGCCGGGGACCCACCGGAGGAGCGCCGCCGCCGACGCCCGAGACCGCCGTCGTTTTCCTCTGTTGCTGGTGAGCACGCGCACGCAGTGTTTCACCTGGGCCAATCACGAGTGAACACGTGGCAGTTTGCTACAGTACACGCAGGAACTTGTCAGGAGTTTTCTGTTGGTTTTGTTTTTATTTCAGTTTTCCAGCTAAAAGTTTAATTAACTATAACTCCTAATTTGTATATCCAAATTAGGTGATTCTTTTTCCTGTGCACTCACAAATACCAGTAGTTTATCACAGTACCAAAATCTCACATGCTTGCACTGTTCAAATTTTGAATTCGTTTGAATTTGAATTAAATCTTCCGGAGGCCGTAGCCTTCAAACCGTTTATCGGAATCGAGTGATTCTTTTTGCGTTGCGCCCGTAGTGCAATTTAGGTGCTGTTATGCTGCTGTTGTTGAGTTTCAAAAATGGTTTTCTTGCTGTTGGTTTTATTTTGGTTCCTTTCGTGTTCCGATGATTGATTTGTTGAATTGTGTGAAACGTGTTCAGGAGTGTGACTTTCTGAACCAGAACCAAGGCAAGTTACATGTTGATCATCCTTTACCTATTGTTTTCTATGCATGTAGTTATATAACACTATGAATATATGCATGTATAGGAATACTATATTATTTTGCTATGTTGTTGAGCTATCTTCCCGTGTTTGCAAATCGTGGTAGTTGTAGGTTGCTATGCTTTGTAGACGGGGGTGGTTCGTGTATTCATTGAGTTTATGTGAGGATTATATATTTTAACAAATTGAGTAGTAACTCAGGATTTAACTCACCTCTGGGCGGAAGTGGTATTGCTTGGTGTTGAGGGAAGGCATCATGGGGTCTTGCACCTTTTCTAAGGCCATGCGCCCATGAGAGTGCACCCTAAGTGGAATGCCGCCCAGGTTCAAAAAGATCAGACAGACTTAGTGACTAGTAGCTTCAATGTGCGGCCACTGGCTATATGGGCTCTCGCTTAGTTGATCAGTTGTTGGAACCCTGGCCCAGACAGTGTCGACAGATGTAGCATATGTAGGTGGGATGTGGCCGTCAGGTGGTTAAGGGAACCTCTTCTAAAAGACTTTGTCTCTATCTTCGGATTGGGTCCAGTGGGTAAAGCGTACAAAACTCTGCAGAGTATTAAAACTAATCATGATTAGCCGTGCCCCCGGTTATGGGTAACTTTGAGCCACTATGCCATTACAGTTGTTGGATGATCTTGACAGATGTGACACTTAATAATATTTGGGGGCAACTTAATAAAGGGTAGGTTGGAGTTGATTTCGCCAACTCAACCTTGTGCATTTAATTGTAGTAATAAGAGAACTATATAAAAATTTGACTATTAGGTAGTTATTAGGATAAAATCAGCTTTCTGAAAAAATAAACCCTCAAGCCTTCCTTTGTTGTACTATGCATATACATGTAGGTCTGCTATATTATTACTCCTGTGTAACTTGCCAATACATTCAAAGTATTGACCTATATGGCTGCAACGTCTCATGTTGCAGGATATTCAGACGAAGAGTAAGGTACCGTTAGGGTCGCGAGTCTGCACTCAGCATCGCCAGTGGGCTGTGATGGGACTCATTGTTATTTTCTGCTACTTTCCGCTGTCTGATTGAATAAAGCTAGCCAAGTGCTATGCAGTTTGTTTTATTTTATATACTCTGGATCATACGTTGTAATAAATGATGCAGTTGCTATTCTGGTATTCATCTATACTGTGTGTGCTAGCGAGTTCGATGCAGGGACTAGCACGGTAAGCACAGAGACTCAAATCCTTCGAGGTTTGGTCGTAACATAAAATAGTTTATAAACCATAGAGAAGTTGGTATACAGTAGGTTTAACACCAATATAAATAAAGAATTAGTAAATTACAGTACCATGAAGTGGTGTTTTGTTTTCTTTCGCTAACGGAGCTTACGAGTTTTCTGTTAAGTTTTGTGTTGTGAATTTTTCAAGTTTTGGGTAAAGATTCGATGGACTATGGAATAAGGAGTGGCAAGAGACTAAGCTTGGGGATGCCCAAGGCATCCCAAGGTAATATTCAAGGATAACGAAGCGTCTAAGCTTGGGGATGCCCCGGAAGGCATCCCCTCTTTCGTCTTTGTTCATCGGTAACTTTACTTGGAGCTATATTTTTATTCACCACATGATATGTGTTTTGCTTGGAGTGTCATTTTATTTTCTTTATCTTTGCTTGTTGTTTGAATAAAATATCAAGATCTGAAATTCTTAAAATAGGAGAGTCTTCGCATAGTTGCATAATTATCAGACTACTCATTGATCTTCACTTATATCTTTTGGAGTAGTTTGTCATTTGCTCTAGAGCTTCACTTATATATTTTAGAGCATGGTGGTAGTTTTATTTTGAAGAAATAGATGAACTCTCGTGCTTCACTTAGATTATTTTGAGAGTCTTAAATATCATGGTAATGTGCTTAATTCTAATATGCTAGGCATACAAGACTAATAAAATAAAAATTCTTATGAGTGTGTTGAATACTAAGAAAGGATTGAAGCATGATAATTGTTTTGAGACATGGAGGTGATAATATTAGAGTCATGCTAGTTGAGTAGTTGTGAATTTAAAGAATACTTGCGTTGAAGTTTGTGATTCCCGTAGCATGCACGTATGGTGAACCGTTATGTGACGAAGTCGGAGCATGATTTATTTATTGATTGTCTTCCTTATGAGTGGCGGTCGGGGATGAGCGATGTTCTTTTCCTACCAATCTATCCCCCTAGGAGCATGCGCGTAATACTTTGCTTTGATAACTTCAAGATTTTTGCAAAATGTATATGAGTTCTTTATGATTAATGTGAGTCCATGGATTATACGCACTTTTTCCCATCTTTCCACCATTGCTAGCCTCTCTAATACCGCACACTTTTCGCCAGTATCATACACCCACTATATATCTTCCTCAAAACAGCCCCCATACCTACCTATCATGGCATTTCCATAGCCATTCCGGGATATATTACCATGCAACTTTCCACCGTTCCGTTTATTATGACACGCTCCATCATTGTCATATTGCTAGCATGATCATGTAGTTGACATCGTATTTCTGGCAAAGCCACCATTCATAATTCTTTCATACATGTCACTCTTGATTCATTGCATATCCCGGTACACCGCCGGAGGCATTCATATAGAGTCATACTTTGTTCTAGTATCGAGTTGTAAGAAAAATAAAAGTGTGATGATCATCATTTTCTAGAGCATTGTCCCAAGTGAGGAATAAAAAAAGAAAAAGGAAAGGCCCAAAAAAAAGTAAAGGCCCCAAAAAAAGGAAAGGCCCAAAAAAAGAGAAGGCCCAAAAAATGAGAGAAAAAGATTGTCGGGGAAATCTGACTCCTCGAGCACCTATGGGGACGGAGCCCCTTTTCGGTTCGGCGGGGGGCGGAGGGCGCGCAAAGAGCAGATGGAGGCAAGGCACACGAGCGGTTTTTTACCCAGCTTCGGAGCTCTCCGGAGAGATAATACTCCTACTGCTGCTTTGTGGATTGTATTGAGTTCTTGCTCGGGAGCGCGGAGTGCTACAGTACACACCGGCAGCTAATGAGACCGAGCGTGAGTGTTCTACTGTTCGTCCTCCTTCTTCCTACGTTGTGCATGGGCCTCCTTTTATATGCTCAAGGGGTCTCCAATAGGTGGCAACGTAGGCAAGGGCAAAAATGGAAAGGAGCTGCGGTAGGTACAGCTACCTACACAGTGTATCATACCTAACCCTGACGGCAGGGGACAAGGGCATTAAATGCCTATCTACGTCACCCAAACAGTGCAGAAAAGGGACCGTCAGGGACGCCACCGCTCGCCACGATGGCGATCTTGTCAGCGCCGCTCGCCACAGTGTACCCCTGGCTGCACAGCCTCCCGCCACGTACGCCTGGAAGGGTCCCAAAGCGACATGTAGGTGGGTGTGCTGGAGCGCAGGTACAGAGTGGTTGCCTGCCGCGGCAAACGCCTTGCCGCGGCCGTTGTCTTGTCGCGTCCGGGAGCTTGTCGCTCGCCGGGTCTTGCTGGGACGCGTGGCGCGTCGCGGCAAGTTTCTTCAGATGCGTTGGTTGGCCTTCCCGGCAAGCTCCTCTTGCCGGGGTCTTGTGCCTTGAGTGGCCTTCCCGGCAAGCTCCTCTTGCCGGGGACTTGTCTCCTTGGCTTGAATACTTTGTTCTTGAATGGCTCAAGAGGAGCCACAAAGGACCTTGGCGGTCACCCGGCAAGCCTTGCCGCGGGGTGCTGCGACTGCCCGTGCACAAGTTCGAGATACTAGGGTACCCCTACTCTAGTACACCGACAGGAGCCCCCGGGCCTGGGCCATACACGGTGCCGAGCGCTGTTGGGCCAGGCCCAAAACAGGGCACGGGCATGCGCGGCCTGGATCACGCCGTATCTTACTCCGTATCCACCGCGCCCTCCCCGAATGGCATGCGTCGATTGCGGCGTCGTGGGAGAGATCGTGGGTGGTTCTTTATTCGGAAAAGCGGAACGTCCGCCCCCTCCCCCCCGTAAGCAGGGGAATCAGGGGTAGGGGCGCGGTTTTCGAGGCGTCCACTTGCCACGATCACGGGGTGAGGAGAGGTCGCCTCATCTGTCGCCTCGGTTCTGCACGCCTGCCACGCGGCTTCCATGCACTTGGGGTGGCGAACGGTGGTGGCGGGGAACCGGGCCGTCGTGGGTCGAGGCAGCGGACCGGTCCCAGTTCCCTGCCCCTTCCGTGTCTTGATTAACTGAGCGGGGCGGCCGAGCCCCCACCCCGCCTCTTTGTAAGGGGCGAGGGGGGAAACGGAGGTCCGCATTCCTTCATCTCCTGCTCCCCTCTCTCTCATTCGCCATGGAGAAAGGGAACCCTGGTCCTTCAACGGTGGCAGCGAGGGTCGCCGCTAGACAACGCGTCCTTCCTTCTCCCGCACCCGTGGTGGCCGAGCCAGCTGTAAGGGAAAGAGGAAGGGGGCGAGGCCGTGGGCGAGGTCGAGGGCGAGGCCGTGGGCGAGGTCGAGGGCGAGGCCGAGGCGCTCGGGGAAGAGGTGGACGGGGCGGCGCGCCGGCCTCGCCTCCGCCAGCGGCTCCTCTTCCCACGGCGATCCATATTGGGGACGACCCTTGCGAGTTCTTCGTCAGGCTGCGTCGGCCGCCTCGTCGTCGCCTTCGTCTCCCGACTCCATTCGCGAGCGAGATGGAGTTGGATCCGCCCGAGACACTGAGGTTGCACATGAGGGGCTGTGGAATCAGCGGTGCGCGAGTCCACGTTGACTTCCCAGCCCCTAATGTGATGTATCTTGGTCGAGGGTGGAAGACGTTTGCCCGTATCCACCGCCTGACGGAGGGGCTCACCCTCCATTTTAAGCCGATGGAGGGCAGTCTCCTCTCCGTCAAGGTCTACGGGTGCTTCGGGACTCGGGCAAGGTGCTGCGTGGAGAGCTCCTCCGATAGCGAAGACTCCTCCTCGGGCGGGAGTGACGAGGAGGACAGCGACAGCGACGACGAGGGTAGCGGGCGGCAGGATGACGGGTCCGACTAGGTGTCGGGCGCCGCTCCGTGCGGCACCGGCGACCCCATCATCCGCGTCGCCGGCTCCTGGAGCTTCTCGGGGCTGTCTTCTTGGGCGGCTGGCGTAGGGAGGCTGCGGAAGAGTAAGAGGGTGGGCGGCAAGGCCGTCAACTCGGAGTACGAGGGCGTGACGCCCTCGATAGCGTGCTGACGTCCTGCCGCCTCGTCTTCGAGCCCTCTTCCGGCGCCGCCATCACCATCCAGCCTTTGGACGGCCACCGAGATGTTCTCTTGGTGTCTTCTGCTTCCCGTAGCTCGCCTAGGCGCCCCTTTTGCCCTTTTCGCCTCCTTTCCCTACCTCCTAAAGATAGGGACAAGAAAGGGATTACGGGCACCTTATCTTTTTTTTTAATTTGTAAGCCCTCGGGCCGTAGCTGCATTTAAAACTTGTAATCCCATTATTCATGTTTTTCATTCTCTATGGACTGTTCCTGAGTGGGATGTCTTTTTATGAAAAGGGGATGCTTGCCGGGTCACTTGTCTTGCGGGTGGAACCCACGTCAAGGAGCAAATCCTTGATATCTTTAAGATAGACACTTTTTCCCGGCAGCAGGCCCTGCCGTCTTCCCACGTCGCTCGACCTTTCTCATGCTTTTGGCGGAGGCAGGGATGAGGCGGGTTCAGGCTCCTCGTTTCGTCCCTTTGTTGCCGCGACTACGACCAAATCTGGCCCCGGGAACGAGCCCTATGGCCTAGAGTTAAGGGAGCACGGTAGCTTTTAGGGAGAAACGAGGTTTCGCATACCTCAGTCCATAAGAGAATGCATGATAAGGGATGAAAAACTTATCTGAGATTGCAGCCCCCGGCAACTCTGGTTCGCCGTGGGTTAATCTTTGTACTTGCAGCCCTCGGCAACACTGGCCTGCTGGGGTCTTGCAGCCCCCGGCAACACTGGCTTGCCGGGGTCCAGATGTGGGTCCGTCCTTCTTCTCCTTTTCGTCCTCAAGTTGTCCGGTCAGGATATACGAGCCCTGCGAACCAAAGGAAACGAAAAGGTGGCAAAGGGACGCACACTCGACCTCTAAGTTAGGGGTTAGCCGCTGCTAAACACTGTCAACCCTAACCAAGGACGAGACTCGACTCAACATGCATGCTATAACTTAGGGCGCCAGCGCTTCACTTATGCTCAGGGTCTGCGCCTGGCTTTGTACAAAGGATTACATGCAGCAGCAGCAAGACTTGTACAAAAAGGTGGTTGCCGGACAGGGCCCGACAACCGCGCCTTACGGGTAAAACTTACGAAGATGCTCGATGTTCCAAGAGTTGCTCACCGGAAAGCCATCTTCGGTCTCAAGGCGGACAGCGCCAGGCCTAGTGACTCGTTTCACCCGGTAAGGGCCTTCCCACTTCGGCGTCAACTTGTTGGAATTCTTGGCGGAATGAACGCGCCGAAGAACAAGGTCGCCTTCCTTGAGACTTCTGGCGTTAACTTTGCGGCTATGGTAGCGGAGCAAAGTTTGCTGGTAGCGAGCAGCTCGCACAGCGGCCTGAAGACGGTCCTCCTCAAGGAGCAGCGCGTGATCTTGCCGCAGCTGCTCTTGCTCAAGCTCATCATAAGCGAGCACTCGAGGTGACCCATATACGAGTTCCGTGGGGATAACTGCCTCTGCTCCATAGACTAGAGCGAAAGGTGTCTGGCGAGTGGCTCGATTTGGCGTCATCCTGATCGACCAAAGAACCACCGGCAGCTCCTCGATCCAGTTTCTTCCGCACCTGTGCAGCCTGTCGAAAGTCCTAGTCTTGAGCCCACGCAGCACTTCAGCATTTGCCCTCTCCGCTTGACCGTAGCTCCTGTGGTGAGCAACAGAAGCGAAGCAGACCTTGGCGCCAAGATCTTGGACGTACTGCATGAAGGTGCGGCTCGTGAATTGTGTACCATTGTCGGTGATGATCCTGTTAGGAATCTCGAAGCGGCAAACAATCGACCTGAAGAACTTGACTGTTGACTGTGCTGTCACCTTCCTCACTGGTTCCACTTCCGGCCACTTTGTGAACTTGTCGATTGCGACGTACAAGTACTCAAAGCCCCCGACTGCTCGGGGGAAGGGGCCGAGGATGTCGAGCCCCCAGACCGAAAATGGCCAGGATAAAGGGATCGTCTGGAGAGCTTGAGCTGGCTGGTGTATCTGCTTGGAATGAAACTGGCACGCTTCACAATTGGTTACTTGTGCAGTTGCATCTTGGAGGGCTGTCGGCCAAAAGAAACCTTGTCGGAAAGCTTTGCCGGCAAGCGCTCTTGCGCCAATGTGGTGACCACATATGCCTCCATGTATCTCTGCCAACAGCTTCTTTCCATCTTCCCGGTGAATACACTTCAATTTCACACCGTTGAGTCTTCTTTTGTACAGTGCGTTGTCGACGAACTGGTACATACTTGACTGCCGGGCTACTCTTTCCTCTTCTTCTGGCTCTTCGGGAAGTTCTCCTGTCTGAAGGAAATGGACAATCTGTTGTGCCCATGTTGGAGCTTGTGGCTCGACAACAAGGACTAAAGGCATATCTGCTGCTGCGGGAACATCCGCTTCTACAGCAAGAACCTGCGGCTCAGCCGGAGCTTGACGTTCCCCGGCAAGCTTGCCGGAGCAAAACTTGTCGGGAGCGTCTGCTTCAACGAAACAAACCCCGGGGCTTGTCAAAGCAGACTGCTCCTCAGCACTCTTGGTGTTGATCTTGGGGACCTTCTTGGCGGCGGCTTCGGGAAGCTCTGCCGGAAGGTAGTCACCAGAAATCAACTTCCTCTTCTTGCTCTGTCCAGTTGATTCCTTGGAAAGTGCCGGTCTCCTCGAGCTCACTGTCAGGGACCTGGAGTTTTCGGAGCACAGCGGAGGAGATCAGGTTCAAGCTGGCTCCGCCGTCAACTAGCATCTTAGTGACCTTGAGGTTGCGGATAGTTGGCTAGACCAACATCGGCAAACAACCGACCGCAGTGACCCATTTCAGAAGATGATAGGCGTGCTGGACCATTTCAGAAGCTTGCGCGACTCAACGGGTGGTTCTGCTGCATTGACTTCCCACACCCACTGCTTGAGTTGGCGGTGCGAGATATGCAAAGAAGCACCGCCGTCAACACACAAGACCTCTGTGGCTTTCTGAAACTCCTGCTCACTGGTCTCATCATCATCCATGTCTTCGTCGTGGTCTTCATCCTTGTCGCGGCCGCGGGGAGGTCTGTCTCCTTGCCGCTGATTGGCCTTGTCGCGGCGTCCTCCCCGGCCGATGCGCTTCGTACCGGATCCTCCAGCACCTGCTTGGGCTTTCTCCTTGTCGCGTCGCTCGTACTCGGCCTTTTGCAGCTCGACAAGCTGCTCGACCTTCTTGCAGCTTTGGAGGTCATGGCCCTTGGTGCGATGGATCTTGCAGTACTGTTTATTGGTGCCGTCCTGCTTGTCAGCGGCCGCCACAGCCTGGCAGTTGGCGCATGCGGCAACCTCCTTGCCGGAGCTACCATCTTTGGCTTTCTTGGCACCACCGTCGTTGCCGGACTGCTCGACAACTAGCACATCTTTGCCTTTCCTCTTCCTGTTGTTCCGCCGCCGGTTTTTATTTGCCAGGGCAGCATCCTCGCTGTCAGATCCTCCCGTTCCTGTATTCTCTCCGGGGAGTTTCCTCCCTTCCTCAGCACATGCACACCTGTCGGCCAGAGCATATAGCTCGCTGACGTCTCTGAACTTGCACATCGCCATCTCCTCCCGCATCCTGCGGTTACGCACGTTCTGGTGGAATGCGCTGATGACCGTGGCAGGGTGGACATCCGGGATGTTGCGTTGCACTTGGCTGAATCTCTGGATGTACTTGCGCAAGGGCTCTCCTTCCTTCTGGCCAAGCAGGTGGAGGTCACTCTCCTGGCCATGAGGTTTGTGGCCACCCGTAAAGGCGCCGACAAACTGATGGCATAGGTCTGCCCAGGAAGATATGGAGTTTTCCGGCAAGTGCATGAGCCAGGACCTGACGTTGGGTTTGAGTACCAGTGGGAAGTAGTTGGCAAGGATCTTGTCGTCTCGCCCCCCGGCAGCCTGCACCGCGATGGTGTAGATGCTGAGGAACTCTAACGGATGCAACCTGCCGTCGTACTTCTCCGGTACGTCTGGCTTGAAATTCTTCGTGCTGGGCCACTGGACTTGCCGCAGCTCACGAGTAAACGCAGGGCAACCTACCGCATACGGCAGGTCGCCTGGTTCCCCTGGCGCATGCATGTCGACAGTGGGCCCAGCGCATCGGTCAGATTGACGCCGCGTTTCTCTTCGACGCTCGATGCGAGTGCGAGCGTCTTCTTGCTGTCGTTCGTGAAGAACTTGGCGCTGATCGCGACGAGCTCGCGGATCTGATGAAGCAGTGGAGTCGCTGTCGCGGTGGACCCGGCGAGTCGGCGATCTTGGCCTTCGGGGCGGAGAGTGCATAATGGTTGCACCCTCGCCGGTCTTGTCGCCATCGGCTCGCACCTGGCTGGCCTGCCGCGGCTGCGATGTGGTCGGTTGCCGCGGAGTGTCGCCGTTGGCGAAGCCGATGAGGCTTTGAATGGTGGCCCTCCAGTCGTCGATCTTGTCTGGCGTTGGAGCGAAGTCTAGGAGCAGTTGAGCTCGCGCCAAAGCTTCTGCTGGAGTGGCGGGTAGCGGTGGCGAACGGTGCGAGGAGCGGGATATGCTCGGACTTCCAACGATGTTAGAAGGAGCAGTATTCCGTCCAGGCGACCGTGCCTCGCTCGCGCCAGCATGTCGGCGCGTATGCTGGCCTGGAGCATCTCGAGATCCGCCAGCTCGATTTGGGTCCAATGAGCGTATGGTACCGTGAGTACCACGACGCTGCCGGTCCCGCGCCTCCTGAGATGGGCGCGGAGCATCTACGGACGCCCGGTCGTCGTGGGAGCCTGCTTCGCCGGCGGCGGGCAGCGCAGCCTTGTCCTTGGACCTGGCGGCACCATGGACTCCCTCGTCGATGACCGTTCTTCCGCCGGCGTCTTCCCCACCAGCCGATTGCTCCGGCGGCGGTGGGTTCGACGCGGACGGAGCAGCCGCCTCCGAACCCTTCTTCTTCGGCGGCATGTCGATGAAGTCGATGAAGATCTAGCTCGTGCGAACGCCGGATCAGGTTCACACAACCTCGACGCCCCCTACCTGGCGCGCCAAAGATGTCGGGGAAATCTGACTCCTCGAGCACCTATGGGGACGGAGCCCCTTTTTGGTTCGGCGGGGGGCGGAGGCCGCGCAAAGAGCAGATCGAGGCGAGGCACACGAGCGGTTTTTTACCCAGCTTCGGAGCTCTCCGGAGAGATAATACTCCTACTGCTGTTTTGTGGATTGTATTGAGTTCTTGCTCGGGAGCGCGGAGTGCTACAATACACACCAACAGCTAACGAGACCGAGCGTGAGTGTTCTACTATTCGTCCTCCTTCTTCCTACGTTGTGCATGGGCCTCCTTTTATATGCTCAAGGGGTCTCCAACATGTGGCAACGTAGGCAAGGGCAAAAATGGAAAGGAGCTGCGGTAGGTACATCTATCTACACAATGTATCATACCTAACCCTGACGGCAGGGGACAAGGGCATTAAATGCCTATCTACGTCGCCCAAACAGTGCAGAAAAGGGACCGTCAGGGACGCCACCACTCGCCACGATGGCGATCTTGTCAGCGCCGCTCGCCACAGTGTACCCCTGGCTGCACAGCCTCCCGCCACGTACGCCTGGAAGGGTCCCAAAGCGACACGTAGCTGGGTGTGCTGGAGCGCAGGTACAGAGTGGTTGCCTGCCGTGGCAAACGCCTTGCCGCGACCGTTGTCTTGTCGCGTCCGGGTTCTTGTCGCTCGTCGGGTCTTGCCGGGACGCGTGGCGCGTCGCGGCAAGTTTCTTGAGATGCCTTGGTTGGCCTTCCCGGCAAGCTCCTCTTGCCGGGGTCTTGTGCCTTGAGTGGCCTTCCCGGCAAGCTCCTCTTGCCGGGGACTTGTCTCCTTGGCTTGAATACTTTGTTCTTGAATGGCTCAAGAGGAGCCACAGAGGACCTTGGCGGTCACCTGACAAGCCTTGCCGCGGGGTGCTGCGACTGCCCGTGCACAAGTTCGGGATACTAGGGTTCCCCTACTCTAGTACACCGACAAAGATAGAAGGGATAATGCTACTATCCTTTTACCACACTTGTGCTTCAAAGTAGCACCATGATCTTCATGATAGAGAGTCTCCTATGTTGTCACTTTCATATACTAGTGGGAATTTTTCATTATAGAACTTGGCTTGTATATTCCAATGATGGTCTTACTCAAAATGCCCTAGGTCTTCATGAGCAAGCGAGTTGGATGCACACCCACTTAGTTTCTTTTGTTGATCTTTCATATACTTATAGCTCTAGTGCATCCGTTGCATGGCAATCCCTACTCACTCACATTGATATCTATTGATGGGCATCTTCATAGCCCGTTGATACGCCTAGTTGATGTGAGACTATCTTCCCCTCTTTTTGTCTTCTAGACAACCACCATTCCATTCCACATATAGTGTTATATCCATGGCTCACGCTCATGTAATGCGTGAAGATTGAAAAAGTTTTGAAAATGTTAAAGTATGTAACAATTGCTTGGCTTGTCATCGGGGTTGTGCATGATTTAAATACTTTGTGTGGTGAAGATGGAGCATAGCCATGTTATTTTGAGAAGACATAATTGCTTTGTTAGTATGCTTGAAGTATTATTATTTTTATGTCAATATGAACTTTTGTCTTGAATCTTTCGGATCTGAATATTCATATCACAATTGAGAAGAATTACAATGAAATTATGCCAACTAGCATTCCACATCAAAAAATATCTTTTTTATCATTTACCTACTCGAGGACGAGCAGGAATTAAGCTTGGGGATGCTTGATACGTCTCCAACGTATCTATAATTTTTGATTGCTCCATGCTATATTATCTACTGTTTTAGCCAATATTGGGATTTATTATCCACTTTTATATTATTTTTGGGACTAACCTATTAACTGGAGGCCCAGCCCAGATTTGCTGTTTTATGCATATTTCAGTGTTTTGAAGAAAAGGAATATCAGACGGAGTCGAAACGGAACGAAATCAACTGGAGAAGTTATTTTTGGAAGGAAATCCACCAGATAGACTTGGACTCTACGTCAGAAGATACGGGAGCTGGCCACGAGGGTGGGGGCGCGCCCACCCCCTAGGGCACGCCCCCCTGCCTCGTGGCCCCCCGCAACTCCACCGACATACCCGTTGCACCCATGTATACCTACGTATCCTAAAACTTCCAGAACAGAGATTAGATCGGGAGTTCCGCCGCCGCAAGCCTCTGTAGCCACCAAAAACCTCTCGGGACCCTGTTCCGGCACCCTGCCGGAGGGGGGAACCCTCACCGATGGCCATCTTCATCATCCCGATGCTCTCCATGACGAGGAGGGAGTAGTTCACCCTCGGGGCTGAGGGTATGTACCAGTAGCTATGTGTTTGATCTCTCTCTCTCATGTTCTTGATTTGGCACGATCTTGATGTATCGCGATCTTTGCTATTATAGTTGGATCTTATGTTTCTTCTCTCCCTTTTCTCTCTTGTAATGGATTGAGTTTCCCCTTTGAAGTAATCTTCGGATTGAGTCTTTAAAGATTTGAGAACACTTGATGTATATCTTGCCGTGCTTATCTGTGGTGACAATGGGATATCACGTGCCACTTGATGTATGTTTTGGTGATCAACTTGCGGGTTCCGCCCATGAACCTATGCATAGGGGTTGGCACACGTTTTTGTCGTGATTCTCCGGTAGAAACTTTGGGCACTCTTTGAGGTTCTATGTGTTGGTTGAGTAGATGAATCTGAGATTGTGTGATGCATATCGTATAATCATACCCGCGGATACTTGAGGTGAGATTGGAGTATCTAGGTGACATTAGGGTTTTGGTTGATTTGTGTCTTAAGGTGTTATTCTAGTACGAACTCTAGGGCTGTTTGTGACACTTATAGGAATAGCCCAATGGATTGATTGGAAAGAATAACTTTGAGGTGGTTTCGTACCCTACCATGATCTCTTCGTTTGTTCCCCGCTATTAGTGACTTTGGAGTGAATCTTTGTTGCATGTTGAGGGATAGTTATATGATCCAACTATGTTATTATTGTTGAGAGGACTTGCACAAGTGAAAGTATGAACCCTAGGCCTTGTTTCCTATCATTGCAATACCATTTATGCTCACTTTTACCGCTTGTTACCTTGCTGGTTTTATATTTTCAGTTTACAAAAACCTATATCTACCATCCATATTGCACTTGTATCACCATCTCTTCGCCGAACTAGTGCACCTATACATTTTACCATTGTATTGGGTGTGTTGGGGACATAAGAGACTCTTTGTTATTTGATTGCAGGGTTGCTTGAGAGAGACCATCTTCATCCTACGCCTCCCACGGATTGATAAACCTTAGGTCATCCACTTGAGGTAAATTTTCTACTGTCCTACAAACCTGTGCACTTGCAGGCCCAACAACGTCTACAAGAAGAAGGTTGTGTAGTAGACATCAACGGGGCGCCGGGACGCGTCCGCGGAGTGGTGTAGCGTGGCCAACTGCATCCTTAGAACCTAAGACCATGCCGGGTCGTCTTGCTTTTTCAATGACATGTGTCGATCGCATGTGAGCAAAGGGCATCTCCAACATTGCCACAACCGCAGCTGACTACCCTGGCACACCAAAAACCCTCGTCCATCGCACCGTCGCGCGGTGCGTTCCCAGCCGGCGCCAGCTGCCCGCATTCATGCCGTCCGTCCGTATGCCGTCGTTAAGAGGCTCGGTGCCCGAGGAACCAACTCTGGCGACTTAATGACGCACCAGGACGCTTTGCCTCACCGGAATGCGCTACTTAAAGCGGCAACACCCAGCTAACCTCCACACCATAGAGCATCGTCCTCCTACCTCGCACCACATCCGCCAAGATCGCAACCACGAACCCTCTGCGGGAGAGCTTGTCTTCGGGGATGAAGCTCGAGGTCGCCGCCCTCGCTCAAGTCGCCGCACAAGCGGTGGCCACGCTAGCGGCCGACGACGGGAGCACCGTCAGCCACACGTCCTACTTGCGGCCGTCCAACGTTCGACACCACCGAGGTCGGGGACTCCTCCGAGGATGAGTAGGGCATGAAAGGCGGAAGGGCATGGTGTGCCAACTGGCCGGTCCGTATCCCGTGTTCTACTTTTCCTCGCCGGAGACCGCACCTTCACTTCACGGGTCTTGAACCCCGCCCCCGTACATGGAGATCGCAGATGGAGGACGTCGGTCGTCGCCATAGAATAGGTTTAGGGTCGGGTTTCTTTTAATTTTCTATCCTATAAAAGTTCGAAATGGAACGGAAATCTGTCGTGTTTGCATTAATCTCGGCCGGTGTATATGAACTTTCACAATAATATAGTATATTGTAGGAGTACTAGCAAGATGCCCGTGCGTTGCATGTAAGATCAAGATCTTGTGGGAGAAAAGGATGAACGATGGAAGGCCTTATCTGCAAATGCACATTCACGCATTTCACATCTTTCTACATCTACGGGAACCTACGAAAGGGTTAACGTAAATTGCCTCTCTCTCTCCTCCCCTGATTTTCATGGTGGTGGGCCCCTCCCTCCCCCCAATCTACAATCAACAACTCCCACATTTCACATTATGTTAATTACGTAACTGGGACTACATAGGTATAGCATTACTCGTCCTAAAAAACCCAACTAAGCCAACCTCCCAGCATATCACACGGGAAAAGACCGGGCCGCGCCGTTTTAGTCAGGATTACCGGATTACTAGTAGTAGTATCGATGGATTGCGCGAAGCAACAAGTTCTTTTTTTTGAGGGGGCGAAGCACCTAGTTTAAAAGGAAAAAAGGCGGTACACTCACAGCACCCCTGTCGCGATCGCATTGCACCCCACACACGTTCGGTCCTGCACAGGGCTCACGCAAACGGAACGCGCTTCGGCTTGCCTCTTCACTAACACGTGGGACTGCACTTGCAGAAACCGACCGTGCGCCAACCCCCCTGCCCACCGCGCGAAAATCCTCCCCCCACCCAAAAATTCCCCCCAAATCCTAGATTCAACCGCCCTTCGGCCAAATAGCCAATAATATTCCCCAAACCCCCCTCCCCCCATCCCCCTCCACTCCATTCGCTCCGACGTCAAAGCCACCCTCCCCGCTACGCCAATACGTTGGCGTCGCGGTTCGTTGAGGGGACGCACGGCAATCCTCTCGCTCCCACAGTACCCTCTCATTGACTGTCGTCCTCTAGCCGCACCGCCACCGCTGGCGATGTTCTTGTGGAGCCGCACGGCGGTCAGCGCCGCCACCGCTGGCGATGTTCATGTGGAGACGCACGGCGGTCAGCTTCTCCCACGGTACGCGCGTTCTAGGCTGAGGCCCCATGCATGTCGGTGTAGCACTGAATGTTAGCTGATAGACGCTGTTAATCTCACTGTTTGTCAAAGTAGTTTACAGTCGATATGCTCTACTTAAGAAGCTTCCTTGCCCTGTTCTGCACTCAATCTGCTTACTCCCTCCATCCATTTTTACAGGGCCTAACTTTTGAATCTCACATACCAAGGCAGGTGCGCAAAAGGAGGAGCACATTTTGGGCGCAGTGTAAATCTTGCATGCAACCTCCTTTAAATGCCTAGACCGCTCACCTCCTTCCCTATTAACCTCTCGCATGCAACTTCCTCTCATCCCTTTTCTGCATGTATTCAATTTAATGTGGCATCTAGCATGATTTCACAAGGAGGGCTCACGGCTTGTGAGGCAGAATTAAAAGGAAGAGACAGTGGGTATCTAATCTGGCCTTATATAGATGGAAAACTGAAATTTGGGGTTAGGCCTTATATAGATGGATGGAGGGAGTAGTTGTGTTGGCATGCCAAGGCCGATAAGTTGCTAAAATATCCTGCCATATATTTATTGTGACGTAGATTGCCATGGTCTAGTAGCCAATCTGTTAGGTGAAATAGCTCTACACTGCTTTATACTCGATCTTTGTTGCTGCGATGGCCTTCGATAGTTTGATGGTTGTGTGCTCGGCCTCATTGACTGCTGAAAAAGCCTGCCATAATTTAGCACTCAAATTTGTTTGCTGAATTAGCTTTACATATATTTCGTTACTTAGATATGCTCGTCCAAATACCTTGCCATAGCTTTAGACATCGACCTAGGTATTTTCTTCTAGACTTCATAAAAAAGCATATATGTTTTCCTGTAATATCTAGTAGAAGAACTAATTTGTATGTCTAATAGATGGACAGGACTTGGATAACTTCTGCTCGAAGATTCTCCGCTGCATATGTCGAGGGGGTTGAAAACTTCATGAAGTTTATCAGAGCTGAGTACGGTGGTCCAAAATCAGATGTGCTCTGCCCGTGTAGCAATTGTATGAATTCAGTTACAAGACCCCAGTCAACTGTGCAAAATAATCTACACTTGTATGGGATGTCGGTCACATATACTAGGTGGGTTCATCATGGTGAAGCTATGAACGTGAATGTTATTGACTACGTGGAAGCAGCAGATCACCATCTTGATCTGCCTGATGCTCAGGTGGAAGAGGAGGAGGAGGAGGAGGAGGTGGTGGAGCCAGTGAGTTTGACCAACATTGAAACAATGCTACAAAATGCTCGTGCATTCCGTGAACTTTAACCTGCAGAAGAAAAACTGTGGTCCCGCATGTTGGAACAATGCAACGTGGCTATCACCCCAGGAAATAAGCTGTCAGTGTTCTCAGCTATGGTCACCTTTCTTCACGTGAAGACATCTGAGCGGATGACGAACAAATCATTCGATGCGATGTTAGCTGCTTTCCGCAAAGCTTTCCCAGATGTGTCTGAGCTTCCACACACCTACAGTAAAAAGAAAAGTTTCCTTCTTGCAGTTGGAATTGGATATGATATGATCCATGTTTGTAAGAATAGTTGTGTTCTGTTCCGGAAGGATTATGCCAACTTAAGTGAATGCCCGAAATGCAAATCATCAAGATGGAAAGATGGCGATGCTGTGAAGAGGATTCCTCATAATGTTCTGAGACATTTTCCAATTACACCAAGATTGCAGAGGTTGTTTCATGATGCTGAAACAAGAGAGGATGTACTGTGGCATTCTAGGAACCAGGAGTATAGAGATCAGAATGTAATGAGCCATCCATCACATGGTAGTGAGTGGAAAAGCTTCAATCAGAAACACGAAAAGTTTGCTGCTGACCTGAGAAACATTAGACTTGGCTTAGCTTCAGATGGATTTAACCCATTTGGCCACCAGAGCGCCACATATAGTATGTGGCCATGATACGTCCATTTTGCATGATGCTTTTATATCAATATTTATTGCATTATGGGCTGTTATTTCACGTTATGTCACAATACTTACGGCTATTCTCTCTTATTTTACAAGGTTTACATGAAGAGGGAGAATGCCGGCAGCTGGAATTCTGGGCTGGAAAAGGAGCAAATATTAGAGACCTATTCTGCGTAACTCCAAAAGTCCTGAAACCTCACGGAATATCTTAAAATAAATAAATAATAATCCTCGCCAAAGATGAAGGCCAGGGGGCCCACACCCTGCTCACGAGGGTGGGGGGCGCGCCCCCTCCTAGGGCGCGCCCCCTACCTCGTGGGCCCCCTGGTGGGTCTCCGACGTCCATCTTCTGCTATATGAAGTCTTTCGATGAGAAAAACACCAGAAGCAACCTTTCGGGACGAGACTCCGCCGCCACGAGGCGGAACCAATCTAGGGCTCCGGCAGAGCTGTTCCGTTGGGGACACTTCCCTCTGGGAGGGGGAAATCATCGCCATCGTCATCACCAGCGCTCCTCTCATCGGGAGAGGGCAATATCCATCAACATCTTCACCAGCACCATCTCATCTCCAAACCCTAGTTCATCTCTTGTATCCAATTCTTGTCACAAAGTCCGGGATTGGTGCTAGTAGGTTGCTAGTAGTGTTGATTACTCCTTGTAGTTGATGCTAGTTGGTTTATTTGGTGGAAGATCATATGTTCAGATCCTATATGCATATTCTTACCCCTCTGATTATGAACATGAATATGCTTTGTGAGTAGTTACGTTTGTTCCTGAGGACAAGGGAGAAGTCTTGCTATTAGTAGTCATGTGAATTTGGTATTCGTTCGATATTTTGATAAGATGTATGTTGTCTACCCTCTAGTGGTGTTATGTGAACGTCAACTACATAACACTTGACCATTATTTGGGCCTAGAGGAAGGCATTGGGAAGTAATAAGTAGATGATGGGTTTCTAGAGTGACAGAAGCTCAAACCCTAGTTTATGCGTTGCTTCGTAAGGGGCTGATTTGGATCCACATGTTTCATGCTATGGTTAGGTTTACCTTAATACTTTTGTTGTAGTTGCGGATGCTTGCAATATAGGTTAATCATAAGTGGGATGCTTGTTCAAGTAAGAACAACACCCAAGCACCGGTCCACCCACATATCAAATTATCAAAGTACCGAACGTGAATCATATGAACGTGATGAAAACTAGCTTGACGATATTCCCATGTGTCCTCGGGAGCGCTTTTCCTATTATAAGAGTTTGTTCCGGCTTGTCATTTGCTACAAAAAGGATTGGGCCACCTTGATGCACTTTATTTACTTTTGTTACTTATTGCTCGTTACAATTTATCTTGTCACAAAACTATCTGTAATCACTTATTTCAGTACTTGCAGAGAATACCTTGCTGAAAACCGCTTATCATTTCCTTCTGCTCCTCGTTGGGTTCGACACTCTTACTTATCGAAAGGACTACGATAGATCCCCTATACTTATGGGTCATCAAGACTCTTTTCTGGCGCCGTTGCCGGTGAGTGTAGCGCTACTGGTAGGTGGAATTTGGTAAGGAAAAATTTATATAGTGTGCTGAAATTTACTGTCACTTGTTACCATAGAAAGTAATTCTCTGAGGGGCTTGTTCGGGGTATCTTCACCCCGTCCTGTAGAGAAAAGAGTTGCTCCTCAACCTACTGAACCTATTGAAAATGAAACTCCTTTTGAATTTCCTTCCGGTATGATGGAAAAACTGCTAGCTAATCCTTTTATAGGAGATGGAACAAAGCATCCTGATGAGCACTTAATTTATGTGGATGAAGTTTGTGGATTATTTAAGCTTGCAGGTATACCCGATGATGTTGCTAAGAAGAAGGTCTTCCCTTTATCTTTGAAGGGAAACGCATTGACATGGTATAGGCTATGTGATTATACGAGATCATGGAACTATAAAAGATTGAAATTGGAATTTCATCAAAAGTATTACCCTATGCATCTTGTTCATCATGATTGCAATTATATATATAATTTCTGGCCTTGCGAAGGAGAAAGCATCACTCAAGCTTGGGGGAGGCTTAAATCAATGATATATTCATGCCCCAATCATGAGCTCTCAAGAGAAATAATTATTCATAGTTTTTATGCTCGGCTTTCTCATAATAATCAAACCATGCTCGATACTTCTTGTGTTGGCTCTTTTATGATGAAGACTATTGAATTTAAATGGGACTTATTGGATAGAATTAAACAAAACTCTGAAGATTGGGACCTCGACGAAGGTAAGGAGTCAGGTATGACACCTAAGTTTGATTGTGTTAAATATTTTATGGATACCGATATTTTCCGTAAGTTTATCACTAAATATGGACTTGACTCTGAGATAGTAGCTTCTTTCTGCGAATCTTTTGCTACTTATGTTGATCTCCCTAAGGAGAAGTGGTTTAAATACATCCTCCCATAGAAGTAAAAGTAGCTGCAGCTATTAAAGTTGAAGAAAAGACTGTCACTTATAATAATCCTATTGTTCCTACTTCTTATATTGAGAAACCACCTTTTCCAATTAGAATAAAGGATCATGCTAAAGCTTCAACTGTTGTTCGTAAAAGAAATATTAGAACTTATACACCTCGTGAGCAAGTTAAAGTAGAAACTAATATTGCTATTGTTAAAGATCTCTTGTCTGATAATATTGATGGGCATGTTATTCAGTTCGATGGTGAAACTGCTAGAATTGCTAAGCCTTGTGCTAAAGATAAACATAGACCTGTGGTAGGCATGCCTGTTATTTCTGTTAAAATAGGAGATCATTGTTATCATGGCTTATGTGATATGGGTGCTAGTGCCAGTGTTATACCTATTACTTTGTATGAAGAAATTAAGCATGAAATTGCACCTGCTGAGATAGAAGATATTGATGTCACAATTAAGCTTGCCAATAGAGATACTATTTCACCAATTGGGATTGTTAGATATGTTGAAGTCTTGTGTGGGAAAACTAAATATCCTGCTGATTTTCTTGTTCTTGGTTCCCCACAAGATAGCTTTTGTCGCATTATATTTGGTAGACCCTTCTTGAACACTGTTAATGCTAGGATAGACTGCGAAAAGAATGTTGTTACTATTGGCTTGGATGATATGATTCATGAGTTTAATTTCTCTAAATTCAGTGAACAACATCGTGAGGAAGAATTGCCTAGTAAGGATGAAATTATTGGTCTTGCTTCTATTGTTGTACCTCCTAGTGATCCTTTAGAACACTATTTGCTAGACCATCAAAATGAGATGTTCATGAATGAAAGAAGGGAAATAGATGAAGTGTTCTTCAAACAGGAACCTATTCTGCAACACAATTTGCCTGTTGAAATCTTAGGGGATCCTCCTCCACCCAAGGGTGATCCCGTGTTTGAGCTTAAACCATTGCCTAATAATCTTAAATATGCTTATCTTGATGAAAAGAAGATATATCCTGTTATTATTAGTGCTAACCTTTCAGAGCATGAAGAAGAAAGATTATTGAAAACTCTGAAGAAGCACCGTGCCGCTATTGGATATACTCTTGATGATCTTAAGGGCATTAGTCCCACTCTATGTCAACATAAAATAATTTTGGAAGCAGATGCCAAACCAGTCCGTGATCCTCAACGACGTTTGAATCCTAAAATGAAAGAAGTGGTAAGAAAAGAAATACTCAAGCTTCTGGAGGCAGGTATAATTTATCCCGTTGCTGATAGTCAGTGGGTAAGTCCTATCCATTGTGTCCCTAAGAAGGGAGGTATTACTGTTGTTCCTAATGATAAAGGTGAATTGATTCCACAAAGAATTATTATAGGTTATAGGATGGTAATTGATTTCCGCAAATTAAATAAGGCTACTAAGAAAGATCATTACCCCTTACCTTTTATTGATCAAATGCTAGAAAGATTATGCAAACATACACACTACTGCTTTCTAGATGGTTATTCTGGTTTCTCTCAAATACATGTGTCGGCTAGAGATCAATCAAAGACTACTTTTACATGCCCTTTTGGTACTTTTGCTTATAGACGTATGTCTTTTGGTCTATGTAATGCACCTGCTACCTTTCAAAGATGCATGATGGCTATATTCTTTGACTTTTGTGAAAAGATTTGTGAGGTTTTCATGGACGACTTTTCCGTCTATGGATCTTATTTTGATGATTGCTTGAGCAACCTTGATCGAGTTTTGCAGAGATGTGAAGAAACTAATCTTGTCTTGAATTGGGAAAAGTGCCACTTTATGGTTAATGAAGGTATTGTCTTGGGGCATAAAGTTTTTGAGAGAGGTATTGAAGTTGATAAAGCCAAGGTTGATGCTATTGAAAAGATGCCATGTCCCAAGGACATCAAAGGTATAAGAAGTTTCCTTGGTCACGCTGGATTTTATAGGAGGTTCATTAAGGACTTCTCAAAAATTTCTCGGCCTCTGACTAATTTATTACAAAAAGATATACCATTTGTCTTTGATGATGATTGTGTAGAAGCATTTGAAATACTTAAGAAAGCATTAGTCTCTGCACCTGTTGTTCAACCACCTAATTGGAATTTACCCTTTGAAATTATGTGTGATGCTAGTGATTATGTTGTAGGTGTTGTTCTAGGACAAAGAGTTGATAAGAAATTAAATGTTATCCATTATGCTAGTAAGACTCTAGACAATGCTCAAAGAAATTATGCTACTACTGAAAAAGAACTTTTAGCAGTTGTATTTGCTTGTGATAAGTTCAGACCCTATATTGTTGATTCTAAAGTAACTATTCACACTGATCATGCTGCTATTAAATATCTTATGGAAAAGAAAGATGCTAAACCTAGACTTATTAGATGGGTTCTCTTGCTACAAGAATTTGATTTGCATATTGTTGATAGAAAAGGAGCTGAGAACCCCGTTGCAGACAACTTATCTAGGTTAGAGAATGTTCTTGATGACCCACTACCCATTGATGATAGCTTTCTTGATGAACAATTAAATGTCATAAGCACTTCTCACATACCAACAAAAGAAAAAGTTTTTCTATGATTTCAGACCTTACTTTTGGGATGACCCACATCTTTATAAAGAAGGAGTAGATGGTGTTATTAGACATTGTGTACCTGAGCATGAATAGGAACAGATCCTACGCAAGTGCCACTCCGAAGCTTATGGAGGACACCACGCTGGAGATAGAACTGCACATAAGGAAAACTTCTCTCTAAATGGGAAGGTCCCAATGTTATCGAAGAGGTCTATCGTTCCGGTGCCATAAAAATCAACAACTTCGAAGGAACAAATCCGAAGGTGGTAAACGGTCAAAGAATCAAACATTATATCTCAGTTAATCCCATAAATGTTGAAACCAATATTATTGAAACCATAACCCCGGAGGAATACATAAGAGACACTTTCCAGAACGTTTCAGACTCCGAAAAGGAATAGGTATGTGGTACGGTAAGTAAACCGACTCCAAAACAATTTTAAGGCAATATTTCTCCGTTTTAGAATATTTAGAAAAATAGAAAAATAAGTGGCAGTCCGGGAAGGACACGAGGGCCCCACGAGGGTGGTGGGCGCCCCCCCCCCTCCTGGGGCGTGCCCCCTACCTCGTGAGAACCTCGTGTGCCCTCTGGACACCGTTTTGTTGTATGATACGTATTTTGGTCGGTAAAAATTCATTATATATACTCCCGTATCACGCAAATCTCCTCTGTTCTTGTTCCGAGCTGTTTTTCTGATAGATCTAGATTATCATGACGTCCCCAAGTGCTTCCAAGGACAAGTTCGTCGAGAAGGTCATCAACCCTTACCTCGCGGAGGTGCTGCGACACCCTCAAACCATTGAGTTGCATGATGGGTTGCTGCACATCCGCGATGAAGAGGGACCAAAGGGAACCGGAAGCGTGGAGACGAGGCTCGAAGCAGTGGAGCAATAAGTTTTCAAGTGTCAATGGATGGTGGAACGTGGACTCAACTCCAATCACATGATGATCGCGGAGTTCACTAGCAACCACAAGTTGGATGCTGACAACATCGGGGAGGCCATCTTCAAGCTTCATGAGAAGATCGAGCACCTCCAAGCCTAAATCTATGACCTGCAAAACCAAAACTGTGAGTATGAATATAGATTCAAAAGGATGAGTTTGACTGCAGATTTGAGGATCCCGGAGACTCGATCATCTTTCTATGATGGTGAGCCTATGCCTTGGAAGATGACGACAAGCCTGCATCATCAACAACGCCTCTACCTTCTCCACCAACAAAGAAGGAGACATAATCACATGGATATGGGCACTCCCCTTGGCAACTGCCAAGCTTGGGGGAGGTGCCCTGGTATCGTATCACAATCACAACTCCTATCTTTACCTTTTTCTTAGTTCGATCCTATTAGTAGTATCTTGATCTAGAAGAATAAAGTTTATGGCATGATCTAGTTTTGAGTTTTGCCTTATGATCTCTCTCTATGTAATCGAGTCCGTGAGGTATATATATAATAAAGATTAGTGTTGAGTGAAGGGCTTGATTATTTTGCCATGATCTTGGGTGAATAAAAGAAAAGAAGAAAAAGAATAAAAAGAAACAAAGAGTTCATGTTGATCTTATTGAGAGTAATGACTTCACATAGAAAGAGTATGATGATTAAAAGTTGTTGGGAGTTGGCAGACATAGCTTTGGTCATCGTTGCAATTAATAGGAAGTAATAAGGAAAGAGAGGTTTCACATATAGATATATTATCATTGACATCTTTTATGATTGGGAGCACTCATTAAAATATGACATGCTAAAGAGTTGATGTTGGACAAGGAAGACAACGTAATGAGTTATGTTTTCTTGTATCTAAGATAAAGTATGTTGTCATGGATCCTCTAACATGTTGAGCTTGCCTTTCCCCCTCATGCTAGCCAAATTCTCAGCACCAAGTAGAGATACTACTTGTGCTTCCAAATACCCTTAAACCAGTTTTGCCATGAGAGTCCACCATATCTACCTATGGATTGAGTAAGATCCTTCAAGTAAGTTGTCATCGGTGCAAAGCAATAAAAGTTGCTCTAAATATGTATGATTGATTAGTGTGGGAGAAATAAGCTTTATACGATCTTGTGATGTGGAAGTAATAAAAGCAACGGACTGCATAATAAAGGTTCATATCACAAGGGGCAATATAAAGTGACGTTCTTTCGCATTAAGATTTTATGCATCCAACCATAAAAGCGCATGGCAACCTCTGCTTCCCACTGCGAAGGGCCTATCTTTTATTATTATCTTCTACCTTATGCAATAGTCATGGTGATCTTCACCTTTCCTTTCTCATTTTATCCTTTGGCAAGCCCAGCATGTTGGAAAGAACATGATATATATATATATATATATATATATATATATATATATATATATATATATATATATATATATATATATATAATTGGATGTAGGGGAGCATGAATTATTATTGTTGACATTACCCTTGAGGTAAAAGGTTGTGGGGTAAAACTATAAGCCCCTATCTTTCTCTGTGTCCGATTAAAACTTCGTAACCACAAGTATTGCGTGAGTGTTAGCAATTATGAAGGACTATATGATAGTTGAGTATGTGGACTTGCTTTTTAGCTCTGATATAGAATCTTTCCGATGTTATGATAAATTGCAATTGTTTCAATGACTGAAGTTATAGTTTGTTGGTGCTCAATAAGGTTTCTGATGCATACTTTTGCATTGTGAAAAGATCATCACTTGAACATAAGTAATCATATGACAAAATCTATATATGTTGTTGTTATGAGAATAATCATGATGCCTTCATATCCGTATTTAATTTTTATCGACTCCTCTACCTCTAAACATGAGGACATATTTATTCTTATCGGCTTTTCGCTTGAGGACAAGCGAGGTCTAAGCTTGGGGGAGTTGATACGTCCATTTTGCATCATGCTTTTATATCGATATTTATTGCATTATGGGCTGTTATTTCACGTTATGTCACAACACTTATGGCTATTCTCTCTTATTTTACAAGGTTTACATGAAGAGGGAGAATGTCGGCAGCTGGAATTCTGGGCTGGAAAAGGAGAAAATATTAGGGACCTATTCTACGCAACTCCAAAAGTCCTGAAACTCCACGGAATATCTTAAAATAAATAAAGAAAAATCCTCGCCAAAGATGGAGGCCAGGGGGCCCACACCCTGCTCACGAGGGTGGGGGGCGTGCCCCCCTAACTCGTGGCCCCCCTAGTGTGTCTCCGACGTCCATCTTCTGCTATATGAAGTCTTTTGATGAGAAAAACACCAGAAGCAACCTTTCGGTACGAGACTCTGCCGCCACGAGGCGGAACCTTGGAGGAACCAATCTAGGGCTCCGGCAGAGCTGTTCTGCCGGGGACACTTCCCTCCGGGAGGGGGAAATCATCGCCATCGTCATCACCAACGCTCCTCTCATCGGGAGAGGGAAATCTCCATCAACATCTTCACCAGCACCATCTCATCTCCAAACCCTAGTTCATCTCTTGTATCCAATTCTTGTCTCAATGTCCGGGATTGGTGCTAGTAGGTTGCTAGTAGTGTTGATTACTCCTTGTAGTTGATGCTAGTTGGTTTATTTGGTGGAAGATCATATGTCCAGATCCTATATGCATATCATTACCCCTCTGATTATGAACATGAATATGCTTTGTGAGTAGTTACGTTCGTTCCCGAGGACAAGGTAGAAGTCTTGCTATTAGTAGTCATGTGAATTTGGTATTCGTTCGATATTTTGATAAGATGTATGTTGTCTACCCTCTAGTGGTGTTATGTGAACGTCGACTACATGATACTTCACTATTATTTGGGCCTAGAGGAAAGCATTGGGAAGTAATAAGTAGATGATGGGTTGCTAGAGTGACAGAAGCTTAAACCCTAGTTTATGTGTTGCTTCGTAAGGGGCTGATTTGGATCCACATGTTTCATGCTATGGTTAGGTTTACCTTAATATTTTTGTTGTACTTGCGGATGCTTGCAATAGAGGTTAATCATAAGTGGGATGCTTGTTCAAGTAAGAACAGCACCCAAGCACCGGTCCACCCACATATCAAATTATCAAAGTACCGAACGCGAATCATATGAACCTGATGAAAACTAGCTTGACGATATTCCCATGTGTCCTCGGGAGCGCTTTTCCTATTATAAGAGTTTGTTCCAGCTTGTCCTTTGCTACAAAAAGGATTGGGCCACCTTGCTGCACTTTATTTACTTTTGTTACTTGTTGCTTGTTACAATTTATCTTGTCACAAAACTATCTGTTATCACTTATTTCAGTACTTGCAGAGAATACCTTGCTGAAAAACGCTTATCATTTCCTTCTGCTCCTTGTTGGGTTCAACACTATTATTTATCGAAAGGACTACGATAGATCCCCTATACTTGTGGGTCATCAGGCCAGTGCTTGTTATCCCTTACAACATGCCTCCAAATGTCTGCACCAAAGAATCAAATTACCTGATGGCTGAGGGAGTCCTGGATTAGGGGGTATCCGGAAAGCCAGACTATATCCTTTGGCCCGACTGTTGGACTATGAAGATATAAGATTGAAGATTGAAGACTTCGTCCCGTGTCCGGATGGGACTCTCCTTGGCGTGGAAGGCAAGCTTGGCAATGCGGACATGTAGATCTCCTTCCTTGTAACCGACTCTATGTAACCCTAGCCCCCTCCGGTGTCTATATAAACCGGAGGGTTTAATCCGTAGGACAACAAGAATCATACCATAGGCTAGCTTCTAGGGTTTAGCCTGTATGATCTCATGGTGGATCAACTCTTGTAATACTCATATCATCAAGATCAATCAAGCAGGAAGTAGGGTATTACCTCCATCGAGAGGGCCCGAACCTGGGTAAACATCGTGTCCCCTGCCTCCTGTTACCATCCACCTTAGACGCATAGTTCGGGATCCCCTACCCAAGAGTCGCGGGTTTTGACACCAACATTGGTTCTTTCATTGAGAGTTCCACTATGCCGTCACCGTAAGGCTTGATGGCTCCTTCGATCATCGGTAACGATGCGGTCCAGGGTGAGGTCTTCCTCCCCGGACAGATCTTTGTATTCGGCGGCTTCGCACTGTGGACCAACTCGCTTGGCCATCTGGAGCAGATCGAGAGCTACGCCCCTGGCCACCAGGTCAGGTTCGGAAACTTGAACTAGACTACCGACATCCGCGGAGACTTGATCTTTGACGGATTCAAGCCCTTGCCAGGTGCGCCGCCCGATCACGACCGGCATGATATAGCTCTGCCGTCGGACGGTGTTCGGGAGATCACATTGGCAACTACTCCATCCTTCAATCCAGAGCAAATTGCGCCATCCAAGTGCGGGTGGATAGGTCCCGCCTCAGAGGCCGCACTCTCAGTGGCGATGGAGCCGAATACTGACCTCACCCCTCACGAGAGCCGTGATGACGAACCACTGGATTCATCTCCGGCCTCGGACTCCGAGCCGCCTGCGCCCATGCCTATCGAATCTGATTGGGCGCCGATCATGGAGTTCACCTCTGCGGATATCTTTCAGCACTCGCCCTTCGGTGATGCGCTAAACTCGTTAAGGTCTCTCTCCTTGTCAGGAGAACCTTGGTCGAACTATGTCCGGCTAGAATGGGATGCGGACGACGAAGAAATTCGCTCCCCACACACCACCCACTTAGTAGCCACTGTCGATGATTTAACCGACATGCTCAACTTCGACTCCGAAGACATCGATGGTATGGATGACGATGCAGGAGACGAACAGGAACCACTGCCCACAGGGCACTGGACTGCCACCTCATCATATGATATATACATGGTGGATACACCCAAAGAAGGCAATGGCGATAAGACAGTAGAGGATGACCCCTCCAAGAAGCAACCCAAGCGCCGACGTCAGCGGCGCCGCTCTAAGTCTCGCCATAGCAAAAGTAGTGATACCAGCACAAGAGGCAATAGCACTCCGGACAGTGTCGAAGATGATGACAATCCCCTCCAGCAAGATTTAGAGCCAGAGGATGAACAAGCCAGCCCTCCTGAGCGAGTAGCAGACAGAGAAGCGGAGGATGACAATTACATGCCTCTCTCCGAAGACAAGGTGAGCCTCGGCGACGAAGAATATATCGTGCCTGAGGATCCCGTCGAGCACGAGCGCTTTAGGCGCCGGCTTATAGCCACAACAAATAGCCTGAAGAAAAATCAACAACAGCTTCGAGCTGATCAAGATTTGCTAGCAGACAGATGGACTGAAGTCCTTGCGGCCGAGGAACATGAACTCGAACGCCCCTCCAAGGGCTACCCCAAGCGTAGGTTGCTACCCCGACTTGAGGAGGAAGCATTGAAACCTACATCACCAGCGTATGATGCGGCTGATCGGCCACCTCGTGGCCGAGACAGAGAGGCATTACAGCCTGAAGCTCAGCCTACACCCCGCTGCCACTCAAACAAAAATACCAAGGCACGGGGCAACACGCGGGACCCGCGAGACATATTGGAAGACAGGGCAAAACATGCAAGATGGATCTACGGATCACGGGGGCGCGCTCCTACGCGGGACGATGACCGTCACGCCGGATACAGTAAAGGTAAATCCGGCCGGGCCGAACACAGCAGGCAAGACTCATATGAGCTGCGTCATGATATAGCCCAGCACAGAGGCACCGCACACCCCCTATGCTTCACTGACGAAGTAATGGATCATGAATTCCCAGAGGGTTTTAAACCCGTAAATATCGAATCATATGATGGTACAACAGATCCCGCTGTATGGATCGAGGATTTCCTCCTCCACATCCACATGGCCCGCGGTGATGATCTACATGCCATCAAGTACCTCCCACTAAAACTCAAAGGACCAGCTCGGCATTGGTTGAATAGCTTGCCAGCAGACTCCGTTGGCTGTTGGGAGGATCTGGAAGATGCATTCCTTGAAAACTTCCAGGGCACTTATGTGCGACCACCGGATGCCGATGACTTGAGCCATATAACTCAGCAGCCGGGGAAATCGGCCAGGCAATTCTGGACATGGTTCCTAACCAAGAAAAAATCAAATTGTCGACTGTCCGGATGCAGATGCCTTAGCGGCATTTAAGCATAACATCCGTGATGAGTGGCTCGCCCGGCACCTCGTCCAGGAGAAGCCGAAGTCTCTGGCAGCCCTCACGACACTCATGAACCGCTTTTGCGCGGGAGAGGATAGCTGGCTGGCTCGCAGCAACAACATATCAAGGAACCTTTGCACTTCGGATACCAAGGATAGTAACGGCAGACCACATCGTAGCAGACACAAGCGCCGCAACAACAGCGATAACGCCGAGGATACGACAGTCAATGCCGGATTCAGTCGCTCTAAATCCAGTCAGCGAAAAAAACCATTCAAAAGAAGTACTCCGGGCCCGTCCAGTTTGGACCGCATACTCGATCGCTCATGTCAAATACACGGCACCCCCGATAAGCCAGCCAATCACACCAACAGAGAATGCTGGGTGTTCAAGCAGGCCGACAAATTAAATGCCGAAAACAAGGACAAGAGGCTGCATAGTGACGACGAGGAGGAGCCCCGACCACCGAACACGGGAGGAAAGAAGAGGTTCCCCCCACAAGTGAGGACGGTCAAAATGATATACGCAACCCACATCCCCAAGAGGGAACGGAAGAATGCACTAAGGGACGTCTATGCGATGGAGCCCGTCGCCCCAAAGTTCAACCCATGGTCCTCTTGTCCGACCACCTTCGATCGCAGGGACCACCCCACTAGTATCCGTCATGGCAGATCTGCCGCATTGGTCTTAAACCCCATCATTGACAGATTTCACCTCACTCGAGTCCTTATGGACGGTGGCAGCAGCCTGAACCTGCTCTATCAGGATACAGTGCGCAAAATGGGTATAGACCCCTCGAGGATCAAACCCACAAAAACGACCTTTAAAGGCGTCATCCCAGGTGTAGAGGCCCATTGCACGGGCTCAATCACACTGGAAGTGGTCTTCGGATCTCCGGACAACTTCCGAAGCGAGCAATTAATCTTTGATATCATCCCGTTCTGCAGCAGCTATCACGCACTGCTTGGGCGAACCGCATTTGCAAGATTCAATGTGGTACCGCACTACGCATACCTCAAGCTCAAGATGCCAGGACCTAGTGGGGTCATAACTGTCAATGGAAACACGGAGCGCTCGCTCCGCACGGAGGAGCACACTGCTGCCCTCGCAGCAGAAGCACAAAGCAGCCTCTTAAGGCAATCCACCAATTCGGCGATAAAGCCCCCAGACACCGTCAAGCGAGTCCGGAGTAACCTGCAACAGGATCGCCTGGCACGTTCAGAGCTCGCCTAGCAATTCGGCCCCCGCCCTAGTCCCAGTCAAACGGCGAAATATGTGTCGCGCGTAAATAATTACGCATTGAAAATGCCATGGGCATAGGCGGGGGCACGACCATGGCACGTCCCATAGTGCGGCTCAACCGCCCTAGGGGTTGAATACCTTTATCATTTCTCTCTTTCAGGACCTTACTCTCTGGAATCAATATCCGGCAGTGCGATTGTCGGACACATAATACAACAACCAAGGAGGCAGGAAGCTACGTCGTACAATGGAATCCCCAGGTGGTCTCTGATAACGAGCGGAATACCTGCTTTAAATACCAATCCGCAGCTTGCCCTTGGATAGGACATGTTAAATAATCCTATTTTTTGCTTATTGCACTACTTGTATCAGTATGTTTCAACGTATTCCTTGAATAATGATGCATAGCACTAGTCTTTAATTGCATTATCTATTTTATACGTTTATTTACGAAAATCAACACCCGTACATTATGGTACGGACAGTACGCCAGGGGCTTTCGTATACCGCATAACACGGCGCGAGAAGTCCAAACACTTTCGATAGTGCGGCACCCCGAACTTATAGCATTATATGCATCAGCTCCGAATCATGTCTTGGGTCAATAGTTGGGTTTGCCCGGCTCCCACGTTTTGGTACCTTATGTTCCGCTATATCGGCTAAGGTAGCACTGGGAGAACTACTGCGATTGTGTCCTGGTTCTTCCGGACGAGCACCTCAGTAGAGAAAGCCAAAACTGACTGGCATGATGAGGCGAGAGCTGGTCGCTGTTCGAGAGGTCTCAAGTCCCTAAAGACTTTTTCCACTTCGGGCGAGGAGTCGGCCTTGTCCGACATAGGTGTATATAGCGCCCCAAATTCGGCTTTCTGAATACTAGGGGCTTCGCCAAAATTTAAAATTGTAGACTTCTATGGCTAAGTGAGAGTGATAAAGTATTATAGTCTGATTGCCTGGTTCATTGCGCTGAGCACCTCCCTCGAAGGACCCAAAAATGGGAAAAAGAGTGCTCAGACTTATCCCGAACACCCCTGCACTAGCTGCATGGGGGCAGAAGGTGATGACTGGCCAACTCTCAGGTTTTATAAATGGTCGCACAGAAGGTAATATTTTTAATTCAAAAAGTGTTGCATAGAGCAAATGAACTAGTTTTCACATTACAGGATCACATGAGCACGTTCATTCAAAAATTACATCTTTGGTACACTCCTCCGCCACAAGACGGGCACCCTTCAGGACACCCTCGTAATACATTTCGGGGTGGCGATGCTCCTTGCCCTGCGGCGGCCCCTCCTTCACCAGCTTCTCGGTGTCTATCTTCGCCCAGTGCACCTTCGCACGGGCAAAAGCCCTACGTGCACCTTCGATGCAGACGAACCGCTTGATGACTTCCAACCGGGGGCAGGCATTCACAAGCCGCCCCACCAGACCAAAGTAGCTGTTGGGCAGGGGATCGCCAGGCCACATCCGGAGTATAAGGCCCTTCATGGCATGTTCGGCCGCCTTGTGGAGCTCGACCAGTTGCTTCAGCTGGTCGCTCAAGGGCATCGGGTGTTCGGTCCCAGTATACTGACACCAGAACAACTTCTCCGTCGAGCTCCGCTCCTCGGCCCGGTAGAACTCCGCGGCATCAGACACACTGCGGGGCAGATCTGCGAATGCTCCTGGAGAGCTCCGAACTCAGGTAAGTAAAAAGTCATTTTCTTTCACGTGCTTGCTTTGCATAATGAATGCCTTACCCGCCGCTATCTTCTTAACTGCCTCAACTTCCTGGAGGGCCTTTTGGGCTTCAGCCTTGGCATGTTTCGCACTGTCGATCGCCTTTGCAAGCTCGGACTCTCGCGTCTTACAGTCAAGCTCCAGGGCCTCGTACTTCTCGACGAGAGCCTAGAGCTCTTGATGTACCTCGCCTACTCGGGACTCTTGTTTTTCTCGCTCGGTGCGCTCCTGGGCCGCTTTGTTTTTAGCCTCGGACGGTGCCTTCTTCAGGGTCGCCACTTCGGTCACGGCCCCTGGCACATTTATGATGATCCTATTATTCTGCAACCAAATCTTTTTTCATATAGACAAGGTATTGCTTACCTTTGTTCTCTTCGAGATGCCTCTTGATAAGGCCGAGCTCTTCCTTGGACCGCTCAAGGTCCTACTCCAGTGCAGCAACCTCCGCAGTACGTGCGGTAGCGGCCAACAGTGAAGCCTGCATATGCAAATAGACATATTCTGATTAGACTCCTGAGTCATTACTTGATCCACTATTCGGCCTTTCTTCGTGAACGCCAAGCGGAGCATCAGGGGCTACTGTCTATGCGGTAGCATTCTCCCATAATTACTTACCTGAAAGCCTGTTAGGAGGCTTGCGCACGCTTCAGTTAGTCCGCTTTTGGCGGACCGAACCTTGTCGATCACCGCACTCATCATAGTGCGGTGCTCTTCGTCGATGGAAGCACCTTGAAGCGCTTCCGACAAGTTGGCCAGTGCCTCTGGATGGACAGAGGTTACCGACACGGGCGGCTTGCCCCTCTTAATAGGGGGTCACCTTCTGGAGCCGGAACCACCGGAGGTTCCGGCGTAGTGTTCGGCTGGGGTCCGAACCTGGAGCCCATGGGAGTCTTGCTCCCTTTGTGCCTAGGGTCCGGAAGGTCGCCTTGAGGCGTCTCCAGGACTACCTCCCCTCGGCTCAGTGCCTTTTGAGACAACACCTCAATGTTGTCCGTAGGGCGAGGGGTGGAGGCGGTCGGAAGAGAACCGCTACACATATCCGACGGGTCCAAAGAACCGTCTGACGAAGATACGTCGACACGGGCTCGGGACGGACTGCATAATCATGTTCGGCGTAAGGTGGAGCAGTGCAATAGAAACATATCGTAAATTACTATGGTATCCGGAAACTTACGACTTCGCCAGGGGTTTATCCCTTGGCAACCACTCGTCGTTGCTGTAGGCGGCGGTCGTGGAGCAGTCCGGAAGGAGGGTCCTCTTCTTCTTGGACCTTCGGCCTCCCCGGTTGGGGCGTCCTTCCTTTTCTTCTCTCCCCCTGTTGGGGGGAGAACTTTCCTCCTCCTCCTCCTCCTCCTCGTTTTCGTGGGAGGAGTGCGTCTCAGAGTTATCAGACGATGTGTCCGATATCACCTGACGCCGGAGACCCTTTTGGGCCCCCGTGGCCTTCTTCTTGGTCTTCTTCTCCGGCACCTCATAAGGTGCCGGAGTCAGCATCTCCGTCAGGAGAGCGTCTGCTGGATCCTATTAAAAGCATGGGAGCTTAGATCACACACATGATTAAACTGGGGAAAATAAATACCCCATAAGGTGTAAAGAACTTACCGGATTCGCAGGGCGCTTCGTGCTAAGTCTGCGGTCCTCGGTAAGGGAAGAAGGTACCTCGGCGCCCTTGAACAGCACCCTCCAGACGTCCTTGTGCGTCGTGTCGAAGAGCTCCTGCAGTGTCTAGTGCTCGGCTGGGTCGAACTCCCACAAATTGAATGCCCGTCATTGACACGGGAGGATCCGGCGGAAGAGCGTGACCTGGACCATGTTGACAAGCTTAAGTTTCTTGCTTATTATGTTCCAGATACATTTCAGGAGTCCGGTCAGCTCCACCGATGCACCCCAGGATAGGCCCTTCTCTTTCCAGGAGGTGAGCCGCGTGGGGATTCCGGATCGGAACTCGGGGGCCGCCACCCTGTTGGTGTCGCGCGGCTCGGTGATATGGAACCACCCCGATTGCCACCCCATTATGGTCTCCACATAGGAGCCCTCGAGCCATGTGACGTTGGGCATTTTGCCCACCATGGCGCCTCCACATTCCGCTTGCTGACCACCCACCACCTTCGGTTTAACATTGAAGGTCTTCAGCCACATGCCGAAGTGGGGCCGGACGCGGAGGAAGGCCTCACACATGACGATAAACACCGAGATGTTGAGGATGAAGTTCAGGGCCAGATCATGGAAATCCAGCCCGTAGTAGAACATGAGGCCGCGAGCGAACGGGTGGAGGGGAAATCCCAGTCTGCGGACAAAGTGGGTGAGGAAAACTACCCTCTCATGAGATTCTGGGGTGGGGACCATCTGCCCTGCGTTGGGAAGCCGGTGCGCGATGTCCGCGGCCAAGTATCCGGCTCCCCGCAGCTTTTTGACGTCCTCCTCCGTGACGGAGGATTTCATCCACTTGCCTCCCGCTCCGGACATGCTTGGAGGGTTTGAGGGGAAAGACGCAAACTTGGGTGTTGGAGCTCGAGTGCGCGAGAATGGATGAGCGAGGAGGAAGAAGGCGTGGGTGAAAAAGGTGAACCCTTATCCATTTATAAGGGCGGACGGAACTGTGCGCCCCCACCGGCCTAGTAAACTCGCTTATTCCCCAAGCGACATAATTGATGGCGCGGTTTGGTTACCCACGTCCGTATTGATGAGAATCCTGAGATAAGGGGACACGATCTCTGCTTCGACAAGACGTGCCAAGGAAACCGCTTCGCGATATGCGCCGATGCTGGTTGAGAAAAACGGTTTGAATAATGACCGGGCCATGGTGTGATGTCATCCAGTGTGTCAGCAGATTAGATTTGTGGAAGTATTATTCTCTCTACGGTGGTACGTGGAATTTATTTTGCAGAGCCGGACACTGTCCTTGTGTTCAAAATCTTCTATGGAATATTCGGAGGAGGAACCCGCCTTGCAATGCCGAAGAAAAACTGCGTGCCGGACTCATCGTCATTGAAGCCTGGTTCAGGGGCTAATGAGGGAGACCTGGATTAGGGGGTATCCGGACAGCCGAACTATATCCTTTGGCCGGACTGTTGGACTATGAAGATACAAGATTAAAGATTGAAGACTTCGTCCCGCGTCCGGATGGGACTCTCCTTGGCGTGGAAGGCAAGCTTGGCAATACGGACATGTAGATCTCCTTCCTTGTAACCGACTCTATGTAACCCTAGCCCCCTCCGGTGTCTAGATAAACCGAAGGGTTTAGTCCGTAGGACAACAACAATCATACCATAGGCTAGCTTCTAGGGTTTAGCCTCTATGATCTTGTGGTAGATCAACTCTTGTAATACTCATATCATCAAGGTCAATCAAGTAGGAAGTAGGGTATTACCTCCATCGAGAGGGCTCGAACCTGGGTAAACATCGTGTCCCCTGCCTCCAGTTACCATCCACCTTAGACGCACAGTTCGGGACCCCCTACCCGAGATCCGCCGGTTTTGACACCGACAATGTCCTTGCTCATCCCAGGTCCAAACAGTCCTGGAAAGGATTTTTATTTGTTCATGGAGCCTCTTGTGAAGGAAATTCAATAGCTATGGATGGGTGTTCTCACTCAAGACTTATATAGGAGCCCACCAGCTGATTTCTTTCTGTGTGCTGTTATAATTTGGTGCATCCATGATTATCCGGCTTTGGGCACTATGTCAGGGTGAACGACACATGGTTACAATGCATGTGTTCGCTGTGACAAGGATCCGCTGTCATACACAATACTTAGCAAGATCTGTTACATTGGACACCGCCGTTTCCTTGCCAAGGACAAGCCGCATCCTAGAAAATATCAAAGACATGTGTTCAATGCAAAGCATGAAAACCGTGATGCGCCAAAGAGGCTCACCGCCGATGAGTTGCAAGTGGAATTAGAGAAGGTCATGCATATTACACCAGGAAACCATCCTGATAATGGTAGCGAGAAAAGAAAGCATGGCAGGGCAGAAGAGAGATTATTGTTTACCCGCAGGTCCACTTTGTGGGACTTGGAGTATTGGAAAGATTTGGATCTGCGGCATAATCTTGATGTGATGCACATTGAGAAAAATATATGTCACCAGCTGTGTTCATCTTGGACAAGGTAAAAAGAAAAGAATTCTGTGAACTCCTATCACGTGTGAGAGTCCCACATGGATTTGCATCCAACCCTGAAAGGAGAGTCAGTGCAGATGGAAACAAGGTACAAGGGTTGAAAACTCATGACTGCCATGTCCTACTTCAGAGGGTTTTACCTGTTATCCTTAGAGGATTGGGCCGCCCTGACTTATACAGAGCAGTTGCAGAGTTGGGACAATTCTTCAAGGAACTCTGCATAGGCACGACGGGTGAGGTTTGCGAGTATAGTCACAAAACCTCCAAGGTTAGTCGCTGTGGTCTCATGGTGCACAATAGGACCAGGCATTGTGGCTTGGGTTAGAATAGCGGCCGGGCTGTGCTGGGCTGAGACTAGCGTGCCCTTTTTATAGGAAAAAGGGGTCGGAGTCTTCCTTCGCACGCTTGCGAGAAAGGACTATTTAGGGGGCCGGTCACTGGCGCGTGATCGACGGCTAGGCTGGTAGGTTGGGCACCGACTGCCAAAAGGTGCCGGTTCACTGTGGGGCTATCTTGCAGGAGGAGCTTGGCTGCGGGTTTGGTTATGGCTCGGTGGTTTGGCATGCCTAAGTTTATTGACCTGGCTGGGATAGGATTAGCCAATGGTCAGCCTGGCTCTGATACCAAGTCTGTCGCGACCGGTTTTCCAGACATTAAATTCCAGAAAATGGCCGTCGAGCTCATCAGCCCCAGGATTACTGTTAGCTGATGAGGCACCAACTTGTTACAGAAATTCCAAGCAAAGGTACAAAATATGTAGTACAAGACCATTGTGGCCTATAAGTACAACAAATGGTTTCTAGAGGTTGAGGGCGGAAGCGGTTTATGGATCACCACGGCTATGGGACTCCATTTCCCACGGGAACAGCTGACCAGGTTAACTCCTATCTTCACGAGGCTGCTATCACCGTTGCTCAGGTTCCGAGGCGGTCGTCGCAACGCTCCTCCCCAGCAATAAATTTGGCCAAGACAATAGCCAGGGACAAGCCAGTGAGTACTTTGAATGTACTCGCAAACATTAAGAACACAGGTATAATACAACCGTTGATGATCATGCTTTGCAATATCCTTATACTCACTTAGTTAGTCATAATAGTAATTATCTTGATGCATGCAAACAGGTTGTTCATATGCAACCAGAAATTTATGCAATGGCCACATAGAGGCAATAAATACTGGGTGCCAAGCGAGGGTATGAATGACTCCTCGAGCGGAAAAATGCAGAATAATAAATACTGGTGCCAAGCGAGTGTCAGAAGGACTCCTCGAGCGGAAAATGCAGAATAATAAATACTGGTGCCAAGCGAGTGTCTGAAAGACTCCTCGAGCGGAAAGTACGGAATAATAGATATCCACAGTCGGGCGTCTGAGCGACACCACAGAAAGGGCTTTCGAAGAAATGCCACAGTCGGGCGTCTGAGCGACACCACAGAAAGGGATTTAAAAGAAATGCCACAGTTGGGCGTCTGAGCGACACCACATAAAGGGCTTTAAAAGAAATGCCACAGTCGGGCGTCTGAGCGACACCACAGAAAGGGCTTTAAAAGAAATTAATCATAGTGAATATCCCGGAGGTAGAACCATCCGAGAGATATTCAATGATAACAATAATAATCATGGGTTAGTCAACAATAGTAATAATCATAATCATCACAAGTCACAAGTAGTAATTCCCGTTCTGGTTTAACAATTTCACCTCCGAAGACCGACACTAAGACCGACACTTGACCCATCCCAGACTGTAGTCCTTAACCATGGACACGGCTATTCGAATAGGTTTAATCTCTGCAGAGGGTGTACTCTTTACCCACGAGTAACGGATTCCTTTAGTCCATCGGGACTAATTCCGCCTACGGCCTTTTAGCTGAAAAACACGCCTAACTTGCACACACCAGCTTAACTCATCGGTGTCTGGAATCACCCACAACACTTGTCAAGCAAAACTCTAAGTGGGGAGGCTACAACCTCGCGTAGCATGGGATCAAATTTATATTGCGCGCTCTAAGGGGTGGCCTCCCCTCTCGGTCCCAACCGGAAACACCCATGCCCCCTGACCAGGTGGCATGCCTACCGGCTACAACCGATATCTTCCACCATGGCCTCTCTGTACGGTGTGTGCTGGAAAGGGGTTAACAACTTACTGAACCGTACCCTACCTGCGGTAGGGACGAGTGGTAGCACGAGGCAAGTATGGGGGTTACTGGAACAAGACTCGATCTGCGGTCGACTCGGGAGGTTCATAAGTTCCCTGCATGACATGTATATCAAAAAAATATTTCAACCAACAAAAATCACCAATCAGTATACCTTACCATGCCATATCGGAAATAACCGCCCCGACGGGGACCGGCGACAAGCTCACGCCTACCCAAGGCCGAGACTTTCCCGGATTCCTTCCGGCATGCATGCAAGGCACATGAGGGTGATTACCATCACAATCATTTCATTTCCAATAGCAAGGAAAACGTTGATATGCTTCCATGCAAGTGATCATGTCACATGAAATATCAATTCCACCGAAATGAGGTGGCGTTATGAATGTGTCAACCATCTCATCAAAAATATTATGCCAAGGTTCAAGATGCTTGCCTTGAAGTTGTGGAGGGGTGAGGTGTTCTCCAAAATCTTTGAAAGTCTCTTCCCTCTCTCCAAAAATCCTATTTTAAAAATATTTGAATTAACACATAATTCAAAACAGTGCAAAAAGTTGTTTTGGAAAATTTTCAAATAAATCTTAAAATAAACTAGATCAAATTTGAGGAATGTAGGAAAAAGAATCAACTCATTTGGAGTTATATTTAAAAAGTTATAGGCAGTCAAAGTTCTGGTCAAACTGATTTAAATAAAACAGAAAAGGAAAAACGTTTCAGAGGGGAATATGCTTTCGGAGCGGGGAGACGTACTGGGGAAAATACGCCTTCACTTAAACATGTGGACGGCGTGGTGTGTCACTGACAGTGGGTCCAGGGGGCCCACTAGTCAGGTTTGACTAGTCTGTCCCGAGCGGAGGCAGAGCTCCGGCGGTCGTCGCCGGCGACTGGCGGCTCCTCGCGGGGCTCCGAGGGCGGGGATGCATCCGCTACTCCGGGGCGGTCCTCCCGGTGGTCGCCTGGCAGGTGGGGGTGGAGGGAGCTGCCGGCGGCGAGCTCCTCGGCGGAGGTGGCCTCAGGAGCAAAGTGCCATTGGGGATGCGGTGGCTCTCGATCAAAATTGAGCAGGGGGAAAGGTTCACGGAAGGATGAGGAGGCTTCTGGTGGAGAGAGTGGAGAGGGGGAGGTCCTGGTGGCGCCGGAACGGCAGGGGCAGTGGCGGTGGTCGGAGTTGCCGGAGTCGGGGAAGAAGACCTCCCTGGGTCGAATGCGGGCTAGGGGAACGCCATAGTGGTGGCCTGAGGTCGCCTGCGAGCGGGAACGGGCTCGGGGACTCCTTAAATAGGCGTGGCAAGGCGGTTCCGCGGCGGCCGTGGATAAGCTCTCCGGCGACCGCCATTCTGTAGCTAGGGGTGTTGTGGCGGCGACGAGCGCTAGGCGACACCCTTGTGGATGAGCTTGCGCTGTTCCAGGGGCCAGGTGGCGAGCGGGAGGGGCTTGGGTGGCGCTGCCCGCGGCAGAGGTTGTCGGCCGACGCCGGCGTGCCGCCAAAAGGGCTCTGGTGGTGGCGTTGTAGGGTGCCAGGGCGGTTGGCGTGTTGTGGCGAGGCGGGGAGTGTGTGGTGAGGTTCTCCCGTGCGGGCCAAGGCAGGGGGTTGCGACGCGGCGGCTCGGTTCACGCGGCTGCAATTGGCGCGCTCTGGGCGCGTCCAGAGCACGCTCACCAGCTGCTCGGCGAAATGCCAGCGCGAGCTAGAGGTCTCGAGTAAGGCTGGGGCTTAGCAGGTCTAGGTTTGGGCTTGCAAGGAGATTAGTGGACACGTTGGTTTGGTCAGGGGATCTGGTTCACAGTGCAACCAAAGATTCATGCCAAAACAGATCATGCCCATAAGGTGTTTGACACAATGCCAAGGGTATTTAGGCAAGTCTTGGAGTGGTCAAAAACTCCAGATCAGTGTCTCCTTGGATGCACAAGAGGGTGGTGAGGTTAGTTTGGCAAAAGGAGAAACTTGTTAGTGCAAGCTTTGCAGAATTACAATTCTGGACAGGAAATAAATGGCATCATTTCATGAACCAAAATTGCCCAAAAGGGTGCATGCTCCTGGACTTAGGGGTTTGGTAGGGAGGACTATGAGCATGAGAAAACACAAGGTCACTGGAGCAAGAAATAACAGGGTTGCAGTAGAAATCAGAGGGCTGGACCAGAATGAAGATGATGCTGATCCACTCAAAATTTGCAAATAACATCACTGGGTTTTTGCATAAAGTTGAATCATATGATATCACTAATATCCCATAATTTTGGTAGAGGCTAAAAGAAAATATTTAAACGGGTTGTAGTGCAAAAATGCCCACTGGACCAGAGAAGAAAAAAGGGTGTAGAGCTCAAAATATTTCATGGAATAAAGATGTTTTTGCATAAAAGTTATTTAATAACATCACATGACATCCCCAATTTTTGGTGGGAATTTTAAGTGAATTTATCAAATGGTTGTAGTTCAAATATGGCCATTCAACTTTGTAAAACCATTTTCAAGAAAGTGAAGATCAAGCAACTTAATTGAGCAATTAGTTGCACTGATAAAAGTAAAGTTTTTCTAGAGATGTTAAACAAGTCCAATAACACATTTGAAAAGTTCACACTTAGGGGAAAAACTCCATGATGACAAGGTTAAAGATAAAAAGGGAGCTCATAAAATAAAGTTTTTAAGTCCTGGCAAAAATTTAATTAATAAAACAAGGCCAAAATTTTTGGGGTGTCACAGAACTACCCCCCTTAAGAAAAATCTCGTCCTCGAGATTTGTTAATAGCCGCATAAGAAAGGATTGCATGCTACAAAAAAAAGTGGCTACAGTAAGAGGGCAATAAGTGGTGAAAACCACAGTGTGAAATACTGGTGCTGCGCGGAGAAAGATCTACGGTCTGAGACAAAAACGTGAGATTTCTACGCTGGGTATAAATTTAGAATAAAGTCTAAATTTAAATATACGTTGGTCGTACCCGGGAGCACAGTGCTCTCTCTGGCTGACAGGTGGACCCGAGGCCCACAGTCAGCCTCTTCACAGTCAGCCTCTTCTTCTCCCTCTGGCTCTTCTCCTTCCACTCTCCTGCGCGCTTTCTCCACCGGCGGTGCCTAGCGCGCGGGGCATCTAGGCCGTACCGCGGTAGTGCGCGGCGTGCTAGCTGCCGGAGCAGCGTGCACTCACCTCGCGGGCCAGCGCGCTGTCGGCACTGCTCGTGGATTCGCCTCCGAACACCGGTGATCAGGCGACGAGCGGCGTTGGTGGACGTCGCCCACCGTGCACCGAGCTCGAGCTATAAAACGGCCGAGGTGTTTCTCCCTCCTCCTCACCTCTGGCCTTGCTTCTCCCCCCTTACTTCCTCCTCCATTACTGCTTACAGAAGCTCGGGCGAGGCTCTAATGGCGGAGGCGATGCCGGACTGGTACGCGATCTTGATATGCGGAGGGCTGGCGACCCTGCCGGGGCTCTCCGTGCTCCTGTGTGCGATGATCCTCGATGATCGTCGCGATGTTGCTGCTCGGGTGCTGGCTTTCCACGCCGGTGGTGATCACGAGGAGTAGGTGGGATGCCGGGTGCTAACCGTGGTTAGGAGAGGGGTTAGCCAGCTGCAACACTGTTGCAAAGCTTTGCAAACGGTGTACGTGTGTGTGTCCGAGTGTTTGCGGTTGTGGGTCAGTTGTTGTGCTTGTGTGGAATCCACGTCATGAGAAAGTGCCGAAGTATCGACTCAGAAAAAGATGTCTCACTCCAGGATTATACGCGGAAGAAAACCGTAATGTAACAGAATCACTCATATTAATCAAAATAAATAACACACTTAAAGCACACACTAAGCTCCACGCACAAGTTACAACACGCAAATAAAGGTTGCAATAAAAACGTAGCAGCGACGTCTATAATGCAAACGGTAACTGGATGGAGTCCCGAGAAAATGTTTCTGGTACTGAGACACATTCTTCCTCTATCGGAGAAAGCGGATTGACTAGTCGATGCACGTGTCTCTCCTGGTCGGGCCTCAGTGATCTGCCGATGGCGATCTGAGGATTTAAGTCTGCGAGGCTCTGGAGATAACCCATCACGCGTTGGATCAAACTCTCTTGAGCGATGACATACTGGACAAGGTTGGCCAGGACGGGGTCTCTCTCGGTTCGCACACCGGGAAACGATGTTACTCCTCCGGGCGCTGCATGGCTCGGGAAGTAACAATACCCACGCTCGCTGGCATAGGGTACCGCGAATCGAAGGCGAGCAAGTGCTTCGCAAGCCGCGGCTTCCACGGCCATCTGTGGGGTTGGCATAGATTTCCCCACGAAGGAGACCTCTGTTGGGTCCTGGTCTGAGTTTACGGGAGGGATGTGCACTGCTGCCCAGTATCTCGAGGTGGAAGAGGTGATCCTCGATTTGAACAGCTCGTACTGGGGGGGCTGGGTAGCGCCCATGGTACTGCAGGTAAAATCCCACAATATCTTAACAAAACTACCCGGGGTTGCATCTAGGGTTCTTAGGTAAATGCTGGGGTTCGGCATGGCGAGGAAATGGTTGTGAGGGTGATGCACAAGGTGAGAGGTGCCTGGCAAGGTCACGCGGTGGCCTCTTTTATAGCACCGGAGCTAGATCATTTATACCGTGGTGAAGGGTAATGAAATTTCCAGCTCTGATCCGGAAGTCAAAGCCACAAATACACATATTTCACCGAGGTGACATGATACTGTGGGGTTGTCGGGAGGGTTTTTTGGTAGCTGCGCCAGGGGTAGCAATCTCATACTGCGTACTGGGTGTTCAGTCAAGGTTATCCTTAAAGCAGAGGCATGACAACAAGCAGCGTTTAAACACCAGGCCACACGATTTCAAAGCGAGGATACACTGGGACTCGATACAGCTCGGGTTACTTAGTCTACCTCGTTTACATCCATGCGGGCGTGCCTTGTGGATGTCGAGGCTTCTACACGGGTCTCACCGTCGGAATTGACTGGAGTGGGTTGAGGGGCTGCAGGCTCGGGGTAGCGATGGCGGCCATCTCGGGGATTGCTGGCCACAACTCCGTTGGAGTGCGTTCCCAAAATGCGACGTAGCACTTCTGGGTGTTTATCGCAACACCTTGGCCGATGGCTGGGGTAGACCTCAGGGGCTCGATCGGTTGTCCAAACAGCACGACTGGGTTGTCGGCGTTGGGCTCGTCCTCTCCTCTTGCCGGGGCTCGACGAACCAGCTCTCCACGAGCTGCGATGAGATCAATTGTGACCTGATCGCCCAGTTCTTCCAGTGCACTAACATAGCGCACCAGGTGCAACAATGCAAGATCTGTCTCATGATCTCCGTTGGCAACTTGGGGTGATCTACCATACCCTTCACGCCTGGGGTAGTAGTGGAACGAGCGACAGTCAACTCTTGGCGACAAGTGCCTGAGATGAACTATAGCTTCTCGAGCAGCTAGTTGGATGGCTTGCGGCTCAAAGGAAGTTGTCCTTCCGGTGAACCTGTAGGGGCGTTCGGGTGCGAGACCCCTACCGTAGATGTGTACAGTGGCCCAGAATTGACGGTTTTCACCGCTTACGGGCCCTTGGTACACAACATATTCTGGGGGTTCTTCTAATGCATAGGCACGACGGGTGAGGTTTGCGAGTATAGTCACAAAACCTCCAAGGTTGGTCGCTGTGGTCTCATGGTGCACAATAGGACCAGGCATTATGGCTTGGGTTAGGATAGCGGCCGGGCTGTGCTGGGTTGAGACTAGCATGCCCTTTTTATAGGAAAAAGGGGTCGGAGTCTTCCTTCGCACGCTTGCGAGAAAGGACTATTTAGGGGGCCGGTCACTGGCGCGTGATCGACGGCTAGGCTGGTAGGTTGGGCACCGACTGCCAAAAGGTGCCGGTTCACTGTGGGGCTATCTTGCAGGAGGAGCTTGGCTGCGGGTTTGGTTATGGCTCGGTGGTTTGGCATGCCTAAGTTTATTGACCTGGCTGGGATAGGATTAGCCAATGGTCAGCCTGGCTCTGATACCAAGTCTGTCGCGACCGGTTTTCCAGACATTAAATTCCAGAAAATGGCCGTCGAGCTCATCAGCCCCAGGATTACTGTTAGCTGATGAGGCACCAACTTGTTACAGAAATTCCAAGCAAAGGTACAAAATATGTAGTACAAGACCATTGTGGCCTATAAGTACAACAAATGGTTTCTAGAGGTTGAGGGCGGAAGCGGTTTATGGATCACCACGGCTATGGGACTCCATTTCCCACGGGAACAGCTGACCAGGTTAACTCCTATCTTCACGAGGCTGCTATCACCGTTGCTCAGGTTCTGAGGCGGTCGTCGCAACGCTCCTCCCCAGCAATAAATCTGGCCAAGACAATAGCCAGGGACAAGCCAGTGAGTACTTTGAATGTACTCGCAAACATTAAGAACACAGGTATAATACAACCGTTGATGCTCATGCTTTGCAATATCCTTATACTCACTTAGTTAGTCATAATAGTAATTATCTTGATGCATGCAACCAGGTTATTCATATGCAACCGGAAATTTATGCAATGGCCACATAGAGGCAATAAATACTGGGTGCCAAGCGAGGGTATGAATGACTCCTCGAGCGGAAAAATGCAGAATAATAAATACTGGTGCCAAGCGAGTGTCTGAAGGACTCCTCGAGCGGAAAATGCAGAATAATAAATACTAGTGCCAAGCGAGTGTCTGAAAGACTCCTCGAGCGGAAAGTACGGAATAATAGATATCCACAGTCGGGCGTCTGAGCGACACCACAGAAAGGGCTTTCGAAGAAATGCCACAGTCGGGCGTCTGAGCGACACCACATAAAGGGCTTTAAAAGAAATGCCATAGTTGGGCGTCTGAGTGACACCACATAAAGGGCTTTAAAAGAAATGCCACAGTCGGGCGTCTGAGCGACACCACAGAAAGGGCTTTAAAAGAAATTAATCATAGTGAATATCCCGGAGGTAGAACCATCCCAGAGATATTCGATGATAACAATAATAATCATGGGTTAGTCAACAATAGTAATAATCATAATCATCACAAGTCACAAGTAGTAATTCCCGTTCTGGTTTAACAATTTCACCTCCGAAGACCGACACTAAGACCGACACTTGACCCATCCCAGACTGTAGTCCTTAACCATGGACACGGCTATTCGAATAGGTTTAATCTCTGCAGAGGGTGTACTCTTTACCCACGAGTAACGGATTCCTTTAGTCCATCGGGACTAATTCCGCCTACGGCCTTTTAGATGAAAAACACGCCTAACTTGCACACACCAGCTTAACTCATCGGTGTCTGGAATCACCCACAACACTTGTCAAGCAAAACTCTAAGTGGGGAGGCTACAACCTCGCGTAGCATGGGATCAAATTTATATTGCGCGCTCTAAGGGGTGGCCTCCCCTCTCGGTCCCAACCGGAAACACCCATGCCCCCTGACCAGGTGGCATGCCTACCGGCTACAACCGATATCTTCCACCATGGCCTCTCTGTACGGTGTGTGCTGGAAAGGGGTTAACAACTTACTGAACCGTACCCTACCTGCGGTAGGGACGAGTGGTAGCACGAGGCAAGTATGGGGGTTACTGGAACAAGACTCGATCTGCAGTCGACTCGGGAGGTTCATAAGTTCCCTGCATGACATGTATATCAAAAAAATATTTCAACCAACAAAAATCACCAATCAGTATACCTTACCATGCCATATCGGAAATAACCGCCCCGACGGGGACCGGCGACAAGCTCATGCCTACCCAAGGCCGAGACTTTCCCGGATTCCTTCCGGCATGCATGCAAGGCACATGAGGGTGATTACCATCACAATCATTTCATTTCCAATAGCAAGGAAAACGTTGATATGCTTCCATGCAAGTGATCATGTCACATGAAATATCAATTCCACCGAAATGAGGTGGCGTTATGAATGTGTCAACCATCTCATCAAAAATATTATGCCAAGGTTCAAGATGCTTGCCTTGAAGTTGTGGAGGGGTGAGGTGTTCTCCAAAATCTTTGAAAGTCTCTTCCCTCTCTCCAAAAATCCTATTTTAAAAATATTTGAATTAACACATAATTCAAAACAGTACAAAAAGTTGTTTTCGAAAATTTTCAAATAAATCTTAAAATAAACTAGATCAAATTCGAGGAAGGTAGGAAAAAGAATCAACTCATTTGGAGTTATATTTAAAAAGTTATAGGCAGTTAAAGTTCTGGTCAAACTGATTTAAATAAAACAGAAAAGGAAAAACGTTTCAGAGGGGAATACGCTTTCGGAGCGGGGAGACGTACTGGGGAAAATACGCCTTCACTTAAACACGTGGACGGCGTGGTGTGTCACTGACAGTGGGTCCAGGGGGCCCACTAGTCAGGTTTGACTAGTCTTCTCCCTCTCTTTTCTCTGTCCCGAGCGGAGGCGGAGCTCCGGCGGTCGTCGCCGGCGACTGGCGGCTCCTCGCGGGGCTCCGAGGGCGGGGATGGATCCGCTACTCCTGGGCGGTCCTCCCGGTGGTCGCCTGGCAGGTGGGGGCGGAGGGAGCTGCCGGCGGCGAGCTCCTCGGCGGAGGTGGCCTCGGGAGCAAAGTGCCATTGGGGCTGCGGTGGCTCTCGATCAAAATTGAGCAGGGGGAAAGGTTCACGGAAGGATGAGGAGGCTTCTGGTGGAGAGAGTGGAGAGGGGGAGGTCCTGGTGGCGCCGGAACGGCAGGGGCAGTGGCGGTGGTCGGAGTTGCCGGAGTCGGGGAAGAAGACCTCCCTGGGTCGAATGCGGGCTAGGGGAACGCCATAGTGGTGGCCTGAGGTCGCCTGCGAGCGGGAACGGGCTCGGGGACTCCTTAAATAGGCGTGGCAAGGCGGTTCCGCGGCGGCCGTGGATAAGCTCTCCGGCGACCGCCATTCTGTAGCTAGGGGTGTCGTGGCGGCGACGAGCTCTAGGCGACACCCTTGTGGATGAGCTTGCGCTGTTCCAGGGGCCAGGTGGCGAGCCGGAGGGGCTTGGGTGGCGCTGCCCGCGGCAGAGGTTGTCGGCCGACGCCGGCGTGCCGCCAAAAGGGCTCTGGTGGTGGCGTTGTAGGGTGCCAGGGCGGTTGGCGTGTTGTGGCGAGGCGGGGAGTGTGTGGTGAGGTTCTCCCGTGCGGGCCAAGGCAGGGGGGTTGCGACGCGGCGGCTCGGTTCACGCGGCTGCAATTGGCGCGCTCTGGGCGCGTCCAGAGCACGCTCACCAGCTGCTCGGCGAAATGCCAGTGCGAGCTAGAGGTCTCGAGTAAGGCTGGGGCTTAGCAGGTCTAGGTTTGGGCTTGCAAGGAGATTAGTGGACACGTTGGTTTGGTCAGGGGATCTGGTTCACGGTGCAACCAAAGATTCATGCCAAAACAGATCATGCCCATAAGGTGTTTGACACAATGCCAAGGGTATTTAGGCAAGTCTGGGAGTGGTCAAAAACTCCAGATCAGTGTCTCCTTGGATGCACAAGAGGGTGGTGAGGTTAGTTTGGCAAAAGGAGAAACTTGTTAGTGCAAGCTTTGCAGAATTACAATTCTAGACAGGAAATAAATGGCATCATTTCATGAACCAAAATTGCCCCAAAGGGTGCATGCTCCTGGACTTAGGGGTTTGGTAGGGAGGACTATGAGCATGAGAAAACACAAGGTCACTGGAGCAAGAAATAACAGGGTTGCAGTAGAAATCAGAGGGCTGGACCAGAATGAAGATGATGCTGATCCACTCAAAATTTGCAAATAACATCACTGGGTTTTTGCATAAAGTTGAATCATATGATATCACTAATATCCCATAATTTTGGTAGAGGCTAAAAGAAAATATTTAAATGGGTTGTAGTGCAAAAATGCCCACTGGACCAGAGAAGAAAAAAGGGTGTAGAGCTCAAAATATTTCATGGAATAAAGATGTTTTTGCATAAAAGTTACTTAATAACATCACATGACATCCCCAATTTTTGGTGGGAATTTTAAGTGAATTTATCAAATGGTTGTAGTTCAAATATGGCCATTCAACTTTGTAAAACCATTTTTAAGAAAGTGAAGATCAAGCAACTTAATTGAGAAATTAGTTGCACTGATAAAAGTAAAGTTTTTCTAGAGATGTTAAACAAGTCCAATAACACATTTGAAAAGTTCACACTTAGGGGAAAAACTCCATAATGACAAGGTTAAAGATAAAAAGGGAGCTCATAAAATAAAGTTTTTAAGTCCTGGCAAAAATTTAATTAATAAAACAAGGCCAAAATTTTTGGGGTGTCACAATAACACAGATGTTCCTAATATCTTTGAGAACCATCACGTCAATGACGCCGACGAAAAGATTGCCTGTCGTGATGTGGACATACAAGAGTTGATCAAGAAGAAGCCAACGTTCGAGGACGTTGAGGACGAAGAAGAAGATGACACCGTGGGGAATAACGATTAAGACTGATACACATGGCGAAGATGTTGACGCTGCTGCTACGGATGATGATTACATTGCTTTTGTCGTATTTGCCTGTCAGAAGACGTTTTTTATCTACTATGTGAAATTGTGTTTGCTATGACAACTGAAACCTGATGAACATGTTGTTTAGTATTTTCCTGTGAGAACATCTCTTGTTATGTATGCTGATTTGTGTTTGGAGATTGTATGACGACTAAAACATGATGACATTGTTGTTTAGTTGTACTCATATTTGGCTATGAAACTTGAATTTGATGACATAGTTTGTTGTTGGACTGCAATTTGCTCGACGTCTTCGAATGAGAACAAATCTGACCCGATAGGGCCTCTGCTAATTTATTTATTTATTACCAAAAGGGCCTCTGCTATTTATTTATTTATGAGCAAAAGGGGATACCCCCTGATTTCCGTTAATAGAAATCATTAGATGTTCACAACACTACGCCCAGCCCGCTACACAGGTTTCATTCATTACTAGTTTCAGCAAAGTGCTCATGTCATAGCCACTGAATACATCACAAGTGCTACATACACTGCAAATAAAGAGACAATCATCCTACAGAGCACATCGATTTTGCCCATTATCTTCACAAGCTCTTTCATCTCCTCATTGCTGTCAAGGCCGTTCAGCAGTTGTTGCCTGGCCATGATCAGAGGAACTGCATCTTTAACCTTCCACTCTGCATCTTCCTCTTCTGTCGTTCCTTCAGTTACTTGTCCAACACCCCAACCTGTTGGTATTGTGATTCCTCGGCTAACCAAATAATCAGCGTAGTTGCACTCCCCCACATCAGCAACTTCCTAGAAATACAAATCACACGAATCTTCCCTTTTCTGCATGAATCAAATTGGAAGATCATCAACCAAACTATTAAAAAAATCAGCAACTGAAAGCAGCAGAACAACACTTAAACATATTATTACCCCATGATTCGGGCATTTGTAGAACACTCGACCAGGGTTGAGGATTGTGGATGAGACGCGACGGATGACTCTGCGTGATTTGCAGCATTGGCACCACACCAATGACAGCAGGTTGCGATGAGCAACCAGTTGCGGTGCGCATGTGTTGGAGTAATGGGCAACGGGTAGCCCAACCCGAGTCCCTGAATATTCTAAAAACATCGGGCCAACTGCGCCCCTCAAGACACCAAGATGGAGCGCCGCCTTCTTCTGGCCGGTTCGTCAGGTGGCCGGCTGTCGGAAGGCAGCCAAGCTCCAGAAGGCGGCGCCAATACAAGTTGTCAGTGTCAAAACCGGCGGATCTCGGGTAGGGGGTCCCGAACTGTGCGTCTAGGCGGATGGTAACAGGAGACAAGGGACACGATGTTTTTACCCAGGTTCGGGCCCTCTCGATGGAGGTAAAACCCTACTCCTGCTTGATTGATATTGATGATATGGGTAGTACAAGAGTTGATCTACCACGAGATCAGAGAGGCTAAACCCTAGAAGCTAGCCTATGGTATGATTGTTGTTATTATGTCCTATGGACTAAACCCTCTGGTTTATATAGACACCGGAGAGGGCTAGGGTTACACAGAGTCGGTTACAAGGAAGGAGATCTACATATCCGTATTGCCAAGCTTGCCTTCCACGCCAAGAAGAGTCCCATCCGGACACGGGACGAAGTCTTCAATCTTGTATCTTCATAGTCCAACAGTCCGGCCAAAGGTTATAGTCCGGCTGTCCGGATACCCCCTAATCCAGGACTCCCTCAGTAGCCCCCGAACCAGGCTTCAATGACGATGAGTCGGGCGCGCAGATTGTCTTCGGCATTGCAAGGCGGGTTCTTCTTCAAACCCCGAGCTCCTGTTGAATAGTGTCTGGCTTCTCGTAAGCGTTGCGTTTCTTGGCTTCATCCTCCCTCACCGAGCGATCACCGGAGCATGCCTGAAAAATCCATCCCAGCATGGCCGGCCAGCACAGCTCCTCCTCTCGCTCCCACAGACCCAAGCCTAGAGATTGGCAGAGGTGTTCCGTCTCGCACAGCCAATTAGTGAAGCTCCAGACCCAGGAATTTCTCCCCCCAACGTATATGGTTCCGGTTCGAGCCGGGCTCACCACCTATAATGGCGGGGAGCAGGCAGAGAGCTTTCCCAACCCCTCTAAGGGAGAGCGGGTATGCCTTGTCCCGTATTTGTTAAGGGGACTCGGATTTCCAATCCATCCGTTTCTCCGCGGGCTCCTGGAGTTCTACGGCCCCCAGCTGCATATCCTCACCCTGGCTCCATATTGCATATCGCGAGTTACGTAGCCCTTTGCGAGCTGTTCTTGGGCTGCGAAGCTCATTTCGCATTGTGGAAGAAGTTGTTCTGCCTTGTGCCCCGTTCACAGAGGGGGTCAATATATCAAGTGGGCGGCGCCGAAGTATGGCGCATCACCGAGACCGGATACCTATCCGGAACCCCGAAGAAGGCATCCGAAGACTGGCCTTCAGAGTGGTTTTATATAGAGGACGTCCCCCTTCCGGATCCTATTCGGATTGGCCTTCCTGAGTTTGACAACGCTCCTTTGAAGAAGCGCCTGAGCTGGCGACCAAGGAGCCCTCAGGAGGAAGATGATAGAGACGTTCTTTACCTGATGGGCCGGATAAAGGTATTAGCCCAATCAGGACTGACCATAATCGAGGTTATGGCAATATGCATTATGCGGGGGGTGCAGCCGCTTCAATATCGAGACCACCCTATGTGGGATTTCAACGGGGAAGATGACGCCACCCGCTGCTGTCGCAAAGGGCCGGATTCGACCGCTGCCCAAGCGAAAATCTTGTCCGGTTTGTACAAGGGGGAGGAGGAAGAATTCCTCCGCATCAAGCCACAGGATGGATTTTCCATGTACAATCCTCCGACCTGCGTAGGTCGCCACTTGTTATGCCCATCCGTTCCGTATTCCCACAATTAAATGTTTTACCTTGTAAATTCATCGCAGGAGCTGCGCAAGGCTGTAAGAAGATCAGCAGCCCACCTCCTCAACCAGAGGATCCTGAGCAGTCCGTCGACCCGGTCTTCAAAGAGGACCCGGACATATCCGTGGAGCTTATCGACAGGGTATTCTACCAACTAAGCAGTGATGATGCCTTGGTGGCCATTACGGCCGACTACCCTAGGCTACTCCCAGCTTCATAGGTGAATGAGACCGAAGTCCCAACCTTTTGAAAAGGATTCGCCTTTACACACTTCACTTACCATATACCAACGGTGTTTTATAGGGAAGGCCCTTGGGATGCCATGCCGAGCCCGCGGCAACTAGCCAACAAGGGGCTCCGAGGCCGGGCAGGCTAAAAAGGAAAGCGGTCTGGACTGAGACGCCGGCGCAGAGGTATGATGCAACACCTCACTCCATGGTGTCGTCTTTTAAAGACATAATAACGCGCGTGCTTTCTAGAAAGAAGAACGCTCGCCGGACTATATCCAGAGAGGTCACCAATCACGCCTCAACCAGTCGGGCTCCAAGGCCGGACACAGACGCGGAAGCGAACACGAGGCGCACGCCGGATGCTCCTCCGATAGAGGATGCGGATAAAATGTCCGCCACAAATTCCAAAGTGGAGAGCGCCATGAACCACAGGCGTCGCCGAGTCGTACTTTGTGACACTTGTTTCTCCCAAGAGGCGTTTGATGCCTTTAACTCAGGAGACGCGTACATCCGTGCTGCTCAAAATGGTCTAGACAGAGCCACGGACCAGTATGTAAAGGATATACGGGTGAGAAAATTTGATGATTACATATAGCAGTAGCCCCTGAGACTTGAAACAGTTAGGATAACTGATTTAAGGATCATCTATTATGCAGGTTCTTACAGAGAAGAATACCCAATTGTCTCATGAGCTTGAAGAGTGCAAGGCCCAGCTACGGGCCGCAGCTGCCACAGCGAAGGAGTCCGAGGAGGCCTCCTCTGGTAACATGTTATTTTTAGAATGATATGTACCGTATAGAGTGCGGCGTAGCTGCGAATCTAACAATAAATATTGCAGATGACACCGGAGTGAATCCGGATAAGCAAGATCTCCTACGCCGGCTAAATGCTGGCGAGCGCGTGCTTACAAGAGTTAGGCAGGAGAAAATCAATCTCCAGGATGCCAATACCCAGCTGAACGTGGAACTAAAGGATGTTCGCGCCCAGCTGTCGAACTCCGTGAAGGAGAATAAGCGGCTTCGACGCGGCATATTTAGTAAGTGCTTGAGCGAACTTTTAAAAAGAGTTCGGCGAAGAAGCCAGCTAACAGAGTTATGTCTGTAGGTATGCTGATGGGTCGTCGTGCGGATGAGATGCCTGGGTCGGCAGGTGATCTTCTACCAGAGTTCTCACAACTGCACGAACAAGTGCGGCAGGTGATGCGAGGTATTGCCCAGGCCTTGTGGCCCTCCGTCTCCCTGCCCGAAGGCTTTGGAGAGCTTGTGGAGAAGCTCAAGGGAGCGCGGCGGCACTTCCGATTATGGAAGATATCGGCCTGCCAGCAAGGTGGCAGGGAGGCCTGGGCCATGGTGAAGACGAGGTATACCAAGGCTGACCCAAACTACATGGCCGAGGTCGGCCCTGTGGGGCCCGATGGGAAGGAAATCCCCGTTAGCTTTGTGTATGGGCAAGTAGAATTAGCCGCAAAGTATTCCCAACAGGATTGTAGCCTAGACAGCCTGTTGGATGGTATAGAAGAGGAATTTAGCCAGTATAAGTGACTATGTATTTGAAATGACATGTAAAATGCCTTCTAGCCGGATTGTAGATCATTTGTCATGGCGGACCTTTTCGCTTCAACCTCTGGACCCGATAGTCCAGAGTGTTTCCGAATACCCTCTCAGTTATATAAGAACCGGGGCATGCGTGGAAACCAGGCGTAGGGGTCATTGGTACTTGAACAGACAAGTGCCCAACTAGTTATGTTATATTACATGGGTAGTAAGAAACATCTTCCAGGGAGAATAGTTCCGTTAAGGGTTCCTTTACCTGGGTACGCATGCCCTAAAGTGCATGTCCGGACTGCGAAAAAGGACGCAGGAAAAAAGCATCTTGGGGCGCATATAAAAAAACATCTTTTGGTCACCGACCGAATATTCCCTTAAGAACGCTAGCTTTCGGCTTCACCCGGTCTGAGGTACACATCCGGCTGACCCAGCAGTAACAATCGCAGAGGTGGTCCCCTTATGCCCTAGCCGAATTAACGGGAATGGAGGGCATAAATACAAGAGCCAGGCAACCCAGCTTGGCCAAAACATAAGTCATATCGATGCATGTAATGGCTAAGAAAAGGTACATGTGGAAGAATAACACATGTGCTGGGCATGAAGCCCAGTTAGGTAATTTAAGCTTCTGTGTAAGAAGCCCCCAGGTATAGTGAGCGTGGTTAGTGCATCAATACTGTGCAAGCAGTGCACAAGTTGGCTTTTAAGGGCCTTAAGACAGAAGAAAGAGGGGGAGAGAGAGGGAAAGAAAAGACAGATAATGTATATGTAAAAAATGGACAGAGGAAGGAGACAAACTTAGAGTCCGTCACTAGGCGTAGAATCTTTGGAGCCTGGCTGCGTTCCATGGGTTCCGCTCAAGTCGGTTATTCGATGCATCCCACACACGGTACGCTCCACCGGTCAGAACTAGATCAATAATGAAGAGACCTTCCCATTTGGGCTCGAGCTTGGTATTTTTCTTCTCTGGCAGGAATAGAACTAGTTCGCCAACGTTATAAGTTTTGGCCTGTACTTCTCTACTTTGGTATCTTCAAGCCTGTTGCTGATAAAATGTGGAACGGGCTTTTGCCACGTCGCGCTCCTCCTCCAAGGCGTCCAGACTGTCCTGCCGATCGAGCTCGGCTTCTCTTTCTTCGTACATGCGCACTCGAGGTGAGTAATGGATTATGTCGCAGGGCAGAACCGCCTCAGGGCCGTACACCATAAAGAAGGGTGTGTATCCGGTGGTGCGATTCGGCGTGGTCCGCAGCCCGTAGAGTACGGAGTCGAGCTCCTCTACCCAGTGCGTGTTAGATTCCTTTAAGGACCGCACTAATCTGGGTTTGATGCCACTCATCATAAGACCATTTGCTCGCTCGACTTGACCGTTAGTTTGCAGATGATAGACAGAAGCATCTCTTAAGCTTGATGCCCATATTGCCGCACCAGAGTTTTACCTCATCGGTCATGAAGTTTGTGCTGTTGTCAGTTATGATGCTGTGGGGGACGCTGTAACGGTGTACAACCCCGGATATGAAGTCTATCACCGGTCCGGATTCGGCCGTTTTAACAGGTTTGGCTTCTATCCATTTGGTGAATTTATCCACCATGACCAGTAGGTATTTTTTCTTATGTGTTCCCCCTTTAAGGGGTCCAACCATATCAAGCCCCCAGACCGCGAAGGGACAGGTAATGGGGATTGTTTGGAGGGCAGTGGGTGGCATATAGCTTTGGTTTGCAAAAAGCTGGCAATCGGCGCAGCGTTGGACCAGGTCCTGTGCATCTGCCCGGGCCATCGGCCAATAAAAACCTGTTAGGAAGACCCTGCTTACAAGGTCCCGGGCTGCGGCGTGATGGCCGCCAAGTCCAGCATGAATTTCTGCCAAACGTTTCCGCCCTTCCTCTTCGAAGACGCACCTTTGAAGGACTCCGGTAGTGCTTTTCTTATAAAGCTCTCCCTCGTGGACCCTGTAGGCTTTAGACCGCCGCACTATGCAGCGTGCCTCATTTTGGTCCTCGGGAAGTTCTTGCCTAGTTAGGTAGGCCAGGAATGGTTCTGCCCACGGGGCGATGATGGCCATTATTACGTGGGCTGAAGGTGTTATTTCGGTGGCAGAGCCTCCGATTAAGTCAGGGTGTTCGATATTGTGCATTTTGGCCGGTTCCGGACTGTTGTTACCGGTGTCCCCTTCCCATACTATAGATGGATTAAACAGCCTTTCTGAGAAGATGTTGGGTGGGATCGCATCGCGTTTTGCACCGATGCGGGCGAGGACATCCGCTGCTTGATTGTTTTCTCGAGCCACATGGTGGAATTCGAGCCCCTCGAACCGAGCTAACATCTTGAGGACGACGTTGCGATAGGCCGCCATTTTCGGATCCTTGGCATCGAAGTCTCCATTTATTTGGGATATTGCGAGGTTCGAATCCCCACGCACCTCCAGGCATCGAATGCCCATGGAAACTGCCATCCGGAGACCATGTAACAGGGCCTCATATTCGGCTGCATTGTTGGAGTCCGTGTACAGTATTTGGAGTACATACTGGACTGTGTCTCCGGTGGGAGACGTCAGGACGATGCCAGCCCCCAGACCGGCCAACATTTTAGAGCCGTCAAAGTGCATGATCCAATTGGAGTATGCGCGGTACTCTTTAGGGAGTTTGGCTTCTGTCCATTCGGCGACAAAATCGGCCAACACTGACGACTTAATAGCTCGCCGAGGTTTATATGTTATGTCGAACGGAAAGAGCTCAATGGCCCATTTGGCAATCCGGCCTGTGGCGTCGCAGTTGTTTATTATGTCGTTGAGTGGTACTTCCGAGGCCACTGTAATTGAACACTCCTGAAAGTAGTGTCGTAAATTCCGAGATGCCATAAATACCGCATATGCTATCTTTTGATAATGCGGGTACCGTGATTTGCATGGAGTGAGGACAGTGGATACATAATATACCGGCTTTTGAATAGGGAATTTATGTCTGTCCGCTTCTCGTTCGATGACGAGCATTGCGCTTACGACTTGATTAGTCGCCGCTATGTATAGCAGCATTGGTTCGCCGATGTTAGGTGCGGCCGGGATTGGGTTGGTTGCCAGTATGGCTTTTATTTCTTCCAATCCGGCTATGGCAGCATCCGTCCACTAGAAGTGTTCGGTGCGCCGAAGGAGGCATAAAGGGGTAATGCCTTTTCTCCTAAGCGGGATATAAAGCGGCTTAAATCCGCCATGCATCCAGTCAATTTCTGGATTTGTTTGAGTTCCGTTGGGATTGCCAACTGTGACAGAGCTCGGGTCTTGGCTGGATTTGCTTCAATTCCTCTACTGGAGACAATGAAGCCCAGGAGCTTTCCGGCTGGTACGCCGAAAACGCATTTTTCCGGATTTAACTTTATGTTGTATGCTCAGAGGTTGTCAAATAAGCCTCAGGTCATCTATTAGAGAGTCGGCGTGTTTGGTTTTGACGACCACATCATCTACGTATGCCTCGACTGGTTTGCCGATTTGTGTCTCCACGCATGTCTGAATCATGCGCTTATACGTTGCGCCATCATTTTTTAGCCCAAAAGGCATTGTGTTGAAATAGAAAGGGCCGTATGGTGTGATGAATGTCGTTGCGGCTTGGTCGGGCTCCGCCATCTTAATTTGATGGTAGCCGGAGTATGCGTCGAGGAAACACAATGAATTGTGTCCTGCGGTAGCGTCGATAATTTGATCGATGCGGGGGAGTGGGAAGGGATCCTTTGGGCAGACCTTGTTGAGGTCCTTGAAATCGACGCATAGGCACCAGGATTTGTCCTTCTTTGGTACCATCACCAGGTTTGCTAGGCAGTCCGGATGTTTTATTTCTATGATGAATTCGGCCTCCAATAACTTGGCTAGTTCCTCTCCCATAGCTTGTCTCTTGGGTTCGGAGAAACGCCGAAGAGTTTGCTTGACCGGCTTGAATCCTTTTAGGATATTAAGGCTGTGTTCGGCCAGCCTGCGTGGGATTCCTGGCAAATCTGAAGGATGCCATGCGAATATGTCCCAATTCTCACGCAGGAACTCTCGTAGTGCGGTGTCCACGGCGGGGTTTAACTGCGTCCCGATGGAGGCTGTTTTCATAGCGTCCATTGGGTCGACTTGGAATTTGACTATCTCATCCGCTGGTCTAAAAGAGGTGGACTTGGATCTTTTGTCGAGTATCACATCATCCATGTCCACTATGGAGCGTAGCGCGGTTAATTCCTCGGCAGCGAGGGCTTCGGATAATGCCTAGAGGGCCAATGCGGCTGTTTTGTTTTCGGCTCGAAGGGATGTGTCCGAATCACTAGCAAGAGTTATGATTCCGTTGGGCCCAGGCATTTTAAGCTTCATGTACCCATAATGGGGTATGGCTTGGAGGATTGTGAATGCCTCCCGCCCTAAAAGGGTGTTGTATCCGCTACTGAACGGGGCCACTTGGAATATAATTTCTTCGGACCTATAGTTCTCCGGCGTTCCGAATACCACATCTAGTGTGATTTTCCCAGCACAGCGTGCTTCCCGACTGGGGATAATTCCCCTGAAGGTTGTGCTGCTTTGCTCAACGCGGTTCCAGTCTATTTCCTTTTTCTGGAGAGTGTCCTCGTAGATGAGGTTTAATCCACTGCCGCCGTCCATGAGTACTTTGGTTAGTCGAAAGCTGTCCACAATTGGACTGAGGACCAGTGCAGCTGGTGCCCGGGCTGTTCGGAATTTGGGTTTGTCACTGGCATTGAAGGTAATAGCCGTGTCACTCCATGGATTTATTGCTGCTACGTGCCAGATTTCGGCAAGGTTGCGGAGTGTTCCCTTGCGCCGATTATTTGATGCAAAGGTCTCAAAGACTATTAATATCGTATTGTTATCCTTGGGATGGTGCTCTGTGGCTTCTGGGATGAGAAGATCCTCGTCACTTTTGGCTACATGCCGGAGTATCCAACATGCTCTAAGGCTACGTGTTGGTATGGCGCCCTCTGTACTATGAATTTTGCAGGGCCCATTGATCCATTCCTCCAGTACGGTTCCATGCCCTGTAGGGGGGTTTTTGCTTTTTGGTAGTTAACCCGGGTGTCTTTTGATAATGCACCCTTTTATTTCGGACTTGGTTCGTATTTAGGCCTGGATTGTCCCAAAATTTTGTTTCGGTTTTCCAAGCACTTTCCATCGCATAGTACTTTCGTACTATGGACGCCAAGTCGGCAAAGCGTGTAATTTCACGGCGACCTATGGCGTTACGGATTCCCTTGTCCGTGCAATTATTGCAGAAGAATGAGATTGTGTCTTCCTCACGACAGTCCTTAACCTTGTTCGTTACAAGGAGGAATCTGGCCCAATAATGGTGTACTGTTTCCTGGGGCTCTTGCCTGATGTGGGAAAGATCGCTTATTTTTGGGTGGGTGGGTGGAATCGAATCCGAAACCTCACCCGATCTGAAACCCAGGGGCCCAATAAGTCTGGCCCGCTGCCTGACTCTAGGTTCAGAGTTTGGGTGATGTCCTCCCGTAAACGGGTGTCCGGCTCGGAGAGCTCAGGAATCCGGACATAATTAGTCCTCAAGATAGAGGAAGAGTAGCCGCATTATTCCTCCACTACCACGATATGATGGGTAACAGGTGGAGAGTTAATCTCCCTTTGATCGGGTTTAAGCCCAATCTGGTCATAGTCCATAGCGACTCCCAAGGCGGCGATGCGATCGGAGATCTCATTCAGGGAAGTGAGCTCCATTGGATCCATCTGCTCGGCAAGTTCCGAGTTGATGTGGAGGCAGTTTTCGATGACCCGAGAAGTCATCGTTGGTGCAGCAGCCGAACAGGCGGTCATGACAAAGCCGCCTAGCCGGAGAGCTTGATCGACAGCCAAGGCCCCTCCGGTGGTAATGTCGTCTTTAAGGACGAGGCGAGACATCCTTCCCTGTGGTGATGGCACAATGGAACTCTCAATGAAAGCACCAATGTCGGTGTCAAAACCGGCGGATCTCGGGTAGGGGGTCCCGAACTATGCGTCTTAGGCGGATGGTAACAGGAGACAAGGGACACGATGTTTTTACCCAGGTTCGGGCCCTCTCGATGGAGGTGAAACCCTACTCCTGCTTGATTGATATTGATGATATGGGTAGTACAAGAGTTGATCTACCATGAGATCAGAGAGGCTAAACCCTAGAATCTAGCCTATGGTATGATTGTTGTTGTTATGTCCTACGGACTAAACCCTCCGGTTTATATAGACACCGGAGAGGGCTAGGGTTACACAGAGTCGGTTACAAGGAAGGAGATCTACATATCCGTATTGCCAAGCTTGCCTTCCACGCCAAGGAGAGTCCCATCTAGACACGGGACGAAATCTTCAATCTTGTATCTTCATAGTCCAACAGTCCGGCCAAAGGTTATAGTCCGGCTGTATGGATACCCCCTAATCCAGGACTCCCTCACAAGCCGACTCCCGGCAGGCGGCCTTTAGAAAGGCCGACTCCTGGCAGTCGGCTCCCAGGCGCCCTAAAAGTCTGCACCCTCATTAAGGGGACAAGACCGGATATGGCTACAGTGTAGCCCCTCACCCCCACGATCGGGGCTGAGCAAGGGAACAGTGCCCCGTACAGGCGGTGGTCGCTGTCCGGCGCGGCACTGTTGTCCCTCCTCCCTTGACGTCAAGCCAGCCCGATGGAGCTTTGCCCCACGATGGCCTGTCGGGACGGCCCGCAGGAGGCGGGCCCTACCTGGCAGCGGGCAGCATACAAGACGGAGGGAGATAGACCAGTCGGACCCGAGAGAAGATGACTTCCAGCAGGCGGCCCGTTCTCTCCTCGGGGCTCGCAAGTCATTAACCAAATGAGACACGGGGTGGCTACAGTGATCTCCCACCAGGCGGCGGGACTATAGCCAAGCCCCCACGACCAAGCCTGCATCATTAGCATAGCGGCTATAGTAACCAGCAGCCGGCAAGGCCCGCGATCGGCGGGTACGACCTGTCGGCTTCAAACCAGACCAGTCGGCAGGGCCCACCAGGCGGCGGAGAAGCCGGCGCCTAGAGACACTAACAGCCGGAACCTACACCCGACTGGATTACTATTGTACCCCTAGGGGCTAGGCCTATATAAACCCCCAGGGCACCCATGCAAAGGGTTCCCAATCCCTTAGAACTAGATACATACCTAGAGAGGAGAAGAGCTAGCCTTGCCATCTCCAACCTCTGCTAAACAGCTCGGAGAGCACCATTGTCGTCACTTGTGCCTTAGTGATCATGCAGAGACCCCGCAGAGCAGGACTAGGGGTGTTATCTCCTAGGAGAGCCCCGAACCTGGGTAAAGTACGCCGGCGTTCGTGTCTACGCCTCATCCCGCTTCCGGGCACCGGCGACGTTTTACTCGCTCCCACCATGATAAGCCATCCATTGGCATATGTCGCACCCAACCCCCGACATTTGGCGCCCACCGTGGGGCGAGGTGCACCGTCGTCCAGAGACCTGTTCTGGACGGGAACCCTTTTCCTCCCTGGCAAACGCAGCCAGCCCGGCACACCAGACGGAGTCTGTGCCGATGCACTGCACGGCACGGAGGTCGCCTCCGCGGCGAGCTGCCTCGCCGACCTTATTGGCGAGGTTCGCCTCTCAGACGAGCCCGCGTCTGATGCGGGCACGGATGGCCCTGAGGGACGCCTCGTCGGCCTCTTTGATCAGCTCCACGTCACCAGCGAGCTTGCTGCGGACTTGGAGTCTGTTGGCTCCACCGACCCAATGCTTGTCGACTCCGACACTGCGTCACTTGACATGTTCCCCACCAACGTGGTGGTCTACGACGAGCCGCCTCCTTGCGCGGAGAGCGGCGAAAGCGCCGTCATGGAGGTGCTTGTCATCGGCCACAATGAGCACTTCGGCGGAGGCGCTCATGACCCGCTCCACGTGGCACTTCAAGACCTGACGGCGCCTATCCCAGAAGACACCGACGCCGAGATGCTGGAAGCACGCCGCATCCAGCTCGTCGAGGGCGCCAAGAAGCTGGCCAGCATGAGACGCCTATCGGAAGCCTACCAGCGCGAGATGGACCAAGCTGTGGGCGGCACCCCGGCTCCCGCTGGGCCCGGCCGCCTTGGTACAATCCAACAGCGCGGTGTGGCCATCGCCAACCTGTTCGGGGCAGATCGTCCCGTCTACGGCACGCCTGCGGAAAATATCTGGGCTGCCCAGGCAGCAGCAGAAGAGTTGGACAAGTTCGAGGGCGAAGAACGTCGTTAGATGGCGGAGCACGTCTAGCGGCTCCTTGACGCAGCTGCCAAGCAGCACGAGGCTAGCTGCCGCACTGAGGCACCACACCGGTAAAACGAAGATCTGCCTCGCCGCCGAGATCAAGGCGCGACATCTCGGACACCAACTAGTGGTGTCCACAAAAGAAGAGACAAGGAGCCGGCTGCCAGCCGCAGTCGGACTCGCATCACCATAGAGCGTGACCAAGATGGCCACCCAATAGCAGTGGAACGACAGGATGACCATCCGCCTCCTCCCCCTTGCAGGGAAAGGCACGTCTCCCCACCGCCTGTTGATCACCCGACACTCGGCGACCGCCTTGGCCGCCGAGTGGGAGTCGGACAGAATGATGCCCGCCACCGGATCGACTGTCTCCATCGGTCCCTGGCGCTAGAAGAGGAAGATGAGTTGGGTCCGCCGTGTTTTGGCCCCCGCATTCGAGACGAGCCTTTCCCCAAAGGGTTCACGCTCCCAAGAGACACGCCCAAATACACCAGCTCCGTGAAGCCGGAGGACTGGCTGGTCGACTACTCCACAGCCGTCAGCATAGCAAACGGCAACAAGCGCGTTGCTATGAAGTACGTTCCGCGAATGCTCCAAGGCACAGCTCGGACATGGTTGAACAGCTTGAAGTCCCGCAGCATCAACAGCTGGGTTGACTTCACCAGCCTTCGTCCGCAACTTCACCAGCACGTACAAGCGGCCGCCCAAACCTCGCCAGCTCTCCTTGTGCGTGCAAGGCCCCAACGAGTTGACTCGCGACTACCTCACACGCTGGGCCGAGCTCCGAAACTCTTGCGAAGGCGTGCATGAGGTGCAGGCCATCGAGTACTTCACTGCTGGGTGCCAAGAGGGCACCCTCCTCAAGCACCGACTCCTCTGCAACGAGCCGGCGACCCTCGACGAGCTGCTGATCATAGCAGATAAATATGCCACGGCCGACTCCTCCATGAAGGAAGAGATCCAAGTCGATGCCTCTGGCAAGGCGGCCCCCCAAGCTCCTCGGACTCCGGGTGGCGAAACCAGTCGGCGTCAGCAGCAGAACGATCACAAGTGCAAGGCCACGCAGCCGGCTTCCACCAGCCGCCAGGTGGCGACAGTTGAAGGCTAGCAGCCGGAAGGGCAGCCTCCTCCCAAGTGCCAGAAGGGCGACAAGCCCAACTGGTTGCTCGCCTTCTCGTACGAGCAGACTCTCGATGCCCCCTGCAAATTTCACAGCGGCGCAAAGGCGTCGAATCACACCACTCGGAAGTGTCACTCGCTCACCAGAATTGCCAAGGGCGACGGACTCCAGCCTCCCCCGTCGGCTGGTCTGCCATCGCCTCCTCCCCAGCAGCCGGCGGCCCGACCAGTTGGAGCCATTCAAGACGAGTACCCTGAAGATCATGGAGCTTACGTCGTGTTCACCAGCGTGGCCAACGATAAGCACAGCAGACGGCAACGACAGCAAGAAGTAAATGTAGTGGCATCAGAGACCCCCGAGTTCATGCATTGGTCCGAGAAGCCCATCAACTGGAGCAGAGCTGACCACCCGGAAGTGATGCCCAATCCCGGCTCCTACGCCTTGGTTTTGGATGCCACCTTTGCCACTGATAGGCGAGCTGCTCGGTTTTCTCGATTTCTGATAGATGGCGGCAGCAGCATCAACATCCTGTACAAGGATACCATGGAGAAGTTAGGAATCAAACAAAGGCAGCTTCAGTCCAGCCGGACTGTATTCCATGGCATAGTTCCTGGCCTTTCCTGCTCACCAGTCGGCAAGATCCAGATAGATGTCCTCTTTCGAGACAAGGATCACTTCTGCTGAGAGCCAGTTTGGTTTGAGGTGGTGGACCTCGAGAGCGCATACCATGCCTTACTTGGCCGGCCTGCTCTGGCCAAGTTCATGGCGGTCCCCCACTATGCTTACCTAAAGATGAATATGACAAGTCCAATGGAATCCTGACCATTGCGGGAGATTACAAGAAGTCCTCCGCTTGTGCGGCAGATAGCAGTCGACTGGCCGAGTCCCTCATGATCGTGGCCGAGAAGCGGCTCCTTGACCGAGTTGTGGCAATGGAAGGCAAGCAGCCGGAGATGTCACCCAACCCCAAGGAGTCGGAAGCCGAGGGGTCGTTCAAGCCGGCCAAAGAGACAAAGAAGATACCCTTGGACCTAGAGCACCCGGAGAGGCACGCTGTCATAGGTGCAAACCTAGACAGCAAATAGGAAGGCGAGCTTGTCGATTTCCTCAGTGAGAATCAAGACATCTTTGCATGGTCCCCCAAGGACATGCTGGGTGTTCCGACGGAATTCGCCGAGCACAAGCTACACGTCCAATCTGACGCCAAGCCAGTCAGGCAGCCCTTGCGCCGCCTGTCAGAAGAAAAGAGAAGAGTTGTGGGAGAAGAGATAGCCCGGCTACTAGCAGCCGGCTTCATTATGGAGGTTTTCTTTCCAGAATGGCTAGCCAACCCAGTGCTAGTGTTGAAGAAGAACAAGCAGTGGCGCATGTGTATTGATTATACCAGCCTCAACAAAGCCTGCCCCAAGGATCCCTTTGCCTTGCCAAGAATTGACCAAGTGATAGACTCCACAGCCGGATGCGAGCTGCTGAGCTTTCTTGGTGTGTACTCAGGGTACCATCAGATCAAGCTGAACCCGGCAGACAGACTGAAGACCGCCTTCATCACGCCATTCGGAGCCTTCTGCTACCTGACCATGACGTTCGGCCTGAGGAATGTCGGTGCCACGTTTTAGCGTTGCATGCAGAAATGCCTCCTCAAGCAACTGGGAAGGAATGCCCACGTTTACGTGGACGATATTGTGGTGAAGACGGAGAAGTGTGGCACTCTGCTGGAGGACCTCAAGGAAACCTTTGATAACTTGCACCGATTTCAGATCAAGCTCAACCCGGAGAAATGTGTCTTTGGAGTACCAGCCGGCAAGCTTCTCGGCTTTCTAGTCTTAGAACGCGGCATCGAGTGCAACCCTGCGAAGATCAAAGCCATCGAGAGGTTGGAGGTACCCACCCGACTGCTAGATGTGCAGAAGTGCACCGGCTTTTTGGCATCCATCAGCCGCTTCGTCAGTCGGCTGGGCGAGAAGGCTCTTCCCTTGTACCAGCTCATGAAGAAGACCACTTTTTTCGAGTGGAATGACAAGGCGGATGAAGCTTTACTCCATCTCAAGAAGATGTTGACCACTCCGCCTGTCCTGGCGGCTCCAACTGTTAAGGAGCCCATGCTCCTCTACATCGCCGCCACTAGCCGGGTGGTCAGCACCGTCATTGTTGTCAAGCGCAAGGAAGACGGCAAAGAACTGCCATTCCAGAGGCCGGTCTATTACTTAAGCGAAGTGTTGTCCACCTCCAAGAAAAACTACCCTCACTACCAGAAGATGTGCTATGGTGTGCACTTTGCCGCCAAGAAGTTGAAGCCATACTTTCAAGAGCATCCCATCACTGTTGTTTGCACTGCACCTCTCGCCTAGATCATTGGAAGCAGATACGCCTCTGGCCGAGTGGCCAAATGGGCTATAGATCTAGCCCCCTACACCATCTACTACCAACCCCGCACCACCATCAAGTCCCAAGCACTGGCCGACTTCCTCGTCGACTGGGCCGAGACCCAGTACTTGCTGCCAGCGCCGGACTACACCCATTGGCGGATGCACTTTGATGGCTCCAAGATGCGCATTGGTCTGGGAGCCGGCATCGTCCTCACCTCTCCCAAAGGCGACAAGCTCAAATATGTGCTGCAAATCCACTTCGCCACCTCCAACAATGTGGAAGAATATGAGGGACTCATACATGGGCTCCATCTTGCCAAGGAACTCGGCATTCACCGGATCCTGTGCTATGGTGACTCTGACTTGGTGGTTCAGCAATCGTCAGGTGACTGGGACGCCAAGGACGCAAACATGGCAAGCTACTGCTTCCTCGTTCAGCAACTCAGCGGATACTTTGAAGGGTGTGAGTTCCTCCATATGCCAAGAAATGACAACGAGCCGGCAGATGCTCTGGCACGGATCGGCTCCACCCGGCAAGCAATACCAGCCGGCGTTGCCCTGCAGCGCCTCCTCAAGCCGTCTGTCAAGCCGTCTCCAGAATTAGATTCCATTTTCGTGCCTGCTGACCCCAAAGCAGTCGGATCCGACTTGGGGACTTCAGCAGCCGGCACGGGGACTCCGGTAGGCGGCTCGGGGACTGCGACAGTCGCACCCGGCCCGGGGACTTCAGAGCCCGACCCGAGGACTGCAGCAGTCGGCCGGGGACTTCAACAACGCAGCAAGCGGCAGCCGACTCCAACCCACCGCCTCCCGGCCTAGCCACCCTTGTGCAAGTAGCAGTCCTGATAGCTGAAGAGATAGCAGCACCCTCATGGGCCCAGCCCATCCTGAAGTTTCTGGTGAACAAAGAGCTACCGACTGATGAGATATCGGCACAACAAGTACAGCGTCGGGCAACAACATACACCATAGTCAACAAAGAACTTGTGAGGCGCAGTGTCACTGGTGTTTACCAGCGCTGCGTAGAGCCAGAGCAAGGCCAAGCAATCGTCAAAGATATCCATCAAGGCGAGTGTGGTCACCACGTGGCTTCAAGAGCACTCGTGGCCAAAGCTTTCTGCCACGGTTTCTTCTGGCCGACTGCTCTAGAAGACGCCAAAGACTTGGTCCAGAAATGCAAAGGGTGCCAGAAGTTCCGCTCCAAACCACATCAGCCGGCTTCTGCACTCAAGACTATCCCCATTGCCTGGCCCTTTGCCGTCTAGGGCCTAGACATGGTGGGACCATTCAAGACGGCGCGAGGTGGCATGATTCATCTGCTTGTCGCGGTGGACAAGTTCACCAAATGGATAGAAGCAAAGCCAATTAAGAAATTGAATGGTCCGACTGCTGTGACTTTCATCTCCGACATCACCATCCAGTATGGCATACCACACAGCATCATCACCGACAATGGCACAAACTTTGCCAAATGCACCTTGGCCTGTTTTTGCACGACGCAGGGCATCCGACTGGACATAGCGTCCATTGCCCATCCGCAGTCAAACGACCAAGTGGAGCGAGCAAACGGCCTCATTTTGTCCGACATCAAGCCCCGACTGGTCAAACCGCTGGAGCGTTCGGACGGTTGTTGGCTCGATGAGCTGCAGGCTGTCCTCTGGAGCCTGCGCACAACTCCGAACAAGTCAATCGGCTTCACGCCTTTCTTCCTCGTCTACGGTGTCGAAGCCGTCATCCCGACGGACATAGAATTCGACTCCCCTCGAGTCACCATGTACACCGAAGAGGAAGCAGAAGAAGCGCGACAAGATGGTGTCGATCTGCTGGAAGAGGGCAGGCTGCTGGCACTAAGCCGATCCGCCATCTACCAGTAGAGCTTGCATCGATACTACAACCGAAAGGTCAAGACAAGATCCTTCCAAGAGGGAGACCTTGTGCTCCGGCTGATCCAGTGAACAGCCAGCCAGCACAAGCTCTCAGCACCTTGGGAAGGCCCCTTCATCATCAGCAAGGTGTTGGGCAATGATTCTTACTACCTGATCGATGCTCAGAAGCCTCGAGCACGCAAGAGAGACGACTCCGGCAAGGAGACGGAGCGGCCATGGAATGCAAACCACCTTCGAAGGTTTTACAGTTGATGCGGTATGTACCACACCAACTTTTGTATTAAGTACGAAGACTCTAGGACCCCCGAGGAAAGCTCGGAGACTGCCGTCTTTTATATATGATAAGTTTTATGTTCATGAATGCGCATTCCATTATTTTTTGCCTGGCACTGTGTCCAACCAGTCGGCCCGGAGGATTGCCACCTTGTCCTATGAGAATGCTTCCTGCAGCCAGACAAGTAGTGCGTGGCATCTAAACCAGCTCCTGCCAGAAGCCGCAGCTTGCAGAGCGACTGACCGACGGGCAGGGGCCAAGAGAAGAAAGGGTGCCCACATGAAAAAGGCTAAGGACTCAAAGCATACGCATAGCTCAAGGCAGCTCCCCGCTTTGCTGACCGGCTGCTGAGCAGCCGGCCGGCCGGCTTCTATTTAAAAAAACTAGCTACAAGCCTCAGTCGGCCAAGTACTTGCCTTCCCAAAGTGGCTTAATTACTTGATCCAAGCCACGGTCCGCAGAGCGGCTGTTGGGTTGGCAAGACGGCATCTAAGGGAAGGCGGCAAAGGAAAAACGCCAAGGGGCAGCAAGCTATAAAAGATAGAACCCGGCAAAAGAATATTTACATACCAAAGGCCCTTGGTCGGCATTCAACAGAGGTTCGAAATACACCCCGCGCGTGGAATTGTGCGAAACTAACAAAGTTTATCGAGACTGATAAGCAGATAAAAGTAAAAGCAAGTTGATAGCCTAGGGAGCAGCAGAGAAGGTTGGCGGAATGCTGGAGTCGGTGGCGCCGGCTGGTGGAGCAGCTGGCTGGTCAGTCCCCGCTTGATCGCCCTCAGCAGCAGTCGGCTTGATCGGGCCCGGCTTGTTGCTTGAGGCACGGTCTAGCTGTGGATGGCCGTCCTCTCCGACCTCTGGCGCCTCCTCCTCGCCTTCCTCCTCCCCCTCGCCTTCTCCCTCGTCGCTGGAGTCAATCACCTCGGCTGAGTCTTCTTCATCTTCCGGGTTCAGCCCGAACCACTCTTCCTGTGCTGGGGCGCCCTCCTCTGTTAGCTTCGGGACAAAGACGCAGGTGTCAGCATATTCGGCAATTGCAACGGCCCAGGCGACAAGATCGCACTCCACCGCTGGTGCCGACAGCTCCCCTAGGGCCTCCAGACGAAAGTGGCCAGCCGGGCCAGATCCAGCTCAGGATACCTCGCCTTGGCAAACTCCATGGTCCGATGAGCACCAGCCCGAAACGAAGAGCCTTTCCAGGCCTCCAGGCAACAGGCCGCCACCTCTAGCCAGTCGGCAGTCCGACTGGGAGTGCGCGGAGCCGGCACGCCTGGACACAGAGCGGAGATGACCTGTGCTCCGACACGTTGAAGACGGCGCAACATTCGGTGAGCCGGCTGGAGGAGGGCCTGGATGCTGATGAACTACTCGCCAAGAGTTCGGGGGGCGTTGGCCGCAATCAGCGCGCCTTCTGCCCTCCGTCGCTCGCGATCAGTCTCGATGGCCTGATTGGCGGCGACAGATTGACCATGGAAGAAGTCTGCCGAAAACAGAAAGCAAAAAGCTAAAGTAAGAGAGGAGGAGACGGGCCCGGCCAGCAACCGGCAGCTGAAAGAAAGAAAAAGAGGAAAACTCACCGTCAACCATGTCCTCGATATCATGGAAGCCGGAAATCAGCATGGCCTCCCTGTCGGTGCAGGCGGACCGTTCAGTTGCAAACTCAGCAAGGAGGTCGGCCTCCTTGTCCTCCGCCTCCTTCTGAGCCTTTTTGAGCAACTCCGTCTGCTCCGCCAGTTGCGTGACCAGCTGGTCACACTCTTCAGTCAGCTTACCGCACTCCACCTCCTTGGCGCGCAGCGCGGTGTTGGCTTTGCCCAGCTGCTGCTGCAAGGTAGCGTTGGCCCCTGCGAAAGATAGAAGAAAGAAAAGGCGCCAGTCGCCAGCAGAGAAGAAGAATGGTCGCCAGGGAGATCTGGCCCGACTGCTCTACAGTCGGCTCAAATGTCGGGGACTACAGCCCGCGGGTGCACCAGCACGCCCCCGCGGAGAGAGGAGTCGTCAAGACAACAATAAAGAAAAACAGTAGTCGGGGAGATCCGTCCCGACTGCTCAGCAGTCGGCCCAAATCTCGGGGACTACAGCCCGCAGGTGCGCCGGCGCACCCCCGCAAAAACGGAAAAAACTTACTCCGGCTTTCTGACAAGTCGGCGGTCCGCTTTTCCACCTCCTGGATCTTGGAGATGAAGACGGCAGCACGAATATTGTGATAAGTCTACAAAAAAGAGAGTTCAGATAAAGCCAGTACTCGGAGCTTACAGATAGAAGTTCCAGTCCGCCTGCTCGGCAGCCGTCCCGGAACTCGGGGACTACACCCAGTGGGTGCGCTGGCGCGCCCCCACAGATAAGTACAAATCAAAAATGAAAGAAGTAGGAGGCTCACCCGAACGGCTGCTCACGTTTCCAGGAACACGTTGTTGCACCTCTTGAGGGCATCGGCCTCGTCTTGGAATTTGGCCTGAACATCAAGGATGGCCCGGTTCGGTGTCCAGTTAGCTGGCGCGGCGCTGGTCGCTTCGGCGTCCGGGTTCGAGAAGCTCGCAGTGCCGGCTTCCTGAGGAAGTGGTGCCGGAATCGCCTTCGTGAGCCGGCGACACGTTGGCGTGCGGGCCCCAGAAGTCGGGCCCTTCACCACCTCGCTTCCGGCTGGCAGCACCCGTGGATCTGCCGGCTGCTTGTCCCGTGACTCCCTGGATGGCGGCGGCGGGGGCACGACCACGTTCGGCATTGTGACGTTGCCGCCCTCCCTCTCCATGGTCGGTTGCTCGTCGCCGGCTCATCCGGTCGATGCCACGAAGTCCGGCGGTGGAGGCGCGGAGCTCAACGGGGCAACAAGCAGCGGCTCCTGGCGGCGCGATGCTTCTTCGAGGCGCTTCTTCACAGCAACGTCCGCCTCGGCCTCCTTCAGCTTCTTCAGCGCGGCGGCTTCAGCCTTGTCCGACTCCTTTGTTGGATTTCGGGTTCTGGTAGACCCTTGAGGTTCGAACACTGGGGTGCGCGCGGAAATCCCTCCCCTACCATTCTACGCCATATCTCCTCACGTGATCTAAGCTGGAAATGATGAACAACACAAAGGACACGAGATTTATACTGGTTTGAGCCACCGTTGTGGTGTAATACCCTACTCCAGTGTGTGGTGTGGTGGATTGCCTCAGAGGCTGAAGATGAATAGTACAAAGGAAGAACAGCCTCGCGAGGGTGTTCTTGAACTGGTGCGGTGTGCTCTACTTTGTCTAGATCTCTCTCTCTCTACCAACTTGCTCAATCACAGTACTCGATGCCTCTACTCTGTGTTGGCTATCTCTATTTATAGAGGCCCTGGGCATCTCCCCAAATAATGAGCGGGAAGGGCGCCAACAATTGGCCATTTTGAAGGGGAACATCTAGTACAAGTTATCGTGACCAAAGGTGGTCTTCGGCTGCCAAAAGCACCGGTGGTGACGCCGTCTTGGGCTCCACGGTGACCTCCGTCCTGCCGTCCGGCTGGTCTTGGTCTCGTTGCACCAGAATGGTAACGTTTGCCTGATGCCTTGGCCTGTGCTTGCCCCCTTTGCACCGAAAGGGAAACAAGGACTCTGCGCAGGCTGGCACCCGCCTGGTCTTGATTCGTCATGGCTTGCGTCACGGGCTCCTCGCGAGGTACCCCTGCCTTGATCTCTCGGCCTCCTCGCGAGCCTGCTTGATGAGGCTGCCTCTGAGGAAGCTTCCTTTCGTCCGCCCCGCGAGGCTTGGCCCCTCGTGAGGGTCTTGAGCTTGAGCTGATGAAGATGGGCCGCGCTGGGCCCCCACTTGAGCCACGCCGCAGGCCGCAGGCAGGCAAGTCTGGGGACCCCCGTTCCCAGAACGCCGACAGTAGCCCCCGGGCCGAAGGCGCGCGTGGGCTTGGCCTAGCAGAGAAGCGAAGGGGCAAGCGCGAAGCGCCGCGGGCCTCAACAGCATGCGGCCTTGGGCGTCGCGTGGCGGTTGATTGGACGTGGGCGACTGCGCTTCCCCATGACGCCTCGGCGACCGCACGACTTGACAAGTCCCTGCATGCAGAGAAACGCGTCATGATTACCTGCGATCGTGGTGCTCGGCAGTTGGCCTTCTCCGGCTATAAGTACGGGACCGCTTCAGCCCTTCAGTCCAACCCTTCCTGCTACTCACTTTCTTCTTCTTCCTCATCCTTGCTTCTTCTTGCGCCAATGGCACCAATCCGCCGGTTTTCTGCACAAGAGAAGGGAAAGGCCCCCCAAGAGGGTCCAGACCCCTTTCGCCAAAGAAGCGGCCAGTCCTCTGCCGCCGGGACGAAGGTTCCTGGCAGGAGGTGTCGAGGTCATGGTATGAGCGGCCGCCGTCGGGGTTTCCGTTGCCCCTGTATGCTCGCGTCGTGGGCCCTAGGGAGGAGGGCGCCGAGCGACATCGACAGTGCCGCCGTCGACGTCGGCGAGTCACGGTGGTGCGCGCCGCGCCCCCTGGAGTCCACGCTGAGCGCTCCTCTCACGAGCTCGTGCTTCACGCCGCCATGCCTCCAAGCTCTTGGATCCGCCTTCCTCCCTCCTTCACCTTTGAGATGCCACCGAGCGGGGATCTGGACCTCTGGCTGCAGCACACCGACTGCGGCACCCCTGCAACCGGAGCGGAGGTCGCGGTCGTTGCTTCGAGCAAGGTCTTCATGACCCGGGGCTGGGGTGAGATCGCCCGGGTCTGCCGCGCGGATGGCGCCCTCGTGATTCATCTTGAATACGACGGCGCCTCCCTGATGTTCTTCAAGGTCTTCGATGCTAAAGGACGCCGGCTAGAGTGCTGCCCCAAGAAGAGCGGTAGGGGCAACGAACTGGTGAGGACCTGGTCCGCCCGTCAGCCCTTTGGCGGCCCCTCGGGCAGCAGCGGGGAAGCTGGGGAGTCCAGCGGCACTCCCAAGCTTCTCGCGACTCCGGAGACGAGCGACGACAGCTACGAGCCTCCGAGCTCGCGCCGCGCTCGGAGTGGGGCGGCTGCATCGAGCCTCCAACGCCACTGGTCTGGATGGGGTTGGCACCGGCGCTGGGCAGCCCACTGTTGATGATGGCATCACTTGCGGAGGCGCAGGCAACTAGCGTTCCTTAGGATTAGCACCTTTTGTTCCCTTCAAGGAATCAAAGCAACACCCCGCGGGGGTATGTAAGGCGTCTGCCATGCCTTTTGTGAATATTATATCCTTAATATGAACCGATGCGAGGTGCTTGTTCTGTTCCGGCTAGGCTCCCCCTTTCTATCCTCATGAGGGCTTAGCGCTCTACGGCGACAGGTCCCAGTCCCCAGGCGGGCTTCAGCCGTCGCTGGTATGCCAGGTTGTGATGCCGTGGTCAAGGCCAGGAGGTGAGTGGCCCGAGGCCCGGTAAGAGCCCCCGAGTCGTGATGCTCGGAAGGTCCCCTTTAGCGCTCAAGCAGCCCCTGATGGGCAAGAAAGAAAGGCAGCATCATCGCGACAGAACTGCACTGGGTGAGGGTGTGGCGCTGCGTTTGTCCAACTTCTATAAGGGCGTCACTTATCTTTTGAGTTGGTGTAGTTCCTTGACAAGGCGCCCGGCCCGGGAGGTGGTAGCCGAGGTGCTGCTGGGTTAGGTCCTCACGAGCTTCTTCCCACTCCCCCGCACTTTCCTTAGTGCTCTACGTCCTCAGGTCCCGGCCCTCGAGCGAGCTCAGCCACCGCTGGTATGACAGGTCGCGATGCCGTGGGTCAAGGCCAGGGGGTGAGGGCTGGAGAGCTAGTAAGAGCCCATGAGTCGCGATGCTCGGGCGCCCCCACTTTAACGTGCAAGCGGTCCGTGCCGAAGAGAGGGAGAGACAGCTTGCGACATCCCCAGCGTTGCTCCCGAGGTAGGTCCTGAACACCAATCATGAAGATAAACAAAACCTATCGTTACGGTTGCTAGCCAACCTTTGGTCGCTCCGAGGGAGTGATTGGGGAACTGAGGGCCTGGTGAAGTGGCGCCTTGTGGGGCTGCCGTGGCCAGAGCTTGACCACTCAGATTTATCAGCATTGCAGGGACGGACCCGTGCGCAAATGTCGTGCCATAGTGAGCGGCTCTATAGGTAGGCGTCAATCGAGCAGGTGATAATCATGGGAACTAGATTAAGTGTGAAAGAGCAAATTCACTTTAAGGTAGATGAAGGAAACACCGCTGGGTCTGGCCCGAGCAGCTTGGGGATTATGCAGCCCAAGGGGCGCCCCCGACAAGGTAAGTAAAGAGCATAAGCAAAACGGATACATGCCGCGAGGGTGAACCCATGCGGCCTAGGAATGATGCGGCCCTGTGGACGCTCCCAGCTAAAAACGGAACTTAGAAAGATGTCACCTGATGCTGTCAAAGATGAAGTGATGTTGAAGAAGTGGGCGATGCGCGGTTAAGATGCCGGTCCTCACGAGCCCCCAGGCCCAGGGGCCTCGGGAGGCTCCGGGGACACAGGTGGGTCCTCGAGGGCCATCTCCATCTCCGCCAGGACCGCATAGTGTCTGACCTATTATGCCTCCAGAATGCTCCTCAGCAGGCGCTGGTGAGCGGCGACTGCGTTCGGCAGGCCAAAGGGCATGCGAACGTAGCTGTAGGGTGGCCCCTCGCAGAGCCCCACGGTCGAAGGCCATAGGCGCTCCTGAGACACGGCTCGGTTGAGCCCCGGTATGTCAATACAGACGCGCAGCCCACCATCCTCGCCTGGATGTGGGGCTACAGCGGGCAAGCGGCGGCTACCGCGCATGATTCTTGACTCTTGTAGCTCCTGGGTATTTCTTGCGATGAACTCTTGAGGGTTTGGTCTTCCTTGCCTTGTATCTTCCTGAGGGAAACGTGCCTGGAAGCACCCCTCCAAGTGGTGCCTGAGCGCCTCCCTCGCGACCTTGGCAAAGTCGGTGGCTCTCCAAGAAAGGGCCCCCGAGCCCTGCCTGAGGAGGGTGCCGGGCGCGCCTTCCCATGCATGAGAGGGTGGCGGTCCCTGATCGGGCGCGAAACCTAACGCAACACCTCCGGAGGCGCCTGCCTCTTTGTGGCTTGGGCCAGGCGAAGCTTTCTTCTTCTTGAGGGTCGCCTCGGGGAGTCTTCCGCTCCTGTGATCTGGGTCTTCGATTGCTGCGGCTTGGAACGCACGCTCAAGCGAACACACTGCGTCTCTTTCTTCACAGGGTACGGTGATGACTCCACCGCTTCCTGGCATCTTGAGGACATTGTAACCATGGTGATTCACCGCCATGAACTTGGCTAGGGCCGGGTACCCGAGGATGGCGTTGTACGGCAGGCGGATGTGGGCGACGTCGAAGTTGATGAGCTCGGCGCGATAGTTGTTGCGCTGCCCGAAGGTGACTGGAAGGCGAACCTGCCCTATTGGAACAGTGGAACCATCGGTGACTCCTGAGAAAGGCCTGGTCGGCTGAAGCTGGTCATATGGCACTTGGAGATTGTTGAACGTCTCAACGGACCGGACGATGAGTGTTGCCCCGCCATCAATGAGGGTCCTGGTGACCTGCACATTACTGATGACTGGGGAGCAAAGCATCGGGAGGACTCCGGCCGTTGCCGCGCACTTGAGTTGATCCGCTGAGCTGAACGTGATAGCACACGTAGACCACCTGAGGGGGCGCGTGGCCTCAAGCTTGGGGAGGACTGCATTCACCTCGCGAGCAAACTGCTTGAAGATGCGTTGTGAGGCTGGGGCCTGGGCATCACCCAGGATGCAAGTGATTGCGCGCGGCTCCTGGAAGCCCCCAGCCCCGTCATCTTGATGTTGGTCTTCATTCCTCCTTGGTGGTGGCGGCAGAGCAGGGAGACCTGCGTTGCCGTGTGGGCGATCCTCACGAGGTTGGTCCCTCTAGCCTCCCTCGCGAGGCTGGTCCTGCCAGCGATCCTCGCGAGGTCGGTCACGCCACCCTTGGCGAGGGCCATGGTCTTCCCATTGTCCTCCACCTCTTCCTCCTCCTCGGCCATAGCCCCTGTCACCGCGCTCAGGGCGTCGGCCGGTTCTCCCATCTCGCACGGCTCTGAGCTCTTGACATTCGTTGGTATTGTGAGTGTGGAGGTCGTGGTACACGCAGTACCGGCTGCCCTTGGATGACTCAGGCTGATCCCTGCCTCGCATGGTGTCTGGTTCTGCTGCAAGCACGACTGCCCCCTTGCGCTTCACGTCCTTGGCCTTGAGCTTCTTCTCTTCTGGGTCGGCTGTCGGGAGTTCGAGGAGGGAGAGATGCCCTTCCTCAGCCCTGGCACACTTGGTCGCCAGGTCGAACAGCTCCAGGGATGTGCACAACTCTTCATGGATTGCCAGCTCCTCCTTCATCTTGATGTCGCGCACGCCGTCGGAGTAATCTGAGATGATGGCTTCCTTGGTCACCTTGGGGATCTTGAGGCGAGCGTAGTTGAAGCGCTGGATGTACTTTTGCAGGGTTTCCCCTACCTTTTGCTTGAGGCGGCGCGGGTCGCTCACGGCCAGGGGCTAGTCGCGAGTGCCCTGGAAGTTGGCGATGAAGTGAGTGCGCATCTCGTCCTAGCAGGAGGACGTGCTGGGGGGCAGATTCAGGAGCCAGGTGCGGGCGCCGTCCTTGAGCGCCATGGGAAACCAGTTCACCATGACCTTTTTGTCTCTGTTGGCGGCTACGATGCCCAGCTCGTAGAGCTATAGGAACTCCGCGGGGTCCGTCGTGCCTTCGTAGCGAGGGGGCAAGTCGGGCTTGAACTTGCCTGGCCATGTGACGCCGCGTAGCTCGGTGATGAACGGGAGGCAGCCTGCTATGGCCACCGGCGCCCTTTGCTGGTGTTGGGCTTGCTCCTAGGATCACCACGCGCCTCCGCCTAGAGCAGCCCGGGGTCTTGGCATAGAGGTGGAGGGACGCTATCTTGGCGCGCCGGTGCTGGGAGCGCGCGAGCACCTTCTCGGGGACGCGGGATCTCTTGGCAGCTCCCTTCTTGCTACGTAGGCGCCGGACATGGAGGGTCTCGTCCTGGGGCTGCACGCCTTGCAGCCAAGGCGCCTTCTTGGGGAGGAGGCAGCGGAGGCACCTCCTGATCCCCGCCCCCTGCACGGAATGGAGGGCGAGGCAGCGAGAGGGACCGCAAGGGGTAGCTCCCTGCGGCGCTGACGAGCTCGGTGATGCGGGCGAGCCAGTCCTCATAGAGGTCGTCGACGGGGTGGTAGTGCAGGAGCTCTCTTGCCAGGAGCAGCAAGGCGTGCGCATCCATGGGAGCGCGACGGGCATGGGACGACGAGCCAGCTGGGGTCAGCGACGGGGTGGCGGTGCGGCCATCCCGCCACACCGAAGGATGCTGAGACGAGGCCTGATGCTTGTTCCCCGCCGGGCCAGTGGCGGCGTTGGCGGCAGGCGACGGGGAACGATGAGGGGGGCCACCGACGGGTGCCATCTGGGCAACGCGGGTGGTGCGAGCAGCCCGGCGCTCGGCGCGAGCCCGACGAGCATCAGCCATGGACACGACGGAAGATCACACGCGAACAGCGGAAGGGAGGTTCCGGCGCACCCCTACCTGGAGCGCCAAATGTCGGATTTCGGGTTCCGGCAGACCCTTGAGGTTCGAACACTGGGGTGCGCGTGCAAATCTCTCCCCTACCGTTCTATGCCCGATCTCCTCGCGTGATCTAAGCTGGAAATGATGAACAACACAAAGGAGACGAGATTTATACTGGTTCGGGCCACTCTTGTGATGTAATACCCTACTCCAGTGTGTGGTGTGGTGGATTGCCTCAGAGGCTGAAGATGAACATTACAGAGGAAGAATAGCCTCGCGATGGGTGTTCTTGAACTGGTGCGGTGTGCTCTACTTTGTCTAGATCTCTCTCTCTCTACCAGCTTGCTCAATCAGAGTTCTCAATGCCTCTACTCTGTGGTGGCTAGCTCTATTTATAGAGGCCCTGGGCCTCTCCCCAAATAATGAGCGGGAAGGGCACCAACAATTGGCCATTTTGAAGGGGAACATCTAGTACAAGTTATCCTGACCAAAGGTAGTCTTCGGCTGCCAAAAGCACCGGTGGTGACGCCGTCTTGGGCTCCACGGTGACCTCCATCCTGCCGTTCGGCTAGTCTTGGTCTCGTTGCACAAGAATGGTAACCTTTGCCTGATGCCTTGGCCTGTGCTTGCCCCCTTTGCACCGAAAGGGAAACAAGGGCTCTGTGCAGGCTGGCGCCCGCCTGGTCTTGATTCATCATGGCTTGCGTCACGGGCTCCTCACGAGGTACCCCTGCCTTGATCTCTCCGCATCCTCGCGAGCCTGCCTGATGAGGATGCCTTTGAGGAAGCTTCCTGTCGTCCACCCCACGAGGCTTGGCCCCTCACGAGGTTCTTGAGCATGAGCTGATGAAGATGGGCCGCGCTGGGCCCCCACTTGAGCCACGCCACAGGTCGCAGGCAAGCAAGTCTGGGGACCCCCGTTCCCAGAACGCCGACGTCATCCTTCTTCGGACGGGCGGCTTCCTGCTCTGCACGCCTCCCGCAAGTTCCGCTCTTTCGCCTCCCGGAGGTCGGCGACCGGGTTGATTCGCCGAGAGGAGGAGGAATTCTGCACCGACCCAACAATGGAGCCGGCTGCCGATTTCTTTAGAGAAAGTGGAGCCCTAAAAAATTCAAAAACTTAAGAGCTCATATAGAAGTAGCAAGACAAGGAAAAAGCGCGAAAGGAGATTCGTACGCTGACACCAGGGGAGGCGCCTTCGGGAGCTTCTAGAACTTGGCCACCTTCGCGGCGGCTTCCTGCCGCTTGGTCGCAGCGGCCGGTTTCTTGGGCTTTTTTGGCTAGCTGCCGAACAGGGTAGAACCCTGCTTACGCTTATGCGTGCCGCCTCGGGCAGTCGGCTCGGCGGATGGGCCTGCATCCACTTTGCCGGCTCTTCGCACTGGGCGCGGCACGTCCTCCTCCTCGTCGACGTCGTCTGGCAAGGATCTAACGCCGCCACCCTCTTTGGAGTCGTCTGCTCCATGGAAGCCGCCGGTGGCGTCATCTTCCAGGGCGGCCGCCCCCAAGTCGGGGTCGTCCACGTCGCTTACGGCCCGGTCCAGCGCGTAGGGATTGTCCGCCCTCACTGCGGCGTCGGCTGCGTCCGACTCGAGGACCTGTTCAAGGGAAAGAAAACGGACTGATCAAACCACAAGACGAGATCAGGCAATGTAGAGTTGAAGAAAGAAGAGATCGAATAACTTACGACTGGCGACAGGTTCGCGCGGGAGTACGGCTCCTTGCCAAAATCCCAAGGCACCTTCAGTCGGAGATCGGAGATCTCGTTCACGAAGTTCGCCACCTCCATGGCCGGCATCTCCTTGGTGCACAGTCGGCACGGGTCGCGGTGCTTGCTCATCTGACTGATCAAGTGAGGCCGGCATTGGAGCGGGAGCACCCGGCGCGCGACAAAGGCGACCAACAGGTCGGACGCCTTGAGGCCCTCGGCGTTGGTCAGCACCCGGAGCCGGCTAATTGCCGCAGCGCCGTCCGCCGACACCGATTTCGGCTTGTAGCCCCAGTTGGCCCGAGGCCCTACTGGGTGGCCGGCTTCGTAAGCCAGCAGGTTTAGGAAGTCGGCGGCCGGGTCGGTGTTCTCCACGTAGAAGTAAGACTGCTGCCACATCTTGACCGACTGTGGCAGCTTGATGGTGGGGAAGGCGTTTGCCGGAGAAGGCCGGCGCACCCCGACTAAAGCACCGCACTGGGCAGCCACCTCCTTTGCGGGCGTGCCCAGTTTGGTTTAGAATAAAGCCACCCACGGCTCGATGGTGGGGGGGATGCCGAGGTAGCCCTCACACATCGTGACGGTGGCGGCAAGGAGCATCACGGTGTTGGGCGTGATGTGATGAGGCTGCAGGTGGTAAAAGTCAAGGAATGAGCGAAAGAAGTCGCTCACCGGGAGGCCGAATCTGCGGATGAAATGCGAGCGGAACACCACCCGCTCGCCCTCCCTCGGCGCCGGCGAAATCTCCTTCGCCGGGGCTATCGGTGTTCTAGGAACGGGGGTCCCCAGACTTGCCTGCCTGCGGCCTGCGGTGTGGCTCGAAAGGGGGCCCAGCATGGCCCATCTTCATCAACACGGGATCCAAGACCCTCGCGAGGGGCCAAGCCTCGCGGGACGAACGACACGGCGCCTTCTCAGGCGCGGCCTCATCAGGCTGGCTCGCGAGGAGGCGGAGAGATCAAGGCGGGGTACCTCGCGAGGTGTCCATGACGCAAGCCATGACGACCAAGGGTGCCAGGCGGGCGCCAGTCCGCACAGTGTCTCCCTTTCCTCTTTGGTGCAAAGGGGGCAAGCGCAGGCGAGAGGATCAAGCAAAGGCATCCATTTCGGTGCAACGAGACCAAGACCAGTCCAACGGTGGGAAGGAGGTCATCGTGGAGCCCAGAACGGCGTCACCACAGGGCCTTTGGCAGGAGAGGACCAACTTTAGTCAGGATAAGTGTACCAGATGTTCCCCTTCAAATTGGCCAATTGTTGGCGCCCTTCCCGCTCAATATTTGGGAAGAGGCCCAGGGCCTTTGCCTATAAATAGGACTAGCCACCCCCAGGGTAGTGGGAGGAGAAAGAGGAGAACCGGAAGGGACGAACACACAAAGAGAGAGAGAAGGGTGGCTGAACTCCCCTAGCAGTTCATCGTCCCAGCTAAGAACAGGCCCTCGCAAGGCTGTTCTTCCTAGTATTGTTCATCATCATCAGCCCAAGAGGCAATCCACCCACCACACTGGAGTAGGGTATTACACCACATCGGTGGCCCGAACCAGTATAAACCGTGTGTCTTTTGTGTTGTTCTTTCAGTAGTTAGATCTTTGTGAGACGGAGAGGTAGAGGGAAACATCTCTGCGCGCACCCCAGAGTTTGAACCTTAAGGGTCTGCCGGAACCCGAAATCCGACATTTGGCGCGCCAGGTAGGGGTGCGCGGGAATTTGTCTTCCACCGCTTCGTTCTCGTCCGACCGTCGCGTCCATGTCCGATGCCCGTCGAGCCCGCGTCGCCCGGGTGGCCCCCGTCGGTGGGCGTCCTCGTCGTTCCCCGTCGCCCGCCATCAACGCCGCCACCGGCCCGGCGGGGAACGAACAGCAAGTGCCATCCCAGCATCTGCCTGTGCGACAAGGTGACCGCACCGCTACATCAACACCTCCGGTCGTCGCGGCCCTCCTGGGCGGCTCGCAGGCGCCGCCTACAAGTCGCCACGTCAAGCCGTTTGTCCGCCTGGTCAGCGCCGTTTCCGCACGGCAGGGGCTCCCATGGACCAGGTGGCGCGCGAGGTCGGTCTGACCTTCAGCTCGGAGGACCACCCCGCCAACTTGGCCGGCTCGGGCGCGCTCCCCATGTTGTGCACCCCCACCATCTGCCAGGTGGCCATCACCAGAACCCTCTTCGACGGCGGCGTGGGCCTCAGTGTGCTTTCGGTTGAGACCTTCAACCTCCTCTGCATACCCCTGGAGCGGCTGTAACCCAGTAGGTCTTTCTTGGGCGTTGGGGGCGGGTCATCCAGCTCCTTGGGACAGATCCGTCTCCCAGTAACCTTCGGCACCTACGACAACTTCCGCACGGATATGGTCGACTTCGACATCGCCCCCATCGGCCTTCCTTACAACGCCATCTTCGGCTACCCAGCGCTGACCCAGTTCATGGCCGCCACGCACCCGGCGTATAACCTCACGAAGATGCCCGGGAGTAGCGGTGTCCTCACCGTGCACGGGGACACCGGGGATTCCTTGCGGGTACTCAAGCTGGCCTTCAAGACGGCGGCGTCGGCACAGCCCACCGACGCAGGGACCCCCGAGCCCAAGGGGGCTGCGCCAGCCAAGAAGAAGCAGTTGTTCACCCAGGACAAGGCAGAAACCAAGCAGATACCTGTCGACGAGGACGGGTCCTCTAGTGCCACTTTCACCATAGGCGCCAACCTCGAGCCTGAGCTGGAGGAGGCCCTGATCAGGTTCCTGTGCACAAATAAGAAGGTATTCGCTTGGGAGCCTGATCAGTTGGCAGGGATCCCCCGGAGCATCATCGAGCATCACCTCAACGTGTGCCCAAACGTGCGCCCCGTGAAGCAGAAAGCCAGGCGACAGTCCGCAGAGAAGCAGGCCTTCATCGTCCAAGAAACCCGCAAGTTAGAGGCTGCTGGGGTCATTCGCGAGGTCCGATACCCGGATTGGTTGGCCAACCCTGTCGTTGTGCCCAAGAATGGGGGAAAGGAACGCATGTGTGTCGAATTCACCAACCTCAACAAGGCATGCCCGCAAGATCCGTTCCCGCTCCCCCGCGTCGACCAGATCGTCGATTCCACCGCAGAGTGCGACCTGCTATGCTTCCTGGACGCCTTCTCTGGGTATCACCAGATCAAGATGGCGGTAGAAGACGTCGAGAAGACCGCCTTCTTAACCCCATGCGGGGTGTACTGCTATATATGCATGCCATTTGGGCTGCGTAACGCAGGGGCGACCTTTCAGCGGCTGATGCACATCACCTTGGGCCCGCAGCTCGGGAAGAATGTCGAAGCTTACGTTGACGACATTGTGGTGAAATCTCGGGAGGCCAAGACCCTGATACAAGACCTGGAGGATACCTTCGCGAGCCTCGACGCAGTGAACCTGTGGCTCAACCCAGAGAAGTGTGTGTTCAGGGTCCCCTCAGGCAAGCTCTTGGGCTTTCTCGTGTCCCATCGAGGCATCGAGGCTAACCCGGAGAAGGTCAAGGCGGTCGAGGACATGAGCCCGCTGAAAACCCTTAGAGAAATGCAGAAGCTCACCGGACGTGTGACCGCGCTAGGGCGCTTCATCTCCAAACTGGGGGATCGAGCACTACCTTTCTTCCAGCTAATGAAGAAGAAGGGGCCTTTTGAATGGACTGACGAGGCAGATAAGGCGTTTCAAGATCTCAAGAGGTACCTAACTAGTCCCCCAATCATGGTAGCTCCGCGCCCTCGAGAGCCCCTGCTGCTCTACCTCGCTGCCACTCCCTACTCTGCCAGCGCAGCCCTGGTGGCGGTTAGGGAGGAGCGCCAAATCAAAGCCACATCAGCAGCTCGAGACAAGGCAAGGCAGGAACAAGGAAGGCCCACAGGAGACGTAACCGCGGCTGAGGAAGATCAGCCGTCGAAGAGTGCACCGGAAGCAGGAGAGGCCACTCACCTGGACGGTCGACCTCCCGAGGCCACGTCACCTCGCGAAGCGCCCTTGCCTCCGGAGGGCGCCGCGAACACTGATGCTCTCAGCCTCGTTGAGCACCCAGTCTACTTTGTCAGCACGGTGTTACGGGACGCGAGGGCACGGTACCCCATGCCTCAAAAGCTCCTCCTCACACTACTGGTGGCCTCGCGCAAGCTGCGTCACTACTTCCAAGGTCATCCCATCAAGGTCGTCTCGTCATACCCCTTGGAGAGGGTGCTCAAGAGCCCTAACTCAGTCGGACGGGTCGCTGAGTGGAACATAGAACTGCAGGCGTTCCAGCTCGACTTCAGCACGACCAGGGTCATCAAAGGAGCAGCGTTAGCGGATTTCGTGGCAGAATGGACGGAGGCACCAGGCCTCAAGAACAACGAGGATCGGTCCCTCTCCCCAGGGAGTGAGGCGCCGGAAGGCTGGGTCATGTACTTCGATGGGGCGTTCTCCAGGCACGGCGTTGGGGCAGGTGCGGTGCTGATATCGCCCACTCACGACAAGCTCTACTACGCCGTACAGCTCTGTTTCCAGCAAGGCGAAAAGGTCTCCAACAACATAGCGGAATATGAGGTTCTGATAGCGAGGTTGAAGGCCGCAGCAGCTCTGCGGGTGAAGCGCCTCACCGTCAAGGGCGATTCGCAGCTCCTTGTCAACTTCTCCAACAAGGTGTATGAGCTGAAGGATGAGCACATGGAGGCCTATCTAGCGGAGGTCCGCAGGATGGAAAAGCAGTTTTGGGGGTTGGAATTGAGGCATGTGCCCCTTGGCACCAATCAGGAAGCCGATGACATCGCCAGACGGGCGTCCAGGCGGTTACCTCAGGAGCCTGGCGTCTTTGAAGAGCGGCTCTTAAAGCCCTCAGCCCAGCCATCATTATCAAACACTGCTCAGCCTCGGGAGGAACTCCCCTAGCCACCTGCCTCAGGAGCCCCGGCCAGCAGCCCTGCCTCAGGGGGACGCCTGCTCCTGACTATGGAACCTCAGGAGGAATGCTGGATCACAGAACTCCGGAGTTATTTACAACAAGGGGCCCTGCTGGAGAAGGAGGAAGAAGCGGAGCGTGTGGCGCGGCAAGCCACGGCATACTGCATCGGGGACGGAGAGCTCTACTGGAAGCGGCCGAACGACGTATCCCTGCGCTGCATTTCCAGGGAGCAAGGAAAGGAACTGTTGGAGGACATACACGGCGGGGTCTGTGGGCATCACTCGTCATCACGGACCCTCGTTGGCAAGGCATTCCGCAGCGGGTTCTATTGGCCCACCGCACTCAACGACGCTGTCGAACTGGTGAAGGCTTGTGAAGCCTGCCAATTTCATGCCAAACAGATCCATCAGCCGGCGGGAGGCCTGCAGACTATACCCCTTTCGTGGCCATTCGCAGTCTGGGGGCTGGACATTCTGGGCCCGTTCCCTCGGGCGCCAGGGGGCTACCGCTACCTCTACGTCGCCATTGACAAATTCACCAAGTGGGCAGAAGTGGAGGCTGTCCGCACCATCCCCGCGGGTTCCGCGGTCAAGTTCATCAGGGGCATCGTGAGCCGGTTCGGAGTGCCGAACCGCATCATCACAAACAACGGTTCGCAGTTCACCAGTAACCTCTTCAAAACATACTGTGCTAACCTTGGAACGCAGATATGCTACGCTTCGGTGGCGCACCCGCGAAGCAACGGCCAGGCCGAACGAGCCAACGCGGATGTCCTGAGGGGCCTCAAGACAAGGACATTCAAGAAGAAGCTGGAGGCCTGCGGCAGAGGTTGGTACGATGAGCTCCAGTCCGTGTTGTGGTCCGTCCGCACGACCGCGACCAAGCCAACCGGGGAGCCCCGTTCTTCCTGGTCTATGGAGCCGAAGCAGTCCTCCCTCACGAGGTCAGACATCGCTCCGCGCGGGTCCTAGCGTTCGATGAGGCGCAACAGGACGCCATGCGGGGGATGGACGTCGTGCTGGGGGAGGAACGCCGCCGAGAAGCCGCGTTGTGAGCGGCGAGGTACCAACAAGCGCTACGACGATATCACTTCCGCAACGTCTGCCCCAGGACTCTTGAGGTAGGAGACCTCATACTCAGCCGGGTCCTCTCTAGGGAGGGGCTGCACAAGCTCTCTCCCATGTGGGAGGGCCCGTTCAAGGTTGCTCGTGTTTTCAGGCCAGGCTCCGTGCGCTTGGAGACTCGGGAGGGGGAGCCGATCCAGAAAGCATGGAACATCCAGCACCTCCGAAGGTTCTACCCCTAAAAGGCCCAGAGCCTGTGAAGAAGGCAAACGCCTGTGAAGACTATCCCTTTTTGGAAAAGGCCCAGAGCCTGTGAAGAAGGCAAACGCCTGTGAAGACTATCCCTTTTTGAAAAACGCCCAGAGCCTGTGAAGAAGGCAAACACCTGTGAAGACTATCCATTTTTGGAAAAGGCCCACAGCCTGTGAAGAAGGCAAGTGCGTGTGAAGCTCATTACCCTTAAGAAGAAAGGCCCAGAGCCTGTGAAGAAGGCCAACGCCTGTGAAGCTCACCGCCCGTGACACTCTCACGTAATAATGAGTGGGGTTGTACACGCCCCGGAGTCTCAGCAGTGCCGGCCTCAGGCCCTGGGGCTAACTCCCACGCCCAGTGGCAGCACTTAGCTCCGCGCTGGTGAGAAGACGTCGAAGCCTAGATTAGGTGTCGGACGCGGCTTTTTCATTTGCTTTCCGCAGTTGGCTCGCTTTGGTTGCAGTTGAAGTTTTATTGAAATTATTGTCATCATTGGTTTATATTTCGTCGATTTTCACTCCCCCGTTTTGATTCCTCTTGCAAAAGGCCTCGCGAGGGAGGGCAGCCAAACGCCCTCGCGAGGGTTCCTGTTCTAATCGTTCTAAGGTTTCACGACCCGGGTCCATTACGAGAGCACCCCTCCAGTCCGTGCCCCTCGGGCACCGCGACACACACATAGGGCCTGGGTCGGTCGCCCCCCACGGCTGGGGCCAGGAACTATTTACGTGCAGACACACAGCTGAAAAGCGCGAAAGCTAAATCAAGGTAATTGTTAACAGCAGTAGCCCCCGACACACCCCCACGGGGCTCCATGCAGCTGTTCTCTCCTACGCAGGAAACAAAAGGAAAAGAAAGGACAAGCCCGGCGCGGCTCGCCTCGCTCCGGCCAGCGGAGGCGACCCGGGATGCTTCCGGGGCTCAAGCGGACTCCCTCTCGCGCTTCACCGGGGCGTGGCGACGGGCGGACGAGTCGCCGCCTCCCAAGCAAGCACGACGACATGGGGGCTGACTGCGGCCACCGCTGGAGGAGTCGCCTGAAGAAGATTTGATGAAGCTTGGGGAGCATCGGGCGCCGCCATCCGCGCGGGCGCTGTCTCCTCCATCGTCGTTGGGGCGGGGCCCCCGACCACGGCCGTCGTCCTCGGGGCAACACCCCACGTGGCGACCATCTTCCCCAAACACCCTCACATAGAGGGTGGCATCGCCGTCGAACCTGAAGTGCAGGGTGCACCTACGCTCCAAGCCGCGAGCACGGGCGAACGCCTGCCAACCACGACTCAAGGCCAAGCTCCCGGTGGCGGAGAGCTCTAGTGCAGCCCACGAGGCCCGGCTGCAGCAGCCGTCCGCCTGAAACCAGAGGCCGCCCGGGGCACCAGCAGGGAGCTCACCAAGGAGGAAGCGAGGGAGATGGAGCCGGGCGCTAGTCGGCTCCGCCGCCCAAATGACGAACTCCGGCAGCACCTGCACAGTGCGAAAGCGCGGCCTGGGGGAGCGCAAAACCCAGGCGCGTCCCCCGGCCATAGCGGCTCGCCCGCCACCATGCTGGGAGCCGTCTCCATGACCACTGAACGCCGTCGGGGCGGCCATGAGATGCTTCTGAGGGCGCCCTCGACCGCGCTTGGGCAGAGGAGAGGCAGGCACAACCTGGTGCGCCTTCCCCTTTTCCGCAGCCGAGAGCCGCCTCGATGGAGCCATGGAGGAGAAGGAGAAAGCAAGGAGAGATGGACTGTGTCGGATTCTGGGGTTCCGGCAGACCCTTATGGTTCGAACTCTGGGGTGCGCGCGGAGATCGAGCCCTCAACCTTTCCATCTCACAAGGATCTAAACTACCGCAGGAACAACACATGAGACACGGGGTTTATACTGGTTCGGGCCACCATTTTTGTGTAATACCCTACTCCAGTGTGTTGGGTTGATTGCCTCTTGGGCTGATGAGGAAGAACAGTACAGGTGAACGGCCTCGCGAGGGCCTATTCTTGGCTAGGGGATGAACTGCTAGGGGGAGTCCGATCGCCCTTCTCTCTCTCTCTCTCTATCTAGATGCTGGATTCCCGATCGATGCCTCTACCCTGGGGGTGGCTGGCCCTATTTATAGGCAAAGGCCCTGGGCCTCTTCCCAAATATTGAGCGGGAAGGGCGCCAACAATTGGCCAATTTGAAGGGGAACATCTGGTACACTTATCCTGACTAAAGTTGGTCTTCGCCTGCCAAAGGCTCTGGTGATGACGCCGGCTTGGGCTCCACAGTGACTTCCTCCTTGTCGCGGAGCTGGTCTTGGTCTCGTTGCACCGAAATGGGTGCCTTTGCTTGATCCTCTCGCCTGCGCTTGCCCCCTTTGCACCAAAGAGGAAAGGGAGGACACTGTGCGGGCTGGCGCCCGCCTGGCACCCTTGGTCGTCATGGCTTGCGTGATGGGCACCTCGTGAGGTAACCCACCTTGATCTCTCCGCCTCCTCGCGAGCCAGCCCAAGGAGGTCGCGCTTGAGGAAGCGCCGTGTCGTCCGCCTCGTGAGGCTTGGCCCCTCGCGAGGGTCTTGAGCCTTGTGTTGATGAAGATGGGCCACGTTGGGCCCCCACTCGAGCCACGCCGCAGGCCGCAGGCAGGCAAGTCTGGGGACCCCCGTTCCCAGAACGCCGACAGACTGGGAGGGCACACGCGGTGCCGTACTTACAGCTGGCGAAGGCCAACCGTCGCCTCCACGATCACAGGTAATCATGACACAATTTGCATGCAGGGACTTGTCCAATCCGCGCGATCCTCGAGGCGTCGTGGGGAAGCGGAGGCGCCCATGTCCAATCAACCGCCACGCGGCGCCCAAGGCCGCAGGCTGTTAGGGCCCGCGGCGCTTCGCCCTTGCCCTTTCGCCTCTTGGCACGGCCAAGTCCATGCGCGCCTTGGGCCTGGGGGCTACCGTCGGCGTTCTCGGAACGGGGGTCCCCAGACTTGCCTGCCTGTGGCCTGCGGCGTGGCTTGAAAGGGGGCCCAGCACGGCCCATCTTCATCAACACGGGATCCAAGACCCTCGCGAGGGGCCAAGCCTCGCGGGACGAACGACACGGCGCCTCCTCAGGCGCGGCCTCATCAGGCTGGCTCGCGAGGAGGCGGAGAGATCAAGGCGGGGTACCTCGCGAGGTGTCCATGACGCAAGCCATGACGACCAAGGGTGCCAGGCGGGCGCCAGTCCACACAGTGTCTCCCTTTCCTCTTTGGTGCAAAGGGGGCAAGCGCAGGCGAGAGGATCAAGCAAAGGCATCCATTTCGGTGCAACGAGACCAAGACCAGTCCAACGGTGGGAAGGAGGTCATCGTGGAGCCCAGAACGGCGTCACCACAGGGCCTTTGGCAGGCGAGGACCAACTTTAGTCAGGATAAGTGTACCAGATGTTCCCCTTCAAATTGGCCAATTGTTGGCGCCCTTCCCGCTCAATATTTGGGAAGAGGCCATGGGCCTTTGCCTATAAATAGGACTAGCCACCCCCAGGGTAGGGGGAGGAGAAAGAGGAGAACCGGAAGGGACGGACACACAAAGAGAGAGAGAAGGGCGGCTGAACTCCCCTAACAGTTCATCGTCCCAGCTAAGAACAGGCCCTCGTGAGGCTGTTCTTCCTTGCATTGTTCATCATCATCAGCCCAAGAGGCAATCCACCCACCACACTGGAGTAGGGTATTACACCACATCGGTGGCCCGAACCAGTATAAACCCTGTGTCTTTTGTGTTGTTCTTTCAGTGGTTAGATCTTTGCGAGACGGAGAGGTAGAGGGCAAAATCTTCGCGCGCACCCTAGAGTTTGAACCTGAAGGGTCTGCCGGAACCCGAAATCCGACAGGGGCCAGGCGCGTCGTCACCAACTCTGGGCCAGGAAGGCGCCGCGTGTCACAGAGGAAGGAGATGTGATCGTCGTTGACATTGGACCCGTCCCAGTTGTCGGATCGTGGGTTCCGGCAGACCCTTAAGGTTCGAACTCTGGGGTGCGTGCGGAGATTCTGCCCTCTACCTCTCCGTCACGCAAGGATCTAAACTACCAAAAGAACAGCACAAAGAAGACAGAGTTTATACTAGTTCGGGCCACCGTTGTGGTGTAATACCCTACTCTAGTTTTGTGGGTGGATGGATTGCCTCTTGGGCCGATGTTGATGATGATGATCAATACAAAGGAGGACTGCCTCACGAGGGCCTGTTCTTGGCTAGGACGGTGAACTGCTAGGGGAGTTCAGCCGCCCTTCTCTCTCTCTCTCTTTGCTCGGATTCTGGATACCAGATGCCTCTACCCTGGGGGTGGCTAGTCCTATTTATAGGCAAAGGTCGTGGGCCTCTCCCCAAATATTGAGCGGGAAGGGCGCCAACAATTGGCCAATTCGAAGGGGAACATACAGTACACTTATCCTGACCAAAGTTGGTCCTCACCTGCCAAAGGCCCTGTGGTGAGGCCGCTCTGGGCTCCACGATGAGCTCATTCCCACCGTTGGACTGGTCTTGGTCTCGTTGCACCGAAATGGGTGCCTTTGCTTGATCCTCTCGCCTGCGCTTTCCCTCTTTGCACCAAAGAGGAAAGGGGAGGACACTGTGCGGTCTGGCGCCCGCCTGGCGCCCTTGGTCGTCACGGCTTGCGTCATGGGCACCTCGCGAGGTACGATGCCTTGATCTCTCAGCCTCCTCATGAGCCAGCCTGAGGAGGCCGCGTCTGAGGAAGCACTTCATCATCCTCCCCGCGAGGCTTGGCCCCTCGCGAGGGTATTGAGCATCGTGTTGATGAAGACGGGCCGTACTGGGCCTCCATTCGAGCCATGCCTCGGGCCGCAGGCAGGCAAGTCTGGGGACCCCCACTCCCAGAACGCCGACAGTAGCCCCCGGGCCCAAGGCGCACCCGGACTTGGCCGTGCCGAGAGGCGAAAGGGCAAGGGCGAAGCGCCGCGGGCCCTGATAGCCTGCGGCCTTGGGCGTCGCGTGGCGGTTTAACAGGACGTGGGCGTCTCCGCTTCCCCACGACGCTCTGGCAACTGTGTGACTTGACTAGTCCCTGCATGCGTTGATATGGGTCATTATTACCTACGATTGTGGTGCTCGACGGTTGGCCTTCTTCGGCTATAAGTATGGGGCCACGTAAGCTCCGCCAGTTCGCCCCTTCCTGCTTCTCTTCTTCTTCCTCTCTCTTGCCACCTGTCGCTCGCATGGCTCCAAAGAGGTTCTCAGCCGCGGAGAAGGGGAAGGCTAGTCGGGCAGGGCCCGACTCCCCCCCGGCCAAGCGCGGCCGGGGTCGTCCCCGCAAGTATCCTGCGGTCCCCGCTGCGGCTCCTTGTAGTCACAGGGATGGTTCTCCGCGTGGCGGTGAGCGCTCGGCTGCCAAGGGGAGGCAGGCTGTGACTGTGCGGCCCCCCTGGTCACGCTTTCGCTCGGCGGAGGTGCTGCCGGAGTTCGTCGTGTTGTCGGTGGACCCGACCAACACCTGGCTCCAGCTCCCTCGCTTCTTCATCGGCGAGTTGTCGGCCAGCGCCCGGTGCAGCTTCAGGCTTCAGGCTGACGGTTGGTGCAGCAGGGCCTCCTGGGTTTCGCTTGAGGTCTCCCCTTCCGGGAATGGGGCCATGACCCGCGGCTGGCAGACGTTTGCCCACGCGTGCAGCCTGGGCCAGCGGTGCACCCTGCACTTCAAGTTCGACGGCGACGGCACCCTCTATGTGAGGGTGTTTGGGGAAGATGGTCGCCGTGCAGGATGCTGCAACAAGGGCGACGACCGCGGCCAGGGGCCTCCCTCCGACGATGATGGAGGAGACAGCGCCCGCTCCGATGGCGGCGCCCGGCGCTCTCCAGGCTCCACCAACTCTTCTTCAGGCGGCTCCTCCAGCGGTGGCCGCAGCCAGCCCCCTCACCGTCGCGCCTGCCTGGGGGGTGGCTGTTCATCCGTCCGTCGCCGCGCCCCGGTGAAGCGCGAGAGGGAGTCCGCCTGAGCCCCGGAGGCATCCTGCGCCGCCTCTGCAGGCCGATGCGAGGCGGGCCGCGCCGGGCTCGCCTTTTCCTTTTCCTTTTGCTTCCTGTGTAAGACAAAACAGCTGCATGGAGCCCCGCGGGGGCGTGTTTAAGAATCATTGCCGTTGTAGCCATTACCTTGACTTTGTTGTTTCGCCTCTCAACTATTTTCCCTTGCATAGGTAGTTTTCGGCCCCAGCCGGGGGGCGACCGACCCAGGCCCTGTGCGCGTGCTGCGGTGCCCGAGGGGCACGGACTGGAGGGGTGCTCCTGAAGAGGGCCCGGGCCGTGAAACCTTTAAGCGAATATGGCGGAAATGCTCACGAGGGCATTCCATCCCTCGCGAGGCCTTTCATGAGAGAAATCAAAACGGGGAGCGAAAATCAACGAAACACAAATCGACAACGGCGATAGTTTTGATAAGATTTCAGATGCAAATAAACACGTCAACTGCAGAAAGCAAATAAAAAGCCGCGTCCGGCACCTAATCTAGTCTTCGACGTCTTCTCACCAGCGCGGAGCTAAGTGCTGCCACTGGGCGTGGGAGGGAGCCCCAGGGCCTGAGGCCGGCGCTCCTGAGACTCCGGGGTGTGTACAGCCCCACTCATTATTACGTGAGAGTGTCACGGGGCGGCGAGCTTCATAGGCATTGGCCTTCTTCACAGGATCCGGGCCTTTCTTCCTAGAGGTGATCAGCTTCACAGGCACTTGCCTTCTTCACAGGCTCTGGGCCTTTTCCAAAAAGGGATGGTCTTCACAGGCGTTTGCCTTCTTCACAGGCTCAGGGCCTTTTCCAAAGAAAGGGAAGGTCTTCACAGGCGTCCGCCTTCTTCACAGGCTCTGGGCCTTTTCCAAAAAGGGAAGGTCTTCACAGGCGTTCGCCTTCTTCACAGGCTCTGGGCCTTTTCCAAAAAGGGAAGGTCTTCACAAGCGTTCGCCTTCTTCACAGGCCCTGGGCCTTTTCCAAAAAGGGAAGGTCTTCACAGGCGTTCGCCTTCTTCACAGGCTCTGGGCCTTTTCCAAAAAGGGAAGGTCTTCACAGGCATTCGCCTTCTTCACAGGCTCTAGGCCTTCTAGGGGTAGAACCTACGGAGGTGCTGGATGTTCCACGCGTTCTGTACCGGCTCCCCCTCTTGGGTCTCCAAGCACATGGAGCCTGGCCTAGAAACATGAACAACCTTGAACGGGCCCTCCCACATGGGAGAGAGCTTATGCAGCCCCTCCCTGGAGAGAACCCGTCTGAGCACGAGGTCTCCTACCTCGAGGGTCCTGGGGCGGATGTTGCGGCAATGATATCGTCGCAGCGCCTGCTGGTACCTCGCCGCTTGCAAGGCGGCTTCTCGGCGACGTTCCTCCCCCAGTACGAGGTCCATCCCCCGCATGGCGTCCTGCTGCGCTTCGTCGAACGCTAGGACCCGTGCGGAGCGACGCCTGACCTCGTGAGGGAGGACCGCTTCAGCTCCGTAGACCAGGAAGAACGGGGTCTCCCCAGTTGGTTTGGCCGCGGTCGTGCGGATGGACCACAATACGGACTGCAGCTCGTCGTACCAACCTCTGCCACAAGCCTCCAGCTTCTTCTTGAACGTCCTGGTCTTGAGGCCTCTCAGGACCTCCGCGTTGGCCCGTTCGGCCTGCCCATTGCTCCGCGGGTGCGCCACTGAAGCGTAGCATATCTGCATCCCAAGGTTAGCACAGTATGTTTTGAAGAGATTACTGGTAAACTGCGAACCGTTATCTGTGATGTTGCGGTTCGGCACCCCGAACCGGCTCACGATACCCCTGATGAACTTGACCGCGGAGCCAGCGGGGATGGTACGGACGGCCTCCACTTCTGCCCACTTGGTGAACTTATCAACGGCGACGTAGAGGTAGCGGTAGCCCCCTGGCGCCCGAGGGAACGGGCCCAGAATATCCAACACCCAAACTGCGAATGGCCATGAGAGGGGTATAGTCTGCAGGCCCCCCGCCGGTTGATGGATCTACTTAGAATGAAACTGGCAGGCCTCGCAAGCGTTTACTAACTCAACTGCGTCGTTGAGCGCGGTGGGCCAATAGAACCCGCTATGGAATGCCTTGCCGACGAGGGTTCGGGATGATGAGTGATGCCCGCAGTCCCCGCCGTGTATGTCCTCTAGTAGTTCCTTTCCTTGCTCCCGAGAGATGCAGCGCAGAGACACATCATTCGGTCGCTTCCGGTAGAGTTCTCCATCTCTGAGGCAGTATGTCGTGGCCTGTCGTGCCACACGCTCCGCTTCCTCTTCCTTCTCCGGTAGGGTCCCTTGTGTTAAATAACTCCGGAGTTTTGTGATCCAGCACTCCTCCCGAGGTTCTATCGTCAGGAGTAGACGCGCTCCTGAGGTCGGTCCGCAGATCGGGGCTCCCGAGGCTGGCGGCCGAGGGAGCTCCTCTCGAGGCTGAGCGACGTTTGACAGCGTCGGCTGTGCTGAGGGTTTGAAGAGCCACTCTTCGAAGACGCCTGGTTCCTGTGGCAATCGCCTGGATGCCCGCCCGGCTATGTCGTCGGCCTCCTGATTGGTGCCACGGGGCACGTGCTTCAGCTCCAACCCCCAGAACCGTTTTTCCATCCTGCGGACTTCCACTAAATAGGCTTCCATATGCTCGTCCTTCGGCTCGTATACCTTGTTGGAGAAGTTGACAAGGAGCTGCGAGTCGCCCTTGACGGTGAGGCGTTTCACCCCCAGAGCTATCGCGGCTTTTAATCCAGCTATTAGACCCTCATATTCTACTATGTTGTTGGAGACCTTTTCACCATGCTGGAAATAGAGCTGTACAGCATAGTAGAGCTTATCCTGAGTGGGTGATATCAGCACCGCGCTAGCCCCCGCGCCGTGCCTGGAGAACGCCCCATCGAAAAACATGACCAAGCCTTCAGGCGCCTCACTCCCTGGAGAGAGGGACCGATCCTCGTTATCCTTGAGGCTTGGTGCCTCCGCCCATTCAGCCACAAAATCCGCTAACGCAGCTCCTTTGATGACCCTAGTTGTGCTAAACTCGAGTTGAAATGCCTGCAGTTCTATGTTCCACTCGGCGACCCTTCCTGCTGAGTTAGGGCTCCTGAGCACTCTCTCCAGGGGGTACGATGAGACGACCTTAATGGGATGGGCCTGGAAGTAGTGACGCAGCTTGCGCGAGGCCACCAGTAGCGCAAGGAGGAGCTTCTGAGGCATTGGGTACCGTGCCCCCGCGTCCCGCAGCACCGTGCTGACAAAGTAAACTGGATGCTCAACCAGGCTGAGAGCATCTGGGGCTCCGGCGCCCTCGGGAGGCGGACCATCCGAGCATGTGGCTTCTCCTGCCACTGGTGTGCTCTTCTGCAGCCGACCCTCCTCAACTGCAGCTGTGGCTTCTGCAGGCTTCTCGTGCTACCGTCTTGCCTTGCCTCGGGTTGCCGCTGCGGTCTTGGTTTGGCGCTCCTCCCTAACCGCCACCAGGGCTGCGCTGGCGGAGTAAGGAGTGGTGGCGAGGTAGAGCAGCAGGGGCTCTTGAGGGCGCGGAGCCACCATGACCGGGGGACTGGTCAGGTACCTCTTGAGGTCTTGAAACGCCTTATCTGCCTCTTCAGTCCATTCAAAGGGCCCCTTTTTCTTCATCAGCTGAAAGAAACGCAACGCTCGCTCCCCTAACTTGGAGATAAAGCGCCCTAGTGCGGTCACGCGCCCAGTGAGCTTATGCATCTCTCTGAGGGTCTTTGGTGGACTCATGTCCTCGACCACCTTGACCTTCTCTGGGTTGGCCTCGATGCCACGATGGGACACAAGGAAGCCCAAGAGCTTGCCCGAGGGGACGCCAAACAAGCATTTCTCTAGGTTGAGTCACAAGCTTACTGCGTCGAGGCTCGCGAAGGTCTCCTCCAGGTCTTGTATCAGGGTCTTGGCCTCCCGAGATTTTACCACAATGTCATCAACGTAGGCTTCGACATTCTTCCCGAGTTGCAGGCCCAAGGTGATGTGCATCAACCGCTGAAAGGTAGCTCCTGCGTTACGCAGTCCGAACGGCATGCATGTATAGCAGTATACCCCGCACGGGGTCAGGAAGGCGGTCTTTTCAACGTCTTCCACCGCCATTCTGATCTGGTGATATCCGGAGAAGGCGTCTAGGAAGCATAACAGGTCGCATTCTGCGGTGGAATCGACGATCTGGTCGATGCGGGGGAGCGGAAACGGATCTTGCGGGCATGCCTTGTTGAGATTGGTGAAGTCGACGCACATGCGTTCCTTCCCCCCCCCCCTTTTTAGGCACAACGACGGGGTTGGCCAACCAATCCGGGTATCGGACCTCGCGAATGACCCCAGCGGCTTCTAGCTTGCGCGTCTCTTGGACAATGAAGGCCTGCTTCTCTGCGGACTGCCGCCTGGCCTTCTGCTTCATCGGGCGCGCATTCGGGCACACGTTGAGGTGATGCTCGATGACACTCCTGGGAATCCCTGCCAACTGATCGGGCTCCCAAGCCAACACCTTCTTATTCGCGCGCAGGAACCTGACCAAGGCCTCCTCCTGCTCAGGCTCAAGGTTGGCGCCTATGGTGAAAGTGGCACTGGAAGACCCGTCCTCGTCCACGGGTATCTGCTTGGTTTCTGCCTTGTCCTGGGTGAACAACTGCTTTTTCTTGGCGGGCACAGCCCCCTTGGGCTCAAGGGCCTCCGCGTCGGCAGGCTGCGCCGACGCCGCCGCCTTGAAGGCGAGCTCGAGCACTCGCAAGGCGTCCCTGGTGTCTCCGTGCACGGTGAGGGTACCGCTGCTCCCGGGCATCTTCATGAGGTTGTACGCCGGGTGCGTGGCGGCCATGAACTGAGCCAGCGCCGGGTAACCGAGGATGGTGTTGTAAGGGAGGCCGATGGGGGCGATGTCGAAGTCGACCATCTCCATGCAGAAGTTGTCGTAGGTGCCGAAGGTTACCGGGAGCCGGATCTGTCCCAGGGAGTCGGACGATCCGCCCCCGACGCCCGAGAAAGATCAACTGGGCCGCAGCCGCTCCCGGGGTATGCAGAAGAGATTGAAGGCCTCGACCGAAAGCACACTGAGGCCCGCGCCGCCGTCGCTGAGGGTCCTGGTGACGGCCACCTGGTAGACGGTGGGGGTGCACAACAGGGGGAGCACGCCCGAGCCCGCCAAGTTGGTGGGGTGGTCCTCCGAGCTGAAGATCAGATCGTCCTCGCGCGCTGCCCGATCCGAGGAAGCCCCCTACCGTGTGGAAGCGGTGCTGACCCGGCGGGCAAACGGCTTGACGTGGCGACTCGTGGGCGGTGCTTGCGAGCCGCCCAGGAGGGTCGCAATGACCGGAGGCGTCAATGTCGTGGCGTAGTCGCCCCGTCGCACAAGCGGATGCTGGGGTGGTGCTTGCTGTTTGTTCCCCGCCGGGCTGGCGGCGGTGCCGATGGTGGGCGATGAGGGACGACGAGGACGCTCACCGGTGAGGGTCGCTGGGGAGACGTGGGCCTGACCGGCGCCGTACATGGGTGCGGCGGCCGGAGAAATGCGGAGCGGTGGAAGACAGATTCCGGCGCACCCCTACCTGGCGCGCCAAATGTCGGATCGTGGGTTTCGGCAGACCCTTAAGGTTCGAACTCTGGGGTGCGCGCGGAGATTCTGCCCTCTACCTCTCCGTCTCGCAAGGATCTAAACTACCAAAATAACAGCACAAAGAAGACAGAGTTTATACTAGTTCGGGCCACCGTTGTGTTGTAATACCCTACTCTAGTTTTGTGGGTGGATGGATTGCCTCTTGGGCCGATGATGATGATGATCAATACAAAGGAGGACTACCTCGCGAGGGCCTGTTCTTGGCTAGGACGGTGAACTGCTAGGGGAGTTCAGCCGCCCTTCTCTCTCTCTCTCTCTCTCTCTCTCTCTCTCTCTCTCTCTCTCTCTCTCTCTCTCTTTGCTTGGATTCTGGATACCAGATGCCTCTACCCTGGGGGTGGCTAGTCCTATTTATAGGCAAAGGCCGTTGGCCTCTCCCCAAATATTGAGCGGGAAGGGTGCCAACAATTGGCCAATTCGAAGGGGAACATACAGTACACTTAACCTGACCAAAGTTGGTCCTGGCCTGCCAAAGGCCCTAAGGTGACGCCGCTCTGGGCTCCACGATGAGCTCATTCCCACCGTTGGACCGGTCTTGGTCTTGTTGCACCGAAATGGGTGCCTTTGCTTGATCCTCTCGCCTGCCTTGCCCCCTTTGCACCAAAGAGGAAAGGGGAGGACACTATGCGGTCTGGCGCCCGCCTGGCGCCCTTGGTCGTCACGGCTTGCGTCATGGGCACCTCGCGAGGTACCCTGCCTTGATCTCTCCGCCTCCTCATGAGCCAGCCTGAGGAGGCTGTGCCTGAGGAAGCACTTCGTCGTCCTCCCCGCGAGGCTTGGCCCCTCGCGAGGGTCTTGAGCATCGTGTTGATGAAGACGGGCCGTACTGGGCCTCCATTCGAGCCACGCCGCGGGCCGCAGGCAGGCAAGTCTGGGGACCCCCGTTCCCAGAATGCCGACACCAGTTACCTCCCCGCTCGCGCGCCATGGGCGGCTCAAGGGAGCAAATGGCGTGGCTGGGGAGCGAAGGACCGACGCGGGAGTGCGGCGGCAGGAGGAAGAAGAAGAAGGCAAACGGGAAGCGGAGAATGCGCGCATGCTCTGCGGCTCTCCCCCCTCCCCTACTTATAGCCCACGGGCTACGGAGTCGAGGGGGAAGGGTTTGGGAACGTGGGATCGGCTGCGCCCACGATCATGGCCACGACCCCGCGTCTCCCCATTTACTACGTGAGTTACTGCATGCAGTAACTCTGCGAAGAAACCCAACCGCCCGCCTTGGCCGCAGCGGATCCGCCCGCGTGCCGAGGCCCGGTGGTGGCGGGCCCAGCCTGCTGTCGCGTCCCATCACACGCGTGGGCTGGCAGGCTGGCCCGGCAAGCAGGCGCCACGTGGCGTGCTCATGACAGGCGGTGGGCTGGAAAACTTGGCTGGTACGCCACCTGTTTCTCGCTGAGGCATTCAAAATTCTCAGACAAGGCCGACTGGCGGAGGCCGGCTCCCTCCAGGCGGCTCGCCACAAGATGGATGATGCTACCGTCTCAAGCATCCAGAGAAGAAACTGTTGAGGCCCCTTGGCTCCTCGACCGCGGCGCCTCACCAGCTTCGAGGACTACTTTCGGAGTAATGGGCCACGGGTAGCCCAACCCGAGTCCCTGAATATTCTAAAAACATCGGGCCGACTGCGCCCCTCAAGACACCAAGATGGAGCACCGCCTTCCTCTAGCCGGCTAGTCAGGTGGCCGGCTATCGGAAGGCGGCCAAGCTCTAGAAGGCGGCGCCAATACAAGCCGACTCATGGCAGGCGGCCTCTAGAGAGGCCAGCTCCTGGCAGTCGGCTCCCAGGCACCCTCAAAGTCTGCACCCTCATTAAGGGGACAAGACCGAATATGGCTACAGTGTAGCCCCTCACCCCCACGATCGGGGCTGAGCGAGGGAACAGTGCCCCGTACAGGCGGAGGTCGCCGTCCGGCGCGGCCCTGTTGTCCCTCCTCCCTTGATGTCATGCCAGTCTGACGGAGCTTTGCCCCACGATGGCCTGTCGGGACGGCCCGCAGGCGGCGGGCCCTACCTGGTAGCGGGCAGCATACAAGACCGAGGGAGATAGACCAGTCGGACCCGAGAGAAGCCGGCTTCCAGCAGGCGGCCCGTTCTCTCCTCGGGGCTCGCAAGTCATTAACCAGATGAGACGGGGGGTGGCTACAGTGATCTCCCACCAGGCGGCGGGACTGTAGCCACGCCCCCACGACCAAGCATGTGTCATTAGCATAGCGGCTATAGTAACCAGCAGCCGGCAAGGCCCATGATCGGCGGGTATGGCATGTCGGCTTCGAACCAGACCAGTCGGCGGGGCTCACCAGGCGGTAGGCCCCAGCAGCCGGCGGAGAAGCCGGCGCCCAGAGACACTGACAGCCGGGACCTACACCCGGCTGGATTACTATTGTACCCCTGGGGGTAGACCTATATAAACCCCCCAAGGCACCCATGCAAAGGGTTCCAATCCCTTAGAACTAGATACATACCTAGAGAGGAGAAGAGCTAGCCTTGCCCTCTCCTACCTCTGCCAAACAGCTCGAAGAGCACCATTGTAGTCACTTGTGCCTTAGTGATCATGCGGAGACCCCACAGAGCAGGACTAGGGGTGTAATCTCCTAGGAGAGCCCCGAACCTGGGTAAAGTACGCCGGCGTTCATGTCTACGCCTCATCCCGCTTCCGGGCACCGGCGACGTTCTACTCGTTCCCACCATGATAATCCATCCATTGGCATATGTCGCACCCAACCCCCGAGAGAGTGCCGGTGAGGGTGTGATGAGACCCACAGGCGATGGTACGGGTGGCGACTTGGCGCATATTTGGTTGTTGCCTACTGAAGAGCAGGTGGACGAGCAGCCAGCGAACATGGTTGTTGCGGCCTGAGCTTCTGATGCTAGGCAGAGTAAGTAGAGAAGAGGAGAAGCAAATGTTGGATATGTCAGTTTCATTACTTGCATAGTAGCATAGCACCATATATAGTCATAGTCTAGGTTTGGATTCGAACTAGCTACAGGAGCACGTCTCTCTTTTTTCTAAAACTCAGCAACGTCTCTTTACTGGTACACTATTTTGTTCTGTACGGCTTCTCAAGTCTTTGATTCCTGCACTTGACATCTGGGACCAACCGGAAGGGCCTCTATATTTCACGAAAAAAACGTGCCCCCCGCTGACAGGTCGGACCCACCAGCTATCTTTGCACGCAAGGAAGTGCCTCCTTATTACGCACAAAAAATGAATACTCCCCCTGCCAGCTGGAACCCAACATAGTGGGAGGCTAACTTGTGGGCCTACCAAGTTGACGGGGACGGAGAGCTTTGTCAACTTAGTCAATATGAACGATTCTAGCTCCAGTTACCGTATGATGTTCATCCAACGGCAGTTGTGCTTCTTCAACCTCTGGTCTTCTTGCTCCAGCCGCCCAAACCAGTGCCGGTCTTGCCGCGTGCTCCTGCCTCCCGTGGCCAGCTGTGATGCCACGGAAGCCTCACCGCCCCTACTACTCCCACCGCTGGCCAGGGCATCCCTCTACTCACCCACACCCCCTGTTATTCTGCGGTGACGGCAGCCTCACACCGCAGCCAAACCAGTGAACGCTCGTACTCCTCTCTGCGTGGGCATCCACTGTCGCGTCTTCCTCGGCTCCGCCTCATCCCCTTCTTAGGCCTCGCCGTCGTCCACCGCCTTGGTGCTCTCGGCGCGGTGTGGTTAATGTGGTCAATGAACGACTTCCATCGGAAGAGTACTGTACGTGGAGAGGGGGACAGCTGGGTCCACGGCCGCAGCTGGGTCCACAGCCACAACCCGGTTTTTTTGTGATTTGCCAAGTAAGTCGCTTTGTCAGGCCTATTGGGCTGCAAATCTTTCAAGATCAGGAGAGCTTCATTCGGCTAGCCGAGAAAATGGCCTATCAGTAATGAGAAATGGGATGTACATTTTTAAAACACATCAAAGCGGCAATTAGTTTCAAATTTCTTTTTTTCATTTCGAGATTTTAAATTGCATTGATTTTTATGCGTGGACAATTTGTTGGATTTTATATTGATATACATTTATTTTTAAAATCAGTTTGAATGTGACTCGAAATTTTGGGATTAAAAACAGTTCGGACCGCACCGAAATATGCAAAGTTACATATAATTTTTTAATCGTGGCCACAATATGGGCTGTAATGCTAACAAAAAGAATATGGGCTCCAAAAAAACTTAAGAATAAGCAAATGGGCTGTAAATTATTAGAAATAATGGCAGACTGGTTGTATGATGTTTTCCACAGATTTGAGGCTTTCCTAAAAAAAGGTTGACACACAAGCAGTGACTGTTGGATGTCCATCCAACGGCCGTCGTGCTTCTTCAATCTCTGCTCTTCCTGCTACAGCCGCTCAAACAAGCGTCGGCGGGACTGCCTACTCTCTCCTCCCCGCGGCTGGCTGTGCTGCCGCGCAGGCCTCACCGCCCCACCGTACTCCCATCGCTGGCCTAGCCATCCCTCTACTCACCCACACATGTTGTTATTCTCCGGTGATGGCAGACGAACCAGTAAACCCTCGTACAGTCGTACTCCCCTCCGCGTGGGAAACAACTGCCGAGTCTTCCCTGCCTCCGTGTCGTTCCCTTCCTAGGCCTCGCCATCGTTCACCGCCCTATTGCTCTCGGCGCGGCCTAGTCAACGTGGTCAATGACCGACAAGCATCTCAAGTGGACTGTACGTGGAGAGGCTGACAGGTGGGTCCACGGCCGCACGCAAGGAAATGCCTCCTTATTACGCGCAAAATAATGATTCCTCCACTTGACATCTGGGACCCACCGAAAGGGCCTCTATATTTCACAAAAAACGTTACCGCCGGTGACAGCTTGGACCCACCAGCTATATCTTCGCACGCAAGGAAGTGCCTCCTTATTACGCACAAAAAAATGAATACTCCCCCTGCTAGCTGGGACACAGTATAGTGGCAGATTGACTTGTGGGCCTACTAAGTTCACGGGGACGGAGGGCTTTGTCAACTTAGTCAATATGCACGATTCTAGCTCCAGTGACCGTACGATGTCCATCCAACGGCCGTAGTGCTTCTTCAACCTCTGGTCTTCTTGCTCCAGCCGCCCAAACCAGCGCTGGTCGTGCCTCGTGCTCCTGCCTCCCGTGGCCAGCTGCAGTGCGGCGGAGGCCTCACCGCCCCCTACTACTCCCATCACTGTCCAGGCCATCCCTCTACTCACCCACACCCCCTTTTATTCTGCGGCGATGGCAGCCTCACACCGCAGCAAACCAGTGAACCCTCATACTCCTCTACGCATGGGCATCCACTGCCGCGTCTTCCCCGGCTCCGCATCGTCCCCTTCCTAGGCCTCCTCGTCGTCCACCGCCCTGGTGCTCTCGGTGCGGCGTGGTCAACGTGGTCAAGGAATGACTTCCATGGGAAGAGTACTGTACGTGGAGAGGCTAACAGTTGTGTCCATGGCAGCTGCAAGGAAGTGCCTCCTTATTACGCAGAAAATAATTATTCCTCCACCTGACAGTAGGGACCCACCGGACAGGCCACCGTATTTCGCAAAAAAAAAGTTCCTCCCGCTGTCATCTCGGACCCACCGGAACTGCCTCCTTATTACGAACAAAAAAAGAATACTCCCCCTTCTAGTTGGGACCCACCTTGGTGGGTGGCTGACTTGTAGGCCTACTAAGTTGACGGGGACGAAGTGCTTTGCCATCTTAGTCAATATGAATGATTCTAGCTCCAGTGACCGTACGATGTCCATCCAATGCCCGTAGTGCTTCTTCAACCTCTGGTCTTCTTGCTCTAGCCTCCCAAAGCAGCGCCGGTCGTGCCGCATGCTCCTGGCTCCCGTGGCCGGCTGTGCTGCCACGGAGGCCTCACCGCCCCTACTATTCCCACCACTGGCCAGGCCCTGCAGCGACGGCAGCCTCATGCCGCAGCCAAACCAGTGAACCCTCGTACTCCTCTCCGCGTGGGCTTCCGCTGCCGCGTCTTCCCCGGCTCCGCGTCGTCCCCTTCCTAGGCCTCGCCGTCGTCCATCGCCCTGGTGCTCTCGGCGCGGCGTGGTCAACATCGTCAAGGAACGACTTCTACCGGAAGAGTACTGTACGTGGAGAGGCTGACAGCTGGGTCCACGGCCGCAGCAAGGAAGTGCCTCCTTATTACGCGCAAAATAATTATTCCTCCACCTGACAGCGGGGACCCATCGGACGGGCCACCGTATTTCTTGAAAAAACCATTTCCCCCTAAATGCTGGGACCCACCAGCTACATCTTCGCACGAAAGGAAGTGCGTCCGGGCAAAAAAACGATTTGCTCCCTTGATTGCTGGGACCCACCAGCTACATCTTCGCACGCAAGGAAGTGCCTGACAGTCGGGACCCACCTGGTCAAAGCGTATGTAGCATTGTCATTCTGGTCGCGAACGTGTACGTACATATTGGTCGATGTAGAGGAGTGCACGTGTCGTAGTAGAGGCGCGCACATAGCATGTACACGTATGTATAGCGGCCAGTGTGCAAGAAAGAAAATACGGCCATGTACGTACATACGGGAAGGGTCTCGAACGCCTACTCGCGCATACGTACGACCAGGGCTCGTGTACATGGCTGGGTCGGAATAGAGAAACTGCGTCGTCGTGTTCATGGGGAGCCAACCGGTTGGGCCAGAACGGAATGCGTCGTCATGTTCATCGGGAGGGCTTGGACGGAACAGCCGATGGAAACGAGGCCTGGCGTACCACAGAACGGAGGAAATGACCCTGTGTTCGACCGGCCACGGTCGAAACGGGATCCTATTCATCAGGAGGGGTCTGGCGTACCACAAAACGGATGAAACGGACCTCCTATGGTCGAAACGGGGGTCCTGTTGATCGGGAGGGGTGTAGCGTACCGCAAAACAGAGGAAACGGACTTGTGTTGGAGCGCTACGGTCGAAACGGGGGTCCTATTCATCGGGAGGGGTGTGGCGTACTGCAAAACGGGACTCCACGGGATACTGTTCATCTCCACCGTCGACCCCCTCGAGGCTCCATGGGCTACTATTCATCCACCGTCGACCTCCTCCAACCTCCACCTGCGACTGTTCATCCACGGGCTCCAATTCATCCAGCCTCCACCGCGCGCTACTCCACCGGCTACTGTTCAACCAGCCCTCTCCACGGGCTCCTGTTCAACCACCCCTCCACGGGCTACTCACTACTAGGGAAAAGGCTAGCAGCAGCGCGGGTTTTAGGTGTATCAGTAGCGCGGGGACTGGCGCTAGTAATAAGGCGCTACAGCTAACACATAGCAGTAGCGCGTGCTCACCAGCGCTACTGCTACACAAGTGTAGCAGCAGCGTGGTTAGTGGAAGCTTGCTACTGCTAGTAGCTGTAGCGCGCTTTGCTAGGACGCGCTACTGCTATCACGGCGCTGCTGCTAACTTTTATCCACTCGCTACTGCTAATTTTAGTAGTTTTTTGTTTTTTTGGCATATTTGTTTTGTATTTGAACAAGCTTTATAGAAGAATCTTTAGCACATACAAATGTCATCATGATACACATACAAATGCCTGCGAGACCACAAATATAATCATAGCATATACATACAAATAGTCTCATCATAATCATCATCCAACACAAAGTGGTATCTTGTCATCATCTCGAAAATAGCGATACATGCAAGTCTCGAATACTTGCACCTACAACGTCATCCATCTAAACAAAGGTATACGCAAGAAGAGCTATCACTATGAGTGAGAGCGGAACTATGCAGTACATGAGGTGGCGGTTACGAGTCCTCTCTCGCGCTAGCGTGAACCTCAAGTAACTAGCTTCTCCTTCTTGTCTGCTTTTGAAGCCTTTATGGCTGGCGCCCGAGAACCCATTCACATGCGCCTGACACTCATGCCACTCGTTGTACACCCCCGGAACCTTCCCTTTGTACACGACATAGCACTTCCATCTCGCCATCAAGAAACTAGGTACCTGTTAGAGATGCATGTTCATGAAGAGGATGTACAATCATATATATGCAACAAAATATACTAGAGCAACACCAAAAAAGAAAGGGTTAGCAACTAGATGCAACATATAGTACGCAAATTAATTAACTAGAGGTACGCAGGTCATCGTACGAAAACTAACGAAGTAGCGTTACGCAAGTTCGGCAGGGACCATGGGCATCACAAAGTTTCATCGCTACAAAAAGTATACAAGTTCAACCGACACATATCATCATCATCGGCATCATAAATCACTAGAAGTTCCATCCTTCCATATCATCGAGGATGGACCCTAGCTTCTTGAACAGCGTGAGGTCTAGACGTTGCATGCCTATGCGAGTTCGGACGTCAGCTCGTGATATAGGGCCATGGTGGAACATCCCCTTCTCATCGACGACTTCTTTCATGATGATCGTCGCAATGTCGCTTCGGATGCGGAAGAAGTCATCTCTAAGTTTATAATCCGCTTCTCCATGAGATTCTAGCCACTTGTGTATATGATCATCATTTCTGCTTCTCATGCGAAGCTTTTGGTGATCCGTGTTGAACTGAATCATGAGATGGACGATGTAGAATCCATCCATCTTGCTTGGTTTTGGGACATGGATGCAGGAGAAGTTAGTTTTATGTGCGAAACCCATCTTCTTGTTCCTTTGTTTCCTGATCTGCATGTGGCCACCTCTAATGTTGAAGCCTTGGAGAGCATCATCTAGAATATTCATTATGTGGGTGTAGTATTTTTTCTCGTAGTCTCTGGAAGGGTCAAAATACACGGCGTGGGAGACTTGCGGGTAAAGAACGATAAGGATGGCGCACCCGTTGCTGCGGGGAAAAGACACCTCAAATTATTCCCCATAGAGAGAGAAGGAATGATTGAAATGTACAAAAGGGTTGTCCGGAACTGACTTACTTTGGATGATAAGGCACGAGGAAAATTTCCCGGTCCTTATTCTGTACCATGAAGTTTTGGAGGTACTCCCTAGCAGTTTCATGCTCAAAGTCGCCGAGACTCAAGAAAGACTCGTGCATGTAGTACGGATCCGCCACACAGATTTGCGAGACTTCTTCACTCTTCATGACCGAGCTCATATGTAGCGCAAAAAGGCGGACGATTGTAAAATCGAGCCGCCTTGTCAGAAACATCTCAAAGATATGGTCAAACCGCAGGAAGAACACCTCCGGGGGCCGTGTCTCGACGTAGCACTTCCCCTCAGGCACACGAGCCGCGTATGTCGGATATCCTGGATCCTTTGAGGCTAGTAGGCTTTTCTCAGTCGACAGCACATCGTCGTGCAGTCTCCTGAGATCCCCTGATAGTGCCTCCAGCGGTTTCGGTGGTAGCATCGGCTCGCCCGAGATATGGAACATGACCGCACCTTTCATGGGTACACGCTCTTCAGAATGCATCGTCTGGCTGCTATGTGCTCTGGCTTGTTTGGAGGCAGCTATCTTCCCCGATCTCTTCCTCTCCTTTTTCTTGGGCACACCTTCCAGACCCTTCCTTAAACCCTGCCCCAGTGTTCCCGGGCTAAGTATTGTACCACCCTCGCGCCCGGCTAGTTGAGCCTGTGTTGAGGCGGCATCTTCAGGCGTGTCCTGTGAGGATTTCATGAAGAGAGACTTTTTGCAATCCCTGCTACGACCTTCCTGCCCGGGCATATCATCCATATCCTCATTAGCAAGTTGATAGCCCGATTCGTCATATGGTTGACTCATCATATCTATGTCACAGTCATACGCGTTTGTATTGAGGAAATCCATAGGGTCGACCTCCGTCTCATCATCCATTCTCTGTTCTACAAGACAAATTACATCAGCCAGTACTATTGCACCCCCTTCATCATGTCGTTCGCCGCTCTCACCCGGCAGTACAGGAGCTGGTAATTGCGTAGGCGGGGTGGTGGTCTCCGCACATGCTTTTTGATGTGTGGTTATTGGTGTGCTCTCGACCGGCTCCAGATGAATAAGATTCTTCGGTCATAGCAGCACCCAACCGTTGCAGCTTCCAATCCGCGGCGGGGTCTCGTCGTCCTCTCCCACATGCTGTACTGGAGGAGGCAAATCCTCGTGCACCGATTTCACACTGGACAAGCTAACCCTCAAGTGCCCAGCGGGGATCGGCTATTTGTGGAACGTGGGTTGCAAGGGGTCCATTATCATCCCCTTTCCCACGTCCACCTTCTGGCCTTTGATCAAGTAGAGTATGGTGCACGGGGTTTCTTTCGCCTACAAACACATATGTCTGTGGCGTAAAACATCCGAAAGGCAACAAAAATGGAATATTATATATATATATATATATATATATATATATATATATATATATATGTTGGTGCGACATGTAATTACCGTGACGGCGTCGAGCTCAGCCAAAGACGAAGGCCCACCTAGCGTGCCAGAGACTGAGGACGGGCTGCTATGAGCGGGAGGGGCTGCGAGAGGAGGCCCGGTTGCGTGAGCAAGTGATGGCGCGATGGTGTTGTTGTTCATGGAGTTGCTCCCGACGAAACTGGGCAACGGGAAATCATGTACCGTCTTGTCTGGATTTTCCTTCGTCTAGTTGATCATAACTGGAACCAAGTTAGTAGCAAAATCATTTCTGTAGGCAGTTATAGCTGCATTGACTGCCTGCTGTAGCAACTCATATTTGTCCTCAGCTGCTTTTTTCGCGTCCTCAGCTGATTTTTTCTTGACCGCAATCTTCACCTTCGCGTCGATGCCCGCCTGACTAAACTTATTTTGCTGCTTCTTGGCCTCCGGGCCCTCGTTGTAAAACACCTACCATGTGGCGCCGTCTCCAGTGCCGTGCACACGACCATATTGCGGCCGCTGGTCCAAAGGGAGTCCCTTAAGTTCGTTCAAGGCCCGGTTGAGAGGGGTGTCCCACTTAGGCCTCATCGGAGAAGTAGGGCTTTCGGTTGCAAAGCTGGTGTTGCTTCTCCAGTAGTCTAACCAATTTCCTCGTGATCTGGTCCGTGTAAAAAACCTTTTTCTCCTTGTCCCACTTGTAGCGGGCCTTGATGAAGTCACGCTCCAAGGAGTTGGTGAACTTCGCGAAGGGGTCTGGGAGACCCGCGGCTTCACGTTCCGCGTCCTCCTTATCCCATATGGGCCTTTTACCGAGGTAGCCACGGCTTCCGAGGCGATGCTTCCCCGTGTTCCTTTGCTGAAGGCTCTTGAATTTCGCAGCCTTAGCCTTGGCTACCTCGGTAGCGCAAGTGTCCTTGAAATTTTTGAACTCCTGTTCCGTAAGTGTCGGATTTTCCTCCAGAATCTTGGACAGGGGTTCCTTAGCCTCAATAGCTCGTTTCACCCTCCCTTTCCAAGAGGCCAAATCATTGCTGAACATGCCCATGGCGTGATTGTAATCTTTTTCATCTTCGGATCATCCCACGGTTGTTCTATGTTATCATCCCGGTCGGGGAACTTGAATCTCTTGTGCAACTTTGTTAGGAGCAACTGCATCAAATGTTCTTTACTCCTTAAGTCATCGTCATTGATGCTCGCGCATTCCCGTAGGATGCATCCTACTTGGTTCCCATAGCACTTGCGAGGTTCTTCCGGCTCTAACGGCTCAAACTTGCCAGGTGCCATCTTTGTGATCACAAGTCGTCCAATCCCTAGTTTGTTAGGTTTTCGTATCCTTTGCTTCTTATGCTTCCTCTTTTCGGTAGCGGCATCGGCGTCGGTACCTTCCCCGCCGGTATCTTCCCCGCCGGTACCCTCGCCACCGGTCTCGGCGCCGCCATCGGTGCCGGTGCCATCGGTGTCGATGTCGGCGTCAGTACCATCATCGAGGCGGACCTGCAAACCTTGCTTAGCAGTCAAAAAGTCAAGGTAGTCTTGTTCACCCTGATAATCCATCTCGTCTGTATCTTGGTCAGAAGGCCCAGTTTCTTCGTTCTTCGGCATGTTTACTATGATTAAGTGTCCTCATTTATTTATAAAAGTATGAATAAATGAGAAATGACATAAAAAAGAAATCTATGTGCCAGCACTCGATATGCCAACTATGTAGCACAAATCATGCCTTCATTCACGGGAAATTTCGGCATGACCTTTGCTAAAAAATGGACATATCGAGCGCCTGAAATTCACCGGCACGGAAATGAATCATCATTCCGGTGTAACATAGGCCACTCGGATCATTTACCAAAATTGAACCAAAACATCACATGTCCAAATGACATGTTCAAATTCCAAACATGACATGTCCAAAACATGACATATCCACATATCACATGTCCAGTTCAAATTTGCATATAAATTCAGCTAATTTTGAAAACTAGCTAAATTCATAACTAAATAGATAACCTAATTAACATACTGCCCTAACTAAAACCTAAGTAAATTAACCAAAGAACCCTAGCTAGCAGAGAGAGAGGGGGGCGGGGGTTTACAGAGGGTGCAGGGGCGAGGAGGCAGGCCCGACAACGGCCGAGGTTGGGAGGGGAGGAAGCAGAGGAGGGAGGCGAGGGCCGACGGGTCGGGGGCGAGCGCGCCGGGGTCGGGGGCGAGCGCCGGCGCCGGGGGCGAGCGCCTCGGTCGGGGGCGAGCGCCGGCGCTGGGGTCGGGGGCGAGTGCCGGGGCCGGGTCGGGCGCGGCGGTGTGACGGGGGAAGAGAGAGTGGGGATTTGGGGGGAAAAGAGGCGGGATGAAGCAGGGAGAGTGAGAATTTTGGGTTAAGTGGACGTAGCAGTAGCGCATTTAGACAAAACGCGCTACTACTATTACAGGCAGCTATAGCGGTTTTATACAGAAACTGCTACTGCTAACTTGACTAGTTGTAGCTCTTTTTCAGTAAAGCGCTACTGCTATAACCAATTTCCCTTTTTCTTTTCCTTTATTTTTCTCACTTTTCTTTTCTTTTTTTCTGAGAGCAGTGAATGAAGGGAAGCCGATATATATTGCATCATTTGACGGTTAAATATGTATGCAAAATAGAAACATATATATTATATCATAGGACCCATGCATAATAATGGCTAAGTGTGTATACAAAATAGGAACATATATATATATATATATATATATATATATATATATATATTACATCATTTAACCGATAACATATGGTTCCTCAGCGCTGACGTTTTCACTTTTGAGTCAGCTTCTTTCCCTTCTTATTTGTCGAAGAATAATGGAGCCCCTCATTGTCACTTTGCCTTTTCCATGGAGTATTGATTCTTCTTTTGACGTATACTTCATCATCATCGTCATCTTCCCTCATTGGGTTGCCGTACTAATCATAGTCTTCCTCGTTGGCGACTCCATCCATTCCAATGATGTTCCTTTTGCCTCTCCTCACGAGAACACAACTGGGATTGCATGGGTCGGTTATGAAGAAGCATTGTATCACGTGCTTAGCGTGTACCCATGGCTCGTTTTTTGCGATAGCGTTCACGGTAGCGCTCTTGGCGTTGGGTATAGTCATGGTAGTGAAAATCCGGTTTTCTCTTTCGACATTCTTAGCCCATCTGACACGGAACATCGTCGTGTTGTGCAGTCCAGAGTAGTCAAGCTCCCAGATCTCCTCGGCCCTTCCATAAAATCGTTCAGTTGCGCCGTTGTCGCTGCCGGTCTGCATTCCATCGTCACCCCTGAGTTCTGATCATCACTGTCCATATCTTTGGCCTCCGTGTAGAACGTGTATCCGTTGATATCATATGCCTGATAGGTTACGAGGTTGGGTGAGGGGCCATGTGCTAAGGCGTATATGAGCAATCCGTCCTTAGAGCCCTCCTTCGGGGGATTAGCAATAATATGCTCTTTGAACCAATGCTGGAAAGTGGAGTTGTGCTCTCTAGTAACTTCGGCGTCCGTCTTGCATACCCCCCGATCATGATACTTCTTTGTGATAATTTCTTTGTGCAGTGCCACGAAAGGATCTACCTCGTCTAGATGTTGTAGCACTACCAAGTTTGCTCTGTCAAAGTCGCTGCGTCGATCTGAGTATGCCACGTGCAATTCCCTGCGACCGTTGGAGTGACCTTCTCCTTCGAGCCTTCCATCGTGCTTGTTAACGGGCAAACCAACACTAACACCAGGCGGCTGGTATGCGCCATATAGAAAATTCTCACAGAAAAAGATGCACTCTTGTGTCAAATAGCCCTGGACTATGCTTCCATCCGGACGGGACATGTTACGAAAGAATCCTTTGATGATCCCATTCATCCTCTCAAACGGCATCATGTTGTGCAGGAATGACGGCCCTAGGTCTATTACATCATCCACAATATGGACACACAGATGCACCATCACGTCAAAGAACGCGAGCGGGAAGTACATCTCAAGCTCATTCAGTATCACAACGATCTCTTCCTGTAGCCTTCAGAGATGCTTCACACTGATCGACTTTCGAGAGATGACATCGAAAATGTTGCAGAGACCAATAAGCGTGTCACGGACGTGCTTGTCCATTATCCCTCTAAGGGCAATAGGTAGTATCTGCGTCATCATCACATGACAGTCATGGGACTTCATCCCGCTGAACCTTTTCTTGTCCGTGTCTAGATATCTGCTTATCTTGCCACAGTAACCGGAACTAACTTTGACTCCGGTAAGGCACTTAAAGAATTGATGGATCTCAGCCCAACTTAAGGTGAAGCAAGAAGGGGGGCAATAATCCTCTTTCTTTATTTTCTTGCCCTTCTTCTCCCGTGCCTCTGTCTTCGTCTCTGTCTCGTCTGACATTTTATGGGGCGGCATGTGCAGATCTTCCCTGATTTTCAAATCTTGCAAGTCTTTTCTTGCCTTCGGCCCATCCTTGGTCTTATCCGGCATGTTCATCAGTGTTGCGAGCAAGCTCTCAAGGACATTCTTACAGATATGCATTTGATCAAGGCAATGAGGTGTATCGAGTTTGTGCCAGTACTCCAAGTCCCAGAACACAAACCTCATCTTCCATACCTTCAGCAGCGGCTCCGGCGCCTTTCTCATCGTCTTTCCCGGCGCGGGGCACTCCTTCCAGTTTTTCAACAGCTCATCAATTTCGGCACCGCTCCGCTTACGTGGAGGTCCTCGATGCTCACCATGACCATTGAATAGATCTCCATGGTTTCTCCATGGGTCGTCCTGTTCGAGCCATCTTCGATGCCCCATGTACACGATTTTCCCAGACCCGCCATCTTTCCTTGACGTTAGTTGCTGAGACGTCGTATCATCCATGCACCGCATGCATCCACAATATCCATGGCACACCTGGCCTGCCACATATCCGTAACGAGGTAGTCGTGCACTGTCGTGATCAGCGCGGCTCTCATGTTGAAATACTCGCCTTTGCTGGCGTCCCATGTCTTGGCCGGTGTTTTCCATAACGTGTCTAACTCCTCTTGAAGTAGCCCCAGATATAAATTAATATTATTTCCTGGTTGTTTCGGCCCTTGAATAAGCATGCTCATGTGAATGTACTTCGATTTCATGCACAACCAGGGGGAGGTTGTACATCCATACAAACACGGGCCATGTGCTATGGTTGGTGTTCTGGTTGCCAAACGGATTCATGCCATCGGTACACGCGCCGAGCACGATGTTCCTTGCATCACATTCAAAAAACCGATAGAAGGTGTTCAACGCTCTCCACTGGCTTCCATCCTTCACGTGTCTCAGCTTGGATCATCTCCATCGTCGGGCTTCTTCCTCTCCGCGTGCCAGCGCATTAGCTTTGCTTCCTTGGGATCTACAAAATACCTCTGGAGACGGGGAGTGATCGGTAAGTACCATACAACTTTCTGGGGACATTTCTTCCCGGCCTTCTTGTATCGAGAAGCATTGCACACTGGACAGTTTGTTTTTTCCGCGTGCTCCTTCCGATAAATTATGCAATCGTTGATGCATGCATGGAATCTAACGTGTGGCAGATCAAGAGGGCACACGATCTCTTGGCCTCATCAACACTAGTAGGACATAGATTACCCGCGGGAAGAACATCCTTTAGGTACTTGAGATGCTCATCAAGGCTAGTGTCGGTCCATCTGTTTTTAGCCTTCGTCTTCAGGAGTTGGAGCGTGAAACTCAAGCGGGTCACCTCAGGATTGCAACCATCATACAATGGAGTGTTCGAGTCTACCACCAGTTGCTCCAGCTTAGCCTCCTCTCTAGAAGCAGCTCTCTCAGTACTCGTCTCCTTGCGAAGCAATGCTTGAACATGAGGGTCCCGCACGATTGAACTTAGTACCGATGAACTCTACTGCATGGAGTCCATGTCATTCTCTCCGCCGCCATGTCCGGCCCCTTCTCCTCCGCCATGTCCGGCCCCTTCTCCGCCGCCATGTCCGGCCTCTTCCCCGCAGCCATTATCGATCATCTCTTCGTCTTGCCCCATGTCATCATTGCCTGCCCCGTCGGCATCCTCAACATCTTCATCCGCATCTTCAATTATCCACCGAGTATAGCCATCCATGAAACCAGTCATGAGCAGGTGCACTTCGACACGACCATCGTCATGGGGGTCGAGCCAAACTATTCCTTTGCATTTTCGACACGGACATAAAACCTCTGTCCGGTTATTTTCCTTCATGTCCTGCACCGCCAACCGCAACCACCTGTCCACCATCGTTCCACTGACCATCGTCAACTCTGCACGGTAATAATAAACAAATTGATTATAAAAATGTGTGCATGCATCAAAGTCATACAAAAATTCGGCTTGACCTTCCTTAAAAATAGGACATATATAGATCTAGAGTTTGCCCGGAATTCACCGAAACGGAAATAAATCGACATTTCGGCAAAACATAGGCAACTCAAAAGCACAATTTGGCGTCAACTCATGCCACACACACAATTTCCATAAACATATCACACACACATAAACATATTTCCATTTTGCAAAAGCATGAAATTTTAATCACCTCTATCTCGAGATCGAGCACATGGTGGAGATGATGTTGTAGGGAGATCAAAAGTGCACAAAGTTCTTCTTGACAAAGATAGATCTAGTTAGGGGGCAAATAGGTCACTTAACTAAATGCTACATCTACCTAGCTACCTAATTTGGGAGGAGACAACTTCAACTAGTGGAGGGGGAAGGAAAAAGAGAAAGGAGATGCATTAATGGAGGTGGTGTAGTTAGGTAGGAGTAATGAAGAGAGAGAAAGGTAGATAGAAGAGGTAGAGTAATGGGGGAGAAGTATTGAGGAACAAGAAGAGTGTGAGTGGGAGCATGTGGGAGGTAGGGGAAAGGGAAGAGAGGAGGGGGAGGGGGAGGGACGGATGGGGAAAAGGTGGTGGGTGGGTGCAGATTAGTAGTAGTGCGGGACGTAAAACGCGCTGTTGCTAAGGAAGTAGCAGCAGCGCGCTTTAGGCAACGGCGCTATGCTAACTGGGACAAAAAAGTGTGCCAATTTGAAATTTAGCAGCAGCGACCTTGGAAAAAGCGCGCTACTACTACATCCATAGCAGTAGCGCGGCTCGTGGCAACGCGCTGCTGCTAAATGGAGTTTGGTTGACACTGTCGCTCGATATTTGTAGCAACGCGGTTTACACCGAGCGCACTACTGCTAAAAACTTGTTAGCAGCGAGTTTCCTGCAACCGCGCTACTAATAATTAGCAGCAGCGCACCTTTTTGAGCCGCGCTGCTGCTAAGATTCTGTGTATAAGGTTTTCCCTATTAGTGACTGTTCATCCTGCCCTCCACCGCTTACTGTTCATCCAGCCCTCCACGGGGTGGTCCTGTTCGTCCAGCCCTTCACGGGGTCCTGTTCATCCAGCCCCAACCGGCTCGATTGATCGGGGTCTTGTTCATCTAAAGGCAACACCACAGGGTTCTTTCCATCCACACCCACCGGGAACTGTTCATCCAAACCCCCCAGCAACACTCACTATTCATCCAGAGACAACATCGATCAGCTTTAGTTGGCAGCAATAGCGAAGGAATCGCTCGATCGGGGTTCAGTTAACAGCCATCGATCGATCGCTCGGGTTCAGTAACACATAGCCTGTAGTGCAATCGCTCGGGTTCAGTTAGAGCCCAACGCCTCGCTCGGGTTCAGTTAGAGCCCAACGCCTTGGACCCACGCGCGTGCGTGTATGAGAGAAACGCGCATCGCTCGGCCCCGACCACCCACCGTATCTGGGAACACCCTGGTATTTTCCTCACCCTCGCTTCTACCACGGTTTTTTCCGTCATGGACGGCCCAAAGAATGTCATGGAGCTGCGTCTCCAGCCCGCCCAGGATGAAAAGCCCATTTTCTGTCATGATTTTTTTTCATAGAAGTAGGACCCCACCACATCTATGATGATACTGGGTTTTGTCACAATTATCGTCATAGAAGTGTCATAAGTATGACAGAAAAAATTTCGCTCGGCCCAAAATGTCACGGATGTGTCTTTTTTTTGTAGTGTCTGTAATCTCGGCGACCCACGTCCCCCACCGGCGCTGCCGGACCCGAGGTAGGACCTCGTCGGCTACTGGGTCCGAGGGAGGACGGGGAAGTCCTCGAACCGGTGTAGGGGCATGGCGGCGGGCGGATCGAGGGACCGGCGACGGCGGATCGAGCCCACGGAGGACGACGGGGAAACCTCGGCGGCCACCTCGACGGCGTCAGGCGAAAAGGCCGCGATAAACCTCTTTTTTGCCATTGGCTCCTCGAGCTCCCCGGCACACAGGCAGAGGTTGAGGATGGAGGCGCCAGCGATGGCAGCGACCTACCAATGGTTTCAAGGGTTGTGTGTGTCTATGTGAGCAGAGGTTTTGGGGTGTGTTTAGAGGGGGCGGGGGGCAAGGTGGTGTTTGAGGAAATACTTTGGCAACTGAAAATTTTACTAAGCGGGAGTAACAAGGCGGGGCTACTAAAAATTTGGATCAAGGGCGAGCAGATATTTTTGAGATTGCGAGGGATGCAGAGGCGGGAGTAAAATGCCGGGGCTACTGAAAATTTGAATCAAGGGACTAAAGCAGAGCGGGAGTAACAGACATCACACACGGTCCGCACATACTAATCGTGTGCTACCAAACATTAACACCTTCCAAGCGGTAGATATTTTCGAGATTTTGAGGCAGTAATATTTTTGAGATTGCGAGGGATGTAGAGGCGGGAGTATTTGGGAGCGAGCTAGTGTGCTTGACACGCCGGCTGTGGACTGTAGTCGACACACCTTCTCGCGTAAGCCATAGGCGTACTATACATCGACGATGCTCCAAGATATTTGATACTACATCTCACACAGTTGGTGATAATAAACTGTGTGGGATCCACTTGATTTGAATTACATAATGGGTTCACAGCAGCAATGGATGCTGTTTGAATTGCTAGACCTTTCATCTGCAGTGAACATGCAACTATATGTGTGTCGTAAAATAATTGGAATTATTCAGGGTTCATTTGGACATTTTATACATTAAACTGGTTTTCTAGCCGTTTCAGGTGCACAATTCAAAATTAAACTACATGCCCATGCTCCAATGCATATAAATTGGTTGAAAAATCCAATATGTGTCCTTGAGTGTATGCTTAGGTCCCATGCAAGAAATGGGAATGAATTTCAAACACCAAGGCACTGTTGATTGCCAGCAAAATGTTGAGATACCTGGTTTTTTAATTCTAGTAAATCCCAAACTCGTCTAAAATTCATGAAACTTGGCATGCTATCATGGAGCGGCATCAACATGCCGGGGTAAAAAATTTGTCCCATTTGGGGCAGGTTTCGGTATAAGCTTCTCACAAACCAGAGCTTCTCACAACATGCGTGATGGTTTCGGTAGGGAACGTGCCACCTTTGGGGACGGAACGATATCCGTTGCCTCTTATTGCTTTCAAAAAATTTCTAGTGTCAACATAGAACAACAGGAGTGTTGTGTTTAATCTTGATATTTTTCGGGGTTCGTTTGACCTTTTTTATACATTAAATGGGTTTTCTAGGCATTTTGTGTGCATAATTCAAATTTGAACTACAAGCACAAGCTCCAGTGCACCTGTAGCGACCAGACCTCAAATAGTCTGACCTCTGTGCTCAGGTGTCATCCCTGGATCAGTAATGCTAACACCACACAGTAATTTGAAGGATTTATAACAGAGTAGCAATCACACACTTATTACATCGTATGTCTCAAAGAGAACTTATTACAATAAATATGGCTTAAGGCCATCTAATAACGATAACAGCGGAAGGCTTGGAAGATAAGTGAGTCCATCAACTCCAACGGCATCACTAAGTATAGAACCACGACCAAAAAGGCACCTTACTCGTCGTCTGAAAAGTCTGCAACATGAAACATTGCAGCCCGAAACGGGTCAGCACATGGAATATGCTGGCAATGTAACACATAGAGAGTAATGAAAGAATAGGCTATACTACATGCATATATGGCTGGTGGAAAGCTCTATGGTTACAGTTTTGCGTAAAGCCAATTTTTCCCTACTGCAAAGGAATAAATTTTATTTAACTATCATGGTGGTTGTTAAACATTGAGAATGGTTGACAGCATCCTCAATCCCAATTAAAATAATCATCATTAAAACCCAACAATATTAATTTAGTAGTAACATGATGAGATTCACATGATATCCAAGTACTAGATACTCAAAACGTCCATAACCGGGGACACGGCTAACCATGATTAGTCTGTACACTCTGCAGAGGTTTGCACACTTTTCCCCACAAGACTCGATCGCCTCCGTTGGATTTCTTGCACTACATGGTGTTTGAGAAACGGATGACCGAAACATAGTCTTTCAGAAGCTCTAGCACCTTACGATGTGATAGACCGTACCAACCTACATCCCCTACATCTGCTAGTCTACCACTATAAGAGTTCGCACGACTTAATCAGCTATGCCAGAGCCCATAATGGCTTGTGGCTGCACACGGAAGTTTCTAGTATGAATAATCTCATGATCCCTTTGGGCCTGGGTGGCGGTCCATAAAGAAAAACAACAGGCAATCCTGGAATACCCAGGTACCTCAATCCACCCAGATGTGTATTTAAGTTGCCACCTTAGATAAACCATTAAATTAACAAACTCACATCTGTCATGGATATCATTCACCCAATCCACGTCTACTAGCATAGCATGGCATAATAAGCAAACATAGAAGTAACTCCCAAAGGTTTGATAATAAAACAGGTAATAGGTGCTACCTCAACTACTTCTCATCCCACAATTTAATTAGATCCTAATCATGCAATGTTTGAGGATTGATCTAATGCAATAAAACTGGGTAGTAAAAGAGGTATGATTAAAGTGTTACTTGCCTTGCTGATGATCCGCGAAACCTAGAGATTCGAAGTAACAGGCGGCGCACTCCGGGTATTCTATCACAGACAAACAAACAAGCATACAATAATTACGCATCTAATGCACAGGTAAAACTCAAATAAGAGATCTAACCATAAAGTTTAACTTAAGAACTCCGGTTTGCAAAAAGAATCAAATCGAACGAAGCAACGAAAGTCAAACGGCGAAAGAAAACAACTTCGTTCTACTAATCTGGGTCTAAGTCAAATTTTATAGAAGCAAAAACTTGTTTAAGTTGGTTAAACGGAAAAAGGGTTTCGAGACGAAACTCCAGGCGCTTGAATCGCCTGATTCCGATAAACGAGCGAAAAGTTATACTAAAACGAAAATCGGATTAGAAATCGCGATCAGAAAATAACCGTGGAAAATCCGAGAAAAAGAAAAACGACGAACGGATTAATGAACGAACGTTCATTATCGAGATCTAAATGGTGAACACGTTCGTTAAAACGAACGAACGAGCGAACGCTCGCTATTTAACCTAAACCGAAAATAAAACCGATCTAATAAAAAAGAAACTAAAAAAATAAACCGACAAAACCGAAGAAAACCAATCGGTTTTCTAAAAAAACCGGCGGCGCGGATAACGAGGCACGGTGAGGCGAACCTTGGGCGGCGGGATCGACGGCGGCGGCGTCCGGCGGCGGCGTGGGGCGGCGGCGGGGTGCGGGCGGCGCTAGGGTTGGGCGGCGGCGGCTGGGCCATCGGGCCTCGGGTGCCCCGACTTATAAAGCCCCCGCGGGCCGGAGTCCTAGTCGGACACGGCCCGTAGGTCGGTTTGTTTTTTTCAATAATTACGCGCAGAAGAAAAATAAAAAAATACTAAACAGACTCCAAAAATCCCGAAATAAATTTTCTCCGACTTCTAAAATCAAGCCAGACAAAGTGAACATTTATTTGGGGCCTAAATGCAATTTTGAAAAATGCATATTTTTCTTAAATTCAAATGAAAATATCGAAAAACTCCAAAATAAAATCTTATTTGGTTCTATTATTAAATCCTCAATATTTCTTTATTTTGGGAAAGTAATTTTATTCCCTCTCTCATATTTTGTAATGGAAATAATTGATGATAAAATAAATAAAATCAAATGATCCTATTCTCAAAATTTGAGAAATCTCAAATATGAAAATAACGAAATCCCCAACTCTCTCCGTGGGTCCTTGAGTCGCGTAGAATTTCTAGGATCAAAACCAAAAGTAAATAAAATATGATATGCAATGATGATCTAATGTATAACATTCCAAATTGAAAATTTGGGATGTTACAAACCTACCCCCCTTAAGATGAATCTCGCCCTCGAGATTCGGGTTGGCTAGAAAATAGGTGAGGGTGGTCCTTGAGCAAATCTTCCTCTCGCTCCCAGGTGGCCTCATCCTCCGAGTGGTGGCTCCACTGAACTTTGCAAAACTTGATAACCTTGCTGCGGGTGACTCGGCTGGCAAACTCAAGAATCTTGAATGGTTTCTCCTCATAGGTCAAATTGTTATCCAACTGAATTGCTTCCAATGGCACAGTGTCTCTCAAAGGTATGTCAGCCATCTCCGCGTGGAACTTCTTCAACTGAGAAACGTGGAACACATCATGAACTCCTGACAATCCTTTGGGCAATTCCAACTTGTATGCCACTTCTCCCATACGTTCCAAAAGTCGGTATGGTCCTACAAATCGTGGCGCTAACTTTCCCTTAACTCCAAAACGCTTAATTCCTCGTAGTGGAGATACTCGAAGATAAACTCTGTCTCCGACTTCACAAACTGTCTCCTTGCATTTAGAATCTGCGTAGCTCTTCTGCCTGGATTGGGCTACCTTGAGCCTATCGCGAATCAACTTCACCTTCTGTTCAGACTCTTAATCAAATCAGGTCCAAACAACTGGCGGTCTCCAACCTCGTCCCATGACAACGGTGTCCTGCACCTCCTTCCGTACAAGGCTTCGAAAGGGGCCATTTTCAAACTGGTTTGATAGCTGTTGTTGTAAGAGAACTCTGCATATGGAAAATTGTCGTCCCAACTAGGTCCATAATCTAGCGGACAAGCTCTCGGCATATCCTCCAAAATCTGATTGACTCTCTCGGTCTGTCCATCTGTCTGTGGATGAAAAGTTGTACTGAACTCTAGCCTGGTACTAAAAGTTTCATGCAACTGCTTCCAGAACTTTGAGGTAAACTGGGTTCCTCTATCTGATACGATACTCCTCAGAACTCCATGCAGACATATGATCTTGGTCATGTACTTTGCCAACTTTGCACTGGTGTAAGTGGTCTTTACTGGGATGAAATGACCTACCTTCGTCAACTGATCAACTACAACCCAAATCGAGTCATAGCCGGAACGAGTCCTTGGTAATCCCATCATAAAATCCATGCCTAGCTTATCCCACTTCCATTCGGGTATCGACAATGGCTGCAACAATCCTGCTGGCTTCTGATGCTCTGCCTTTACTCTCTGACATACATCACAAACTGCTACATACTCCGCAATATCTTTCTTCATTCCAGTCCACCAGAAAGTATCCTTCAAATCCAAATACATCTTGGTATTTCCTGGGTGAATCGAATAGGGTGAATCATGTGCGTCCTGCAGAATGAACTTCCTGATCTCCGGGTCATTGGGCACATAAACCCGGTCTTCAAACCATAGGGTATCGTGCTCATCCTCACGAAATCCTTTAGCTTTTCCTTCGCTCATTTTCTCCTTTATAGAGGCAATCTCCTTGTCAGTCTTCTGAGCTTCCCTGATTCTATCCATCAAAGTTGACTGAATCTCCAATGCTGCCACATAGCCTCTCGGAACTATTTCCAAACATAGCTCACGAAGATCCTCGGCTAACTCCTTTGGTATTTCTCCTGTCATTAGCGTATTAACATGGCTCTTATGGCTCAATGCGTCAGCTACTACATTAGCCTTCCCGGGATGATAATGCAATCTCATATCATAATCCTTGATGAGCTCCAACCATCTCCTTTGTCTGAGGTTCAACTCCTTCTGCGTGAAAATGTACTTCAAACTCTTGTGATCCGTGTACACCTCACAATGGTTTCCAATGAGGAAATGTCTCCATGTTTCAATGCCTGCACTACGGCTGCTAACTCCAAATCATGCGTGGCATAATTTAATTCATGAGGTTTCAATTGTCGTGAAGCGTACGAAACAACTCTTCCCTCTTGCATAAGCACTGCTCCAAGTCCTTGATGTGAAGCGTCGCAATACACTTCATAATCCTTGGTCTGGTCTGGCAAAATCAACACTGGTGAGGTAACCAAACGTTTCTTCAATTCCTGGAAAGTAGCCTCACACTCCTCAGTCCATATGAACTTGGTATCCTTCTTCAGCAACTCCGTCATAGGCTTTGCAATCTTAGAAAAGTTCTCAATAAATCTCCGGTAGTATCCTACGAGTCCAAGAAAACTCCGGATCTCTCCAACTGTTGTTGGTGCTTCCCAATTGGTCACAGTAATAACCTTTGTGGGGTCAACTGCTATTCCTTCTCCGGATATAACATGTCCGAGGAATCCTACTTCCTTCAGCCAAAACTCACATTTGCTGAACTTGGCATATAATTGATGTTCTCTGAGCTTCTCAAGTACCAATCGCGAATGTTCCTTATGCTCCTCTTCATGCTTCAAGTAAACCAGAATATCATCAATGAACACCACGACGAACTTATCCAAAAACTCCATAAACACTTTGTTCATCATGTTCATAAAGTAGGCAGGTGCGTTAGTCAGACCAAATGACATAATGGTATACTCATACAGTCCATATCTGGTGGTGAACGCTGTCTTGGGTATGTCCTGCTCTCGAATCTTCAACTGATGGTACCCTGATCGCAAATCGATCTTGGAAAGCACTTTAGCTCCTTGCAAACGATCAAACAGATCATTGATCATTGGTAGCGGGTACTTGTTCTTGATCGTTACTTCATTCAATCCGCGGTAGTCAACAACCATCCTTAATGATCCATCCTTCTTCTCCACTAGAAGTACTGGTGATCCCCAAGGCGAAGAACTTGGGCGAATGTAACCCTTATCCAGTAACTCCTTAATCTGCTTCTTAATCTCCACCAAATCCTTTGCGGGCATCCTGTATGGTCTCTTCGATATTGGCCCTATGCCTGGCAAAAGCTCAATCAAAATCTCAATTTCTCTATCCGGTGGCATGCCTGGCAACTCTTCTGGAAATACATCAGGGAAATCCTTTACCACTGGTACTTCCTCCTGCACAACTCCTGTTAAGGAATTTACTTGAGTCCTTTTTGGCACATGCCGTGATACATACTTGATCCTTCTTCCTTCTGGCGTTGTAAGCAAGATTGTCTTACTAGCGCATTCAATGTTCCCTTCATACTTTGACAACCAATCCATGCCTAATATCACATCCAATCCTTGAGATTCCAATACTATTAGGTCCGAGGGAAACACATAGTTACCAATCCTTAATGGTAAACGATCACACCATCGACTAGCCATATACTCTACTCCAGGCGAGGTTACTAACATGGGTGACCTAAGGGCTTGGGTTGCCATGTTATAGTTATCCACAAATCCCCTTGAGATGTATGAATGCGATGCACCAGTATAAAAAAGAACGAGTGCAGTAAATGTCTTAACCAAAAACTTACCGATTACTGCATCAGGCTGAGCTTCAACCTCCTCCGCATTAACGTGGTTCACCTGTCCCCTGTTGAAAGGGTTCGACTTCTTTCCAGAGCTTACATTGCCATTCTGGCCTTCGGGACATTCATTGGCATAATGTCCGGTCTTTGAGCACTTAAAACAAGTAACTTGGCTCAGGTCTCTCTTGGCTGGGGTTGATGGGGTGGTACGGTTCTGGCCGTTGCTTCCTCCATTCCCATTACCATTCTTGGAGCCATTATGGTTGTGCGAGCTACCTCCTCCATGGGTATGCTGAAAATGAACTCCCGGTTTAGGGGTAAGACGGGGCTTCTGTTGGGCTCCTGAATTATACTTCCCCTGTCCATACTTCCTCTTGCGGTTTTCAATCTGCTGCTGCTTCCCCTCAATCATAAGAGCACGATCTACCAACTCCTGGTAGTTGTTGAAACTTGCTACCATCAACTGCATACTCAGCTCGTCATTCAGTCCTTCCAAAAACTTCTCCTGCTTTGCTGCATCTGTAGCAACGTCATCTGGGGCATAGCGTGCTAGCTTACTAAAGTCATCCACATACTGGTCAACTGTCCGTCCTCCTTGGCGCAAGTTGCGAAACTGAAACATGGGCAGTACGGAAAGCTTGCTGAAACTGATCCCATGTGACAGTGTCTATAGGGTAAGTGGCTGTAAAATTCTCCCACCATGTTGTTGCGGGTCCTTCAAGCTGATGTGCGGCAAATTTCACCTTTTCCCCATCTGTACATCCTGCAGTGGTCAACTCCCTCCCTGTCTTGCGGAGCCAATCATCTGCTACTATCGGCTCGGTGCTACTGGAAAACACCGGCGGATTCAGCCTCAGAAAACGGGTTAAGTGATCAACTGGTGGTGGCGGCGGTGGGTTGTTATTGTTGTTGTTGTTGTTGTTGTTGTTGTTGTTGTTGTTGTTGTTGTTGTTGTTGTTGTTGTTGTTGTTGTTGTTGTTGTTGTTGTTGTTGTTGTTGTTGTTGTTGTTGTTGTTGTTGTTGTTGTTGTTGTTGTTGTTGTTGTTGTTGTTGTTGTTGTTGTTGTTGTTGTTGTTGTTGTTGTTGTTGTTGTTGTTGTTGTTGTTGTTGTTGTTGTTGTTGTTGTTGTTGTTGTTGTTGTTGTTGTTGTTGTTGTTGTTGTTGTTGTTGTTGTTGTTGTTGTTGTTGTTGTTGTTGTTGTTGTTGTTGTTGTTGTTGTTGTTGTTGTTGTTGTTGTTGTTGTTGTTGTTGTTGTTGTTGTTGTTGTTGTTGTTGTTGTTGTTGTTGTTGTTGTTGTTGTTGTTGTTGTTGTTCTGGTTCTGGACTAACAACTGCATCAAAGCATTCTGCTGCTGGATCAACTGAGTGAGTTCCGGTGGGAAAGCAAATCCATTGTCACGTCTCGGAGGCATCTGAGGGTTTAGAAAAGATGAGAATTAAGAATAGAATGAGGTCTAAAGAGAAAACACTACCCAAATGCACATGAGACAAATGCACACAAAATCACTTCATTCAATCAAACAAGAGCATACAATCGGTCTAGAACTATCGCAAAAGTGCGTGGACTATACTATGTACATGGTCGAACACTACTACTGTTATGGTAGTCTACTAGAAAAACTGCTCCGATGAAGACTCCATGATATCTGCTCCAGCTTCGTCTTCGAAATCATCATCACTAGGATCTGAATCAGTGTCGTCGATGATGATGTAATTATCTGGACAGGTGCAATCTTCATCTTCTCCTCCAGGTGTTGAGTTCCCTATGAGTTCTTCAATCTTCTCCTTAAGATTGTCGTTTTGTCTCACTAGAGCTACTATCTCATCCATGTAGTCCTTGCGAGTGGCCTTCAGTTCTCCCTCTAGCTCAATAATCTTGGCTTTTGCTTTCTTCAACTCCATCATGTCTGCGCACATCTGATTCTCCTGGCGTCGAATGTGCTGGTTTAACACCTGGATGAAAGCTGCAATGGATCTATCCTTCTTGGTGCTAACTATCTCCCATTGTTCATCTCGGCATCCGCAAATCTGGTAAATAGTATCCTTGAGGTCCTCTTGATAAACTTCTCCAATGCGTCCCATGGTTATGTGAGCTGCCATGCTCTTTCCCAGACTCCAGGTTGGTGCATTGAAAACACACTCTATGGGCTCCGTGACTGGCGCGAACGTCCTTCCTAGAACTTGAGCTTGAATCTTCCAACGCTCCTCTTTGGGTAAAGTGGCGTTGTAGGTCCTGGTGAAGCTTGGTATTCCAATGTTTAGGTACTTGGTGACTTCCTTCAGGTGTCATCCAAAAGGTGTATCTTCCTCCGGCTGCATGAACTTGATCCTCCTTCCGTCATCCTAAAAGAGTAGAAAAGATGAGGAGTCAGAAATGAGGAGTAGTTTTCTAGGGCTTTAGCTTAGTGGTCGTGTCCTACAGTCAGCGTGTGCTCTGATACCATCTCTGTAGCGACCAGACCTCGAACAGTCTGACCTCGGTGCTCAGGTGTCATCCCTGGACCAGTAATGCTGACACCACATAGTACTTTGAAGGATTTATAACAGAGTAGCAATCACACACTTATTTCATCGAATGTCTCAAAGAGAACTTATTACAATAAATATGGCTTAAGGCCATCTAATAACGATAACAGCGGAAGCCTTGGGAGATAAGTGAGTCCATCAACTCCAACGGCATCACTGAGTATAGAACCATGACCTAAAAGGCACCTTACTCGTCGTCTAAAAAGTCTGCAACATGAAACGTTGCAGCCCGAAACGGGTCGGCACATGGAATATGCTGGCAATGTAACACATAGAGAGTAATGAAAGAATAGCTATACTACATGCATATATGGCTGGTGGAAAGCTCTATGGTTACAGTTTTACGTAAAGCCAATTTTTTCCTACTGCAAAGGAATAAATTTTATTTAACTATCATGGTGGTTGTTAAACATTGAGAATGGTTGACAGCATCCTCAATCCCAATTAAAATAATCATCATTAAAACCCAACAATATTAATTTAGTAGTAACATGATGAGATTCACATGATATCCAAGTACTAGATACTCAAAACGTCCATAACCGGGGACACGGCTAACCATGATTAGTTTGTACACTCTGCAGAGGTTTGCATACTTTTCCCCACAAGACTCGATCGCCTCCGTTGGATTTCTCGCACTACATGGTGTTTGAGAAATGGATGACCCAGACATAGTCTTTCAGAAGCGCTAGCACCTTACGATGTGATAGACCGTACCAACCTACATCCCCTACATATGCTAGTCTACCACTGTAAGAGTTCGCACGACTTAATCAGCTATGCCAGAGCCCATAATGGCTTGTGGCTGCACACGGAAGTTTCTAGTATGAATAATCTCATGATCCCTTTGGCCCTGGGTGGCGGTCCATAAAGAAAAACAACAGGCAATCCTGGAATACCCAGGTACCTCAATCCACCCAGGTGTGTATTTAAGTTTCCACCTTAGATAAACCATTAAATTAACAAACTCACATCTGTCATGGATATCACTCACCCAATCCACGTCTACTAGCATAGCATGGCATAATAAGCAAACGTAGAAGTAACTCCCAAAGGTTTGATAATAAAACAGGTAATACGTACTACCTCAACTACTTCCCATCTCACAATTTAATTAGATCCTAATCATGCAATGTTTGAGGATTGATCTAATGCAATAAAACTGGGTAGTAAAAGAGGTATGATTAAAGTGTTACTTGCCTTGCTGATGATCCGCGAAACCTAGAGATTCGAAGTAACAGGCGGCGCACTCCGGGTATTCTATCACAGACAAACAAACAAGCATATAATAAGTACTCATCTAATTCACAGGTAAAACTCAAATAAGAGATATAACTAGAAAGTTCAACTTAAGAACTCCGGTTTGCAAAAAGAATCGAATCGAACGAAGCAACGAAAGTCAAGCGGCGAAAGAAAACAACTTCGTTCTACTAATCTATATCTAAGTCAAATTTTACAGAAGCAAAAACTTGTTTAAATTGGTTAAACGGAAAGAGGGTTTCGAGACGAAACTCCAGGCGCTTGAATCGCCCTATTCCGATAAACGAGCAAAAAGTTATACTAAAACGAAAATCGGATCAGAAATCACGATCAGAAAATAACCGCGGAAAATCTGAGAAAAAGAAAAACGACTAAAGGATTAACGAACGAACGTTCGTTATCCAGATCTAAACGGTGAACATGTTCGTTAAAATGAACGAACGAGCGAACGCTCGCTATTTAACCTAAACCGAAAATAAAACCGATCTAATAAAAAAAGAAACTAAATAAAATAAACCGATGAAACCGAAGAAAACCAATCGGTTTTCTAAAAAAACCGGCGACGCGGATAACGAGGCGCGGCGAGGTGAACCTCGGGCGGCGGGATCAACGGCGGCGGCGTGGGCCGGCGGCGGCGGGCGGCGGCGGCAGGGGGGTGCGGGCGCGGGGTGCGGGCGGCGCTAGGGTTGGGCGGCGGTGGCTAGGCCATCGGGCCTCGGGTGCCCCGGTTTATAAAGCCCCCGCGGGCCGGAGTCCTAGTCGAACACGGCCCGTAGGTCGGTTCGTTTTATTTTTAAATAATTACGCGCAGAAGAAAAATAAAAAGAAGTACTAAACGGACTCCAAAAATCCCGAAATAAATTTTCTCCGACTTCTAAAATCAAGCCGGACAAAGTGAACATTTATTTGGGGCCTAAATACAATTTTGAGAAGCGCATATTTTTCCTAAATTCAAAAAAAAATCGAAAAACTCTGAAATAAAATCTTATTTGGTTTTATTATTAAATCCTCAATATTTCTTTATTTTGGGAAAGTCATTTTATTCCCTCTCTCATATTTTGTAATGGAAATAATTGATGATAAAATAAATAAAATCAAATGATCCTATTCTCAAAATTTGAGAAATCTCAAATATGAAAATAACGAAATCCCCAACTCTCTCCGTGGGTCCTTGAGTCGCGTAGAATTTCTAGGATCAAAACCAAAAGCAAATAAAATATGATATGCAATGATGATCTAATGTATAACATTCCAAATTGAAAATTTGGGATGTTACAAACCTACCCCCCTTAAGATGAATCTCGCCCTCGAGATTCGTGATGGTTTCGGTACGGAACGTGCCACCTATGTGGACGGAACGATATCCGTTGCCTCTTCTTGCTTTCAAAAATTTTCTAGTGGCAACATAGAACAACAGGAGTGTTGTGTTTAATCTTGGAATTTTTTGGGGTTCGTTTGGCCTTTTTATATTAACTGGGTTTTCTAGGCATTTTATGTGCATAATTAAAATTTGAACTACAAGCACATGCTCCAGTGCACCAAAGTTGGTTGAAAAATCACATGTGTGTCCTTGGGTGCATGCTTAGGTCCCATGCAAGAAATGGGAATGAATTTCAAAGACCAGGGCACTGTTGATTGTCGGCAAAATATTGAGATACCTGGTTTTTAAATTCTAGTAAATAAAAAACTCGTCTGAAATTCATAAAACTTGGCATGCTATCATGGAGTGGCATCAACATGTCGTGGTAAATTTTTTGTCCCATTTTGGGCAGGTTTGGGTATAAGCTTCTCACAAACTAGAGCTTCTCACAACAAGCGTGATGGTTTCAGTAGGGAACGTGCCACCTTTGGGGACGGAACGATATCCGTTGTCTCTAATTGCTTTCAAAAAAAATTTAGTGTCAACATAGAATAACAGGAGTGTTGTGTTTAATGTTGGAATTTTTCAGGGTTTGTTTGGCCTTTTTATACATTAACTGGGTTTTCTAGGCATTTTATGTGCATAATTCAAATTTGAACTACAAGCACATGCTCCAATGCACCAAAGTTGGTTCAAAAATCACATGTGTTTCCTTGGGTGCATGCTTAGGTCCCATGCAAGAAATGGGAATGAATTTCAAACACCAGGGCACTGTTGATTGTCGGCAAAACGTTGATATACTAGGTTTTTAAATTCTAGTAAATCCAAAACTCGTGTGAAATTCATGAAACTTGGCATGCTATCATGCAGCGGCATCAACATGTTGTGATAATTTTTTTTCCCATTTGAGGCACGTTTGGGTATAAGCTTTTCACAAACCAGAGCTTCTCACAACAAGCGTGATGGTTTCGGTAGGGAACGTGCCACCTTTGGGGACGGAACGATATCCGTCGCCTCTTATTGCTTTCAAAATTTTACTAGTATCAACATAGAACAACAGGAGTGTTGTGTTTAATCTTGGAATATTTTGGGGTTCGTTTCGCCTTTTTTATACGTTAACTGGGTTTTTTAGGCATTTTATGTGCATAATTCAAATTTGAACTACAAACACATGCTCTAGTGCACCAAAGTTGGTTGAAAAATCACATGTGTGTCCTTGGGTGAATTTCTAGGTCCCATGCAAGAGATGGGAATGAAATTCAAACACCAGGGCACTGTTGATTACCGTCAAAGCATTGAGTTGCGTGGTTTTTAAATTTTAGTAAATCCAAAACTCGTCTGAAATTCATGAAACTTGGCATGCTATCATGGAGCGGCATCAACATGTCGTGGTAAAAAAATTGTCCCATTTAGGACAGGTTTGGGTTTAAGCTTCTCACAAACCAGAGCTTCTCACAACAAGCATGATGGTATCGGTAGGGAACATGCCACCTTTGGGGACGAAACGACATCCCTTGCCTCTTATTGCTTTGAAATAATTTCTAGTCCCAACATAGAACAACAGGAGTGTTGTGTTTAATATTAGAGTTTTTCGGGGTTCGTTTGGCCTTTTTTATACATTAACTAGGTTTTGTAGGCATTTTATGTGCATAATTCAAATTTGAACGACAAGCACATGCTCTATTGCACCAAAGTTGGTTTAAAAATCACATATGTGTCCTTGGGAGAATTTCTAGGTCCCATGCAAGAGATGGGAATGAAATTCAAGCACCAGGGCATTGTTGATTGCCGGCAAAACATATAAATGTCTGGTTTTTAAATTCTAGTAAATCCAAAACTCGTTTGAAATTCATGAAACTTGGCATGCTATCATGGAGCGGCATCAACATGACGTGGTAAAAAATTTGTCCCATTTGGGGCAGGTTTGGGTATAAGCTTCTCACAAACGAGAGCTTCTCACAACAAGTGTGATGGTTTCGGTATGGAACATACCACCTTTGGGGACGGAACGATACCCGTTGCCTCTTATTGCTTTCAAAAAAATTCTAGTGCCAACATAGAACAACAGGAGTGTTGTGTTTAATCTTGGAATTTTTGGGGGTTCGTTTGGCATTTTTTTATACATTAACTGGGTTTTTTAGGCATTTTATGTGCATAATTCAAATTTGAAATACATGCACATGCTCCAGTGCATATAAATTGGTTGAAAAATCAATAGTGTGTCTGTGGGTGCATGCTTAGGTCCCATGCAAGAAATAGGAATGAATTTCAAACACCAGGGCACCGTTGATTGCCGGCAAAACATTGAGATACTTTGTTCTTAAATTCTAGTAAATCTAAAACTCGTCTAAAATTCATGAAACCTGGCATGCTATCATGGAATGGCACCCGACATGTTGTGGTATTTTTCGTGTCCATTTTGAGAGAAGGCACACTCGAATACTGACAACCAACAAAGGCATTTCGAAAAAATAGCTGCCACTTTAATATCTTAAACGTTTGTATAATTCAAACCATGTGCGTTCTATTGACCATTCACGTGACGCCACGTGTCTTGGTTTTAATGGCTATAGGAGGTGTCGTGTGGACAACTTCTTGACTGAACGGGAGGCATGCGAGCGCAGTCCGCTACACAGGCTTACCGTGAAGCGTACAAGCTGTTCAATGCAGGATCTGTGCATCTCTTCAATGAAAACGGTTCAGATTACGGTATGCAAATTAAAGCCAGACTTCGATGCTAAGCCAGGAGACACTGTGATTCATCAAAATAGCATCGAAAATCAATAGCACTATCTATTTTTTGCAACTAAAATTCAATAATTAAGCATAGATTTATCAATAGAGATTAAACAGTCGTTCTCACCGGGAAGCGAGACAACCATGGACCGCCGCCCGCCTCACTCCCACTGGTCTATATTAATGGCGCCGCCGAGCAAACGCACCCCCCCATCCTCGCCACACACACAATCCTCTCTCTCCGCCCGTATCCTCGACGCCGCTCTGAGTCCTCAAAGCCATCAGTGTACGAGGATGCCGCCGAAGCGCCCCATCGGAGGGAGTTGCGACACCGGGGCTACTGAAGCACCGGAGCATGTCATGAATATGGAGACAGAGGTTTCCGTTGCCACCGACGAGGTAGAGAACGAGGCTGCCAACAAGTGGAGGTGGGTCGAGAAAGAACCGCAAGCGACTCTAGCAGGCCTAGACTTCATCAACAACCTTCCTGATGATATGTTGATAGTCATAATATCCCTCCTCCCAATCAAATATTGGGCGAGGACAGCCGCCCTTTCCCGGCGGTGGCGCCCCCTATAGCTCCTCACCCCTGTCGTCCTCCTCGATGCCCACAAGCTCTGCCATGGCTATCGCCAAAGCTTGGATGCGTTCTCCTAGATCCTCGGCAGTCACCATGGCCCAATCAAAGGCCTTATCACGGACAAGTTCCGTTCCAATGGCAAGGATCGAGCCAAGCTTGACGAGTGGTTCCGATCCCCCGCCATAGACCAGCTCGAAAAGCTCAGTTTTAATGATGGGCATATGCACTTGCTGCCAACATCCGCTCTCCGCTTCGCGCCCATGCTGCGCCTAATGACGCGCCCCCTCTTTTTCTACCACGACTGAAGTACCTCGAGCTCGTCACCATCCGCATCCCAAAGGATGACATGGAGCGCCTGCTCCGCAGCTGTACTGCACTCGAGTTCCTTCGTCTTCAGGCGATGAATTGGTCGAGTACCTTGCACATCACCTCCAGGACTCTCCAGACTATTTATGTGTGTTGTTGGTGCTGCAACGAGAGATCACAAAAGGTGGACCACAATATGGTCATCCAGGACACACCTTCACTTGAGAGATTACTTGTAGTTGATCAACAAGGTCCAACAAGAATCAATGTCATTTTTGCGCCGAAATTGAAAGTGGTGGACTACTCGTCTGTCAAATACTACAACTTTCACGTATAATAGTTGCCTTATACCTCTCCTTGATATCAACGTTATTTCTAGTTTTGAAGATGTATGTTCGTCTGTCATCCAGCGAAGCTTCACCCAGACTCTGGGCGCAGTGAAGGTCTTGGCACTAGAATCTATCGGCCCCAACCTGGACCAAGTTGTCAGTTGCCTGAGATGCTTTCCGTGCCTGAAGAAGTTGTATATCGAGGTGATGTTCCTTTCCTGTTAAATGTTAACCATAAGGGAGTTCAATTTTTGCACCTTTTCCCAAGTTAACCATAAGGAATTTTGGAGGATTTTAGGACATACACCCTAAAGAAGTTGTATATCGAGGTGATGTTCCTTTCCTGTTAAATGTTAACCATAAGGGAGTTCAATTTTTTGCACCTTTTCCCAAGTTAACCATAAGGAATTTTGGAGGATTTTAGGACATACACCCCCCACCCCATATTGGTTGCTTCATTCATATGGTTACAATCGTCCATAAGCATTTCTCCTTTGGATTCATCTGTACTAGTTTTCTTAGGGGATTTTTTCATCCAATCCAACCTCTTGTGAAGAAGGCTACATGTTTCTAGATTGTAATCAAATGCCCATGTTAATCATGCCAGATCGAAGATGGCACGTTGGTGCATGTTACAGATCCTGCAAACAAAATGGGTGTGTAGTAGTGTTCAAAACTGCATGTAGGCACTAACACATTCTCTTCTTTTGTAGATAATAATAGGCCCGGAGGTGGATAATGTTTATAACGACAATCACATCAAATGCCTGGATCTGCATCTCTCAAATATTACTTTGAACTCCTACCGAGGGACCTTACCGGAGATTACACTCGCCAGGTTCTTTCTTGCCAGAGCAAAGGTGTTGAGGGTATTGAGGTTAAACAAGGATATAATTAGGAAATATGAATGGTACGATTATCAGAGCCGGCAGGTACTGCGGAATGGAAGAGCCTCCAAAAATGCTAAAGTTCGTATCGGAAGAGCATATGGCAAAGCAATTGGAAGTCATTGTGTCAAACCCATACATGACTTGCCAGCGGCTGATCCCTTTTCAGAAATGACGCAGTTTGCAATGTTTGAATTTGGCGTTGTAATCTTTGAATTTGAACCTTGCAATATTTATGGTATTTGTTATATTGAACCGTTTCTGTTCTCTTGTCTCAACGCAAATTGTTCATCCGAGTGAATTGTATGTTGTACATCGCACACACCTTGATCTGGCTGACCGTTTCTTTTGTGTTGCCTAATCACAAACAGTTCATCCGAGTAAACTGTATGATGTACATCGCACACACCTTGATCTGGCTGACCGTTTCTTTTGTGTTGCTGAATCACAAACAGTTCATCCGAGTGAGCCGTATGTTGTACATCACACATACCTTCATCTGGCTGCCCGTTTCTTCTGTTCCTCCTCACCGAAAATGATTAATTGAATTGAACCGTATGCCCTGCATCGCACACGCAACTAAAATCTGAATCGTGTTTGATGCACCCTCCATCGCAAACCTTTTGCACCTTTTTTGACGGGTTTTTTACACCACCATTTGCGATTATTGCATCACACACAGTTTCATCGAAGGGTCTCTGATCGTAGTGTCGCGTTAGCAGCATCCTGCAGTAGTGGATCCTTCTTGAATGCTGCATGGGTTGTTATTGATTACAATAAAAGTAAGGTCATTTTTCCTATCAATGGCAATGAGCATATGATGCACTTTCTGAAGAAACAATTCCAAGTGGATGGTATTAATGTTATTGGAAAATCTCCGACAATCACTGTTGGAAGTTTTCAACTACATCTACCTACTTCCAAAAAGAAATATGAAATGCTTATTGTTGGGGACATGCATATCCCCGTTGAGGTAACTTAGTGTTTCACGTAAATTCTTCGATTTCATGTTAATCGAAAGTGGTTGTTAATAAGACTTGATAAACCTTATTAATGGATCATTTTTGAGAGGTATGAAGTTAATGAATTTAGTAGTCACTACCTTCTGTCCTTACCTTTTGTTTTATGTTTTCTTAGTTAAATAAAATAAAATGCCATGTTTATCCTGTTTTCTTGATTTTTCGTGCAATAAAAAATGACCCAAAAATAGAAGTGCTCAGAATGCCCTGAAAATTTAATACGATTTTGTTTTGAATATTTCCGAATTTTTAGTGCAAATAACATCAGAGGGGGGTGCACCAAGTGGGAACAACCGACCTGGGCGCGCGCCAGCAGCCCCAGGCACGCCCTGGTGGGTTGTGGTCCCCACGCGGGCCCCCCTCACTTATCTCTTTAGCCCATGTCATCACCTACTCTAGAAAAAAAATCACCATTGCTCTCTCTCTCTCTCTCTCTCTCTCTCAAACCCGTGTATTTCGATCTCTTTTCTCGAAGCTCCGTTTCCAAAACTGTTTTGGGGGATTGCTACTTGGTATGTGACTCCTCCATTGGTCCAATTAGTTTTTGCTTTAATGGTTTATATTTTGAATAATTAGCTACTCATGGTGCTGCTGTAGATGGGCTTGCATGTTGAGTTCTTAGAGTTCTAAGTAGTTTGAATGCTTGAAATGGCCTCTATGCATCTCTATGAGTAATTGCTACCAATCTTGTGAAGTTTTGTTGACAAAAATTTTGTGGACTAAATTTTTTTGAATTTTATTCATAGGAATAAGATGAGTTTCTTTAGGAAATTTGCTTCCAAGAAGAACTCCAAGGAGTCATTGGGGAATCATCGGATAGAGACCTCCATACTTGGAGAATGGCGAAAGTGCGCCCGTGCGAATGGCCGCACAACCCCTTCATGAATTGAGCCGGAATCCTTCAAGAGTTCGCACAATTTGCTGCTAATGTTGGCCTCACCGACTTCATCGCAACTGAGTGTGAACAATACCATCTCCTTACAAATTCCTTTGTGCAAAGCTTCCATTTTCTGAGTAGGAATAACCCTCCTGAGGTGCAGTTTAATTTAAATGATGAAACCCGTCAGATACCACTTACTGAATTTTATGATATATGCTTGATCCCTTCTGACGGGGAAATAAGGGAGCCTAGGCCTGCAGAGTTCGAGGACTTCTATCATGCTCTGTCAGTGGGAGATGAGAGAGGGGTGTCGAGTGTTACCGCCACTAGCTTGCAGTTTCTTTCTGTGCATTATTTTGCTCTATTCATTGCAAAGTGTTTACTTGCTAGAGAGAAGGTTGGTGCACTTAGTGCGCCTGATTTCGCTGTCTTACGCCATGCACTATATGGCGATAACACTTATAGCCTAGGAGCTATTATTGCACGTCGTCTACACCTTAACAGGACCAAGGGTAAAATTCATGGTGGTATTTATGCTACTCGTTTAGCGAGTCACTTTAACGTTCAGATACGCCAACATGATTATCGCTTGCCCAAGGTTTACTTAGATCGCCAGGCTATGGCAGCTCCGTGATATTATTTCGTTGCCTGCACCTGCTTTGTTCGATTCTATTGTCAGGGGCGGATACAGGATCATGCCAGATGACATCATTGCCTACCAGAACGGCCAGGCGGTAGCCACGGAGGAACCTCTGGAGTGGGAGTACGTGTTTCCACCGACATTACATTCATGTTCACACATTTCATTCCAGTTGTCGGTGTCCACACTTTTTCATTGTATTATCCATGCTAGATTTATTTTCTCGCTTTCTTCTTATGTGTTTGAAAAAGTTTGAGAAAACCCTAAATATGTTGCTTGCTTCTTTTCGGTTTTTCTTGCTAGTGTAGTTAGTTGTAGTATTAAAAAGAAAACTACCCATCTTCAAGGCTTCAAGAGCAAGACCCTCGCGAGGGCCCTGCCAAGTGAGATGCCCAACGACGAGCCACCCAGGAGCTCCCGAGGCCTCGTGCTAGGCGGCATCCGCAAGCTGCCCCCCGAGGCCCTCTCGCGGGCGGGTACTCCAAGGTCACCAAGTCCCGCCTCACGGTGCACGTGGGTAACACGAGCCACGACGAGCGGCGCAAGGAGCCGTGCCAGCAGGCGCGGATGGTGGAGCTTTCCTCTTTTGTCCTAAGGGAGGAGGACAGCTCGCCAGTTCGCAAAGCAATCTCTAAAGGTTGCCCCTCCGCTGCTAGAACACCAGGACCGTGGGCTCGCCGAGCCCACCGACGCGTCATGCCCAGAAGCTATAGCATAGACATGGCAATTTTTTTTTAATTTCTAACTGGAGTTTGTGCGGGTCTCTTGTTTTTTTTCTGTTGAATGCTTTGTTTTCCGTCTTTTTGAAATCTGAGCTAACACTTTGAGTGTAGTTTCTCTCATATCCGACCATAATGTGCAACCAAAATCGCAAAAAGAAAAAAAGAACACACATGGCAATTCTTACTTAGTGCACAGATCCAGCTAGTATGCATTCGGATTTGTGGTTGGCAACAATAGAATCATCTTGTTGGCAAGAATTACAGGAAGGGGCAGGGGGTACGACCCGATACGTGGATGAACTAACCTTCAAACCAACAGATTGTTGCTTGTTTTTCGTCTAGATCTGGCTAGGGTTCTCGTGTTCTTGCCATGGCAATTTGAGAGGAGGGGATCGGGGGCGATCGAACTGAGGGAAGAGGGGTGCTGGAGCTGGGGGTGGGAGATGGGATTTGAGAGGTTTTCCAGGCAATATTTGTTACTGTCGGGGGAGGGGGGGGGAGCACTTGGTGAGACTTGGATTCACATTTGCGCTCACATGGGTGGTTGGATCGTGTGTGCGGGTTGTCAGGTAGTAGGCCCGAACGAGGATGTGCGGGCTAGCTGTTGATAGGAACGAACGTCTCGTTCGACACAACCAGCGTACACACCGCACGTTCGGTGAATATCAGCGTCTTTTTTTTTCAGCCTATCAATATTCATTATAACAAGGACCCTAATAAGTGTCATACTTATGGCATGGACACATAGCAATTCCGAATTTTTTTTATGACAAATTTTGTGACGCGAGGATGACAATTTTATTTTCAAGCATGATAACTTTTTTTTGGATGGGAAGTTTTAGTTTTTTTGGGTTTGTTTTTCTTCTCGGATAGGAACTTTAGTGGTAAAAAAGTCAGGGACGAAGTGCTTCCTGAATAAATGCGAGTATCGGGGTGGGCTGGGGATACCACAGTCTTTTAACCATCCCAACGACAAGTTGGTTCGCCTCACGTGTTGTGTGTTGTCACTTATCATTTGGGATGCTTTAGGCCAACTCCACCGCGCGACCCCAAACGGACGTCCGTTTTGTCCTGTTTTTGTACCTTTGGGTAGGGATTTGGGATTGTGTCCGGGCCTGTCCTGGGATGCGGTGGCCGTGCGCCCAGCGCGCGGCCGCATCCTTTTGCCCCATCCTGTCCGTCAGGGCCAAGAATTGCCCAAATTTGCATGAAAACTAGTTTCGAACCCAAATATTTGTGTGAAAATTAAAATAGTTTTACAACCCAATTGAAATTGTCTTTAATAAAATAGTCTGAAATTGTCTGAAAATAAAATGGTTCAATGTGATCCCACACGTGCTCAACCAAGTCATTTTGAAGATTCACATGAGTGTGCCAATCACGCATCTCACGGTGGAATTGGGCAAACTGTTCAAATGTGGCCGGGTCTTGGTGCAGGGGCTCAATATTTTCACCTTGGTAATCAAATCCTTGGTCGAAGATACTCTCATCATGCTCGTCCTCGACGATCATGTTGTGCATGATCACACAAGCAGTCATCACCTCCCAAAGCTTTCTTTCATCCCATGACAGTGCAGGGTTTCGAACGATACCCCACCGGGATTGAAGCACACCAAAAGCATGTTCCACATCCTTTCTAACACTCTCTTGCATTTGGGCAAATCTCTTTCTCTTCTCACTTTCGGGTTACGAGATTGTCTTCACAAAAGTTGACCACTGAGGATATATACCATCTGCTAGATAGTATCCCTTGTTGTAATAGTGGCCGTTGATCTCAAAGTTGACAGGTGGGGAGTGGCCTTCTGCAAGCCTCGCGAAGACTGGAGAACGCTGCAGCACGTTGATATCATTGTGAGAACCTGCCATGCCGAAGAAAGAATGCCATATCCAAAGATCTTGTGATGCCACCGCCTCTAATATGACAGTGCACCCGTTAACATGCCCCTTGTACTGGCTCTGCCAAACAAATGGATAGTTCTTCCACTCCCAGTGCCTACAATCTATGCTGCCAAGCATACCTGGAAATCCTCTAGCTGCGTTGGTCGCCAACAATCTCTCTGTATCAGCGGCAGTTGGCTGCCTCAAGTACTCTGGCCCAAAGACCTCGATCACAGCCTGGCAAAACTTGTACATTGACATCAGGCATGTTGTCTCACTCATACGCACATACTCATCCACCAGATCGCCTGGAATTCCGTATGCAAGCATGCGGATGGCCGCGGTGCATTTCTGGTAGGAGGAGAATCCAAGCTTGCCAAGGGCATCCGTCTTGCACTCGAAGTATGGGTCATGAGCAACCACTCCCTCTCGGATACGATTGAACACATGCCTTGACATACGAAAACGGCGACGAAATTTATCTGGCTTGAAGAGCGGGGTGTTGGCAAAGTAATCTGCATAGAGCAGGGCGTGGCCTCTCTCCCTGTTGCGGTTCAGGTTGGGAGCATGGCCAGGGAGTGACACCCTGTACCGAGGAAGCTGCCGTTGAATATGGTCGTGAACGACCAGTGCAGCCACCACAAAATCGTCATCATCCGACGATGAATCGTCCGATGAACAAAGGAAGTGATGGAAGAAAAACTCGTCTCCACTGTCCATACCTTTGTTGGCAAAAGGTCGAACACCTTGCGGTCGTGGGGGCAAAGAGGCCGCGATGATCACCTCGACGCAGCAGGGTGGTTGCCGGCCGGCTACAGGCCGCTATGGAGCTCTCGTCGGAATCTGCCTCGGCCGCCGTGGTACGTCGCCGGCAGTCGTGCCCGCTCTGCCACCGGCAAGGACGGCCACGGCCAAACCTCCTCCGATCGACGACCAAAACTACAGCGGAAGCGCGGGCGTGGTGGCGGCCATGTCGAGACGTGGGTTGGTATGGACGGCGGGGGGCTGCGCGGTGAGGAGACGGCCGGAGAATAGCGGCGGCGCCGGCGGCGGGGCGGGGCGGGGAGAGAGGGTGAAGCGTTGGGAGCGGAGGGACTGCTAGTGTCCCAGACAGGCGGGCCAGGGGAGGACAAGCGCGCGCGTCCCGCCCGTCCGCGCGCTGTCCGTTTCACCCCAAAACCAGCGCAAGTTCGGGCCGAAGATGGGTCGAAAGCGGACACAAAGCGGACGAAAGTCCGTTTGCTTCCGCGCGCTGGACCGTATTTTTTGTCCCTTTTACCCCAAACAGACAGGGCCGGACAGGATAAGGTCGCGCGGTGGAGTTGGCCTTATACCCGTTCCGTATCCAGAACTGCGTACACAGGTTTTTCTCTCTGAATTCGTTGCATAGATCTGTGTGTAGCCGCGTAGATCTAAAACTTCATCTGTTGGAGACGATGTTGCCTACTCGCATGAATTATGCATGGTGTCAGTGTGTGGCAGATCGACTTGCACTGTGCTTAGCCGGGCAAGAGCCCACAGGAAGTTGCGTTGCCAAAAGGCACTGACAGATAGACACGACGAAGAGAGAGGGACCGAAAGTCGAGCGGCTTTCCGGTAAAATCTGGGCAGGTTCCTCCAACATTTTGGCTCTTGTTGGCTGGGTTGCTCTGCTCCCTTGCTTTTCACAGCGGATGCTGCGGCTTGCTCATGCGTAGAAAGACTGGCAGCAGCAGCACAGTGACTGGTGATTCGCCAACAAAACAATAATAATTGAGACAATGCATCTTCTATCTGAGTGCTTCGACCGTTTTGTCCGGTTTTTGTTTCTTTGGGTAGGGATTTAGGGTCGTGTCCGGGCCTGTCCTGGGATGCGGCGGCCGCGCGCCCAGCTCGCGGACGCATCCTTTTGCCCCATCCTGTCCGCGTCTAGTTTAAAAAAAATGGATGTTTCAAATGCCAAGCCCCAGTTCACGATCCCAGTTCACGCCGGCAACAAAGCCAGCGGCCTACACGACCATCGCCGGCAACACAGCCAGCGGCCGGCAACACAGCAGCCTTCAAAATAAATAGTTGTCCTCGCTGGCCGGCAACACAGCCGGCCTTCAAAATGAATGTTTTTTCGCCGGCACCCATGCCAGCGGCCCAGCGGGCGGACGCCACCCATGCCAGCCTCCAAAAAGAACGGCCACGCCGATCGGACGACCTAGTTCAGGCCTTCGGCATCGAGCATCTCCTTCTGCCTGGCCTCGAACCAGGCCCTCGTCTTGTCGCTCATCTTCGACAAGTCCACGCTCATGATCGCTAGGGCCACCTCCTTTGCTTTGATGGCGGCATTGGTGGCCTCGATGTCGAGCTGCCTCTGCCTGGCCTTGATGTTGTCGGCCTCGATGTCGAGCTGCCTTTGCCGGGTGGCCTCTTCCATGTCGAGCTGGCTTTGCCGGGCGGCCTCTTCCATGTCGAGCTGCCGTTGCCGGGCCGCCTCCTCCATGTCTATCTTCTTCTTCTTGGCCGCCTCCTCCATCTCAAGCTTCTGTCTTTGGAGGTCCAGGTATTGCTTCATTTGCTCATCCTTGCTTTGCCGCTTCTTCTCGTCCCTCTCATCCTTGTGTGACATCATGCCATGCAAAGTCTCATGCAAGGCCATGGATGAGGCGTCACGTATGTCGTCCACCTTGGAGTTGGTCTTGCCCCTCGGCCTCTTCAACGCCTCGCCATCCCTACCTCCGGCGAACTTGGTCGTCTTCTTGCCTCTCTTCCTTTGAAGTTCACGGTATTGATCCTTGAACTTAGGGCAATTGTTGATGATCGTCCAACAAAGCGTAAGAGTGAATGGCTTGTCATTGTGTCAGGCCTTGAATGCCTCCAAAGATTGAAATGCCTACACCACATGATCAACAACAAGTGAACATGCAAACATATACACGGCCGAAGTCTCATGGCCGTAGCAAGGAAAGGGCTAGATAGAGAAGAGCATACCATGTCCCCAACGCCGAGACCACTCAAGGGCCGTGCTTCAACGCTCTCAAATGCGGCACAATACTTGTTGCACTCTTGTTGGATGAACAACCATCTTTTTTGAATCGAACCGATGCCACGGTTGCTTGTAATTTGGTAGGGCTCGAACATCTTCCTTTCATGGAATGTTTTGTGAACTCTCGTACAAAAAACAATGCCCTTTTTTTGCGCGCCGGTCCTTGGATCTTGGCTAATCTCCATCCAACTTTGGCAAATCAACTTGTCCTCATCTATTGTATATGACCGCGGTGTGAATGCTCTTCCGCTCCTTTTGTGCTTCCGCTCTTTGGGTGAGCTCGTCGATGAACAATGGAGCGCCACTAATATCAACGTCATTGGCTTCATCTTCATCTTCACCTTCGACATAGATGTCATCGTCTTCATGCCACGAATCACCATGGTCGTAGTCAGCACTGTCGTCGGCCTCTTCATCGGGCACGTACTGGGCGCGGCCATCCTGACTTTGGGTCTCATCGGGGTCGTAAGCACGTCCATGCCCACCCTGGAAGATCACGTCCTCCATGAACTGGTTGTAGAAGGGGTCGTCCACCGTCGGCGCTGAGGTTCGCATTTCGTCAAACAACACGCGGGGGGGGGGGGGGCGGCATGGTGCCCGTGAACGGTGCACGCGCCTGTTTTCCTTGCATCTCGACGGAAGGCCGCCCGCCGCTGCTGGACCCAGGCGTCACGTTGAGGTCGATGACGGCCGCGGGGCGTGGTGTGGACGGCGCGAACAAGCCCACGTCCGGCGACGCCGAGAAACGGGTCTGGCCGTCGTGCCTGGGCGGAGGAAAGCCGGGCGACATTGGCGCGACGCCGGGCGACCGGCAGTGCGTAGGCCGGGCGACCGACGAGCCTGTGCTCGCCGGGCCGGCGGCCGCTGCATGGAACCCCGTCGGACGGCCCATGCCAAGCATGAGGATGGCGTGGGCTTTGTTGACGAGGTCCTCCTTCTCGTCGGCAGCGGCCTTGCGCTGCGCGGCCTCCAGCTCCTCGCGCTGGGCGGCGAACTTGGCCGCGGCGGCATTCATCTTGACGGCCGCTCTCCGTTCCCTCCTCTTCGCCGATTCTGCGCCCAACTTGGCGATCTCCTCTGGCGTGTACTCTGACCGCGGCTTCCTTGGCGCCTTCTTCTTCACCTTTGCGGTCGGGTCGACGGCCAGGCCGCCGGAACTCGGCGGGGCGTCGACCATGAACGGGGGAGAGAGAGGGGGGTGGGCGGCGGGAGGGACGTGGGAGGGTTTGGGGAAATGGCGCCAAATGGCCGTCGGGGGGTTTTTGGTTTCTCCCACCGACAGGTGGGCCAGGGGAGGACAAGCGCGCGCGTCCCGCCCGTCCGCGCGCTGTCCGTTTCACCCCAAAACCGGCGTAAGTTTGGGCCGGGGATGGGTCGAAAGCGGACACAAAGCGGACAAAAGTCCGTTTGCTCCCGCGCGCTGGGCCGCCTTTTTTACCCCTTTTACCCCAAACGAACGAGGGCGGACAGTATAGGGTCGCGCGGTGGAGATGGCCTAAACACCACGAAGATTAGGCAGGAGGCGTGGGCCCTTCCTACCTATTCCAAGGCTGCATCTGCTGTAGCATGTAGGCTTTCACCTGCATTGCACCCGGCCTTGTCCCCTGCCGCATGGCTCCTATAGCTCGGCAGCTGCCGCCGGAGTCCACAGCCACCTGCTGTTGCGGCGTTGGCCGCAAGATCCTCCAGATATTGCATCTGGTGGTTTCGCCGGAACAATCATTTAGTGCCGTAACTTGACGCCCGAGAAACTTTCTGGCGTGGTCCTTGTGCTCGCGTCCTTTTCGACGGGTGGGGGCGTGCCCAGCGCCCGCGTCCTGTTCGGCAGAATTCCCCACCGGAGGTCCTCAGGCCGAAGCCAGGTTGGTCGGCCAATGGCCATGGCTGCCTGCTTCTTTTGCGGTGCAGTGCGTGCGGGGGCGCCATGCTGCAGGACCTGTGCCGTGCCGTGGTGGTCTCCGAGGGTTGCGTCCGCGTTAAGCGAGAGGCGTCAGGCTGGCGTGACGCTCCGCCAGTCCGTCTCGCCGGCGATACTGTGCCTAATTGCCAATCTTCACCGAGGCTGTACATGTTCGGTCCAGCTCTCTGCTTCACTCATTGAGTTCTCACACCGGAACGCAAGGCCCTGGCACGCAATGCCATGAATGAAAAAGACATGACCGTCCTGCTAAAACGATATTATTATCTCCGGTTCCGGGCAACTGGCCAACGGCCGCAGGGCCGCAGCACGACTTGTTTGAGGATTTCTGTGAAAGTAGTGGTGCCATTCTCGATGGATTGTTGGATGATTGGTGGACATACAGGCAGGCTAGTCTAACATGGGTGGGTCAGGCAGACAACTTCACCATGGTGAGGAGCATAGCCCCAGACCTCCGGCCCAGCGCAAACTAGCCGTTCTCAACAGAGGAGCATGTGCAAGTACCTGTATGGATTGGGCAGGAGTGGTGTCCGGAACCGGAATGGAGGCCCACACTGGTGTGGAAGGCGTGCTCAAACCTGAGAAAGTGCATCAACATTTTGCAGGTACAGCTATCAGTTGGTAAATCCAAGAAATGGGAGTCAGAGAGTGGCACAGATGATTTCCTTTTCTTTGTTGCCGTGCTGTTTTTTGTTTGGACTAGTGGCAAACTGGAACGAGGACGAGGCTACTTGCATGTTCCACGCTTCCACACAAACACACTAGGGCTCATAGGCTGCATATGATCTGAGAAACTCTTTTCTTCATAGGTTGCAGACGATCAGATGATTTAACAATTCATTTTTCATCACCTTCGTGCAGGATCATTGCTGGAATTTATGAACTTCCCAAGGTTTTCTGATGCATCAAGGACGGGGGTTCCTCGTTTCCGAATGAAAAAGGTTATCTGATAGTTTCATACGATCTGTTTCAGTCCTGCCTTCCACGTCGGAGCTTGTTACCTTTAATGTACTCTCTCCTTAAAGAAGTATAAGAGCGTTTAGATCAGTGATCTAAATGCTCTTATATTTCCTTACAGAGGGAATATTTTCTCTGGATTCCTTCCATGAGATCTTTCCACTCAATTTTATAAATCCCGGTGAGTTGAAGTCTCCTTCTAATCTCTCCTTTGGTACCTCAAGGTGATAATGGAGCCAGACGAGGACAACCAGCTCATTTTCATCTTCAACATCTTTCAGATATCTTATGTTCATAAGTGTTACGCCTAATAACAGACAGAACTAGATTTTATCCGCAAGGCATTTAGCGAGGGTGGTAAAGAAGCTCATGAAACGCGGGGGAGCTATTTCTTGCCTCACACAACCGTGCTACTGGCTCGGCCCATTAGTTTAGCAATGGCATGAGTTTTATTCCCTGTGTGGTTTTCAAATCCTGTTTTCCTGTTTGCAGCAGTCTTCGTTGGTTTCTTTTTTTCTTTGTTTTTTTTGTTTTTTTAACATGTCTACATTTTTAATACACATTCTATATTTTTCATATACATCAGAAACATTTTTATACACATTTAATATTTTTCAAAATACATTATTAACATTTTTCAAATATATATTTGATATCTAACTTTTCATACACATTGTATATTGTTGGTATGCATATGAAATATTTGTTTATAAATGTTAAAGAATTTTCAAGTACATGATTGTTGTTTTCCAAATACATGTTTTTGAATATATTTTTTCCAATACGTGTTATCATTTTCAAATACATGTTGAAAACATTTTTCCGTATGATGCAATTGTTCTTTAAACTATATGAACATTTTTTTACATTGCATAAACATTTTAAAAAAATGTTATAAACATATTTTGAAACTTGTGATTTAAAAAAAAACTAATGAAATTTCTTTTTGAATGGCAAGTTTTTTTTTGAATCACGCGTTTCTTTTACATTGTATAACATATTTGAAAATGTCATTTATATTTTTTGAAATGCAATCAACATTTTTTTTTGAATTACACTAACAAAAATTTACACTGTGTTAACATTTTTTTAAATCCGTTGTAGCCATTTTTAAAGAATTTAAGCACATTAAGCTTTTTGAAATATACATGTCTTTTTTTTTGCATGTCGTGGTTATTTCTTTGACAATATGTATAGGGGTGTGTATGGAGGAGCATCGTATCTACCAAAAGATGAAGATGGGAGTACACACAAGGAATTTAGACAGGTTTGGGCCCTCTGCTCTAGAGGTAATACCCTACTCTTGTGTATGGTGCTCTTGCTCTTGCACATAGGCTTATAAGTATGTTCAACCCTCAGCCCGGTGCTCCTCCGTCGGCTTATATACAATGCGTGAAGAGGGGTGTCATAACCGGTAGGTATTCATCCTGGTAGTATCAGCCATGCACGGCCAACTGTTTCCGAGCCATAACTCAATAGCAACAGGCGCAATTAACTAGATACACCGCCATTGGTAATGACCACACTTAATGCGCAGTGGATGTCGTGTTCAACACCCCCAGCAGCTGACTAACCGCTAGCCTTCTTGTCCGACTGGAGGAAAATATGTCGGGGGCCTGGTGACAACTGGAAGACGATCCCTTTTTAGGCCATCCCGTGGACTGCAATCTTCATGGGCCTGGACCTTACGTTGTTTTGGGCCTCCCTAGTATGCATTTTCTAATCAGTAGTGTCGGTCCTGTGAAGACTGGGGTCCCACGCATCCGTCTCACATGGGTCATGGCAGCCCCGTCAATGGGTGTGCACGGGTTGTCTGGCTGTGCACTACAAATGTGTGCCCCTCGAGAGGTGGAATTTAGATCTTCATCAAGAGTTGAGGCTGGGAAAACCCATCTTCAGTGTAGGTGTGGTCGTCTCACTACAAGTAGGTAATTCAAGGATGGCCGCGCCCCAGCAAACTACAACATCGAAAAGCAACCCATGTTGCCACCTTGTCATCCGACAACGTGCTGGCATGCAGATCTTTGCCAAAATCTCTCCTCAAGATGCAGATCTTTGTGAATGCTCTCACTGGCAAGACCATCACACTTGGGGAAAAACTTTTGACACCATCGACAACGTAAGGCCAAGATCTACCCAGCAAGGATCTACTTCATGAGGACACGCTTCCTATCACCTGCCTCCCGTGCATGCCCGGGGACCTGCCATCGACTAGTCGTTAGCGGGCGCGGTGATGAGATTGCTCAGGCCTACAGTGGCCTAGACCTTTAGCATCCACCCGTAGCCGAGCGCGTGTTGTCTAGCATGCACGGCTTCCCTTGGAAGGCAAGTTGCATGCGCGTGTTGGGAAACGTTGCATGGAAAACAAAACAAAATCTACGCACACGCAAGATCTATCCATGGAGATGCATAACAACGAGAGGGGAGATTGTGTCTACGTACCCTCGTAGATCGTAAACAGAAGCGTTTGTTAATGCGGTTGATGTGGTCGAACTTCGTCGCACTCCAACCGATCGAGTACTGAACGTACGTCACCTCTGCCTTCAGCACACGTTCAGCTCAGTGACGTCCATCGCCCTCTTAATCCAGCAAGACGGCGAGGTAGTGGATGAGTTCCAGCAGCACGACGGTGTGATGACAGTGATGGTGAAGCTATCTCCGTAGGGCTTCGCCTAAGCACTACGAAAATATGACTGAGGGTGTAAACGGTGGAGGGGGACGCCGCACACGGCTAAGACAATGTTCTGTTGTGCTAGGCGCCCCCCTTCCACATATATATATTGGTGGGGGAGGAAGGAGCAGCCAGGAGGGCGCCCCAGGTAGCCAAATCCAACTTGGGATCTCCTCCCAAGTGGCACCCCCTGCCATGTATAGGTGCGGGGGAAAGGCAGGGGAGGGAGCCCCCCCCCCCCTTTTCCTTTCTCCCATGAGAAGGGGAAGGAAGGAGGGGCTAGCACTCCCCATTTTCCTTCCCTAGGGCTGGCCGACCAGGGAGAGGGGCGCACTAGCCCCCTGTGGGCTGGTTTGTCCCCTGCTTGGCCCATTAAGCCCACACACTTACCTCGGGGTGTCCCTTCCGGTGACCCGATGACTATCCGATGCATCCCGAAACTCTTCTGGTGTCCGAATACGATCGTCCTATATATCAATCTTTACCTCTCGACCATTTGGAGACTCCTCGTCATGTCTGTGATCTCATTCCGGACTCCGAACAACATTCGTTCACCAAATCATATAACTCATATAACACTATATCGTCAACGAACGTTAATGCGCGAACCCTACGGGTTCGCGAACTATGTAGACATGACCGAGACACCTCTCCGGTCAATAACCAATAGCAGAACCTGGATGCCCATGTTGGCTCCTACATATTCTACGAAGATCTTTATCGGTCGAACCATTATGACAACATACATAATTCCCTTTGTCCATCGGTATGTTACTTGCCTGAGATTCGATCGTTGGTATCTTCATACCTAGTTCAATCTCGTTATCAGCAAGTCTCCTTACTCGTTCCATAATACATCATTGCATAACTAACACCTTCGTCATTTGCTTGTAGGCTTATGATGTGTATTATCGAGACGGCCCTGAGATACCTCTCCGATACTCGGAGTGACAAATCCTAATCTCAATCTATGCCAACTCAAAGAAACACCTTTGGAGATACCTGTAGAGCATATTTATGATCACCCAATTGCGTTGTGACGTTTGATGGCACACAAGGTATTCCTCTGGTATCCGGTAGTTGCATAATCTCATAGTAGGAGGAATATGTATTTGGCATGAAGAAATCAATAGCAATAAACTGAACGATCAATATGCTAAGCTAACAGATGGGTCTTGTCCATCACATCATTCTCCTAATGTTGTGATCCCGTTATCAAATGACAACACATGTCTATGGCTAGGAAACCTTAACCATCTTTGATCAACGAGCTAGTCTAGTAGAGGCTTACTAGGGACACGGTATTTGTTTATGTATTCACACATGTATTTAAGTTTCATATCAATACAATTCTAGCATGAATAATAAACCTTATATCATGAATAAGGAAATATAAAATAACAACTTTATTATTGCCGCTAGGGCATATTTCCTCCAGTCTTCCACTTGCACTAGAGTCAAAAATCTAGATTCAATAGTAATGAATCTAACACCCCTGGAGTCTTGGTGCTGATCATGTTTTGCTCGTGGAAGAGGCTTTGTCAACGGGTCTACCACATTCTGATGCGTATGTATTTTGCAAATTTCTATGTCTATAATGCTCTGTATGGAGCTACTATAGCTAATTGCTCCCACTTTCAAAATGTATTCAGATCGAGCCTCAGAGTCACTCGAATCAGTGTTAAAGCTTTCATGGACGTAACCCTTTACGACGAACTCTTCATCACCTCCATAACCGATAAATATCTCCTTAGTCTTTCTTAGGCAACTAAGGATAATTTTGATCGGTGTCCAGTGATCTACTCCTGATCACTATTGTACCCCCTTGCCAAACTCATGGCAAGGTACACAACTGGTCTGATGCACAACATGGCATACTTTATAGAACATATGGTTGAGGCATAGGGAATGACTTTCATTCTCTCTCTATCTTTTGTCGTGGTCGGGATTTGAGTCTTACTCAACTTCACACCTTGTAACACATACAAGAACACTTTCTTTGACTGGTCCATTTTGAACTCCTTCAAAACTTTGTCAAGGTATGTGCTTTGTGAAAGTCCTATTAAGCATCTTGATCTATCTCTATAGAATTTCATGCCCAATATGTAAGTAGCTTCACCGAGGTCTTTCATTGAAAAATTCTTGTTCAAGTATCCTTGTATGCTATCCAGAAATTCTATATCATTTCCAATCAATAGTATGTCATCCACATATAATATTAGAAATGTTATAGAGCTCCCACACACTTTCTTGTAAATATAGGCTTCATCGTAAGTATGTATAAAACTATATGCTTTGATCACCTCATCAAAGCGTATATTCCAACTCCAAGGTGCTTGCACCAGTCCATAGATGGATCGCTGGAGCTTGCACACTTTGTCAGCACCTTTAGGATCGACAAAACCTTCTGGTCGCATCATATACAACTCTTCTTTAAGAAATCCATTAAGAAATGCAGTTTTGACGTCCATTTGCCAGGTTCATAATCATAAAATGCGGCAATTGCTAACATGATTCGGACAGACTTAAGCATCACTACAGGTGAGCAGGTCTCATCATAGTCAACCCCTAGAACTTGTCAAAAATCTTTTGCGACAAGTCGAGCTTTGTAGATAGTAACATTACCATCAGCGTCAGTCTTCTTCTTGAAGATCCATTTATTCTCAATGGCTTGCCGATCATCGGGCAAGTCCACCAAAGTCCATACTTTGTTCTCATCCATAGATCCTATCTCAGATTTCATGGCCTCAAGCCATTTATTGGAATCTGGGCTCATCATAGCTTATTCATAGCTTATTCATAGCTCATAAGTTCGTCATGGTCTAATAACATGACTTCCAGGACAGGATTACCATACCACTCTGGTGCGGAACGTGCTCTGTTCGACCTACGAGGTCCAGTAGTAACTTGATCCGAAGTTTCATGATCATCATCGTTAGCTTCCTCTTTAGTTGGTGTAGGCATCACAGGAACAAATTGCTTTGATGTGCTACTTTCCAATTGGAGAGAAGGTACGATTACCTCATCAAGTTCTACTTTCCGCCCACTCACTTCTTTCGAGAGAAACTCCTTCTCTAGAAAGGACCCATTCTTAGCAACAAAAATTTTGCCTTTGGATCTGTGGTAGAAGGTATACCCAATAGTTTCTTTCAGGTATTCTATGAAGACGTACTTCTCCAATTTAGGTTCGAGCTTATCAGGCTGAATCCTTTTGACATAAGCGTCGCATCCCCAAACTTTAAGAAACGACAGCTTAGGTTTCTTGCCAAACCACAGTTCATACGGTGTCGTCTCAACGGGTTTAGACGGTGCCCTATTTAACGTGAATGCAGTTGTCTCTAATGCATAACCCCAAAATGATAGTTGTAAATCGGTAAGAGACATCATAGAACGCACCATATCCAATAAAGTATGGTTACGACATTTGGACACACCATTACGTTGTGGTGTTCCAGGTGGCGTGAGTTGTCAAACAATTCCACATTGTTTTAAATGAAGGCCAACTCGTAACTCAAATATTCGCCTCCACGATTAGATCGTAGAAACTTTATTTTCTTGTTACGATGATTTTCCACTTCACTCTGATATTCTTTGAACTTTTCAAATGTTTTAGACTAGTGTTTCATCAAGTAGATATACCCATACCTACTCAAATCATCTGTAAAGGTCAGAAAATAACGATACCCGCCGCATGCTTTAACACTCATTGGACCGCATACATCGGTATGTATTATTTCCAATAAGTCATTAGCTTGCTCCATTGTTCCGGAGAATGGAGTTTTAGTCATCTTGCCCATGAGGCATGGTTTGCAAGTATCAAATGATTCATAATCAAGTGAATCAAAAAGTCCATCCGCATGGAGTTTCTTCATGCGCTTTACACCAATATGACCTAAACGGCAGTGCCACAAGTATGTTGCATTATCATTATGTGACACCTAGATAATTAGGCTACAGTAATCCCATGTTAATGATGCCACGTCACCACGGTTACTGTTGTTAATCTCGCGTTAGTTCAAAACTGATTCGAAATTCAAATTCAAAAATATGTCAAACAACAAAAGTTTTCAAAAGTTGTAACAAAAATGTTCGGGCGGTGCTGAATATTACAAGGGTAATTATAGTAAAGAAAACACAATTTTATAAAATCCTTAAATGCCCTAAAATTAATAAAACAGAAAAGGAAAAGAAATAAAAGAAAAAGAAAATACAAAAGAGAAAACAAACAAAAAAAAGGAAAAGAAAACCCTCTTGGCCATTTGGGCCAGACGGCCCAGCCGGCCAGGCCACCAACCGGCCCAACCCCTCCCCTCCATAACCCCACCAGAGGGAAACCCTAACCGACAACTCCCACACACTTCCGCACTCCCCCCATCAGCCCCCACCTCCCGATCCGATCTGGATCGGGGAGGGGATCGAACCGCCCCGACCCCGTCGCCCTCGCTCGCCGCAACGATGCCTCTCGCCGCGTGCCTGGACCCCGCCGCGTCGCCCCTACACCGCCCGTCGCCGGCGCTCCCCCACCGGCCTGCCTCCTCTACGCCGCCTCGTCCTCGTCGTCCACCCCACGCACCGCTGCCCGTGCCCTACTCCCCCCTGTGAGCTCCCCCTCTCCTCGTTCGGTCACCGCACGCCCGCGCCGTCCCGTGCCCGAGCACGCGCCGTGGCCGCGCCCCCTCCCCCCGCGGCTCCCTCGTCCCGTGCACGCGCACGGCACCCGCGCGCCGCTCCCCAGCTCCTGGCCGCGCCGGCCCCGTCGATGCGCGCGCGCTCGCGCGCCTAGCGCCCCGCTGCCACCCCGGGGCCACTGCCTCCTTCCCCGCGCCGCGCCTGGGCCGCGCGCCCCACCGTCCCGCTCCTCGCGCCACCGCGTTGGCCTCGCCCGTTGACCTCGCGCCTTCGTTGCGGCCTGCTCACCGCGCGGTACAGCTTCGCTTCGCCGCTGCTGTCGCTCCCCACGCTCGCCCGCTCGCCTACGCACACCCACCCCGTCGCGTCGCGCCTCCCCCTGTCGCCTCGCCTCCCACCTCGGCTCCGCCGCGCCAGGCCGCGCTGGCGCCGTCCCCTTGCTTACTGCTGCCGCTCTCCCTCCGCCATGCAGCCCTGCTGCTGCCCCATGCGCACCCTGTGCGCCGCCATCTGCTCGCCCCGCGGCCTTCCGCTCATCGCCGCCTGCACCACGTCCCCTGGCCGCGTCGCGCCAGCGCCTCGCCGTGCCCGGGCGTGCTTCGGCCCCCAACGGGCGCCCGCTTCCGCGCCCGCAACCGCTAGCGCCCGATCCGCTAAGGCCCTCGGGGCCTATGACAAGTGGGCCACTGCCCTGGAACGTTTAAAAAAAGAGATTTAAAAAAATAAAATAAAAATAAAAATATTAATGAAATAAATTAATTAGTTAATCAATTAATTAATTTAATTAATTCTGATTAAGTTAAACAATTAAGATTAATTAACCTAATGATTAATTAACCTATTTAACTACTGTTAATTAACTAATAGTGTATGACAGGTGGGTCCCCCTGGGCCCACACGTCAGTTTGACCCAGTCAACGCCTCTGTTGACTACTGACGTCATGCTGACATCAGCAAACACTGTTCTGGATAATGTTGAATTAAAATATTTAAATTAATCCTAAAAATGATTTAAATCTTTTAAAATTAATATAAAATAAACCGTAGCTCAGATGAAAATACTTTGTACATGAAAGTTGCTCAGAATGACGAGACGAATCCGGATACACATCCCGTTCGTCCGCCACACCCCCTAACATATTAAACTCGCAACTTTCCCCCTCCGGCTCCTCTGCCCGAAAACGCGAAACACCGGGGATACTTTCCCAGATGTTTCTCCCCTTCACCGGTATCACCTCTTACCGCGTTAGGGCACCCCTAGCACCGATACTTGTCATGTCATGCATCGCTATGCATCTGTTTGCTTAAATATTTATTGTTTCTTCCCCCTCTTCTCTCGCTAGACACCGAGACCGACGCCGCTGCTACCCAGTACGACTACGGAGTTGACTACCCTTCTCTCTTGCCAGAGAAACCAGGCAAGCCCCCCCCATTGATCACCAGATATCGCCTACTCTACTCTATACTGCTTGCATTAGAGTAGTGTAGCATGTTACTGCTTTCGTTATTCCTATCCTGATGCATATCCTGTCCTTGTTACTACAGTTGTTACCTTTACCTGCAATCCTACATGCTTAGTATAGGATGCTAGTTTTCCATCAGTGGCCCTACGTTCTTGTCCGTCTGCTGTGCTATACTATCGGGCCATGATCACTCGGGAGGTGATCACGGGAATATATTTATATACATAATACATGATACATGTGGTGACTAAAGACGGGTCGGCTCGTAGGAGTACCCGCGAGTTGATCTTTGAGGCGAAGCGACAGGGCAGGATGAGAGCACCTGTGAGAGAGGTGGGCCTGGCCCTGGTCGGCATTCGCGGATACTTAACACGCTTAACGAGATCTTGGTATTTGATCTGAGTCTGGCCATTTGGTCTATACGCACTACCAACTATGTGGGAAAGATATGGGCACTCGGCGTCGTGGTATCAGCCGAAGCCTTCGTGACATCAGCGACTGAGCGGCGTGCGCCGGATTGGAACGTAAGCCTGCTCTTGTATTAAGGGGGCTAGTTCTGCTTCCGGCCGCCCTCGCAACGTGCAGGTGTGCTCAGGGAGATGGGCCCAGACCCCTGCGCGCTTAGGTTTAGACCGGCGTGCTGACCTCTCTGTTGTGCCTAGGTGGGGCTGCGACGTGTTGATCTTCTGAGGCCGGGCATGACCCAGGAAAGTGTGTCCGGCCAAATGGGATCAAGCGTGTTGGGTTATGTGGTGCACCCCTGCAGGGAAGTTAATCTATTCGAATAGCCGTGTCCCTCGGTAAAAGGACGACCCGGAGTTGTACCTTGACCTTATGACAACTAGAACCGGATACTTAGTAAAACACACCCTTCCAAGTGCCAGATACAACCCCGTGATTGCTCTCTAACAGGGCATCGAGAAGGGGATTGCCGGGTAGGATTATGCTATACGATGCTACTTGGAGGACTTCAGTCTACTCTCCTCTATATGCTGCAAGACGGAGGCTGCCAGAAGTGTAGTCTTCAACATGATTAGATATCCCCCTCTTATTCTGGCATTCTGCAGTTCAGTCCACTGATATGACCCCTTACACATATATCCATGCATATGTAGTGTAGCTCCTTGCTTGCGAGTACTTTGGATGCGTACTCACGGTTGTCTTGTTTCCCCTTTTCCCCATCTCTCTACCCGATTGCTGCAACCAGACGATGGAGCCCAGGATCCAAACGCCACCGTCGACGACGACTCCTAGTACTCTGGAGGTGCCTACTACTACGTGCAGCCCACTGACGACGACCAGGAGTAGTTAGGAGGATCCCAGGCAGGAGGCCTGCGCCTCTTTCATTTGTATCCCAGTTTGTGCTAGCCTTCTTAAGGAAAACTTGTTTAACTTATGTCTGTACTCAGATATTGTTGCTTCCGTTGACTCGTCTATGATTGAGCACTTGTATTCGAGCCCTCGAGGCCCCTGGCTTGTATTATGATGCTTGTATGACTTATTTTATTTGTAGAGTTGTGTTGTGATATCTTCCCGTGAGTCCCTGATCTTGATCGTACACATTTGTGTGCATGATTAGTGTACGATTGAATCGGGGGCGTCACAAGTTGGTATCAGAGCCGACTGCCTGTAGGAATCCCCTTCCAAACTCCTTGGCCAAAGTTGAGTCTAGACTTTACAAAACTTTTACTAATATGGCCGTGCGGCCCATGGGCCCACGTCGCCATTGGGTGGTAGTAGGATCTTTTTATTCCTTGACCTTTACTCTGGGACTCTGAACGCTCTTCTATTCGGGATAAATGATTTTACTAAATCTGACTCTAGGTTCTCGTAACTACTTCCTCCCGGAGAGCCCCTTATTACAATGATCGCCTGCTGCACCAGAAGGTTCCGAAGATGCTATTCGTTGTTTTTCCGAGACGCTTGTGCCGACTGCTTTTGCAAATCCCTACCACTATTATTTGTATGGATAACTGAACACACTTGCCTACATTCAATCCCAATGATCTTGTTATTACAAGATGCACTGTACTGCTCTCCGTGGTTCCGAGAATCCTTTGAGCTTACTGCCCTGAAGTTCATACCTAATCAATACCCCCTACGGATAATTCCTCGCACTTATCGAGTACCCGCTCATCCCCCGTTGTTCAGGTGTTTCACAAAAGTCTTCGAAGTGCCATTCGACCTTCCGAAAACCCTGAGTAGCCTGTTGCTCTTGAAATTCTTGCTTGCTCGCATTCTAGTTAATGCCATAAGTCTGGTAGTCTTATTGGCATCTTTTGTCACTATCATTTTGCGTCCATTGATTCAATATGTGTGAATGCTCACAATCCTCAATCAGATCCTAGGATCCATCCTTCCGGCTCAGACGTCATTTTAAACATGAGTTAGATCTCGACCAATTAAATTGTCGTGGATTGTACCCCTAAGCTTACCCGACTTATCCATCCTTAATCAGAGCATTTGCTTATGATCCCTTGAATTGGAAATCATAATTCTTTTGCATTTGAGCTTTGAATTAGTCAGTCGTTCCTATGACCTGATGCCTTTGCATTCTTTCTCCTTCTGATTGAGTACCGATACTCACATTAGATTCCTTGTGGTCCGCGAGACCAATCGCTTGGTTAGTATCCGACAGTGTCCTTCATATACAAAACCCTCGAGAAGTTCTTTCCCTGATACATAATGCATTCGGTAAATTGTATCCTCTGCCTTGTCGAGCATGCTCTGCTTTCGAGCTTGTGTTATTTACTCCTGAAGTTTGTGGTATATGTTCCTAAGAGACCCTGATGGGTTGAACCAATGCCTTACCTAATCTATGTGAGCTCGAAAGATTTCACGGGCCATACTCTTCTGGTATTTCACCAGGTAAAACTTTCAACACTAATGTCATTATTGACAACTAGAAGTGAATGTAAGGTTGTGCTTTGGAGAAGTGGGAGTCGACCTTGAACTTTGTGTTCATGCCCATGGACCCGATGTGGAACTTATCATGGAAGCTTCTTGTTTAATAATGGGCCCCTTGTTATAAGTTCATCTTGTATCCATGTTGGTCCTTTGCAAATGTGGTTCCAAACATGATTGTTCTCCTTTGATTCTATTTCTCGGACAAGTTAAAGTACTTGCCTTTTACTGATCAATACATCTCCGCCACCTCTATTTTGATCTGGCTTCGAGTACTACCCCTGGTATCTCGAGGATATAATGCCATCGCACTACATCTTATGAATTTTTGATGAAGTAGTACCTTTCCTTGTCATAGTCACTCCAATGGTTCTGGGTTGTCATCAACCGAGGACTCCGAGAATTGAATCGAATCCGCACCGCAATTCAGTACTCCTAGTACCTTGTTGTTGAGACGTTTAATACTCCGTCATGTCATTCCTAGCCTGATCGGCTACATCATCATCGTGCTAAATTTAACTGTGCTACCCGGTTCTTCTTCTCAGAGCACAAAATTCGACGGTGAGCTAGTCTTACGTCGATCCTTCTCGTCATACCGTTTCTCCTTGAATAGCAAACTTGATTTCAAGTTTGTGTCGTACCCATGGTTCCAATAACTTTTGCTTCATCATTTCGTTGACTTGATGTCATTGCAGATCAGTTACATCTTCTCGAAACCTCTCGACAAATGTGTCGGGATCATCATCAACATTCTGAGGTCTTCCAAGATATCTATCAAATTCTTGATGAGAAATACCATCCTTTGCCCTCGATGATTCGGGTTATCATCGACAACATTATTGCATTCCCTCCAACACAAAACTTGCTCTTGTTTTGTGTTGTACCTTGAGTTCCTTGCTATCTAACTTATGTTATGTTCTACCGCAGAGTATTACCATCTTTTATGTCAAGAATGTTGTGAGGACTGCTCCACCTCTTAAAAATTCTTGATATAGTAACACTTCTTGCCATCTCCGTCTTTTCTTGTCCCCGTGTTGTTTCTAACCGGAATGCCGACAAATGGCCTAAGATGTGTAAATTTTAAAACTTCTAGCAACCCTATTGCTTTGACGTTGATGGTCGATAGTTTCATTCTAAGTCTATTGCTTATTGAACCATCTTTCGAACATTGATCGTACTACCTAAGCCCACATTTCGAGTGCACCTTTTCAACCAATGTTTAATTGTGTATGTTTTCCTCGAGCATACATCATTATATCATTTTATCTGACTAATGTTATCTCCTTGTTCACATAATTGTGGAAATCCATCTTTTTGGAAATCTCGAGGGATTGTCACTGAGTCCATCAGTCACCCCCTCATCCTCTCCTTGGTTTAATGATGAACTCTTGTTTTGGAACTCGCTTCCATGGTTCATTTGTCGAGAACCTTACAATGTCATTCCGTCAATTTGTGACGCACCTTCTCTTCTCAGGTATCCTAAGTTTGAGTTATCCTGACAACAATCAGATCTGGATCTCGGTCAGATATGATGGTTGGAACATATTTCAAAGAGTTATAACATTGGTCTTTATATGACCCGGTAAGGTGATGTCATGCCTAGCACACCTGGCCCGAGGCCCCGTTGTTATAGATTCCTTGTCAGCAAGGTTATCCATTCTCCCATGAGGAAATTGTAAGACTTATTCTACAAGTTATTCCTGATGGATCCTTTGTGTTTCCAAAGTCTGATCTTCACCTGAAGACCATGTCAATGCTATCTCGAAGCATGTATGTGGTACTTCCAATTTCAATAAAAACATTTGAAGCACAATGCTAAATTTTCTATATCAATTATCCAAACACCATTGTATGGGTAATGGCATGAAATTTCCCCTCCCTTTACCTAAAGGGTTTTCAACTTTATATCATGTCATGGATATCATGCTCTACTTGTCTTTGGGAAGGATATACCCTTGATGTATGTGTTTAAACACATTTACCTTTCCATTGTTCGGTTTAATCTGATAATCATATTTTCCTTTCCACTGTTTGGTTTAACCTTCCTTGTGATCTATATGATCTAAGCAGTACTATTCTCCTGCTTATGTAAACACCTTGGTGAACAACCGTGTCAGTTATACCCTGTTACTATTGTTGATGATATTCCGGTAACACCGATGGACGAGAACTTTACCTATTGGTCCGCCTCGTTTCGACAAGCAGGAAAATGGTTCTCTTCGTCCCTCGCCCTTGGTACCAACGTTGTTGCCAACATAACGGACAAACTACCCTCTGACGTGCCTTGCCACCATCACTATGCAAGATGTCACCGTTCCTTCTACTTTTAGCCCACATGGTGGGACCATAACCCACAGGTCCCAGGATCGAAACCTGACTCTCTTGTACACCCCTGTTGCCAAAATATTCCTCACGTTTGACCCCGTATGTAATTCACGGGCCACCTGCCTAGTAATCTATTCTGGTATCAGACGCAATACTTATTCCCATTGCTCTGAACCCCTTTCACATTTCGTATCCGGCAACGAACGATTGCCTATGCGCTTGAAACTTCTCATGGTACCTTCTTACTTTGCTCTCGACATCTTCTTAAGTTTCGATTCGAGAGATAATTATGCTTCTTCCCCTGAGTTAACCGTCTGATGCTCGATCTTGTTTGAATCTGCCCTTATAGGGTTTTCCCTTCTCACCTTTTCGTAAATACGGTGAAGATCATGAAGGAAGGATGACGACTTCATCATGATGACATGAAGAAGAGAAATGAAGACATTAATGTAATAGATCAATCTCTTCGAGAAGAGCCACCAAGACCGAGAAGATCCGTTAGAATTTCACAACCACAAATTTCCCCCTTACACCACCTCTTAAATCTCGGGACGAGATTTCTTGTAGTGAAGGAGAATTGTGACGCCCGGATAATTAGGCTACAGTAATCCCACGTTAACGATGCCACATCACCACGGTTACTGTTGTTAATCTCGCGTTAGTTCAAAACTGATTCGAAATTCAAATTTAAAAATATGTCAAACAACAAAAATTTTCAAAAGTTGTAACAAAAATGTTCGGGCGGTGCTGAATATTACAAGGGTAATTATAGTAAATAAAACACAATTTTATAAAATCCTTAAATGCCCTAAAATTAAATAAAACAGAAAAGAAAAAGAAATAAAAGAAAAAGAAAATACAAAAGAGAAAACAAACAAAAAAAGGAAAAGAAAACCCCCTTGGCCATTTGGGCCAGACGGCCCAGCCGGCCAGGCCATCAACCGGCCCAACCCCTCCCCTCCATAACCCCACCAGGGGGAAACCCTAACCGACACCTCCCACGCACTTCCCCACTCCCCCCATCAGCCCCCACCTCCCGATCCGATCTGGATCGGGGAGGGGATCGAACCGCCCCGACCCCGTTGCCCTCGCTCGCCGCAACGATGCCTCTCGCCGCGCGCCTGCACCCCGCCGCCTCGCCCCTACGCCGCCCGTCACCGGCGCTCCCCCACCGGCATGCCTCCTCTACGCCGCCTCGTCCTCGTCGTCCACCCCACGCACCGCTGCCCGTGCCCTACTCCCCCCTGTGAGCTCCCCCTCTCCTCATCCGGTCACCGCACGCCCGCGTCGTCCCGTGCCCGAGCACGCGCCGTGGCCGCGCCCCCTCCCCCCCTGCGGCTCCCTCGTCCCGTGCACGCCCACAGCACCCGCGCGCCGCTCCCCAGCTCCTGGCCGCGCCGGCCCCCGTCGATGCGCGCGCGCTCGCGCGCCTAGCGCCCCGCTGCCACCCCGGGGCCACTGCCTCCTTCCCCGCGCCGCGCCTGGGCCGCGTGCCCCACCGTCCCGCTCCTCGCGCCACCGCGTTGGCCTCGCCCGTTGACCTCGCGCCTTCGTTGCCGCCTGCTCACCGCGCGGTATAGCTCCGCTTCGCCGCTGCTGTCGCTCCCCGCGCTCCCCCGCTCGCCTACGCGCACCCACCCCGTCGCGTCGCGCCTCCCTCTATCGCCTCGCCTCCCACCTCGGCTCCGCCACGCCAGGCCGCGCTGGCGCCGTCCCCTTGCTTACTGCCGCCGCTCTCCCTCCGCCGTGCAGCCCTGCTGCTGCCCCGTGTGCACCCTGCATGCCGCCATCTGCTCGCCCCGCGGCCTTCCGCTCAGCGCCGCCTGCACCGCGTCCCCTGGCCGCACCGCGCCAGCGCCTCGCCGTGCCCGGGCGGGCTTCGGCCCCCAACGGGCGCCCGCTTCCGTGCCCGCAACCGCTAGCGCCCGATCCGCTAAGGCCCTCGGGTCCTATGACAAGTGGGCCAGTGCCCTGGAACCTTAAAAAAAGAGATTTAAAAAAACTAAAAAAATAAAAATAAAATTTTAATTAAATAAATTAATTAGTTAATCAATTAGTTAATTTAATTAATTCTGATTAAGTTGAACAATTAAGATTAATTAACCTAATGATTAATTAACCTATTTAACTACTGTTAATTAACTAATAGTGTATGACAGGTGGGTCCCCCTGGGCCCACACGTTAGTTTGACCCAGTCAACGCCTCTGTTGACTACTGACGTCATGCTGACATCATGATGACGTCAGCAAACACTGTTCTGGATAATGTTGAATTAAAATATTTAAATTAATCCTAAACATGATTTAAATCTTTTAAAATTAATATAAAATAAACCGTAGCTCAGATGAAAATACTTTGTACATGAAAGTTGCTCAGAACGACGAGACGAATCCGGATACGCAGCCCGTTCGTCCGCCACACCCCCTAACATATCAAACTCGCAACTTTCCCCCTCTGGCTCCTCTGCCCGAAAACGCGAAACACCGGGCATACTTTCCCGGATGTTTCTCCCCTTCACCGGTATCACCTCTTACCGCATTAGGGCACCCTAGCACCGATACTTGTCATGTCATGCATCGCTATGCATCTGTTTGCTTAAATATTTATTGTTTCTTGCCCTCTTCTCTCGCTATACACCGAGACCGACGCCGCTACTACCCAGTACGACTACGGAGTTGACGACCCTTCTCTCTTGCCAGAGCAACCAGGCAAGCCCCCCCCCTTGATCACCAGATATCGCCTACTCTACTCTATACTGCTTGCATTAGAGTAGTGTAGCATGTTACTGCTTTCGTTATTCCTATCCTGATGCATATCCTGTCCTTGTTACTACAGTTGTTACCTTTACCTGCAATCCTACATGCTTAGTATAGGATGCTAGTTTTCCATCAGTGGCCCTACGTTCTTGTCCGTCTGCTGTGCTATACTATCGGGCCATGATCACTCGGGAGGTGATCACGGGAATATATTTATATACATAATACATGATACATGTGGTGACTAAAGACGGGTCGGCTCGTAGGAGTACCCGCGAGTTGATCTTTGAGGCGAAGCGACAGGGCAGGATGAGAGCACCTGTGAGAGAGGTGGGCCTGGCCCTGGTCGGCATTCGCGGATACTTAACACGCTTAACGAGATCTTGGTATTTGATCTGAGTCTGGCCATTTGGTCTATATGCACTAACCAACTACGTGGGAAAGATATGGGCACTCGGCATCGTGGTATCAGCCGAAGCCTTCGTGACATCAGCGACTGAGTGGCGCGCGCCGGATTGGAACGTAAGCCTGCTCTTGTATTAAGGGGGCTAGTTCTGCTTCCGGCCGCCCTCGCAACGTGCAGGTGTGCTCAGGGCGATGGGCCCAGACCCCTGCGCGCTTAGGTTTAGACCGGCGTGCTGACCTCTCTGTTGTGCCTAGGTGGGGCTGCGACGTGTTGATCTTCCGAGGCCGGGCATGACCCAGGAAAGTGTGTCCGGCCAAATGGGATCAAGCGTGTTGGGTTATGTGGTGCACCCCTGCAGGGAAGTTAATCTATTCGAATAGCCGTGTCCCTCGGTAAAAGGACGACCCGGAGTTGTACCTTGACCTTATGACAACTAGAACCGGATACTTAATAAAACACACCCTTCCAAGTGCCAGATACAACCCGGTGATCGCTCTCTAACAGGGCATCGAGGAGGGGATTGCCGGGTAGGATTATGATATACGATGCTACTTGGAGGACTTCAGTCTACTCTCTTCTATATGCTGCAAGACGGAGGCTGCCAGAAGCGTAGTCTTCGACGTGATTTGATATCCCCCTCTTATTCTGGCATTCTGCAGTTCAGTCCACTGATATGGCCCCTTACACATATATCCATGCATATGTAGTGTAGCTCCTTGCTTGCGAGTACTTTGGATGAGTACTCACGGTTGCCTTGTTTCCCCTTTTCCCCATCTCTCTACCCGATTGCTGCAACCAGACGATGGAGCCCAGGATCCAGACGCCACCGTCGACGACGACTCCTACTACTCTGCAGGTGCCTACTACTACGTGCAGCCCGCTGACGACGGCCAGGAGTAGTTAGGAGGATCCCAGGCAGGAGGCCTGCGCCTCTTTCGTTTGTATCCCAGTTTGTGCTAGCCTTCTTAAGGCAAACTTGTTTAACTTATGTCTGTACTCAGATATTGTTGCTTCTGCTGACTCGTCTATGATCGAGCACTTGTATTCGAGCCCTCGAGGCCCTTGGCTTGTATTATGATGCTTGTATGACTTATTTCATTTGTAGAGTTGTGTTGTGATATCTTCCCGTGAGTCCCTGATCTTGATCGTACACATTTGCGTGCATGATTAGTGTACGATTGAATCGGGGGCGTCACACATTATCAACTTTGGATCTTTTGGCATCAATATTATGAGTATGTGTATCAGTAAGATTGAGATTCTATAAACCATTCACATTGGGTGTATGACCATAGAAGGTTTTATTCATGTAAATAGAACAACAAATATTCTGTGACTTAAATGAATAATTGTATTGCAATAAACATGATCCAATCATATTGATGCTCAACGCAAACACCAAATAACTTTTATTTAGTTTCAACACTAATCCCGAAGGTAGAGGGAGTGTGCGATGGTGATCGTATCAACCTTGGAACTACTTCCAATACACATCGTCACTTCGTCCTTAACTAGTCTCCGTTCATTCTGCAACTCCTGTTTCGAGTTACTAATCTTAGCAACTGAATTAGTATCAAATACCCAGGGGCTACTACGAACACTAGTAAAGTACATATCAATAACATGTATATCAAATATACTTTTGTTCACTTTGCCATCCTTCTTATCCGCCAAGTATTTGGGGCAGTTCCTCTTCCAGTGACCATTTCCTTTGTAGTATAAGCATTTGGTTTCAGGCTTGGGTTCAGCTTTGGGTTTCTTCACGGGAGCGGCAACTTGCTTGCTGTTCTTCTTGAAGTTCCCTTTCTTTTCCTTGCCCTTTTCTTAAAACCAGTGGTCTTGTTAACCATCAACTCTTGATGCTCTTTTCTGATTTCTACCTACACGGATTTCAGTATCGCGAAGAGCTCGGAAATCGTTTTCGTCATCCCTTGCATATTATAGTTCATCACGAAGTTCTAGTGACTTGGCGATAGTGACTAGAGAACTCTATCAAATACTATCTTATCTGGAAGATTAACTCCCACTTGATTCAAGCGATTATAGTACCCAGATATTCTGAGCACATGCTCACTGGCTGAGCTATTCTCCCCCATCTTGTAGGCAAAGTACTTGTCAGAGGTCTCATACCTCTCAACACGGGCATGAGCCTGAAATACCAATTTCAGCTCTTGGAGCATGTCAAATGTTCCATGGCGTTCAAAACGTCTTTGAAGTCCCGGTTCTAAGCCGTAAAGCATGGTGCGCTAAACTATTAAGTAGTCATCATATCGATCTTACCAAATGTTCATAACATCTACATCCGCTCCTGCAATAGGTCTGTCACCAAGCGATGCATCGAGGACATAATTCTTCTGTGCAGCAATGAGGATAATCCTCAGATCACGGACCCAGTCTACATCATTGCTACTATCATCTTTCAACTTAGTTTTCTCTAGGAATGTATCTAAAAATAGGGGAGCTACATCACGAGCTATTGATCTACGACATAATTTAAAAATACTATCAGGACTAAGTTCATGATAAATTAAGTTTAATTAATCAAATTACTAATGAACTCCCACTTAAATTAACATCCCTCAAGTTATCTAAGTGACACATGATCCAAATGCACTAACCGATGTCTAATCATCACGTGAGATGGGGTAGTCATCAATGGTGAACATCTCTATGTTGATCATATCTACCATATGACTCACGTTCGACCTTTCGGTCTCCAGTGTACCGAGACCATGTCTGTACATGCTAGACTCGTCAAGTTTAACCCAAGTATTCTGCATGTGCAAAACTGTCTTACACCTGTTGTATGTGAACGTAGAGTCTATCACACCCGATCATCATGTGGTGCTTCGAAACTACGAACTTTGGCAATGGTGCATACTCGGGGAGAACACTTTTATCTTGAAATTTAGTGAAGGGATCATCTTATAATGCTACCGCCGTTCTAAGCAAAATAAGGTGCATAAATGATAAACATTACATGCAATCAAAGTATGTGACATGATATGGACCTCATCATCTTGTGCTTTTGATCTCCATCTCCAAAGCATCGTTATGATCTCCATCGCCACCGGCTCGACACCTTGATCTCCATCGTTCCGTCGGGGTCGTCTCGCCAACTATTGCTTCTACAACTATTGCTAACGCATAGTGATAAAGTAAATCAATTACATGGCGCTTGCACTTCATACAATAAAGAGACAACCCTAAGGCTCCTCCAGGTTGTTGATATTACAAAACATGATCATCTCATACGTCAACATATATCACATCATATCTTGACCATATCACATCACAACATGCCCTGCAAAAACAAGTTAGACATCCTCTACTTTGTTGTTGCAAGTTTTATGTGGCTTCTAGGGGCTTCTAACAAGAACCGTTCTTACCTACGCAAAAACCACAATGGTGATTCATCAAGTTTGCTAGTTTAAACTTCTTCAAGGACCGGCCGTACTGAAATTCGATTCGACTAAAGTAGGAGAAACAGACACCCGCCAGCTACCTTTATGCAAAACTAGTTGCATGTCTGTCGGTGGAACCGGTCTCGTGTTCGTGGACATGTATGGTTGGTCCGGGCCGCTTGATCCCACAATACCGCCGAATCAAAATAAGACGTTGGTGGTAAGCAGTATGACTACACCACCCACAACCCTCTGTGTTCTACTCGTGCATATCATCTACGCATAGACCTGGCTCTGATGCCACTGTTGGGAAACGTTGCATGGAAAACAAAAAAATTCTACGCACACGCAAGATCTATCCATGGACATGCATAGCAATGACAGGGGAGAGTGTGTCTACTTACCCTTGTAGAGCGTAAGCGGAAGCGTTTGTTAACCCGGTTGATGTAGTCAAACTTCTTCGCGCTCCAACCGATTGAGTACTGAGCGTACGACACCTCCGCATTCAGCACACGTTCAGCTCGGTGACGTCCTCCGCCTTCTTGATCCAGCAAGATGGCGATGGAGTGGATGAGTTCCAGAAGAGTTGTTTCATATGCCTCACGTCAACTTTGACCTCATGAGCGGAATTATGCCACACATGATTTGGAGTTAGCAGCCGTAGTGCACGCACTCAAGACCTGGAGACATTTTCTTATCGGAAATCGTTGTGATGTTTACATGGATCATAAGAGTTTGAAATACATTTCACGCAGAAGGAGTTGAACCTCAGGCAGAGAAGATGGTTGGAGCTCATAAAGGATTATGACATGAAATTGCACTATCACCCAGGAAAGGCCAATGTTGTGGCAGATGCATTGAGCCACAAGATCTATGTTAATACCCTCACAACAGGAGGATTACCTCAGGAGTTAATTGATGATCTCAGAGATCTTCGATTAGAGATAGTACCACGAGGTTTTGTTGCCGCGATGGAAATTCAATCCACTTTGTTGGGAAAGATCCAAGAAGCCCATAAGTTAGACAAAGGTATTGAGGAGATAAAGGGAAGTATGAACCAAGGAAAGGCAGAAGGATTTCGTGAGGATGAACATGGAACCTTATGGTTTGAGCAGCGCATTTACGTGCCAAATGACCCAGAGATCAGGAAATTGATTCTTTAGGAGGCTCATGATTCGCCTTATTCAATACACCCGAGCAACACCAAGATGTATTTGGATTTGAAGGAAAGTTTCTGGTGGACAGGTATGAAGAAGGATATTGCCGAGTATGTCATAGTATGTGACATATGTCAGAGGGTTAATGCAGAGCACCAGAAACCAACAGGATTACTTCAGCCTTTGCCGATACCAGATTGGAAGTGGGACAAGCTTGGCATGGACTTCATTACAGGATTACCCAGGACCCGATCAGGCTATGATTCTATTTGGGTAGTGGTTGATCGCTTGACTAAGGTAGCTCACTTCATCCCCGTGAAAACCACATTTACAAGTGCTAAGTTAGCCAGGATATACATGACCAGAATCGTATGTCTGCATGGAGTTCCGAGGAAAATTGTATCAAATAGAGGAACACAATTTACCTCAAAGCTTTGGCATCAGTTACATAAAACTTTGGGTACCAGGCTAGAGCTCAGTAGAGCTTTTCGTCCGAAGACAGATGGGCAGACCGAGAGAGTCAATCAGATTCTGGAGGACATGTTGAGAGCTTGCGCGCTAGATTATTGATCTAGTTGGGATGATAATTTGCCTTACGCAGAGTTCTCATATAACAACAACTATCAAGCTAGTTTGAAAATGTCCCCTTTCGAAGCTTTGTACGGAAGGAGGTGCAGGACACCATTGATGTGGGATGAAGTTGGAGACCGCAAATTATTCGGACCAGATTTAATTAGAGATTCAGAGGAGAAAGTCAAGCTGATCCGCGACAGACTCAAGGTAGCCCAATCCAGACAGAAGAGTTATGTTGATACTAAACGCAAGGAGGTAACCTATGAAGTCGGAGATAGAGCATATCTGCGTGTGTTGCCACTTCGAGGAGTAAAACGATTTGGAGTCAAAGGAAAGTTAGCACCACAGTTTGTGGGGCCGTACAGAGTTTTAGAACGCATGTGTGAAGTTGCCTACAAGTTGGAATTACCAGAAGCCTTGTCAGGATTTCATGATGTTTGAAGAAGTGCCATGCGGAGATGGCCGATATTCCTTTGAGAGATACAGTGCCATTGGAGGCCATACAATTGGATAGTGATCTGACCTATGAGGAGAAGCCCGTCAAGATTCTCGAAACTGCAAGAAGGGTTACCCGCAGCAAGGTCATCAAGTTCTGCAAGGTTCAATGGAGTCATCATACCGAAGAAGAAGCCACCTAGGAATGAGAAGAAGATCTCCGACAGGACCACCCACACCTTTTTGCTAGCCAACCCGAATCTTGAGGGCGAGATTCATCTTAATGGGGGGTAGGTTTGTAACATCCCAATTTTCAATTTGGATGTTTAAAATAGATCATTCATATGCATCCATGATTTATGCATTTTTGCCCCATTTCTTTTATTTTGAATTTTGATCCAAAGAACTTTATGCAATTCAAGGACCAAAAGAGAGAATTGGAAGTTTCCTTAAATCCAATTTTTGAAAATTCTTTAACTTCAAAATTTGGAGTTTGGATCAAATTTGGTTTCACTAAATTCATTTCCTTTATTTCAAAAATAAAATAAAGAGAGAAGATAAAATGACTTATTCAATAATAGAAGGAAAATATTGGAAATGAATTTGGAACCAAAATATATTTGTTGGGTTTTATTTGCACTTTATTTTATTAGTTTAGCAAAAAGTTTATTTTCGAAAACTTGCATTTTTAGGCCAGATAAATGTTCACAAGGTCATATATAAGACCATATATATATATGTGATTTTTTCTGGGATTTTAGGAGTTATTTTATTGTATTTTGTAGACCTAAAGTGCTTCTGTAAAAAAACGTTTAGAAAAAACGTGGGCAGCCAAGGCCCAAGGAAGGCCCAGCCTTCTTCACGACAAGAGGTCGTCTTCAACCTCTAGTACGTTACTGCACGCACACACGCAGCATCATGTCTTCTCCCCACCCTAGCACCCCACCCCCTCCCCTCCTCTCCCTCGCTCCAAAACCGCTCGGAATGGAATCCCCTCGCCTCCCTCAACCCTTTGCCCTCCTCAGTGCGCCTTGGAGTCGCCTGTAATGGCCATTACGAGGCAGAGAAACAACCACCATTATACTCCATTTTCTTCTCGAATTCTGACCTCCCCAAGCTCTATATAAAGCACCCCTGGGAGTCCCTCTCACCCCTCGTCCGAAGCCCTCTCCTTCTGGAGTTTTACCCCCTCCCTAACCTCGCCAATTTCTCACCGGAGTTCGTGTATTCCGGCGACCTCTCACCGCATGTACAGGAAGCAATCTACAACCACAAGTTGTTCAAGTGGTTCACCTCATCGTCCTCTACACCGTCCCACACGCATCCTTCGCCGAAGCACACCGGAGCCGCCTTCTTCCTCGTCTCCGGCGACAAGTCCGGTGAACACCCAGGCCAAATTTTGCTCTTTTTTCAGTATTTTTTTCAATCTCATATTCTATACCAATTCTTGTTTCTTGTATATATTTTAGTCTATAGATCCTATTTAGTTGATTATTTTTCCTACTAGTTCATAGAAATCCCATCTATCCAGAGAACCTAACGAAAAATATTTTTGAAAATTTTAAAATTTGAATTCAAACAGATCTGAATTCAAACTTTGTTAGGCCGTATCTCGAGTTTCGTAACTCCGTTTTAGGTGATTCTTTTTGCAAATTGAAGCTCGTAACATGTAATTTATGTTAAAACCAAAACCATTTATTTTTGTTGCTATAAAAATTACGTTATGTACAGAAACTTTATTTGGATGTTTTGGAGTTTTTCGAAGTCTTTCATTTGTTTTGTTTTTGGATCTTTGCTTGTATGCTTATGTATATTATTGCTTGCTTACGCTAGATCATCCGGAGTGCGAAGCTTGCTACTACGAATCTTTACAGTTCAATGAACGTCAGCAAGGCAAGTTCACACTTTGATCATAATTTTTTAATACCCAGTTTTTACCATGCATTAGTTTCACCCTCAAAGATTGCATGAATAGGATTGGGAACATGTGGTTATGCTATGTAGTTCATGTGGTAGGAACCTATGACCTTTGATCACCCCAGGAATATTCATTATATCATATATTGATTAGCCATGCTCGTAGACGGGGATTGGTATGTGTGATTCATGCAAGTTGCGAGAGATAATAATTTTGGGATAACCTAAGGTGGCAACTTTAATACACATCTGGGTGGATTGTTTGGGGCACCTGGAGAAATCAGTGCTTGCCCAAGGGGTATCCCGGAGTACCCGTGTGATTACCCTAGGCCCGCCACCTAGGCTCAAAGGTATCATAAGATATTTCGGGCCTAGAAACTTCCGTGTGCAGCCACAAGCCATTATGGGCTCTGGCATTGTTGAGTAAGTTGTGTGACCTCTTTCCGTGGTAGACTAGCTGATGTAGGGGAAAGTAGGTGTACCGGTCTATCCAGGGTTAAGGGGAAACGCTTCTGAAAGGCTATGTCTCGATCTTTCGATCATGGAGGTGGTCGAGTCTTGTGGGGAAAAGTGTGCAAACCTCTGCAGAGTGGACAAACTAATCATGATTAGTCGTGTCCCCGGTTATGGACAACTTGAGTATCTATAAGTGAATTATTGGTTGATCTCATCACTCTATTTAATGAAATTATTGGGTTACTGATAACTTGGGAATTTTGGGATTGAGTTGGAGGAACCTTCTCAGTAATGACATTTTTAACTTAGTAGTAAAAAAAGTTTATTCCTTTGTTGTAGGATAAAATTAGCTTTATGCAAAAGAAAACTTAGAGCCTCCACCAGCTAAATTTGCAAATAGAGATAGTCTTTTCATTTATTATTATTCTATGGTGTGAAATTGCCAGCATATTCCATGTGCTGACCTACACGGCTGCAACGTCTCATGTTGCAGACTTTTCCGACGAAGATTAAAGGTGCGATAGGTCGTTGTTCTGCACTCAGTTTGCCGTGGAGTTGGATGGACTCATTTACCTTTGAAGCTTCCACGGTTATTTTTTATAGATGGCCTTTGGCCATATTATTGTAATAAATACTCTTTTGAGAACCTCGATGTAATAAAGTGTGATTGAACTTTGTTATAATTCCTCGAGTACTGTGTGTGTCAGCATACCGATCTAGGGATGACACTTAAGCACAGAGACTTCGATCCATTTTGGGTCGGGTCGCTACAACTTTCCTGAAATCTGGCATGACATGCCAAGTCAGTACATTGAATGTACTCGCAAGCTCACAATAAGCATAAACATAATGGCAAACAATATCATGACCATTTATCAAGTTAAATGCAATGCGATAAAACACTACCGATGCAGTGAAATCAAACTTGTGCCTTGAGTCCATCGGACTCTCTTACCAAACGAGTTACCTTGTAACCAAACGGTGATCATGCCCAGATCACAAACGAAAGCAACACTTTGCTTCCCACAACGATCATCTTCATGATCTCACAAATATCATCACTTAACCAGTGCCAGGCATATAAATTAAGTGTGCAAGATTACTTATTAATGTTGATCCATGGTGTGACTTACTCACGAGCTATGTCCGTAACCAAGGATGCGACTATCGATAGATTTAATAAACACTCTATAGAGGTTAGCACACTGTACCCACAACACGGAACCCATGGCCTCGTCTTCCCATTTGGGTGGACCAACTGCATTCTGACAGAACCCTCCCATTGCCATGACACTCTCCCGGCCACTTCGACTAACTCCCCTCTGGGCTAAGTCATGGGTGGCCCCATGTCTACCAAAGACATAAACGGCCACCGTCGCGGGCAAACTTAAACGGTCCCAAACGGGGACAAGGTACCATAATCAACAATGGGCACACAAGGTTATGGCTGCTTACCGGGCCAGGGTACCGCACGCCCATAACCTTCCCTCGTTAGAGGTATCGACCAGAGGCATGACAACGGACCGAATAACGGCCTTCCCATAAAGGCAGATGTGGTTTCATTGGGAAAAACTCGATTCAGTGGCACCATGACTCGATCAACGTTATGTTCAAGTTGAATTAACATCAGGTTTAACTTGAAATAAAAATAACTCGAGTCACAATATGCCATGAACATGCAAACATCTGACATGCATCACATATCACTTAGAGTAAACGAATCAACATCATCAAGTTTTGTACTTGCACTAGTCATCACTAAACCTTACTGATTCTTCTTCACTGGTTTTTAACACTCATCATTTTTAGTTATGACACTAACATACTAAAATCAATTTCTCACATATGAAAGTAATACCGATGCCAGTCATATCATAACCATATCATAATCACACAATCAAAACTACTTCTACCACCTCATATTAGCCTATGCATTCAAACACTACTGTAAACTAAGCATTTCAACTATGACGAAGTAACTAACATAAGCAATATTTTGTAAATAATTAAAAGCATGAAATAACTCATATTCAAGTTGGAAAATCATAAATATTAAAATGACACCATGCAAATGTTGGTGTGGCTTGCCTTAATTCAGAGGAGGTTCACACTCCTCCTAGTTCTCCTCAAGACAAGCTTCTCCCTCTGAAAATAATTAAAACCACAAAAAGAAAATATCAAGAACACTTATGAAAATCACCATAAATTCTAGGTACCAAGGAAAAACCTCAACTTTGGTGTGCTTCTAGAATATTTCAACACAAAAACAATGCAAAATGAATCAATCCATTGGGATTTATGGTTTAAAAGTTATGGCTGGTCAAAGTTCCTGGTCAAACTGAGTTAAATTTAAATAAAAAGAAAAAGACCAGGGGGTGACGTCGAAAGCGTATTTCCGCGCGGCGCCACCACTCATACCGCTTTGGCCTCCACTGAGAGGCTGACAGTGGGCCCCCGCGGTCAGGTTTTAGAGGGGGGTAGAGGAAATACAGGAGGGGCGGTGGTTCTCCGGCGATTCTCCGGCGAGGGGAGGCCGGCTGCTGCCGTGGAGGTGGGGGATGGACGCGCAAGACTCCGGCGAACCCGTACGTACCCGGAACATGGCTAGAGGTTGACGGAGTTGGTCGCGGTGGTCGTCTCCAAAGGCATCGACGGAGGGGGCTCGTCGGAGAAGACGATTCTGGCGAGGCAAGGCGCTCCCAAGGGCTCCAACTGCACCAGCGCGATCAGTGGATCACCAAGAGCCCCTAGAGAAGTTGGTCGAGCTCGAGCGGCTCTGGATAGGTGAGGGGCAGCCGTGGGGATCGCCGGGGAACTCTGGTCAGGGACGGCGGCCAGAGGCCTTCCCGGCCGGGCTGCAGCTATCTACGGCGTTGTGGTGGATGTGTGAGTGTGTGGTGATGCTCGGAGAGGCTGGGGAGGGGCCATATTTATAGGTGAGGGAGGAGAGGGGATCGGTCTCCACTGGAGTTCTCTCGAAGCGGCGCCCGGCAATGAGAGGTGTTAGTGAGAGGGGGAGAAGGAGACACAACTCACGCAGCCACTATGGGAAGACGGGGACGAGCACAGGAGCGCGGGTGGTGACGAGCACAGTGGCACGGGTGCATTGTGTGCTTGGCCGCATCGTGCCCGTGCCTGCTGTGGCCCGCTGTGACGAGCATCGTGGCACGAGCTCAACAGAGGCTCGGGCGCGACATAGAGCGCGTCGGACGCATGCCATCACACTTGGCCGAATGTGGTCACCGCGTGCACTCTGGCATCACCCCGCGCACTACAATAAATTCATGTCTGGCGTGTAGTCCTTGATGGTTTTGGTTGTGCCAATGCTTTGAGTTGATCATAAGTGAGATGTGCGAGTGGGTTTCTTCCTGGGAAGTTTCTGGACAGAAACTTGTGAGGCTAACTGAGAAATATCTAGAAGGAGTTTAAGGCTGATCTTTGGTGGTTAGTGGTTTCTTAGGAGGGCAATTAAGCCCGAAAAATCTCAGCTTCATTTGATCAAGGAAAAATGCACTTCCTGTAGAAACTGCATTTTCGGACCAGAACATAAATGATTATCTGTAGCAAAAATATTCCAAAAACCTATGTAATATTTTTGCTCAGGGAGGTGTGCCAAGGTTCAAAGAATATTTGGGAATTTTCTCAGATTTTTGTGGGCAAGAAAAATGAGGGTTGCTTTGGAGCATAAGTTGCTGAAGTGAGGTTTTGAAGAGAAAATGAATATTTTTCATTTTGGGATTTATCAGAGAGGGAATGATGGTTTTGAGAGAGAGATGGGTCACTTGGGTGAAAATCAAGGACATGCCCAAGTGTTTATGTCCAACTGAGTTGATTCAAAAATTCCAATTCAAATCAAATGGAAAGAAAATCTAGAAAAAGAAAGAGGGCAAAAACCAGGCTGTCACAAACCTCCCCCACTTAGGATGAATCTCGTCCTCGAGATTCGGTTTCTCGGGAAACAATTCTGGATATGCTGCCCTTAAAAATTCCTCTCTTTCCCAAGTTGCTTCTTCCTCAGTGTGATGCTCCCACTGAACCTTATAAAATTTTATCACCTTGTTGCGAGTGACTCATTCTGTCTCATCCAATATTCGGAACGGTTTCTCCTCATAGGTTAAATCCTTAGCAAGCTCTATCTCTGCCGTATCAGTCCTTTTCTCCGGTGGCGAGATACACCTTCTTAGTTGAGAGACATGGAACACATTATGCACCTCTGACAATTCTGGTGGCAGATCCAACTGATAAGCAACAGTACCAACCCTAGACATAACTAGGAACGGACCAATATATCTGGGTGCCAATTTTCCTAGGGTCTGAAATCTCGTGACTCCTTTCATAGGTGTGACTCGGAGGTACACATACTCTCCAGGTTCAAAACTGATCTGACGGTGCTTTGCATCATAATAACTCTTTTGTCGGGACTTAGCCAATTGCAGTCTATCTCGGATCTCCTTGACTTGCTTTTCAGCCTCCATCATTAAGTCAGTCCTGAAAATACGGCTATCTCCGGTTCGAGACCAGCTTAGCGGAGTGCGGCACTTACGGCCATACAATGCTTCATACGGTGACATCTTCAGGCTGGTCTGGAAACTGTAGTTGTTAGAGAACTCGGCATAAGGCAAATCTTCCCACTTGGGTTCTTGGGCCAAAGCACATGCTCGGAGCATATCTTCAAGTATTTTATTTACTCGCTCAGTCTGCCCGTCTATCTGAGGATGATAGGCTGTGTTGTATTTTAGTGCGGTCCCCAAAGCTTGATGGAGACGTGACCAGAATGCGGAGGTAAAGAGTGAACCTCTGTCGGAAGTGATAGTTCTTGGCACTCCATGCAAACTGACTATTCTGTACACATATAACTGTGTGAGTTGATCGACTCGATAGGTGGTTCAGGTGGGAATAAAGTGAGCTACCTTTGTCAGCATGTCCACCACAACCCATACTGCATCATTGCCTCGATGAGTCCTTGGTAGGCCGGTGACAAAATCCATGCAGACATCGTCCCACTTCCATTGAGGAATGGGTAGAGGTTGAAGAAGTCCAGCGGGTTTCTGATGTTCCGCCTTCACTTTGTTGCATATATCGCAACAAGCGACAAAATAAGCGGTGTCTTTCTTCATTCTGTCCCACCAAAATATCTGTCGAAGGTCGTCGTACATTTTGGTACTTCCTGGGTGGATTGAGTATGAAGATTCATGCGCTTCTACCAAGATTTTCTTTCTCAGGTCTTCTTGCTCAGGTACGCAAATCTGTCCTCGAAACCTTACGGTACCTTGCTTATCCTTAGAGAAATCCTGGGTCTTGCCTTCTTGCATACGCTGGACATGGTGTTGCAGGACTGGGTCATCTTGTTGGGTAATGTGAATCTCTTCTTCGAGGGTAGGAGTAACTTCCAATATATTGGCAAGGCTGGCATCAACAATAACCAAGTTAAGCTGAGTGATCTCTTCTTGGAGTTCGGGAGGCAAGGACTCCATCATGGCATTCATACTGGAAGGTTTGCGACTGAGAGCATCGGCAACCATGTTGGCCTTACCCGGATGATAATTTATTCCAAGGTCATAATCCTTGACCAATTCGAGCCATCTTCGTTGCCGGAGGTTCAGATCTGGTTGGGTGAATATATACTTGAGACTCTTGTGGTCGGTAAATATCTGACATCTTTTGTCGATGAGGTAGTGCTTCCAAAATTTTAATGCATGCAAACTGCGGCCAATCCAAATCATGGGTTGGATAATTCCCTTCATGAGGCCGTAGCTGTCGAGATGCATATGCTACAACCTTGCCATGTTGCATGAGTACACATCCAATACCTTTCCTGGATGCGTCACAGTATACATCAAAGCTGCAGTAAATGTCTGGAAGGGTCAACACAGGTGTGGTAGTCAGTCTGGTCTTTAACTCATTAAAGGTTTTCTCACAGTCCTCACTCCATTCAAATTTCTTATCTTTCTTGAGGAGTTCTGTCATTGGCTTGGCAATCTTAGAAAAACCTTCTATGAATCGATGGTAGTATCCGGCTAATCCAAGAAAACTCCGGATTTTTGATACTGTCGTGGGTGTTGTCCAATCAAGCACATCCTTTACTTTGCATGGGTCCATAGCTATGCCTTCTGCTGAAAGAACATGCGCCAAAAATCCGACTTGTTTGAGCCAAAATTCACATTTGCTGAATTTTGCGTATAGTTGATGGTCACGGAGTCTTTGCAAGACTGCTCTGAGATGTCCCTTGTGCTCTTCTTCGCCTTTTGAGTATATGAGGATGTCATCGATGAAAACCACCACAAACTTATCCAAGAAACCCATGAATACTTTATTCATCATATGCATGAATAAAGCGGGGGCGTTGGTGAGGCCGAATGACATGACGGTGTATTCATAAAGACCGTATCGAGTAGTGAACGTGGTCTTAGGAATATCTTCCTTCTTGATTTTTAGCTGGTGATATCCGGTCCTCAAATCATTCTTGGAGAATACTTTTTCCCTGCTGAGTTGATCGAATAAATCATCAATTCTTGGAAGTGGATATTTGTTCTTGATAGTGACATCATTCAGCTGACGGTAGTCCACACACATCCGAAGACTTCCGTCTTTCTTGTCCACGAATATTGCGGGTGATCCCCATGGTGAAGAGCTTGGACGGATGTATCCTTTTTAAAGCATCCCATCTATTTGTTTCTTTAATTCCACTAATTATGAGGACGGTATCCGATAATACTTCTTATATAACAGTGCGGTCCTGGGCACAAGGTCAATTGCAAACTCAAGTTCTCGGTCTGGTGGCATTCCGGGTAATTCCTCAGGAAATACATCTGGAAACTCACTGACCACAGGAATTAAATCCAACTCTTCAGCTACAGTTGTGTAGATCATTTCTTTTTTGGGTATGCTTCTGCGGGCATAGAATTTTGTAGTTCGACCTTCTTGACTTGTCAATGTGACTTCTCTGGTCGCAAAGTTGATGCATACTTGATATTGGGTCAACCAGTTCATCCCCAAAATAATATCCAACTTGGCAGACTCGATGACTATCAAACAAGTTGGGAAGCTGACTCCCTTGATACCAATTTCCAAATTACGGCAGACCAGATTTCTTATGAGCACGGATCCTGGGGATTGTACCGTCATGCTCTTTCCCAAAATCGAACAAGGAAATTTGTTTTGGGCAACAAAACTTCGTGAAATAAAAGAGTGGGAAGCCCAAAGTCAAATAAAATTATTGCAGGTATGCTATTAACAGGATGCATGCCAATGACGACTTCTGGACCCTCTTGGGCTTCGTTTGCGGAGAGGTGGTGAACTTGCCATTGGATGGTCTTCTGGACAGGATATGGCCCCATGTGGTTGACTTGTGGCCTCAATGGAGTAGTTGGCTTGCCGCTCTTGGGGCACTGTCTGGCATAATGTCCGGTTTGTCCACAATTAAAACATGAATTGTTGTGCTAACACTCTTCACGCACTGGGCTGGTCACGACATTCTTGACTTGAGTAGTGGTCTTGTTAACATTCTGCTGCCAATTGGGTTTGTACTCAACCTGGGTCTGCTGCCAAGTACGAGCCTTCTGCATTGGTTGTCCATCCTTCTTAGGCTGAAACTTGCGCTTATGATCATTATTAGTGGGCTTATTGTCATGCACGAGCTTGTGTTCTCTTTCAGCAATGAGGGCCTTGTTTAGCAGAGTTTGGAAATCCGGGAAATCAAACATACTGAGAGTGCATTTGAGGTGTTGGTTCAGGCCTCCAAGAAATATGTCGATCTTTCTTTCTTCTATGGCCACATCATATAGAGAATAACAGGCCAAATGGTTGAACTTATGCAGATACTTACTTACTGACAGGCTTCCTTGGGTGAGCGCGAGGAATTCACGCTGCTTGACCTTCATAATACCAGCGGGAATATGATATTTGCGGAAATGGTCCTTGAATTTAGTCCAGGTGATTTGTTCGTCCGCAGGCCACATGGCTTTAGCATTATCCCACCATATAGCGGCAACTCCTTCAAGATAGTTTGTAGCAAATGGAACCTTGTCAGCTTCTTTAGTGTGAGCAATCTCAAGCTTTTTCTCAATAGTCCTCAACCAATCATCGACTTCCAAAGGATCGATAACTTGACTGAAACTGGGAGGCTTGGTCCTCTAAAAATCTGACAGCTTGGAGTGATGACCATTCTGATTTCCATTCTGCCCAACCATAGCATGCACACTTTTCAACAACTCAATCAGATCATTGTTCCTTCTTTCTTGAAACATGCGCATACTTTTTTCAGTGGAGGGCGGATGTGGCGGTGGAGGCGGTGGTGGAGAATACAACTCGGGGGAATGTCCTGCATGTCTCGTTGAGCGACGAACAGGGACATCCTAACAAGCGTGACTGTTGCTGCCTCCCCGTCTCATCCTATTGTTTGTTTTTCCCAATATAAAGCAACCGAGATGAGCAACATCCAAAAATGGGAAGAAAAGCTAGCAACAAACCCGAAAGAAAGCAGCGAGAAACAAAGTGAATAGTAAAAAGTTCCAACATAATAATACATAGAATCATACATGAAAGGTAAACATCATGACCGGTCGACTACTCTCATAAATGAAACGAAACATCATGGCACGTACGACTACATCCGCACATCAACATGAAAACTGTGGATACTCTGATGCTCTAGTGCTCTGCCAGTCCTGCTGGGTCACCTCCTAAGCCGGACTTGGATCCCGAACTGATGACGTTAACAGAGACCTCCGGGTTAAAGGTAACACAACGGCGCTGCCTCAAGGGCTCTCCCTCAGGGGCAGGTGCGGTATGAAGCTGGAGCATAGGGGTTGCGGGGATAGCGAGAAGGGAAGCCCACTCATTAGGGGCACTGTGGGGAGCCACAGTCGAGGTGCCCGAGCTACTCGGAGGAGTAACCGGGGGAACTGGCGAGCTAGAACCGGGTGCAATATAAGGAGTAAATCCCATGGAAGGGGGTGGGATAGGACCTAGCAGGTACTAAAGAAGTCCGAGCACGAGTCAGCTCATGAATTAGAAGATAAGTAGCAGTGATGTAGCGAGAAAGGTGGTTAGTAGCACTATCGGCCGCCGGATCAATGATAGGAAAACGGACACGACCATCGTCGTGCAGGGATGGATAGTAGTAAAAACCTAGGTGGGTCTGCATCTGGATCTTGTTATAGCATAGCTCAACGAGGACCTCAAATGCAGCAAACTGGACGGCCTGAGCGGCGGGGGAAGCAAAACCACTCTAAGAGGTACGAGTGTAAGAGCCTGACGCTGAACTGCTGCGCAAAGTAACCACTGCGTAATACTCGTATACTGAGTCTGCTAGACGCTCCCAATACACCCGATACACTGGGTCGTCAACGTGAGGGTAGAGTCGATGCCATACCTTCTAAAGAAGGTGCGGCAAAGTGTACGGTAGCAGCTCCAACTGGCATGCATACGGCATTGGAGCCATCTACACTCAGAACCATTAGTCGGTTAGAAATAATAATAAACCAAGTGCATGCAATGCAGCAATTAGGTGCAAACACTACCAACACTCAATTTTAAGATAGCCAACGTTCAACTAACATGTCCTACCGTCAGTGCGGCTCTGATACCAAGCGTAGTGGCACCCCGGCTCAGAGCGACCGGTTTACCTTGCATTGCTAGCCCAGAGATCAAGTCTTCTGGCAACACACAACATCCTGGTACAGAAAAAAACCGCTTTATTGATGCTAGTGGAAACATAAGTTCGATATTACATCAAGTAGCGAGGCCAAGCGGCACACACGGTGCGGCTGAACAATATGTACATTTTTAATGAACATGAAGGGCCCTCGATGATGATAACTATGCGGCAGCGGAACAATGACAAAGCGGAACTCCATAGCACAGGGACACCGATGTGGACATGATCTAGACACGGAAAGCACTTCGATCCGGTAAGACTTCCCTGAAATCTGGCATGATACCCAAGTCAGTACATTGAATGTACTTGCAAGCTCACAACAACAATAAACATAATGGCAAACAATATCATGACCATTTATCAAGTTAAATGCAATGCGATAACACACTACTGATGCAGTGAAATCAAACTTGTGCCTTGAGTCCTCGGACTCTCTTACCAAACGGGTTACCTCGTAACCAAACGGTGATCATGCCCGGATCACAAACGAAACCAACACTTTGGTTCCCACAACGATCATCTTCATGATCTCACAAATATCATCACTTAACCAGTGCCAAGCATATAAATTTAGTGTGCAAGATTACTTATTAATGTTGATCCATGGTGTGACTTACTCAGGAGCTATGTCCGTAACCGAGGACGCGGCTATCGATAGATTTAATAAACACTCTAGAGAGGTTAGCACACTGTACCCACATCATGGAACCCATGGCCTCGTCTTTCCATTCGAGTGGACCAACTACATTCTTACAAAACCCTCCCATTGCCCTGACACTCTCTCGGCCACTCCGGCTAACTCCCCTCGGAGCTAAGTCATGGGTGGCCCCGTGTCTACCAAAGACATCAACGGCCACCGTCGTGGCAAAACTTAAACGGTCCCAAATGGGGACAAGGTACGATAATCAACAATGGGCACACAAGGTTATGGCTGCTTACCGAGCCAGGGTACCGCACGCCCATAACCTTCCCTCGTTGGAGGTACCGACCAAAAGCATGACAACGGACCGAATAACGGCCTTCCCATAAAGGCAAATGTGGTTGCACTGGGAAAAACTTGATTCAGTGGCACCATGTCTCGATCAACGTTATGTTCAAGTTGAATTAACATCACGTTTAACTTGAAATAAAAATAACTCGAGTCACAATATGCCATGAACATGCAACCATCCGACATGCATCACATATCACTTAGAGTAAACAGATCAACATCATCAAGTTTTCTACTTGCCCTAGTCATCACTAAACTTTACTGATTCTTCTTCACTGGTTTTTAACACTCTACATTTTTAGTTATGACACTAACATATTAAAATCAATTTCTCACATATGAAAATAACACCGATGCTAGTCATATCATAACCATATCATAATCACACAATCAAAACTACTTCTACTACCTCATATTAGTCTATGCATTCAAACACTACTGTAAACTAAGCATTTCAACCATGATAAAGTAACTAACATAAGCAATATACTTTTAAATATTTAAATGCATGAAATAACTCATATTCAAGTTGGAAAATCATAAATATTGAAATGACACCATGCAAATGTTCGTGTGGCTTGCCTTAGTTCAGAGGAGGTTCACACTCCTCCTGGTTCTCCTCAAGACAAGCTTCTCACTCTGAAAATAATTAAAACCACAAAAAGAAAATATCAAGAACACTTCTGAAAATCATCAGAAATTCTTGGCAGTAGTGAAAAATCTCAACTTTGGTGTGCTACTAGAATATTTCAACAGAAACACAATGCAAAAAGAATCAATTCATTTGGACTTATGGTTTAAAAGCTATGGCTGGTCAAAGTTCCTGGTCAAACTGAGTTAAATTTAAATAAAAAGAAAAAGACCAGGGGGGGTGACGTCGAAAGCGTATTTCCGTGGGGCGCCACCACTCATACCGCTTTGGGCGCGACTGAGAGGCTGATAGTGGGCCCTCATGGTCAGGTTTTAGAGGGGAAGAGAGGAAACAGAGGAGGGGCGGTGGTTCTCCGGCGATTCTCCGGCGAGGAGAGGCTGGCTGCCGCTGTGGAGGTGGGGGATGGACGCGCAAGACTCCGGCGAACCCGTACGTACCCGGAACATGTCTAGAGGTTGACGGAGTTGGTCGCGGTGGTCGTCCCCAAAGGCATCGACGGAGGGGGCTCGTCAGAGAAGACGATTCCGGCAAGGCAAGGCGTCCCCTGGAGAAGTTGGTCGAGCTCGAGCGGCTCTGGATAGGTGAGGGAGTCCTGGATTAGGGGGTGTTCGGATAGCCGAACTATATCTTCAGCCGGACTCCAGGACTATGAAGATACAAGATTGAAGACTTCGTCCCGTGTCCGGAAGGTTCTTCCCTTGGCGTGGAAGGCAAGCTAGGCATGCGGATATTCAAGATCTCCTACCAATGTAACCGACTCTGTGTAACCCTAACCCTATCCGGTGCCTATATAAACCGGAGGGTTGTAGTCCGTAGGACGAACACATCATAACCGTCATCATACCCATAGGCTAGCTTCTAGGGTTTAGCCTCCTTGATCTTGTGGTAGATCTACTCTTGTACTACCCATACCATCAATATTAATCTAGCAGGAGTAGGGTTTTACCTCCATCGAGAGGGCCCGAACCTGGGTAAAATAAAGTGTCCCTTGTCTCTTGTTACCATTCGGCCTTGACGCACAGATCGGGACCCCCTACCCGAGATCCGCCGGTTTTGACACCGACAATAGGTGAGTTGCAGCCGTGGGGATCGTCGGGGAACTTCGGTCAGGGATGGTAGCCAGAGGCCTGCTCGGCCGGGCTGCAGCTATCTATGGCGTTGTGGTGGATGTGTGAGTGTGTGGTGATGCTCGGAGAGGCTGGGGAGGGGCCATATTTATAGGCAAGGGAGGAGAGGGGCTCGGGCTCCGCCGGAGTTCTCTGGAAGCGGCGCCCGGCAACGAGAGGCGTTAGTGAGAGGGGGAGAAGGAGACGCAGCTCACGCGACCACTGTGGGAAGACGGGGATGAGCACAGGAGCGCGGGTGGCGACGAGCACAGTGGCACGGGCGCACTGTGTGCTTGGCCGCATCGTGCCCGTGCCCGCTGCGGCGAGCTCTGGCGTCAGTGAGTGCCAGGGGAGTTAAGGGCGTCGGGATGACGATTGTGTCGAGGTTTGGCAAGGCGCGACGAGCTGGGAAGTGAGTACAAGAACAGAGGCTCGGGCGCGACACAGAGCGCTTCGGATGCATGCCAGTGATACATCTCCGTTGTATCTACTTTTCCAAACACTTCTGCCCTTGTTTTGGACTCTAACTTGCATGATTTGACTAGAACTAACCCAGACTGACGTTGTTTTCAGCAGAATTGCCATGGTGTTATTTATGTGCAGAAACAGAAGTTCTCAGAATGACCTGAAACTTCACGGAGATTATTTTTGGAAAATATAAAAAATACTGGCGAAAGAATCAAGGCCAGGGGGCCCACACCCTTGCCACGAGGGTGGGGGACGCGCCTGCCCCCCTGGGCGCGCCCCCTTCCTCGTGGCCCCCCTGGAGCTCCACCGACCTCAAATCCAACTCCATATATTCGTGTTCGGGGAGAAAAAAATCAGAGAGAAAGATTCATCGCGTTTTACGATACGGAGCCGCCGCCAAGCCCTAAAATCTCTCGGGAGGGCTGATCTGGAGCCCGTTTGGGGCTCCGGAGAGGGGAATCCATCGCCATCGTCATCATCAACCATCCTCCATCACCAATTTCATGATGCTCACCGCCATGCGTGAGTAATTCCATCGTAGGCTTGCTGGACGGTGATGGGTTGGATGAGATTTATCATGTAATCGAGTTAGATTTGTTAGGGTTTGATCCCTAGTATCCACTATGTTCTGAGATTGATGTTGCTATGACTTTGCTATGCTTAATGCTTGTCACTAGGGCCCGAGTGCCATGATTTCAGGTCTGAACCTATTATGTTTTCATGAATATATGTGAGTTCTTGATCCTATCTTGCAAGTCTATAGTCACCTACTATGTGTTATGATCCGGCGACCCCGAAGTGACAATAATCGGGACCCCGGTGATGACCGTAGTTTGAGGAGTTCATGTATTCACTATGTGTTAATGCTTTGGTCCGGTACTCTATTAAAAGGAGGCCTTAATATCCCTTAGTTTACATTAGGACCCCGCTGTCACGGGAGGGTAGGACAAAAGATGTCATGCAAGTTCTTTTCCATAAGCACACATGACTATATTTAGAATACTTGCCTACATTACATTGATGAATTGGAGCTAGTTCTGTGTCACCCGATGTTATGACTGTTAAATGATGAACCGCATCCGGCATAATTCTCCATCATCGATCCAATGCCTACGAGCTTTTCACATATTATTCTCCGCTTATTTACTTTTCCGTTATTACTGTTACAATCACTACAAAACCCAAAAATATTACTTTTGCTATTGTTACCGTTACTTCCATATTACTTTGCTACTAAATACTTTGCTGTAGATACTAAGTTATCCAAGTGTGGTTGAATTGACAACTCAACTGCTAATACTTGAGAATATTCTTTGGCTCCCTTGTGTCGAATCAATAAATTTGGGTTGAATACTCTACCCTCGAAAATTGTTGCGATCCCCTATACTTGTGGGTTATCAAGACTATTTTCTGGTGCCGTTGCCGGGTAGCATAGCTCTATTCTTTGAGTCACTTGGGATTTATATCTGCTGGTCACTATGAAGAACTTGAAAGACGAGAAAACAAAAATTTATCCCTCAACTACAAGGGGAGGTAAGGAACTGCCATCTAGCTCTGCACTTGATTCACCTTCTGTTTTGAGTAAGCTTGCGACACCTAAACCTGCCTCTGCTATTAATTCAGATATGTCGCATGTTATTGATGATGCCACTTCTGCTATGCATGGTACTTATGATGAAACTACTTCTATGCTTGATACTACCGTGCCACTTGGTGAATTTCTTGATGAACAACTTGCTACGGCTAGAGAGAATGAAATTATTGAAACTGATAATATTGATGAAAGTGATGATGAAGACTCTCCCCCTAAATATGAATTGCCTGTTGTGCCTGAGGGCTATGTTATGCATGAATAAACTGCTAGAGACTTTCTTGCTTGCAATGATAGAAGTGATCTTAAGAAATTATTAGCTAAGCTGAAACAAAAAACTCTGAATGCTAGAACGAAATATGATCCTGCTTATGCTACTTCACCTATCTTTGTTACTGATAAGGATTATGAATTCTCTGTTGATCCTAATATAATTACTTTGGTTGAGTCTGATCCTTTTTATGGCTATGGATCTGAAACTGTTGTGGCACATCTTACTAAATTAAATGATATAGCCACCCTGTTCACTAATGATGAGAGAACTCGCTACTTTAATATCCTTAAAATATTTCCGTTCTCATTAAAGGGTGATGCTAAGATATAGTTTAATTCTCTTGATCCTGGTTGTGTGCATAGTCCCCAGGATATGATTTATTACTTCTCTGCTAAATATTTCCCTGCCCATAAGAAACAAGCTGCTTTAAGGGAAATATATAATTTTGTGCAAATTGAAGAAGAGAGTCTCCCACAAGCTTGGGGAGGCTTCTCCAATTACTTAATGCTTTGCCTGATCATCCGCTTAAGAAAAATGAAATACTTGATATCTTTTATAATGGACTAACCGATGCTTCCAGAGACCACCTAGATAGTTGTGTTGGTTCTGTTTTCAGTGAAAGAACACCAGATGAAGCTGAAATTCTATTGAATAATATGTTGACAAATGAAAATAATTGGACGCTTCCTGAACCAACTCCTAAGCCAACTCCGAAGAAAAGGGGTGTTCTATTTCTCAGTCCTGAAGATATGCAAGAGGCAAAGAAATCTATGAAAGAAAAAGGTATAAAAGCTGAAGATGTTAAGAATTTACCTCCTATTGAATAAATACATGGTCTTAATTTACCGCTTGTTGAAGAAATATATGGTATTAATTCATCACCTATTGAAGAAACGCATGGTCTTGATAACCCGACACAGGTAGTAAAGGTAAATTCTCTCTATAGATTTGATGAAGGTGATATTCCTCACTATAAGTCTGCTAGACAATGCTTAGATGAGTTTGATAATTTTATTGTTAAACAAGAAAACTTCAATGCTTATGTTAGTAGACAATTGAAATACAATTCTGATATGCTTGAACACTTGGGTGATTATATGTCTATAGTTAAAGGTGAACTTAAACTCATTAGTACACATGCTTCTATGGTTACCACTCAAGTAGAACAAGTACTTAAAGCTCAGAATGATTTGCTCAATGAATTGAATAGTAAGAATAATGACTATGTTGTTAGAGTGGCTACTAGAACTGATAAAATGACTCAGGAACCTTTGTATCCTGAAGGCCATCCTAAGAGAATTGAGCAAGATTCTCAGACAAATAATATAGATGCACCTAGTCCTTCTGAAAAGAAGAAAAAGAAAAATGATAGGACTTTGCATGCTTCTAGTGAACCTATTGCTGAACCACCTGAAAATCCAAATGATATTTCTATTTCTGATGCTGAAACACAATCTGGTAATGAACATGAACCTAGTGATAATGTTAATGATAATGTTCATGATGATGCTCAACCTAGCAATGATAATGATGTAGAAATTGAACCTGCTGTTGATCTTGATAACCCACAATCAAAGAATCAATGTTATGATAAGAGAGACTTTGTTGCTAGGAAGCACGGTAAAGAAAGGGAACCATGGGTTCAGAAACCCATGCCTTTTCCTCCCAAACCATCCAAGAAAAAGGATGATGAGGATTTTGAGCGCTTTGCTGAAATGATTAGACCTATATTTTTGCGTATGCGATTAACTGATATGCTCAAAATGAATCCTTATGCTAAGTACATGAAAGAAATTGTTAGTGATAAAAGAAAGATACCGGAAGCTAAAATTTCCACCATGCTTGGTAATTATACTTTTAAGGGTGGAATACCAAAGAAACTTGGAGATCCAGGAGTACCAACTATACCATGCTCCATTAAAAGAAATTATGTTAGAACTGCTTTATGTGATCTTGGAGCCGGTGTTAGTGTTATGCCTCTCTCTTTATATCATAGACTTGATTTGAATAAGTTGACACCTACTGAAATATCTTTGCAAATGGCTGATAAATCAACTGCTATACCTGTCGGTATTTGTGAGGATGTGCCTGCTGTGGTTGCAAACGTTACAATTTTAATGGACTTTGTTATTCTTGATATTCCCGAGGACGATAGTATGTCTATTATTCTTGGAAGACCCTTTTTGAACATTGCAGGGGCTGTTATTGATTGCAACAAAGGCAATGTCACTTTTCATGTTAATGGTAATGAGCATACGGTACACTTTCCGAGGAAACAACCTCAAGTCCACAGTATCAGTTCTATTGGAAAAATTCCATCGATTATTTTTGGAGGTTTTGAATTTCCTCTTCCTACTACCAAGAAGAAATATGATATTCTTATTATTGGGGATGTGCATATCCCCGTTGAGGTAACATAGTGTTATTCAAAATTTCTCCGGTTCCATGTTATTCGGAATGAGTTTGTTAACAAGACCTGATCAACCTTGTTAGTGGATTCCTTTTGATGAGCATGAGATTGATGAAGTTAGAAAGCACAACCTTATGTACCCTCTCTTTACTTTCTGTTATTTAGTTGGAATAAAGAAAAAATAGTATTTTTTCTATCTGTTTTCTGATTTATCCGTGCAATAAAAAATACCCCGAAAATAAAAGTTCTCCAAATGCCCTGAAATTTAAATATGATTTTTTCTGGAATATTTGAGAATATCTGGCACTGAGAACATAGCAGGGGGAGCTGGCACCTAGCCACGAGGGTCTAGGGCGCGCCCACCCCTGGGCGCGCCCCCTGCCTCGTGGGCCAACGGTGGCTCCCCTCCACTTATTCCTGCACCCACGCACTTCTTCTTCCTCCCAAAAAAATCACCAACCAGCTCAAGCACGAGTTCTAGCTCATTTTGCTGTGATTTTCGATCTCCTTGCTCAAAGCACCTCTCACAATACTGCTTTGGGCGGTTGTTCATTAGTATGTGACTCTTCCATTGGTCCAATTAGTTTTTGTTCCAGTGCTTTATTCATTGCAAATTTGTGCTGCCTAGGTGACCATGTTCTTGAGCTTGCATGTCAAATTTATATGGTGCCAAGTAGTTCTAATGCATGATATAAGCTCTAGGCACTTGCAGGAGTAGTTGCTATCAATTTTGTTGAGCTTGGTTCACTTTTATTTGAAGTTACTAAAAATTTTAGAAATTTTTCAGAGGAAGGAACATGTTTAGGAAAATGTACCAAGGTGGTCCTTCAAGGAAGCAAGGACCCAGGCTTGCAATGCATGATGCTGATGATGAACCCCCAAGGGATGCTCCAGTGCGGGCTTGTGAATGGCCTTCCGAGGACTTCATGGATCAAGCAGGAATCAAGGAAGAATTTAACGCATATATGCGTAACGCTGATCTTGTAAGCTTCGAGGCAGATAAGTGTCGTCAGTACCATTATCTCACTAGTTCCTTTGTGAGGAGGTTTGAATTTTCATCTTCACGCAATTCTCAAACTGTCCTGTTTGATCTTTATGAAAATCCTTATACTATGGACTCAGAAGATTTTACCACTGCTTGCAAACTTCCACAATGGGGTAGTACTAGTGACCCTCGCAAATCTAAATTTAGAGATTTTCTTGCTAGTATAACTGTGGGGGAATCTAGAGACATAACACAAGCTACCATATGGAGCATTCATTTTCCTGCTATACAGTATTTTGCTCTCTTCATAGGTAGGTGCATAAATGGTAAGGATGAAGCATGCCACATGTGTGTCCCTGACCTCAGTATTCTCAGGAGTGCTGTGTTAGGAGATAAACATTATAATTTGGGAGCCATTGTTGCATGTAGATTGCATCATAATAGATTTAATGGAGATTTCTTTGCTGGACTTTATGCAACCCGTTTAGCTAATTTTCTTGGTGTAACCATACGTGAGGATGATATTGAGTTACCTCCTGTTTATTTAGATTATGAGGCTATGGTTTATCATCGTTTTGTTGAGAGGAACGATCAGTTCCTCCAGTACCGACTAATCTTTGACAGACGACGCACCTATCACGTCGCTCTTTCTGCTTCTACCTTCTTTGACTTTCAGACAAAAGGGAGATATTTTATAACCAGAGAGGAGGCGGATAAGAGGAGGGCTGAGATAGCTCGCCTCCAAGCTACAGCTCACGATGCAATGATGGCTGCATCTCAGTACGACCCCAACTACAACTTTGGATATCTGCCAGGCCAGCCGTGGCAATAAACCAGCTTAGGCCAAAAGCCTAAGCTTGGGGGAGTACGTATTTCACACCGACATTATATTTATGTTTACACACTCATTGCTAGATGTCGGTGTTCATACTTTTTCACTGTAATATCCAAGCTAGTTTATTTTCATTTTTGTGCTTTCTTCTTGTGTGTTTGATAAACCTTAAGAAAAACAAAAAAAAGTTGTAGCTTTTAGCTAGTTTATTTTCTTGCTGTAGTAGTAATAATTAAAAGAAAATCCAAAAATATTTCCTGTTCTTCTTTTGCTTGTTGGGAGCTTTCCGGTGTAAATAGTTTTACTTCTTTTCTTTTCTTTGGGGGTCGATAGGAGAAGACCATCATGAAATTGTTAAAGTGGATCTTATATGCATTATTGTTGATTTAACCAAGAGCCCATATTGCCTTGTCTTCTCCTGTTTATTGAATGCTTGCAGATTCCAGCTTAGTCCAATGCACGTGCACTATTATTATTATTCATTGTTCGGTCGTGCAAGTGAAAGGCAATAATGACGATATATGATGGACTAATTGAGATTAGAAAAGCTGGTATGAACTCGACCTCTCTTGTTTTTGTAAATATGATTAGTTCATCGTTCCTGATTCAGCCTATTATGAATAAACATGTTTGCAATGACAATTACAGATTATAGTTGCTTATGCCATGCTTAATTAGCTAGGAGTTTATAATGGTTTACCTTGCGTATCAACATGCTATTAAAATGGTTGTGATGTGGTATGATAGGGTGGTATCCTCCTTTGAATGATTTAAGTGACTTGACTTGGCACGTGTTCACACATGTAGTTGAAACAAATCAACATAGCCTTCACGATATTTATGTTCATGGTGGATTATATCCTACTCATGCTTGCACTCGATTTCATTAATTTTAATGCATGTTCATGACTGTTGTCGCTCTCTAGTTGGTCGCTTCCCAGTCTTTTGCTAGCCTTCACTTGTACTAAGAGGGAATACTGCTTGTGCATCCAATCCCTTAAACCCCAAAGTTATTCCATATGAGTCCACTATACCTTCCTATATGCGGTATCTACCTGCCGTTCCAAGTAAATTTGTATGTGCCAAACTCTAAACCTTCCAATGAAATTCTGTTTTGTATGCTCGAATAGCTCATGTATCAACTAGGGTTGTCTGTATCTTCCATGTTAGGCGGGTTATTCTCAAGAGGAGTGGACTCTGCTCCTCACTCACGAGAAAATGGCTGGTCACCGGGATGCCCAGTCCCATTCTTTATGCAAATCAAATCAAAGTAATTGCAAACCAAACTCCCCGAGGACTGTTGCTAGTTGGACGGTACCCCGTTGTTTCGGATGGCCGTGGAGTGTGCTTGTTGGTGGTGGGGGAGTATAAACTTTACCATTCTGTTTGGGAACCGCCTATAATGTGTGTAGCATGGAAGATATCATCATCTCTTGGTTGTTATGTTGACAATGAAAGTATACCGCTCAAAATATTATTTATCTCTATTTCAAAATCGAGCTCTCGCTCCTCTACAAATCCCTCCTTCCCTCTGCAAAGGGCCTATCTATTTACTTTTATGTTGAGTCATCACCCTCTTATTAAAAAGCATCAGCTGGAGAACACCGCTGTCATTTGCATGCATTACTGTTATATTATATTGGGTATGACTATGACTGGATCTCTTTTACCATGAATTACAATGTTTAGTCGGTCTTTGATCTTTAAAGGTGCTCAGCATTTATGTTTTGCGGTCTCAGAAAAGGCTAGCGAGATACCATCTTGTTATATCATATCATGATTGTTTTGAGAAAGTGTTGTCATCCGAGATTTACTATTATTGCTCGCTAGTTGATTATGCCATTGACATGAGTAAACATGAGACCTAAATGTTATTGTGAATATGGTTAGTCATAATCATCGCTGAAAACTTGAATGCTGGCTTTACATATTTACAACAACAAGAGCAAACAGAGTTTGTAAAAGGTTTTCTTTATCACTTTCAGTTCATCAACTAAATTTCTTGAGGACAAGCAAAGGTTTAAGCTTGGGGGAGTTGATACGTCTCCGTCGTATCTACTTTTACAAACACTTTTGCCCTTGTTTTTGACTCCAACTTGCCTGATTTGAATGGAACTAACCCGGACTGACGCTGTTTTCTGCAGAATCGCCATGGTGTTATTTATGTGCAGAAATAGAAGTTCTCGGAATGACCTGAAACTTCACAGAGATTATTTTTGGAAAATATAAAAAATACTGGCAAAAGAATCAAGGCTAGGGGCCCACACCCTTGCCACGAGGGTGGGGGCGCGCCTGCCCCCCTAGGGGTGCCCCCTACCTCGTGGGCCCCTTGGAGCTCCACCGACCTATAATACCCCGAGTGTCATGCTACAGTTACCCTCTGTGATTAAGCTAATCATTTTTTCAAACAGTGCTTAATCACCTTTGTTCAATATCCCATTTGAAATTCCAGTCAATTCTAATTTAAGTGATGTTTGAAGTTGCTCAAAAGTTGCTGGAAAAATGTTCATCATTTGTCAAATATTCCTTAACAACTATTTGTTAAGGAACACAACATAACTTTTGTGCAAAGATGAGCATTAGCAATTATAACATCACAAATTCAGCATTTTTAAATGCTTTCCTATTTATGGAAAATACCACATGAATTCTTTTGGTCTCCAAAATATTTGTGGTGCTGTCTAAGATCACCAGGGAATAAAAGGGGCACTTACCATATTTTTCCTAAGTAAAATAGCATGCCCAATATTTTCTTACCCATCTCTATTTATTAAATAAAAAAACAGAAAGCAAAGAAGGAGAAAAAGAAGAAGGAGAACCCTCTGCCCCATTTGGGCCTCAGCCCACCAGTCGGCCCAGCGCCTCCCCCGCGGTCGATCCCCTTCTTTCCTTCTGTTCGACCGACAGAGGCACCCCTGCTCGTTCCCGCCGGACCTGGCGCGGTGCCCCGCGCTGCCACGTCGCCAGCGAGGGGATAAGGCCCCCGATGCCTCTGGCTCCCCTTTCCCCTCCCCACTTGCCTCCCCGCCTCCTCGATCTCCACCTCCTCTCACCTCGCCCCTCTCGCCGAGATCCTTTCCCCTCCTCCAGATCCACCCACCTCCCGACGCGTCCCTCACCGTCCACCTTGCTCCGACGTGGCCACCGGCCACCACGCGCGTCTTGACCATGACGTAGCTCCTCGCCGTCGTCCGCTACGCCCCCTGATGCCATCCGCAAGAGCTCGGAGGAGCTGGAGCACCGTCACGCCGTCTTCTTCAACCTCCATCCGCCTCGGATCACCGGAGCTCCACCGCTCCGTTCGTTGCCTCCCCTGCGCTACAAAGCCGTCGAGGGCTTTTCTTAGCCGCACGGTGAGCCACGCCCTCCCCTTCTCCCCCCTCCGTTGCAGTGCTCCCCCATGACGCCCGCCGCCGCGCTCGCGCCCATCCCCTGGTTGCGGCCCCGTGCGCGCGTGGCCACGCCCCCTGCTGCTCGCCTCCCGCTCACGCGCAGCCTCGCCCGCAGTCCCATGCCCCAGCCCCCATGCTCGCATCTGGCCAAGCCGCAGCCACCGCGCCCGGCGCCCGTCCACACGCAGCTGCTGCTGCTTGCACTGCGGCGTGGTCGCCTCCTCCCCTGCTGGCCGCACGCACGCGCCCGCGCACCAACCACCCCCGCCACCCGATGCAGCCTGCCGCCCGCGTTCGAACGCGCCGTCCCGTGCCCCGAGCCGCTGCCAGAATCGGCCGGACAGGCGACGCCGCCGCGCTTCGGCTATCGCCGTCGTTAGCCGCCGACGTGGCTTTACCTTTAGCGCTAATGACTCTGCTAATTAACCCCTACTAACGCACACAGACCACTGGGCCCCCACTGCTAACAAAAATGATTAACCCTCTGTTTTTTTAATAAACGTCTCAATGACAAGTGGGCCCCCGGGGCACTGTTGACCAGTCAATGGTCCACTATTGACTGTTGCGTCAGCAGTCAACTGGGCCCCAAAGGTCATCCTCTGGTGCACTGCTGGGTGCACTGCTGGGTGCACTGCACCGGGTGCATCTAACTTTTAGTTAGATTTTCAAATTAAAGATAATTCCAGAAAATGTTTAAACCTTTAGAAATTCGTAGTAAATCAACCGTAAGTCGGATGAAAATGTTTTCTATATGAAAGTTGCTCAGAAAAATCCAACAAATCCGAATACACGGTCCGTTCATCTGTCACTTGCCCCTAGCATGCTGAACATGGAACTTTCCCCTCTCTTTCATCTGTCCGAAATCCGCCTACCGCCGGGAAATCATCCTCGGATGTTTCCCCCCTTCGTCTGCAACGTGTAGTACCGCGTTAGAGCACGCCTAGCGCGTACGTACGTCATTTCATGCTTAGTGATACCTCTGTTTGCTATGTATTTACTGTTTCTTCCCCCTCTTCTCTCCGGTAGACCTTGAGACCGGTGATGCCCCTGTGATCGACTACGTCACCGACGACCCCTCCTTGCCAGAGCAACCAGGCAAGCCCCCCCTTTTGATCATCCCGATATCGCCCATTCCTTTCTCTCATGCTTGCATTAGATTTTGCTACTGTTATTGTTTGCTCCTATTCTGATGCATAGCCTGCTTTTGTATCTGCTGTTGTACCTTATCTGCTTATCCTAAACTGCTTAGTATAGGTTGGTTAGTGATCCATCAGTGACCCCCACTTGTCCTTGTTGCCCCTGCTTCATCATCGACGACCCGATCTACGTGATCGAAGACCAGGCCCCGACACCGCACATCACTTTCCCCTTAGTTGCTCGACACTACTGGGTTACTATCGAGTACCGAGGATGAACCTCTTCAGCACTTCTGATGTTAACCCTGTAGTGTAGTCATTCGGTCGTGGTCATCGAGGGTGATTTCCTCCTTAACCACTTCCGATACGACTCTGTCGTGCAACCCCTCAAGTGTGAACCTCGAGGGTGATTCCTCTTACGTTCACCTTGATGATTACATCTAGTGGAATTCATCGGGGGTGATTCCTCGGGTTTTCCCCCTTGGTGTTAGACACACGGTTACTATGGTTACTATGACTTTGCACTGGACCCTGTTACTAAAGACGGGTTGGCCCTGAGGGGTACCCGCGCGAGCTTAATTGCGAGTGATGTGGAGTCGGGCGGACCTGGAAGGTGCCCGCGAGATAATTACGAGGCGTGGCCGGGCATTCCTAGCCCTTGCCGCAACTCCTCGAGACGGGGCAACGGGGTCACATCTTTCGTGAGTCTCTGCTTGTTACCGCGTGTTCCTAATCCACTATGATTTGGATATTTGATCCGAGGGGCCTCTGGCCTGATAGCACTAACCATCACGTGGGCATAGTATGGTCGTTCTGCGTCGTATACATCAGCCGAAGTTTAATAGATGTCAGGGACTGAGTGGCGCGCGCCGGGTTGGACTGCGTAAGCGCCTACCTTGTTGAAGGAGGTAGCTAGGTCTGCTCACCGGCCGCCCACGCAACGTGCAGGAGTTCCCGGGGAGATGGCCCATGACCCCTGGGGGCATAGGTTTAGTCCGGCGGGCTGGCCTCTCTATTAAGCCTAGGTCGGGTTGCGGCGTATTGTTTAGCCGAGGCCGGGCATGACCCAGGAAAGTGTGTTCGGCCGGAGTTAATCGAGCGTGGTGGGTAAGTTGGTGCACCCCTACAGGGAAGAAAACATCTATCGATAGCCTATCCTACGGTAATGGACACTTGGAGTTGTACCCGATCGATACAACTAGAACTGGATACTTGTGATGAGAATTGGATGGTGATGATAACTGGATAGGATGGCTCTGGGATTTCTTTCTCGCAGGGAGTCGAGAAAGGATCTCCGGCCGAGGTTGATAACACTACTACTACTTTACTTTATGCTACTCTACACCCTCTTGTTGCTGCAAGATGGTGGTTTCCAGAAGATACTAGTCTTCGATAGGACTAGGCCTTCTCTCTATTCTGGCATTTTGGCAGCCCAGTCCACATATACAGCCTTCCTTTGATAATGTTGCATATGTAGTGTAGATCCTTGCTTGCGAGTACTTTGGATGAGTACTCACGGTTGCTTTGCTTCCCCTTTTCCCTCTTTCTTCTTCTTGCCGGTTGATGCAACCAGATGTCGGAGTCCAGGAGTCAGATGCCACCGCCGATGCCTACTACTACGTGGAGGCCGCCGTCGACCAGCAGTAGTTAGGAGGCTCCCATGCAGGAGGCCTTGCCTTTTCGATCGATGTTGCTTTTGTGCTAGCCTTCTTAAGGCATCCTTGTCTAACTTATGTCTGTACTCAGATATTGTTGCTTCCGCTGACTCTTGTGTTTTCGAGCTTATGTATTCGAGCCCTCGAGCCCCCTGGCTTGTAATATAAAGCTTGTATTATTTTAATTTGTGTCTAGAGTTGTGTTGTGATATCTTCCCGTGAGTCCTTGATCTTGATCGTACACATCTGCGTGCATGATTAGTGTACGATTGAATCGAGGGCGTCACAAGTTGGTATCAGAGCCGACTGCCTGTAGGTAGCCCCCTTTCCAACTCATTGGCCGAAGTTGAATCTAGTCACTGAAAAACTTTTACTAACATTGGCTGTGTGTCTTACGGGCCCACGTGGCCAATCGGGTGGTATTAGATCTTTTACTCCTCGTCTATACTCTGGGCCTCTAATCTCTCTTCCATTCAGGTTAAATGATTTTGCTAACTCTAACTCTAGGTTCGCGTACCCACTTCCTCCCGGAGGGCCCCGACCTTACCGATTATTGCTTGCTTCGCCAGAAGATTCTGCGGATACTCCTCGATGTTTCTCGAGACTCTGTGCCCACTGCCTTATAGTTCCTGACCACCGGTAATCCTCGTGAATAACCTCCTTGTCGCTTGTACCTTCATCCCCAGTTGCTCATGTTGTTACAAGATACCCCTAGCACTCTCCGTTGTTCCGATAATCCGTTGTGCCTTCTGCTTTGCAGCTTCTTTTTGCATTGCGGATAATTCACTTAACAAGGGTTCGTTCATCCCTAGTTGTTCATATGCTTTCCAAAATACCTGAAAATGCTATCTGATCTTTTAAAATCCTCTGCAGCCTATTGCTCTTGATTCTCCTTGCCTGCTTGCATTAAGATTAATCCCATATGTATAGCAATATTCTTTAAAATTCTTTGTGTTTGTCATTCTGTTCCTATGGATTCAGCGTGTGCGCGAATACTCGCAATCATCAATTAATCCTTGGAAATTTTCTTTCCGGCTCAGACATCCTTCCAGATATGAGCTAGTTCTTGCCCAATCCAGATTTGATCGGGTACACCTCTAAGTCTATTCAACTTACTCATCTTTTGATCAGAGCCTCTGCTTCTGATCCTTCGTCTTGAAATCATAATTCCTTTGTACCCAAGCATCGAATCATTCAGACGTTTCTATAAGCCGATGCCTTTACATCCCCTTCTTCATCTGATTGATTACCGATACTCACATCAATTCTGTCATGAATCGCGAGATCCGTTGTTGGGTTGTTATCCGACAATGACCTTCACATCCAAAGTCTTGTGAGTTTTTCCCTGATACATAATACCTTCGGTAAATTGTATCATCTGCTTTGACTCCGATAATCTACTTTTGAACTCGTATCTTTTGCTTGGTTGATGGTTGCATAGATTCGTAAAAATGCCCCGATGGGTTGAACTTATGCCTTCCATAATCCATGTGAACCCGAGAGTTCTCACGAGTCTTACTCTTCTGGTACTTCGCCAGATAAATCCTCTGCACTACAATTTCTTCGAAAAATGAGGAGTGAATGAAAGGTTATGCATTGAAGAAGTGGGAGTCGACCTTGAACTTTGTGTTCATGCCCATGGACCTGATGTGGCACTTATCATGAAACCTTCTTGTGATAATAATAATCCCCTTGTTATAAGTTCATCTGGTATCTATGTTTGGTCCTTTGCAACCGTGGTTCTGACCATGATTGTTCCCCTTTGATTCCATTTCTCGGACAAGTTCACGCACTTGTCTTCTGCAGATCAATGCAACTACACAACCTCTATTTTGATCTTCCTTCGAGTATTACCCTCCGGTATCTCGAAAATATCAAAGAACTGTGTTGCTTCTAATGAGTCTTTATCTAGTATTGCTTCTCACCGATTTCAGATTTCCCCCGGGATCTGAGTTGTTAATCACTCGAGAACGTCGATAAGTAAATCGATTCCGCACTCTGATTCTATAACTCTAAGTAATTTTTGTTGCCTACGAGTTTAATAATCCTTCAAGTCATTCCTACCCTGATCGGCTATATCATTATCATACTAAATTTTAACTGTGCTACCTGATCCTTCTTCCCGAAGCACAATTTTCGATGATGAGCTAAGCCTACGTCGGTCTTCCTCATCTTATCATTTCACCTCGAACAACAAGCTTGACTTCGAGCTTGTGTCGAATCCGTGGTTCTCATAGCCTTTCACTTCATCATTCCTTTTCTGCTCGATGGCATCTTCTTAGAGTCTCTCGACAAAATCTGTCGTGATCACCGTCAACACTTTGGCTTCTTCAAAGATGTCAATCGGATTCATGGCTAGAAATACCATCCCTGCCCCTCGATGGTTTGTGATATCATCGATGACATCCTTGACTTCCTGCCAACACAGACCTAGTCGTGTTTGGTTAATCCTTATGTTCCGAGGTAATCTTGGAAGTGTTCCTTTGTATCTTTTGTGATCTTCATATCCAACTCTTACCCGAAACACCATGTTATTACTACCTCGAAGAATGACTATGGTACTCCGTATATCAACAAGAACATTGGAAGCGCAATGCTAAATGTTTCTTGATTTATTATTCAAACACCATGGTGTGGGTAATATCGTGATTCTTCCCTTGCCCCTTTGTCTAAATACTTTTGAACTTGTTGTCCTATCATGTATATCATGCTCTGCCTTTCCTTGGGAAGGATATACCCTCAATTCTGGTGTGTAAACACATTTTCCTTTCCATTGGTCTGATTAATCCGATAATTTCATTTTCTTTTCCATTGGTTTGTTTAACCTTCTTGTGATCTATATGATATAAGCAGAAATAATTCCCTGCTTATAACCCCCCCCCGATGTACAACCTTGTCAGTGAAACCCTGTTACTATTGTTGATGACATTCCGGTAACCACGGATGGACGTGAACCTTGCCGATTGGTCCGCCTCGTTTCAACGAGCAGGAAAATGGCTCTCTTCGTCCCTCGCACTTGGTACCAAAGTTGTTTCCAACATAACTGACAGGCTATCCTATGAGATGCCTTGCTACCATGACCGTGCAATATGTCAGCGTCCTTCCTACTTTTGAGCCGCATGGTGGGCCCATAACCCACAGCTCCACAGGATCGAACTTGACTCTCCCGTATATCTTTGGTTCCGAAATATTCTTGCATTTGGCTTCGTATCATGTCACGAGCCACCTTTCGAGAGATGATCTATTCCCGACGCTCTGAACCCCTTTCTCACCCTCTGTTCAGGTAGCAATCGTTTGTCCACTAGCTTGAAACTTCCTATTGTACCTTCATATTTTGCTCTCGATGTTTTCTTAAGTTTCAACTCGAGAGATACTTCTGCCACATTCCCATTGTTCACCAGATAAGTAGCCCTATAAGGGTCAGTTCTCCCGAAGTTACTCTTTACTTCCGCACTTAAATCTCGGGACGAGATTTCTTGTAGTGGAGGAGATTTGTAACACCCCCAGTGTCATGCTACAGTAACCCTCTGTGATTAAGCTAATCATTTTTTTCAAACAGTGCTTAATCACCTTTGTTCAATATCCCATTTGAAATTCCAATCAATTCTAATTTAAGTGAAGTTTGAAGTTGCTCAAAAGTTGCTGGAAAAATGTTCATCATTTGTCAAATATTCCTTAACAACTATTTGTTAAGGAACACAACATAACTTTTGTGCAAAGATGAGCATTAGCAATTATAACATCACAAATTCAGCATTTTTAAATGCTTTCCTATTTATGGAAAATACCACATGAATTCTTTTGGTCTCCAAAATATTTGTGGTGCTGTCTAAGATCACCAGGGAATAAAAGGGGCACTTACCATATTTTTCCTAAGTAAAATAGCATGCCCAATATTTTCTTACCCATCTCTGTTTATTAAATAAAAAAACAGAAAGCAAAGAAAGAGAAAAAGAAGAAGGAGAACCCTCTGCCCCATTTGGCCCTCAGCCCACCAGTCGGCCCAGCGCCTCCCCCACGGTCGATCCCCTTCTTTCCTTCTGTTCGACCGACCGAGGCACTCCTGCTCCTTCCCGCCGGACCTAGCACGGCGCCCCGCGCTGCCACGTCGCCGGCGAGGGGATAAGGCCCCCGATGCCTCGGGCTCCCCTCTCCCCTCCCCACTTGCCTCCTCGCCTCCTCGATCTCCACCTCCTCTCACCTCGCCCCTCTCGCCGAGATCCTTTCCCCTCCTCCAGATCCCCCCACCTCCCGACGCGTCCCTCACCATCCACCTTGCTCCGACGTGGCCACCGGCCACCACGCGCGTCTTGACCATGACGTAGCTCCTCGCCGTCGTCCGCTACGCCCCCTGCTGCCATCCGCAAGAGCTCGGAGGCGCTGGAGTGCCGTCACGCCGTCTTCTTCAACCTCCGTCCGCCTCGGATCACCGGAGCTCCACCGCTCCGTTCGTCGCCTCCCCTGCGCTACAAAGCCGTCGAGGGCTTTTCTTAGCCGCACGGTGAGCCACGCCCTCCCCTTCTCCCCCCTCCGTTGCAGTGCTCCCCCATGACGCCCGCCGCCGTGCTCGCGCCCATCCCCTGGTTGCGGCCCCGTGCGCGCGTGGCCATGCCCCCCTGCTGCTCGCCTCCCGCTCACGCGCAGCCTCGCCCGCAGTCCCATGCCCCAGCCCCCATGCTCGCATCTGGCCAAGCCGCAGCCACCGCGCCCGGCGCCCGTCCGCACACAGCTGCTGCTGCTTGCGCCGCGGTGTGGTCGCCTCCTCCCCTGCTGGCCGCACGCACGCGCCCGCGCACCAACCACCCCCGCCAACCGATGCAGCCTGCCACCCGCGTTCGAACGCGTCGTCCCGCGCCCTGAACCGCTGCCGGAATCGGCCGGACAGGCGACGCCGCCGCGCTTCGGCTATCGCCGTCGTTAGCCGCCGACGTGGCTTTACCTTTAGCGCTAATGACTCTGCTAATTAACCCCTACTAAGGCACACTAACCACTGGGCCCCCACTGCTAACAAAAATGATTAACTCTCTGTTTTTTTAATAAACGTCTCAATGACAAGTGGGCCCCCAGGGCCCTGTTGACCAGTCAATGGTCCACTGTTGACTGCTGCGTCAGCAGTCAACTGGGCCCCAATGGTCAGCCTCTGGTGCACTGCTGGGTGCACTGCACCGGGTGCATCTAACATTTTAATTAGATTTTTGAATTAAAGATAATTCCGGAAAATGTTTAAACCTTTAGAAATTCGTAGTAAATAAACCGTAAGTCGGATGAAAATGTTTTCTATATGAAAGTTGCTCAGAAAAATCCAACAAATCCGAATACGCGGCCCGTTCATCTGTCACATGCCCCTAGCATGCTGAACATGGAACCGTCCCCTCTCTTTCATTTGTCCAAAATCCGCCTACCGCCAGGAAATCATCCTCGGATGTTTCCCCCCTTCGTCTGCAACGTGTAGTACCGCGTTAGAGCATGCCTAGCGCGTACGTACGTCATTTCATGCTTAGTGACACCTCTGTTTGCTATGTATTTACTGTTTCTTCCCCTTCTTCTCTCAGGTAGACCTCGAGACCGGTGATGCCCCTGTGATCGACTACGTCACCGACGACCCCTCCTTGCCAGAGCAACCAGGCAAGCCCCCCCTTTTGATCATCCCGATATCGCCCATTCCTTTCTCTCATGCTTGCATTAGATTTTGCTACTGTTATTTTTTGCTCCTATTCTGATGCATAGCCTGCTTTTGTATCTGCTGTTGTACCTTATCTGCTTATCCTAAACTGCTTAGTATAGGTTGGTTAGTGATCCATCAGTGACCCCCACTTGTCCTTGTTGCCCCTGCTTCATCATCGACGACCCGATCTACGTGATCGAAGACCAGGCCCCGACACCGCACATCACTTTCCCCTTAGTTGCTCGACACTACTGGGTTACTATCGAGTACCGAGGATGAACCTCTTCAGCACTTCTGATGTTAACCCTGTAGTGTAGTCATTCGGTCGTGGTCATCGAGGGTGATTTCCTCCTTAACCACTTCCGATACGACTCTGTCGTGCAACCCCTCAAGTGTGAACCTCGAGGATGATTCCTCTTACATTCACCTTGATGATTACATCTAGTGGAATTCATCGGGGGTGATTCCTCGGGTTTTCCCCCTTGGAGTTAGACACACGGTTATTATGGTTACTATGACTTTGCAATGGACCCTATTACTAAAGGCGTGTTGGCCCTGAGGGGTACACGCGCGAGCTTAATTGCGAGTGATGTGGAGTCGGGCGGACATGGAAGGTGCCCGCGAGATAATTACGAGGCGTGGCCGGGCATTCCTAGCCCTTGCTGCAAGTCCTCGAGACGGGGCAACGGGGTCACATCTTTCGTGAGTCTCTGCTTGTTACCGCCCGTTCCTAATCCACTACGATTTGGATATTTGATCCGAGGGGCCTCTGGCCTGATAGCACTAACCATCATGTGGGCATAGTATGGGCGTTCCGCGTCGTATACATCAGCCGAAGCTTAATAGACGTCAGCGACTGAGCGGCGCGCGCCAGGTTGGACTGCGTAAGCACCTGCCTTGTTGAAGGAGGTAGCTAGGTCTGCTCACCGGCCGCCCACGCAACGTGAAGGAGTTCCCGGGGAGATGGCCCATGACCCCTGGGGGCATAGGTTTAGTCCGGCGTGTTGGCCTCTCTATTAAGCCTAGGTCGGGTTGCGGCGTATTGTTTGGCCGAGGCCGGGCATGACCCAGGAAAGTGTGTCCGACCGGAGTTAATCGAGCATGGTGGGTAAGTTGGTGCACCCCTGCAGGGAAGAAAACATCTATCGATAGCCTGTCCTACGATAACGGACACTTGGAGTCGTATCCCGATCGATACAACTAGAACTGGATACTTGTGATGAGAATTGGATGGTGATGATAAATGAATTGTGATGATAATTGGATAGTATGGCTCTGGGATTTCTTTCTCGCAGGGAGTCGAGAAAGGATCTCTGGCCGAGGTTGATAACACTACTACTACTTTACTTTATGCTACTCTACATCCTCCTGTTGCTGCAAGATGGTGGTTTCCAGAAGATGCTAGTCTTCGATAGGACTAGGCCTTCTCTCTATTCTGGCATTTCTGCAGCCCAGTCCACATATAGAGCCTTCCTTTGATAATGTTGCATATGTAGCGTAGATCCTTGCTTGCGAGTACTTTGGATGAGTACTCACGGTTGCTTTGCTTCCCCTTTTCCCTCTTTCTTCTTCTTTCTGGTTGATGCAACCAGATGTCGGAGCCCAGGAGTCAGATGCCACCGCCGATGCCTACTACTACGTGGAGGCCGCCGACGACCAGGAGTAGTTAGGAGGCTCCCAGGCAGGAGGCCTTTCCTTTTCGATCGATGTTGCTTTTGTGCTAGCCTTCTTAAGGCATCGTTGTCTAACTTA